>OX451737.1:1029775263-1030375263 GCA_948472305.1 Vicia faba
ATTTTCTTCCACGGCCATTTACTTCCACTTCATCTCCTCTCTCATTTCCCTTCCTCACCTCGCTTTTCCACCAACTCAAACGACAGTTTCACTCTCCCTATAACAGAAAATGAAAAGTTTCGAAAAGACACCGGAAGCTGCAACACCAGCAACAGAGAGTTTCACAGCACAAACAACATCATCAGAGGAATCACAAAACAAGAGATCAAATCCAGTTCCACCAACACAAAATCCAATAGCTTCTCTTTGTTTGGATTAACAAAAGGAAACCACAAAGGAGAAAATAATAAAGAGAAGCCTCAACAGAATAGTAATAATAAGAAGAAAGTTATTGGTTATGACATGATTCAAGCATTGAAGAAATACTTTTTCAGAAAAAGAGAAAAGAATCGATTCCAAGGCGAAGCTTATTCACGTTCAGGGAATTTAATGAGGAAGAATAAGCCACA
Source organism: Vicia faba (assembly GCA_948472305.1). Classification (NCBI taxonomy): domain Eukaryota; kingdom Viridiplantae; phylum Streptophyta; class Magnoliopsida; order Fabales; family Fabaceae; genus Vicia; species Vicia faba. The sequence continues at coordinate 1,029,775,713 of OX451737.1, forward strand.
AGTTAGAGGAAGTAGAGGAGAATATTCAGCACCAGCTTCCATGAGAACTTCACCAACAAATAGTGGACTATTGCTAGCAAAAGGTGGTGCTTCTCTTTCTTCTTCATCTTCTACAAATGATAGTACCATGGAAGAGTTACATGCTGCAATTCAAGCTGCAATTGCTCACTGTAAAAGTTCTATTGCAAAAGAAGATAAGATCAATTAATTTTCTCATAGTCATAGATACATCATACATTATTATCATTATTATTATTATCTTTACCATTATTATTATTATTTTGTTTTTAGTTGTTTTGTATTTATTGTCTAATAATTTTTTTGTTACTAGTTGTATTGTAGTTACTGTCATAATTTTCACATTTATGTTTTTGTAATGTTAAATTTACATCTTAAATTTAAAAATAAGGAAGAATGTTTTTGTAATGTTAAATTTACATCTTAAATTTAAAAATAAGGAAGGTTTTGTTACTACTCCCACTCCAATATATACTCCATTTGAGCAAAATATTTGTGTCCTCTCTTAACTGTTATTTTCACAAAACATTTATTTTTCTATTATACTATTAACTATTATTATTTCTTTTATTAATTATGTATTTTTTCAATCTAATATAATTAGGTTTTTTTTTTTAAGTTACCCTAACAAAAACGGGATAGATTACCTATTATGATGTAAAACCATTTATAAATGATAAGTGTCATCTACTATATCTATTAATATTTTTATTGTTAATATATATATATATATATATATATATATATATATATATATATATATATATATATATATATATATATATATATATATATATATATATATATATATATATATATATATATATATATATATATATATATATATATATATATATATATATATATATATATATATATATAATGAAATTTCAATCTTCATTAGAGTTATTTTTCTCGACACAACTTACAGGAATTTAATTTCTCAGTGGAGTTCATTACTCCAACGCCGTAAATTTCTAATAAAATTCTCTTCTCCAGTAGGGCTTAATCAAAGTTGCTATCTCCAGAAGAGTTGCTATGGCATCTGAAACCTAAATAGATAGCACACCAGACAAATTCTATCACTTTTATCTCCAGTCAGGGTACGTAAGAATCAAACCCTCCGACAAAAATAACGGTGAACGACCGACTCTCCTTGAATGTCTCTATCCTCAAGTAAAAGTCGAAGATCCCCAGCGGAGTATCCTCAAACAGAAAGCAGGAATCTCCAGCAAAATTATTCCCCAGCAGAGTCGTCAGTTCTGTAATACGGTAGGGGAATTGATTTTTTTAGTTTTATCCAAATGTGCGGATAGCTAGAGTCGCCACCCGACTTTTCTTTTATTGAATATAAGGAAAAGGTGAAAAGAACAGGAAAGACCTTGATAAATTTTGAGTTTGGGGGTAAGTTATGAAAAGAGAAGGTGTTAGCACCCTTTTCATCTGTAGTTATCTACGGGCTTTTAATTGCTTAACTCACTTTAAAAAAAATTTCTTTGTGTGTGTGTGATTGTTTGAAAATATTTTGAATGTCAATTGTGAGGCAGACTTTGTAATGATTCATGTATCAGTCCTCAAGAATGCGTACAAAGTGTTTGTTTGAAAATATTTGTTTGAAATGTGATATGTAAAATGTTTTGTTTGTTTTGAAAAAGATTGTGAGCAAGCAATTTGTTGAGTCTTACCCACTAAAGGCCATTCTTTTTATTTTTCTTCTCTGTTAGAGATATTACTATTCGTACCATTAGTTGGTAGGTAACCTTATCTATTGGATATAAAGGGACAAACGTAGGGTCGTCGTATGGTCATAGAAGACAACATGTAAGGATACTTTAGCAAAGACCCTCGGTTAAACAATATCATCATGATCCTTTTCGAATAAAAATCATAATCCCTCGATGATCCTTCGAGTTGCCTACAAAATGATCTAGTCTCTTCGATGACCCTACTATTTCATTTCTCTTATAATTGTTTACTAATTATTAATAGATTTTTTTAATTATTATTTTAACTATATAAGTGTGTATATTATTCTAACTATTTTGAATAAATTAGTCATAAAATAAATTAAATTAATTCTTAACTTAGTACCGTGGCAAGAATAGACAAATTAAGTTTTTTTTTTAAAGATTTCCGTTATATTAGTTTCTAATATTTGAAATAGTTAATTAAAATATTTCTTAATTAATATGTTAATTATATGTTTATTCAGATATTTTAATTGTTGAAACTTTATAACTGTTCTGTTAGGGTTTCGATGATCAAAGCAAAATGGCGTGTCAGCCGACTATAAATCAAGACGGTGGCGCACCAGAGAACAGTGGAAGAACTAAGGAATCGACCATGACAGTTGAGCCAACAGATGAGCATGAGAATCTCAAAGAAGAGCCTGGTGTTGAGGAAACCCAAATCCTAGAGATCAAGATTTAAGCACCGATGAAAAATAAGGTTGTTGTGAAATCTTGGGTGGAGATCATTCAAGGGAACAAAAACTTAAATAGAGGAATGACAGTGAAATATGTAGCTCCGTCGTTGATCAATGGAGAAGTGAAGATTGTTATTGAGGAAATGATATTGTTGAGGAATTAAAGTTCTCGGAAAATGCAGTGATTATATTTGTTTTAGGTGAATCTCTCTCGATGAATGCCGTGAAGAAATTCATGGAGAAATCTTGGAATTTTGTATCCCTATCGTAACTGTACTATAATGATGTTGAATATTTCATAGCGAGGTTCAAGAATCATGAGGATCAAGAGAAAGTAATGGCTCGGGGATCCTATTTCATCTATGGTAAGCCTATCTTCCTTAAACAATGGACAACTAATTTTGAGATTAAGGAAGATCTGCTTCGTGTATTACCATTGTGGATAACGTTGCCAAACCTCCTGTTGCACCTTTGGGGAGAGAATAATATATCCAAGATTGTGAGTGTTATAGGAAAAGAAATTACCAGTGATGAATGTACAACCAAGAAATTATGCATTTTCTATGCCCGAGTCCTTGTAGAAGTGGATGTTACACAAAATATTAAAGACAAATTTTGTATTACAGATCACAATGGGAAAAAGGTGGAACATCAGATAGAGTATGAATGGAGACTGAAGTTTTGCCAAACATGTTTGAGAATTGGGCATGATTGCTCAATGAAGAAATTTATGGTTCAGGAAAAGTCTCAAGTGAAGATATGGAAACCTAATGAGAAGGTTATTGGGGAAAAATATCAAGGAAAGAAGGGCATGGAAACAGTTGAAGAAGAAATTATTCAGGAAGGTGCAGAAATGGTAGAAACCAACTTAAATATACCAGGGGAACATTGGAATACGATTTCATCCAACAGAGTGGATGTAACGCCCTAATTTAACCCCATATAATTATAAATTAAATAAGAGTAAATCAAATTATCAAAACATAATTAGGATGCCACATCTAACAAAAACATACACGGCTTCCCGGAAAATATAAACGATACATAACACCATCATAGATGAATCGAAACAACACAATATATTGTTCAACTTCAAATTTTATTAAGTAGTAGAATGAAATCATAATTTAAAAAAATAAATGAATTATTTAACAACAACAACAATCCATGTTTTCTAAAACATCAATAGTTCTTAAGACTCTGACAACAAATTAAAATAAACAAAATGAAAGTAGCGTTCATCCCCCCTAGTGTTACGTATCAGAGCACAGCCGACTCAAAATAAATGACGAGTAACTTCGTCTACTACAGATCACCTGCATGTTACCTACATAGAGGTAACATTCAAACAAAAGAGGTGAGATATCATAACTATATAAAAGAATGTATAATAATAAGTAGATAGTAATTTATTACGCATAGTCATACATCATTCATCTCTCAACTCCACATCATTTTACCATAATCATTCGGCAATATCCTATATACAACATCAACTTAAAATTAATAATTCTATGCAATGAGATCGACACCGACTCGATACATGTGGTACCAACAGGGCATAAGCCCTCTCCATAATTCTTTATAGGGCAACAACAAGGCATAAGCCCTCACCATAACGCCAATACATGCCAGCAATAAAGCATAAGCCATCACCAATGAATGCATGCAACACCGACATGCAACAATATAATTATGTTAATACAGAGCATAAGCCCTCAAAATTACGCCATGCAGGCCAACCACATCATCATTGTTATCATTACGCATATACTATGCAAAATAGTCATACCACTTCATACAACATCTTCATATTTAAACACAACATTCACTATCGCATACCACACGAAATGCACACAAACGACATAAGCCTACAATAAGTATTTACCTAGTGTGTGCATTATTATTATTATAGGATAGAAAATAATTTTAGCTTTTCGTTGGTTCAAATTGTGCATCAAACAGACACCCAAGTCAAAAGTTACGAATTTTACAAGTTTTATAAAAAGTCTGCCAGCTTTAGGATTGGATGGAGGTTGCCATCAGTCCCACAGAGGTCGCCATTGGCTCGCAGTAGCAGACAAATGCAAAAGAACAAAACTGTATGGCAGTGTCTAAGGATGAGATGTTTTTACTGCAATGTATGACCCAAGGCCGACCTCTTAATGTTGTGCCATTCATGATGCAAACCTTTTCTCGCATTGTTCAGGACCCTAATGAACTGATCATCGTAGGAGGCCTAGTCACCATGATTGCCAATGCCCTCGGACTTAGATACCAACTACATAAGTGTACACACTTCGGTTCGATTCGCCCTATGAATATTGATTTCTGTTTCGACCTACGCATAATAGGAAATCTAGGTCCTGCACCTTTTGAATACCTGATAAGGAATGAAGTTGTCACTTTATTTACCCTTCCAAACCATGCTAAAATGAGTGTCCACAATCGCGATAACTGGATTCATGAGCTAAACCCTCCTGACCATCCTTCAACACCTAAAACACCGCAATTGTACCAAATTACTGATGATAAGATGTCTGATGAGAGTGATCCTGAGACCCCTCCTAGTTACTATGACATTAACCACATTGCAGAGGATACTGAATCCCCTGAAATAACCAAAGGAGAATACACTGAGAATTTGAACAAAATCTTACCCACACTGGATGTTTATCAAACTGACATTAATGGAATCAAGGATGAATTGAAGATCATGCGTCTGGACATAATAGGCTTGACTGACATAACTGTGGAGCAATTTTATCACATGAATTCAGCTTTAGAAGATTTAAAAACGAGACTTGGATGAAGTAGCAGTGATCAGCATTTGTTTTTACTTTTCTTTCTGTTTTATGTTTCTAGGTAGTCTCCCTTTCTGCAAATTTAAGATTTCATTTTAATTCTGCACAAGTCTACTTTCTGCAACTTTTAAATTTCTGTTAAAAAAACAAATATTCATTTCAATGCAAATTTTAGTTTGTTTTTATTTCATTAAATTTAGTGCGTGCTACAGCAAAATTCAATTCACTGCATATTAATTATCATTCTGCAAATTTTGTTATAAGGTGTGTTGGAATTGATCTGCATGTTTATTGTGCTGAATTACTGTGTTATAAGGTGTGTTGGAATGAATCTGCTTCATTTATGAAATAAGTGAAATTATTGTAGCTGTAACGGTCGTAACAAACCTAAGATGATCGTAACACGCGTTTCACCGTGTTACGCCCGTCATCCTCTTGTGACGATCGTCACGCGCGTTTAAACATGTCATCTGCTATTCCAGAAGCAGTTCCCCTTCCCACTTATCCCTTCCTTTTTTCCCAAAACCGTCCACCACCCATTCAAATATTTTCTTTCATCACCCACTCCAACATTTAAATTCCATTACTCCATTTCCCCACTCACATTCCAACTTCCCACATTTCTTCCTACACATTATATTCAATCCATTTCTTCATATTTTCCATATCATTCAAATCCAACCTCTTGCATGCAATGGCCAACAACCAGCAAATCCCCAACATCATCCTCAGAGAAGGAGACCAAGGTGAAACCCAGAGATTAAAGTTCTAAAAATTCCAATGCCGCAGTCTCCAACCAACTCGGTATGTTGACCTCGACTGTCTGAGAGATTTGGGAATGCTTGAGAGCGTCCGACAACTTTTGCAGAATGTGAATTTGTGGAATCTGTGCAGCCGACCACAACCCATCTACGAAACTCTCACTTTGGAGTTTCTGAGTTCATTTTCTTACATCACCCCTACTGGAGCCACCAACCAGCTCTCTGGCGTGACCAAATTCCGCATGTTCGGCACTGAGTATCAACTAACACAAACTGATATCACGCGGCTGCTCGGTTTTAGATCCGATGAAGGTGTCCACCTTCGTGTGCCGGATAATTTCAGCGAGGAAGCATTTAACTTATGGCACAGCATGACAAACATTCGTGTCGGCTCTTATGACCACCTCAATGCCACCCATATCCATAATCCATCTATCCTATATTTTTACCGAATCCTTTACAACACCATCTTCGCCAGAGATAGCAACCACAAGCTCAACTCCAAGGAGATTTTCTTCATGCATTGTGCATTTACCGGCCAGAAGATCAACGCCGCTCCATTTCTATTGGCCCGCATTCACTCCATCTGCACTAGAGGCGGAAAACCCTTCTATTTCAGAGGGATTGTCACTTATCTTACTTTAGCTTTGAATCATGGTGCCGCTCTCAGTGATATGCCTTATATGGCACCGGCGTTGCTTACTCTGGTCCATTGCAAGGCTGCCCACCTCATATATGAGCGGGATGATGGCAAATTCCACCCTGTGATCCGAAACATCGTTTATAATAACATTATTTTGCCTTGCAGGGACCGAATTGATCCTAAAAATAGAGCCAATTGGCTATTCGATCCTGCAGCTCCCGAGGGCCGTGTTCTTATTCATGAAGACCAACCTGATGCCCCCGTAGACGAGATACAAGAAGAGTTGGACCGAGCTGCCCCCGTTCACGAGATTCCGGGAACATCATCCGCACCACCTCCTATCACTCTTGAAGACATTCTCCGAGCCATCCACCAGCATAATCAAATGGGTGCAGCACTTGAAAGAAAACAACAGGAGAAGTATGACTATTTATGTGCACAGAACGCTCAGATTTTGAGTGGCCAGCGGAGCATGAACGAGAGGTTAGACGAGGCGTTGTCTGAACTAAATGCTTTACGGATGGACGTCAGCACTCTTGGCTACCATGACACTGATACCGAAGCCACGCCTACCAGGCGATCACGCACCAGTAGTAGAGGACGTGGACATCAGTAGTTTTTATTCTTAATTAGTTTGCTTTAGCTGTTTCTTTTTGTATTTGTATTTATATTTCCCCGCTATTATACCACAACGTTGAGGACAATGTCTAATATAGTGTGGGAGAGGTAACTTTCCCTTTCCGCATTTTCCATTAAACAAGTAATTTTTTACGATATTTTTCAATTTAAATTCTTCCCCGCTTTATTTAGCCATACCGAATTTTTTTTATCATCGCATAGCCCGACATACCTACCTTAACGAAATCCTAGTTAGGAAGCCGAGAACGATTCAACAAGATCGATACGGTTATGACACCTTAGACTTCCTACTCACGCGGTCTGTTTCAACAACCGTTATACCTATATCTTGAGTTTTAGTTCTAAAGTAACTCCTAGTAGTTTATACTAGCAGTCAACACCGTCTAGACACAAACCACGCGGGGAGCCGATGAATATAAGTGTTTGATGCCTAATCAATGAAATATCCTTCTTATATCGCTGCTAAAAAGGAAAATTTGCACCAAAATAAAAGGTCGCATATAAGAGATGAGCAAATAATGAAGGAGTCCATTGTTGGTTGGTTCAGAGGTATCTGGTTCTTAACTTGGTAGGGCGTGCTATGGCTCGATCCCCCCAACCTCTAATTTGGATAATATGTGTAGGGTTTCCACATTCGTGTACCAGACCCCGTGCCAAAAAGGATCAAAGTCACTAACCGGTTACTCCACTACGTGCGTGCTAAGACAAATGGGTTAATGTGATTGCGCTAGAACAAACCGGGTGAAATAGGTACAAGAGACTCTGGGTAGAATTATAACAGAATTATTGGACAATTTGTTTTAAATGGAAGTCCACAACTTAGCTTATTGCTTGTGTCATTAGCGTATCGTTAGTGTTTTACTTAAGTATCGGTCGAACTAACGATTGATTTCCCGTAATTGTTTTGAAAACCAAAGGTATGTTATGCATGTGCATCTGATAAAAATTGTCTGATCTTTCTAAATGATTGTTTGCTTGAGGACAAGCAAAGGTTTAAGTATGGGGGAATTTGATAACAAGAAATCATATCGTATAATTACTACGTTTTTAGTCTGTTTTCATATTGCATTAATCCATTTAACCCCCGATTGTTCTGAGTTCTTATGTCTTTTCACAGGTACAACATGTTTTTAGTCAATTTAGTGGAAAAAGATCATATGAAGAAAGTTAACATGAAAACCAGAAGAAAAGGAACAATTCTGCAAAGTCCTGCAGATTTTGATGCTGTGACGGTCGTCACACATTGCTTACGACCGTAACGCGCTTGTTTCATGAAGAATGCTCGTCACACATCACTTACGGATGTAACATGCTGTTAAGCGTCTTACACCCGTCACCTTGGCATTACGACCGTCACGCGCTTAATTCAACGTTATGAAGAACATGGAGACGTGGTCAACGTAAAGAAAGGAATTTTCAAATACTCTTACAATCTCTCAACCTCACCAACGCCCAGTCCTGGTTTTTCTCCACAAAAGAAGTGCAAAACCCACGTTCTTGTTTTCTAACTGTCAATTTCTCCTCTATAAATAGGAGAGATTTCAATGAAGAAATATATAGAGTTTTATTTACAGAGAGTTTTATTTTCATAAATTCCTTGCGGAAGCTCTGCCGAATTTACGAACCATTTCCCAGTTTTCATTTTTTTCCTACTGTTCTTGTTTTTTATTTCCCTTTTACCATTTAATAGCCATTTCCAACATTAGGAAATTGCTATTTTAGTTAGAATTTGTTTTTAGCCTCAGACTTCGTTTCAAGTTTCGATTCCGAAGGTTCCAATCTTGTCGACTTGTAGAAGAGGGAGCTTGAGGAATAGTATTATTAGTCAGGTTTTAATCGCATTTAATTTAATTTTAATACAATTTGTTTACGTTCAATTAATGTTATTTATTTATCATGCATGTTTCACTGCTTTCCAATTATATTTCCTGTGTGTCTGTTTCAAGTACCATGACTAGCTAAATTTCTAGAGCCGGGATGTGATAATAGTAACTAAATAGATTAAATTGTTCCTAAGCTAAAATCCAAATTAACTTAATTTCTGGCTGTGACTTTTTAAAATTAAAATCAATCTTTTTGTTACGAGAGTAAGAGAAGTAGAATAGGTTAGGATCAAGACCACGAGAGTGTGAGGTTTTAACCGGATAGCTAAAGTTAGGCATTTGATTTAAATACAGCAAGAGCGCTTTAAAACGAATTAGACTTTATTAAGTTTTCAAAGAGTATTTTCTAAACACTTATGGGCTAGCGAGAGCAGGCATAGGGCTTTAGGGGGTATAATCTGAGATAAGACCACGAGAGTGTGAGTTGGGGATTTTTAAACTGATAATTTCTACAGAACCATTTAAGTTAAACATCTTTATATGCTTAGGTTCGATTAAATCCACTTAGATTCACTATATTACATACCGACCGCTTTATTATTATTATTTCTTTAGTTCGATTTAGTTTTCCTCTACTTTAACTTCTAAAAACCAAACGTGACAACATCCGCCTTAGCTAAACTAGCAAACCTTTATAGCACTAGAGTGATTACAAAGTCCCTGTGGGTTCGACATCTTTTTATTACTACCGCGATAGGATGTGCACTTGCAGTTAAGATACTGTTAGACACATTAGGTCAATCGCACATTAATGGGCTAGATAAGAAATTACTATACTCAGTTACTATAGTCTATGCCTATAACCAAATTTAGAAAAGGAAGCATTTTTTGGATATGATTAAAGCCTTGGGAGCTAATATGCATATCCATTGGATGGTTATGCGGGATTATAATAATGTCCTGACTAGTCAATATATGATTGGAGAAATCAATGTATGTGAAGCAGAATACATGGATCTTGTTAACATGATGCTAAAGACTAGCCTGTTTGAAGCCCCAACTAAAGAATTCCATTTTACTTGATCCAATAAGCATATAATTGGTGCGATCTATTCTCAAACTGATAGGTTAATTGGGAATATGGAATGGTTTCAAAAGTTCCAGGATGCCATTGTGGAGGTTTTGGCCCCAAATATCTTTGACCATGCCCCTCTTAGAATGAGAATATATCAGTAACAGAACACAAAGTAAAGCAACTTTAAATTCCTGAATGGTATTACTAAAGATGACACATACAAGGATATTATAAGGAGTAACTGGCAGCAGGAGACATGGGGTAATGCTATGCATAGAATCTGGACTAAGCTTAAGAGACTCCAACTTCATTTGAAACCTCTGACTAGGAAGTTCACTAATATTCAGGTTCAGATCCAGTGTGCAAGACAAAATTTACTTCAATCCCAGAAAACTCTGCAAAACAATCTGTTTGATGCTAATGCTATTGAGCAGGTGAAGATCATAACTGAAAAAGTGGTGTATCTTAACCAAGTGGAAGAGGATATGTTGAGACAAAAAGCTAAGGTAAATTGGCTGAAGCTGGGGTATAGCAACAACTCTTTTTTCCATGCGTCTGTAAAGAGAAGAATAAAAATAAGGGGTTGTATACCCTGTTGTCTTTAGAGGGAGAGCTCTTGAGCAACCAGGAGGACATAGAGAATGAAGTTATGAAGTTTTACAGGAACTTAGTTGGCACTAACTCTTAGGAGCTAAAGTGTATTGACTATCCCACTGTTATGAGGGGTAACACTTTGTCTAGAGAGGAGGCTTTAAACCTTATAAAACCAATTGTGACAAGGAGATTTGGAAAGCCTTAGAGAGTATAGGTAATACAAAGGCCCCAGCTCTAGATGGATTCAATTCTTTATTCTTTAAAGATGCCTGAAAGGTGGTCAAAATGATGTCACTGCTGCTATTAGAAACTTTTTTGATACCTGTAAGATGCATAAAGCTTTGAATTGTTCCCTTATTACTCTTATCCCTAAAGCTATTGATGTCTCGACTATAAAGGATATGTGTCTCATTTCTTGTTGCAATACCATATATAAGATCATATTGAAGATTATAACTGAGAGAATGGGCAAAGTCATTATAATTATGTCATCAATGAGAATCAATCTGCCTTCATTCCTGGCAGGCTTATACAGGACAACATTATGCTTGCTCAAGAGCTAGGCAAAGGTTATGGTAGGAAGCATATCTCTCCTAGGTGTATGATCCAAATGGACATACAAAAAGCCTATGATATTGTGGAGTGGACCTCTCTAGCTCAAATTATGGGTGCTTTGGGTTTCACTCTGAATTTTATAAATTAGATCCTTGCTTGTGTCACTTCTGTCTCTTACAGGTTTGCTATTAATGGAACTCATAGTGGTATTCACAAAGCTAAAAGGGGGCTGAGATAAGGAGACCCAATCTCTCCCCTGCATTTTGTCCTAACCATTGAGTATTTCTATAGAGTTCTCCATGGGCTGAAGGATAATCCTAACTTTAACTTTCATCCTAAATGTGATAAGTTAAAAATAGTGAACCTCTGTTTTACTGATGACATTCTTATGTTTTCTAGAGGAGACTTAGGCTCCATTAGGCTAATAATGAGCAAAGTTAATGATTTTTCAGATGCGACTGGTCTTAAGATGTGTGTTCTAAAGAGCAAATTGTTTTCTAGTGGTGTGGATGCCAGAACTCAGAGCCTTATCCAACAGGAAATAGGTCTCACTATAGGGAATCTTCCTGTCTACCCCTTATCGTGAAGATGCTAGTTAGAATTTATCACTGGAGCACAAGAATCTTATCGTATACAAGGAGAATCCAACTTGTTAAAAGCGTTTTGTTTTCTATATCTAACTACTGGCTCCAAATCTTTCCTTTGCCTAACAAGGTTTTAGCTCATGTGGAAAGTCACTGTAGAAAATTTCTCTGGAATGGTACAGAGAATTATACTAGGAAAGCGCCTATCTCATGGGATCATGTGTATGACCCAATTGTTGTTGGAGGAATGAAATTGATTTCTCTCAAAGAGTGGAACAAAGCCACTATGGGTAAAATATTGTGGAATATCCATTCTAAGAAGGATAAGCTTTGGATCAGTTTGATACACAAGTACCATATGAAGAAAGAGGATGCCTCTAATTACCAGCCCAAAGGAAACTGCTTACGGATAGTCAAAGCTATCTTCAAGCAAAGAAGTGATATCATGCATTCTATTGTATGGAACTCCTTCAGGCGTCGGGAAAGTATGTGACTAGAATTATATATCATATGCTGAGAGGGGTAAAGCCTAAGATGCTGTGGAGGAAGCTGATGTTTGGAAATCTTACGTGCCCTAGAGCAAAGTTTTGTTTGTGGATTACTTGCCAAAAGATAATCCCGATAAAAGACAAATTGAGAAAGTTTGGGACTAGTACATATGGCTTGTGTGTCTACTGTGGAAAAATGGAAAGCTTCCTACACCTGTTTTTTGAGTGTGTGAAAACTAAGAGGATATGGACCCAAATCCTTAATTGGATGCATATTTTCCATGTTCCGAAAGATTGGGACAAGGAGTTTAGTTGGCTTGTCAAGATAACTTATGGGAAAGAGAATGTCTCAAAGTTTATTAAGATTATTGTTGCTGAGACCATTTACCAAGTGTGGAGCACAAGAAACAAAATCATCTTCCAAAATAGCACTAAAGAGGGGCTTCAGATTCAAGAAATTAATGATACAATTATGTGGCGTGTTGAGTTGGATAGAAAACTTATAGAATTTTTTCATAGTTTACGAGGCTGTGTAGATCTTGTTTAGCGTCTTTGGATATTTAGTCTTTATGATGTCTAGACTGAATTGGTCGACTTTTGTACTTGACTTGTTTTTGGAATAAAATTCTTTTATTGCTTAAAAAAATATTTTAATTGTTTTAAATAAATGATTGATTAAATTGAAATAATTTCAGTTACCATATATATAAATAATTCATTTTTTAATGTCATTTTTCAATGTCATATTATTTATTGTTGAATGTTGATAATGATAATTATTAAACTATTGATAAAAAAAATTAAAAAGACAAACATATTTATGTTAGAAATATCTTATTATGTAATAACGGTAAGTTTTGAATTGGTAATTAAAATATATATTTTTAATTAACATTGTAACTTTATCTTTATTCAGTTAATTTAATTATTTTAAATAAATGGTTGATTATACTAAAACGATTTTGATTACCGTGTGTATGCAGGGGCGGATCCAGACTTTATATATTGGTGTGGCTAAACATAAAAGAAATTATCGACTAAAATATATTGAAAATAAAAAATAATATTGTTTGATGAAGTGTATTTACAATGAAAACCGTCTAGTATCAATTTCTTGAAAATGAGCTAAAATAACATCATTGTTAATTGTTCCAAGAACATCTCTTTCTATAAAAGTTACAAGACGATCATTTAACCATTGATCACCCATTTTGTTACATAGCTGACTCTTCACAAACTTCATAGCTGAAAAAACACGTTCCACGCTCGCAGTTGCTACTGGCAAGACTAAAGCCAACTTCAGAAGCTTATAAACTATATCAAAAGTGTTACATTTTTTTGTTTCCACAAGTTTTGCACAAAGATCTGAAAGTCCGTTTAAATTTGCAAATTTTGGATCACATCGAATATTTCTAACATAATTCTTAAGCTGATGTCGTACCGCCACTTCCGGCACATCTACAAAATCATTTGGATAAAGTTCAATCATCCTCAATAATTTTTTCACATCAAAAGATTCAAATGATGATGAGGGACTCAAACATGAAACACATTGTAAAAGTTCAGTATTCTCTTCATCAAACCTAGCATTGAGCTCATGCAACTGCAAATCTAAAACACTACATAAACAATCATGCTTATAATGATGCAAATTAGAAACACTAGAAGTGATAGCATGTCGTCTAGGTTTCTTCCCTTGCACGTACGCTGCATCCAAATCAGGCACATCAATATCATGCTTATTGCAAATTTCCATAACCTTAGATATAAGTTCTTCCCATCCATCATTTCTCATTTCTTGTAATTCCTGTTTGGTGGCTTTGACAAGTGATAAAGCATTCAAAAGATCTTGATCACGCTTTTGTAGCACTACACTTAAATCATTTGTAAATCCTAAAATCTCAACCATCATGTATAACATGAAAATAAAATCAAAGGACTGAAGCACATCTAGCAAAAGCATAGTTTCACCATATTTTTCAAATGACGTATCTTTCCCGACTTCTTCAAGTACCTCAATAATGGCACCATATAAAATCATCAAACTAGTGAGAGTCCTAAAGTGGGAACCCCAACGAGTGTCACCCGCTCTAGCAATAGACAATTCTTGATCTAATTCCTGGATCGGTTTCCAACAATTCATAATCGACAACTTTAATACTCTCACTTGGATGTTGAGTTTCCGATGCTTCTAGATTTACCAGAGAAGTAGCTTTGTCTCTAGAAAGCACAGGAAAAAATTTCTTCATCCTATAAAGAGAACAATGAAACCATTAAAATTAGCTATTCACTCTATAAAGAAAATAATAAGAACAATTTATTGTAAAGAAAATATTTATGAGAAATTGAAAATTTACTTTTTTAAAACAAATTGGGGTTTTATGGTTAAACTCAAATAGAACAAAAGAATAAGAAAATTTTGAAGTAGTTAGTTTACCTTTGATTTTCAATCACCCATAAACAATGCAAAATGGTGGGGTTATTGGATTAATGAGAGAAAGAGACAAATATGAAAGTCGGTGGGGTTTGAGAAGAAGAGAAAGGGTTTACTGTGTGAGAGAGAAAGAAATAAAAGAGAGAGAAAATTAAGAGATAAAAGTGAGTTGAAGAGTTATATAATATTAAATATTAAAATTAATTAATTAATTAAATATATATTAATATTAGAAAGAAAAAAATCTGGTGTGGCTATAGCCACACCTAGCCTAAACGTGGATCCGCCCATGTGTGTATGTATAACTCACTTTTTATGTCATTTTCCAATGTCATATTATTATTTATTAATTTTAATAATGATAAATATTAGACTATTAATGAAAAATAATTGAACAGACAAACATTGTTATTTTAAATAGGACACTAGTAATCTGGAGAACTATTCTTTAATTAAAAATATATTATTAAGTAAGATAAGAATATATATAATTAATTATATTATTAAAAAATTAATAATATAAATAAGAGGTGTACATCTAGGATATTGTATCATGGATATTGGCAGGTAGGATGTAATTGCTCTTAAGGACTTCTCTCCTTCAGAAGGACTTAAAAAACAAATAAATTCAATTTTTTTGTCACTCATTCAGATGGACTAACAAATAAATAAATTTAATTTTTTTGTCAATAAGATTTTAGGAGCTCCACCATCACCTTTCCAAAATACAATTAGTCTATCTTCCATTAGAAAAGGTCTTTCTCAACAAACTTTTTCCTTCCCTAATAGAACGCCGACTAGATTTTTTTAATATTTGATGGTCCAAATCATGTAAAATGGGCTAACGAACTAAAAAAATTCAAAGTTTCATACATCAGACTCACGGAGGTCCACAATCACCTTCCCAAATCAAAAATCACAAGTCTTCTACTATAATCCATAGAAAGAGAACCAACTAAAATTTCCAATATCGAACCGTTCATATCGTGTAAAATCAACTAAAAAATAAACAAATTAAAAAATTTCATCAATCGGACTCTTAGATGTCCACCATCACCTTCCCAAATCACAATTAATAGGCTTTCCACTAGAAAGGTTTATCCTTAACTGACTCTTTTCTTCACTAGAAGAACACCAGCTATAATTTTTATTATCGAGTCGTCCACATCTGTAAAATGGGCTAAAAAATAAACAAATTCAAAATTTTTATCAATCAGACTACCAAGAGTCCACTGTAACCTTCTCAAATTATAATTCACAAGTTTCATTAGAAAGTGTCCTTATCAAATGACTTTTTCCTTCACTGGAAGAATACCGACTAGAGTTTTTAATATCTTATAGTCCACATCGCGTAAAATGTACTAACAATCAAACAAATTCAAAATTTTCATCAATTGCACTCTCAGAGGTCAACCATCCCCTTCTCATATCACAATTCACAGGTATTAAAAAAAGGCCATTCTCAAATAATGTTTTCCTTCTCTAAAAGAACATCTGCTAGAATTTTCAATATCGCACCATCCACGTCCTGTAAAATAGAAAAAGAAATAAACAAATTCAAAATCTTCATCAATCCTTCAGGAGTCCGATTAATGAAATGTTTTAATTTGTTTATTTTTTAGTTCATTTTACACGATGTGGACGACTTGATATTGAAATTCTAGTTTGTGCTTTTCCAGTAAAGGAAATAGTCAGTTGAGAAGGACCTTTTCTAGTGGAAGACTTGTGATTTGGGAAGGTGGTGGTGGGCCTTACGGAGTCCGATTGATGAAAAATTTTAATTCTTTAGTTTTTAAATCTATTTTACATGATTTGGATGGTCCAATATTAAAAATATTAGTTGGCGTTCTTTCAGCGAATGAAATAGCCAGTTGAGAAGGACTCTTTCTAGGGGAAAGACATATGAATTGTGATCTAGGAAAGTGATTGTGGATCTCCGAGAGTCTGATTGATGAAATTTTTTTATTTTTTTATTTTGTAGTCCATTTTACACTATGTGGTTAGTCCCACTATTGAAACTTTTAGTCGGCGTTCTTTTAGTGAAGGAGATAGTTAGTTCACAAGTACTCTTTATAGTAGAAGACATGCGAATTGTAATATGGGAAGGTGATGTTGGACCAATGGAAGTATGATTGATGAAATTGTTGTATTTATTTGTTTGTTAATCCATTTTATATGATCTGGACGGTGCAATATTGAAAATTATAGTCAGTGTTATTTTGGTTAAGGAAAAAATTAGTTCAGAATGACCCTTTATAGTGGAAGACTTATGAATTGTGATCTTGTGAATGTCATATTGTTTTTCATTTTACATGTTTTAGACGTTTCGATATTGAAAGTTGTAGTTGGTGTTCTTCCAATGAAGAAAATAGTTAGTTTAGAAGGACCCTTTTTAGTGGAAGACTAGTGAATTGTGATATGGAAAGGTGATGTTGGACCTCCAAGAGTCCGATTGATGAAATTTTTCAGTTTGTTTGTTAGTTCATGTTACACGATTTGGACAGTTTAATATTGAAAATTATAGTCAATGTTCTTCTTGTGAAGGAAATAATCACTTGAGAATGTCCCTTTATATTATAAGACCTCTAAATTGTGATATAGGAAGGAGAAGGTCGACATCCGGGAGTCTAAATTATGAAAATTTTGAATATGTTTATTTGTCAATCCATTTTACACGATGTGAATGGTTTAATGTTGAAAGTTATAGTCGGTGCTCTTCTAGTGAAGGAGAGAGTTAGTTGATAATGACTTTTTCTAGTGGAAGACTTGTGGATTGTGATTTAGAAAGACAATATTAAACCTCAGGGAGTTCGATAAATGAAAATTCAAAAAAAATTTGTTTGTTAATCTATTTTATATAATTTGGATGGTTTGTTATTGAAAATTCCAATCGAGTTCTTCCTGTGAAGGAAATAGTCAGTTGAGAATGACACTTTCTAGAGGAAAGACCTATGAATTGTGATTTGAAAAGGTGATGTTGGACCTCTATGAGTCTGCTTGATGAAATTTTTTAATTTATTTATTTTAGTCCTTTTTTGTTTGTTTGTTTGTCCCCAAAAGAAACACTTATATTTAGATTTATTCAATTCATTCTTTGACTAATTTATTATAAAAATAAATTAGAATTAAACACGCTCTTATATAGTTAATATATTAATTAATATAAAATTTTAATAATAATTAATAAATAGTATTAAGAGAAATAAAATAATAATTACATATTATATATAGTATATTTATGTTTTAAACTATAATTAATACATATGATCTTTTAAATTTTAATTATAGTTTAAGAAAAAGAATGAAAAAATAGAGTGAAATTTAAAAAATAAAATGTGAATAGAGTTTAATATTGTTCAAAGTGGATTTTGAAAAGACATGTGATTCTGTGGATTTGGGTTATTTGGATGATGTGATCGGGAGAATGTCTTTTCCGGTTCTATGGAGGAAATGGATGAAAAGTGCATTGGTTTGGCTTTAGCATCAATGTTGGTTAATGGTAGTCCAATGGAGAAGTTCATGTTTGAGATGAGGTTGCGTCAAGGTGACCCACTCTTTCCTTTTATTTTCCTTTTGGCGACATAAGGGTTGCATGTTTTGATGGATGCGATGGTAACTTCTAATCTTTTTTTGGGATATTCTATAGGATCGGATGTTACAAAAGTCATTTCACATCTCAAGTTTGTAGATGACACCTTGCTCATTGGGGGACAAGTTGGGATAATGTCAGGGACTTAGGGTTATCCTAATGTTGTTTGAAGCTATGTCGGGTTCGAAGAATAATTTTAATAAAAGTATGTTGATAGGTCTTAACATTTCTGAGCCTTGGCTGAATGAGGCAGACTCGGTGCTACATTATAGAACCGAGAGGGTGCCCTTCCTATACTTAGGTCTTCCGTTTGGTGGATATATTCCTGAAGGTTGGCTTTTTGGAGTTCGATGTTGGACTGAATCAAATCTCGGTTGTCTGATTTGAAGAGTCGACGTTTTTCGCTTGGGGTCGATTAATTCTCTTGAAGTATGTCCTTTCCTCTATGCATATCTATGTCCTTTCTTGCTTCAAATCTCCCGCAATTATTATGACTTCTTTAGATTCTATTTTTATAAATTTCTTATGGGGTGGTAGTGAGAATCATTGGGAAACTGTTTGGGTTGATTGGGCAATTATTTCTAATAACAAGGAGTTTGGTGGTCTAGGGATTAGGAGGCTAAAGGAGTTTAATATAGCTATGTTAGGAAAGTGGTATTGTATGATGCTTAATGAGAAGGAGGGGTTATGGGTGAAGGTGTTTGAAGCACGGTATGGTGTGGAAGCGGGGCGAGTGAAATTAGGCAGGAGGTGTTGTTCAAATTGGTGGAGAGAGGTGGATCGGGTTCGGGATGGGGGAGGTTTAGAGGAAGCAAGTTGGTTTAATGAGAACTTACGTAGGAAGGTGGATAATGGTGTTCATATTGTCTTTTGCACGAATATTTGGATATGAGAGGTGCCTTTATGTGAAAGATCCAGCCATCTTTATCAGTTGGAAGTGGTGACTATGGTAGTTAGCTTGGGAGGAGGAATTGGTGGAGGATTGTCAGCTATTATTATTTGATGTCTCTTTACAAGATAATATTCAGGATGAATGGAAGTTTTCTGAAGGCACATACTATATTTTCAGTGAGGTTTATGATATGCTTTCGAAGCGGGAAGATCAACATGTGAACTCGGTTTTCAATAATGTTTGGCATAAACAGATTCCTATAAAGGTTCCAATATGCGCGTGGCGGCTGATGCGTGACAGGTTGCCCACCAAGGTTAATTTGGTCAATCGATGAATTATATATCAAGAGGATACGTTATGTGTTTCTAGATGTGGTATGGTTGAGTCAGCTCAACATCTGTTTCTTTACTGCAAGTTCTTCGATTTGCTTTGGCAACATGTCCGCTCTTGGATAGGTATTGACAGGATAGATCTGTTTCATCTTAAGGATCAATTTATTCAGCTTTTCCACTATTCAGGTGATAATAGTGTTTGTCGTGAGTTTTTACGATTATTTTGGCTCGCTATTATGTAGGTCATGTGGATAGAAAGGAATAATATGGTGTTTAAGTCCAAAGTTGCATCTATTGCTCAATTGTTAAATAGAGTCAAATTGATGTCTTTCATGTGACTAAAAGCTAAGTCTGTTAATTTTATTACGGGATCTCATATGTGATGGCAAAACTCTTTAGTTTGTTTGGATTTAAGATGAGGTTTACCTTCTTTATATTGGTGTTTGTGTTGTAAATTTTCATAATCTCAGTAGTATATTATGTGCTATAGGATCGTTCATTTGATATAATTCATTTTTGTTTCTTAAAAAAATATAAGTTATAGAAAATATAAATTATTTTATCAGAAGTAACAAAATGTATTAATTTTAGCAAAATTCTTTGTTATTTTGAATACAGTGCAAATTATGTTAAAATTTTAATTTATTTTAAAATAAAATAAAATAAAAAATGACGTGCTATTAAATTAATATATATATATATATATATATATATATATATATATATATATATATATATATATATATATATATATATATATATATATATATATATATATATATATATATATATATATATATATATATAAATTGAATTATAATATTTTATTAACCGAGGAATATCAATATCCAACTAATTTCGAACACACTGGTGTGTTCACTTTAATTTTATTAATATGTAAATAATATGAAGTGTAAAAGTAACATACATTAATAGTACTAATCCGTAAGTGAGTGTATCTTGTTTGAAGATCGATAGAAGTCAAGACATTTATTTTTTCTTTTACGTGAGATTCAGTGACAAAAAGCAAGTGACAAAATTAGATATCAGACAAGATAAATAATTGGTGTCTTTTCTTGCTCAACTTGTATGGTATCTTTTATATAATTCTAAAAAATCAAGTAATTAATCCGTTATGTTCCTATTAAGAAATGACTGTGTGCAGATATGTGTATGATTGTTCTCAAAGATATCGGTTTAAGTTTTTTAGTGAATAGAATTTGAGCATTGATAAATCCCATTAACTTTTGGACTTATTATGGTGTTGTATATTTTGAAAGCATGTCAAGACTTATGAAGGTATTGCGTTGAAGAGTATTTTAAAAGTTGATAAAGTCAAATGATATATTAATTTTGCGTAATGTTTCCCGAATTAGGAGTTGAAATATATATAACACATCAAAGTTGTTTAACTTCTAAAGAAACATTAAGTTCTTAAATCCTTCAAGTAGTAGGTAGTGGAATACAACAAATGGATTGTTTTTTATTAACATTTAAAAGAAATCTTTGAATGCTTAAACTATGCATATTAACTAATCAAAGATGTGCGAGTTGAGAAAGGAGTGTTGCAAGTTAAGGCAAGTTATAATGATAGTTTTGAAATTGAATTTATAAATGATATTGTGTAATAGAACGCCTGTAGAGATGTCAAAGAAGTTTGACGCTCGGGAGTCAACTGATATGAACTAGATTTGGTGTGGATAAGTCTTGAGTGTATCACTCTTGAGACTAATGAGAGCCATAAGGAGTGAAGTTGGAGGAGGCTTATTGAGTGGCGATCTCGAAGAGATCGATTCAGTATCTTGCTAACATGTTGATAAGGTATAAGTGGATAGTCTTAATATGACATCTGGACAGTCCACTCAGATACATGACCTCGGAGGTAGACTCTCATGAGAGTGGTACCTGATGTATACAATTCTACCATACCTTATCGACATGATTCATGAGTTATCTTTCCAGGAGAGAGTGAGAATTAGATATTCTTAAAGTTAAGCATGTAACTGAATTGTGCGACTTTGTGAGTAGTGTTAGAAACTCATATTTGCATCCTTGATGGATTAAAGTCCCATGAAAACGTGAAGGTGTGAAGAAAATGCAAGAAAGGGGGAGGGGTGAATTGAGTTTTCCTTTCTTGAATAACTTTCGCTTCTAAGCATTATTCGTTGAACAATGCTTTTGAGTGTTACTTCTAAGTAATGCTTATAATTAAGTTATGAAAACATAAACTATTAGGCATAAGCAAAAGTAAATAACACGTGATATATCCTATTTCACTTGAGAAACTCTAAAGCTAGTCCAGTCCATCTGTGATACGGTGGCAGAACTTACTGTTAATACTACTGGTTTGTGTTTTTTATTCGCAAATATCGCGGTAAGCAAGAGTCTCCACCGACTTTTATTTCATCCAACAAAGGAAAAGGAAAAAGAACAGAAAAAACCTTTTTCGAGATATTTCTGAGTACGGGGGTAGATTATAGAAAGGGAAGGTGTTAACACCCTTTCTATCTGTGGTTTTCCACGGGCTCTTAGGTACTTGTTCGTTTTTAAATTGATTGTGTGTGCTTGTTTTGAAAAGTTTTGTTTACTTCGTGATAACCCTTGTATCGGTCTTCAAGAATGTGACGAAGTTGTTTTGAAAACTATTTTTTTTGAAAAGTGTTTGTGTGAAAAGTTTTTGTTTTGAGCAAGTACTTAAGAGTTTTCTACCTACTCGAAAAAGTCTGTTCATTTCCGTTTCCTTTAGACAGCGCTATCCTACTATTAAGGAGTGGATAGCTCCGTCGTTGGATTTATAAAGGGATGTTCAAAGGGACGAAATGGTCTCTGAAGGCAACAAGTAAAGATACCTTAGCGTTTCGAAGGGACTATCGTCATAAGATCAATTTGTAGGCAACTCGAGGGACAAGTAGGGACTATGATCTTTATGACGATTTTGAATCACCGGTCATTGCTAAGGTATCCCTACATTTGAGAGACACAACCATTATTTCCGAGGCAACCAAGTGGGGACAAACCCTAGGAGTGAGCATGTGCAAGTGTGCCTTTTTCAGTTAATTATCTTTGCACAATTAGGGTTGTCTACCATTTTAATTTGATTTATCTTTCGCATGTAATCCTAATATCCATACATCTAACAGTTTAATAGTTGCGGAAATTAAAAGCGAGAAATAAAAGTCCTAACTATTACAAGGCTTTGAGGAGGGGATTACATAATCGAAAACTGAGAAAAATGATAAATGCGAAATAGTAAACCTAATTAACTATTACAACTTGGGAACAATTACAATAATTAATAAGAATAAAGAAAGTAAAGACGCGCGCGAAAGTTAAAACGGGAATAAATCAGGACCTAAGAAATCTAACTAATTAAAAATGTTTTTGTTTGGACTTTCTTTATTGAAAAATAGTCGCAATTTGCAAATTAATCCTAATTTCTGTTAAATTTTAATTACAAAAAAAAGTTTAAATTAACCTAATTAAACTAATTAATTAAATGTAAATAAATATTTTATGAAAATAATTAACTAAACCTAATATTTTTGTAATTTTCTGATTTTCTGATTTAATTAAAAAAAGATATTTATTGTGAAAGTAATTAAAATAATAAATTAAAAGAATAAAAAATAAGTAAAAAAACAAATAAGAATGGACTTGTTGTAGTTAGACAAACTGGGGGTGTGACTGAAATTGTGTTAGGCCCAAATCCTTTGGCCCAAAGGTCCTGCGCCTGATCCAGTAGGATCATCTTCTGAGGGTCTACCATGAGCTTGCGCGTGCTGAGCGTTGGATCTGTATGGTGGACATGCTTGGTAGTGTGATATCAGATCTGCAATTAAATGTTAGGAAAAATGCAAAAGCAGTGCGCCTGGGATCGAACCCGGGACGCTTGCTTCAAATCCTTCGCCCTTAACCATCTACGCTGCATTACTTAATTGTTAATATAATAAGATAAATACAACATAAAGAAAGCCAAGTGGTTTCCCCCAAAAAACAAGCGAATTTCAAATCATCCATTCAGGTACTGACACGCCTTCATCCTCTTCCCCAGGGACTGCTGTCTTAGAGGGAACTTTTACCTACGGACAAACTCGTCACTATAGGCTATAGTGATAGTTTTTATGCGTGGCTACAAACCTGCAAACATCAAAAATATAATCCAAGCAACATAAATCCCATCCAAAGCCATGGATCGATTGCAAATCAATCCCTACACATGATGAGGTCCTTAATTTGGCCAAATTTTTCTTCTAACTAGGGTTCCCCAAATTGGAGCTCTGGGACCCTAGCCAGGGCAAATGTCTATTCCTGCAGTCAAACTTCAATCAAACCAATCCAGTACATTGCAAATACAATAATAAGCACAGACATATAATTAAAACATGTTTATGATGCAAGAATCATGATAATCGATTTTGGAAAGAAAGACAAACCGTGATGATCGTACAACACGTTTCTGGGCTTGTGGAGACTTGGTGATGCTTGTAATCGCTTCAGAGAATGCCCATGGATCTGTTTTTCCCCTTGGAATGACTGGAAACGGCTTGTAGAAAGGGATCCGGTCTGCAATTTTTTGACAAAAAATGGAACTTTGTTCTTGCTCTAGAAGGGCAGGCTGCGTGTGAAATCCTCCTTTCTAGGTTTGACCTCATTTGCTTATGTATGAGGCAACAAAATAGGTTAACATTTATGGAGGAAATCAAAAGAATTATGGAGTTTCAATTTTGCTTCAAATCTTTCCATTTTCAAATATTTCCTTCCTTTTTCCATAGCATGGCACGATTTCTTCATTACGTGACAACATATAGGATCTATCATTAAATGAAAATGATCTCAAAACAAATTTTATATTATTTATTTTATTTAATTTGGATTTTTAATGATAAAAAACCAAAATAAATAAAATAAAAGAGAAAATAATGCATGGATGGGTTTATGAGTCTTGGACCATGTTAGGAATGTGTTGCAAGCATAAAAAATTAGGCCCATTTGGGAAAAAAATGCAATTTTGAGCATTGTTGACTTTGGACAAATTTCCAAAAATGGCCAATTTTGACAATGCATATCTCCTTTAATTTTGACCCTAAGAGGGTGTTCTTGGAATTTTTAGAGAGCTTATGATGTCCTATAAACAACCCTTTTGGTTTCATCTCAATTGGATCTTCCATGTTCATGTAAGAAGCTTTGACCCAAAAGGTGTTTTTGTTGACTTTTTGAAATGACCTATAATATCGGAATTTATATCTTTTCATGAGTGTATTTCTTGAACTTGAGGACTGAAGATGAGTTGTAGGTAATTGAATCCTCTTTAAAATGAGCCTTGGATGAGAAATTTCTAATAAAGTATGAGGAAGTTATGCCTGGTCAAAGTTTGGTTGACTTTTTCTGAAAAAACCCTAATTTAGCAACTTTTGAATTTTGATGAATTAGGAGAATTCCTTGAGTAATCATGATCAAACCTTGATCAAATGATGTATATAAATTCAAAATGTTGATGTTGACCAAAAATCTTGAAGTTTGACCGTATGTGGGCCACAATTGACTTTTGACCTAATATAGTTGATTTTCAAGCATCTGAGCAATTGACTGAGCAAACTTCTTGTGCAAGGCTTGAAACTTGATATGGAGGGTCTTGAGAACATATTAGGACTATGGAGAGCATATGAGGCCTATGGAGCTCACCCATCTTGATGAAAATGGAAACCCTAGTTGGAGGTTTATTGCTTTAGGAGAGAGTTTGTCTGGTCAATCCTTGGGCATCCTTGGGCAAGTTGAGGATTTCAATGAACATATGTTGAGTAAAATGGGAGGGCAAATTTTGGGGTACAGCAGCTGCCCCTGTTCAATCTTCTTAAACCTGAGGATGTAGATTGGCCGGTCTTCCTTTCCTGATCTGAAGGTAGAAGATGATTGAACACTAGAGTGCCCATAAATTTGCACTCACAATGAAGTAATACTGATTGGTGATATCGGGAATAGGCTTAAAGATGCCATTTAGAAGTTGACTGAGAATCGTCGGAGATGGGCTTAAAGATGCCATCCATAAAGGATATCAGTTGCATGAGATTTCTTTGCGAGAATGCATGTACCTGCTGTTGAGGAGGACTTCGCTGGGGAATGTTGATTTATGTCCTGGGAAGTAGAGTCTAGGAGTTTAGGTTGTCCATTACTCTATTGTGGAAATAACTCTTGAGGAGGCGGAAGTGAACTGCATATCTGGTCAGGGTCCAGGATGCACAACGACTCACTGGGGAATTGTGAAATTGACCTTATCTGGTCGGGTCCAGGTCTTACAATGTTGTAAACTGTTGTCTGGAGATAAGGAAGAAGGAACCTGGATAGCAGAGTTAATTCGAAATGAAAGCCTGGATAGTAGGGCTATGAGAAGGAACTTGGATAGTAGGGTTACTTCGAAATGAAAGCCTGGATAGTAAGGCTAAGATAAGGAACATGTATAGTAGGGTTACTTCGAAATGAAAGCCTGGATAGTAGGGCTATGAGAAGGAACCTGGATACTAGGGTTACTTCGAAATGAAAGCCTGGATAGTAGGGCTATGAGAAGGAACCTGGATAGTAGGGTTACTTCGAAATGAAAGCCTGGATAGTAGGGCTATGAGAAGGAACATGGATAGTAGGGTTACTTTGAAATGAAAGCCTGGATAGTAGGGCTATGAGAAGGAACCTGGATAGTATGGTTACTTCGAGATGAAAGCCTGGATAGTAGGGCTATGAGAAGGAACCTGGATAGTAGGGTTACTTCGAGATGAAAGCCTGTATAGTAGGGCTATGAGAAGGAACCTGGATAGTAGGGTTACTTCGTTTGGTTGTGCAGATTAGTTGACCCGTTTGATCTTCGGGAACTGATTTTCCACTAGTTGTACGTATAATTGCTAGAATTATTGGTGATAATTGTCTTTCCTGGAAAGGTAACATGGTTAATTATATGTGTGATGCATGAAATGCCTTGTGAGATGATGTTCTCAACATAAATGAGATTATGATGTATATGATGTGTATGCGCATGTCATGATGTATGTACATGAAATGCTATTGGGGACATGTCTGAGTCTGGGAAAATAAATCCCTGACTGCTGCTGGAGAGTATAAGATTCCTGACTGTTGTAGAGAATTGTGGTTCTTCTACTTCCGCTGGGGATGATGAATGTAAATGATTGTGCTGAAGATTTACTCTTTGTTGTTTGTGAATATTCCGTCAAGGAGAGACTCTATCTGAGAGTAGCTCTGCGGGGAATAATTTGGACGATGAATTTTCGTAGCTGAAATAACAAGCTCTATCGGGGATTGAGCTTCTCTATTTAGAGAAATAAACTCTGCTTGGGGAGATAAAAATTATGATGATCCGCTCACGCTTATGAAATTTGGCTGGGGGATATAGCTGTCAGGTTTCTGAAAGACCCTGGCTGGGAGATTACTTCCTGTTTTGGGAAAGCTGACATCAACGCTTTGAATACTTTTACTCTGTGGGGAGTTTATATACTGATGACTATGCTCCAAAGCTGTCTTTTCCCTGGTACCTACTGGACAGAGTAACTGTTGGGTTTGATATTTCTTATTTTTGCCCTTGTTTCTTAAATTACGAGCAATTGTCTTTCCGTTTCTTATGTGAATGTGAATATTTGTGAACATCAATCATATTCAAATGCATATGTCAAGAATAAACCATTGGACATTCTTGCAAAACAAAACAGAAAAAGAAAAAACACATAGTTTTTTGTAAAAAATGATTTGTATTGATTTTCAAAGTTGGCCTACAATAGGCGTTTTTGTACAAGGAGGCTGGCACTCTAGTAAGAGAATGCCACCGTAGAAATAGAAGCTATACAATCTTGTGTAAAAAGAAAAACAGTTATGTGTAACAATCCCATTGGGTTACAACTCCACTATTTCCCCTATGTCTTCGAGCGTCTCATCACTTTGCTGCTTGTTCGAAGTTGATTAGGTTGATCGATTCCGTTCGAGCTTGATAGTTGATACTGAGGTCTGGTCGCCAGATGATCCAATGGGGCATAGTGATACGCTTTACATCCCTAACTTTTTCCTGGACTTCCCTTTTGGGTTTTCAGTCCACCGGGATACCCTTTTCTGCCCAAGCCGCCTTTTCAGGTTTTCGGCTTGCCAGGTGTACAGATTTTTCATTTTCATCCCTTATTTTCGCCCGAACCCTTTTGGTTCGCCGAGAAACCCTTATTTTTGCCTAGGCCAGTCAACATAGCAGGTCTTTTATCAGGCGTAGTATCTTTTCACTATGTCTACATTGACGGGGTGAGGAAGGTCATCACCGTCCATGGTGGTTAGAATCATAGCTCCACCCGAGAAGATGTTTTTAACTACAAATGGTCATTCGTATGTGGGAGTCCATTTTCCCCTGGGATCACCTTGCGGAAATATGATGCACTTGATTACCAGATCTCCGACTTGATATTCTTGACGTCTGACTTTCTTGTTAAAAGCCTTGATCATTCGCTTTTGATATGTCTGACCATGACAAATAGCAGTAAGTCTCTTCTCATCGATCATATTTAGTTGATCAAGTCGGGTCTGGATCGAGTCGTCTTCATTCAAACCCGCATCCTTCATAATCCTGAGAGAAGGTATCTGGACCTCGATGGGTAGGACTGCTTCCATGCCATATACCAGAGAGTAGGGTGTTTCCCCTATCGACGTCTGTGCTGAGGTACAATATCCATGAAGAGAAAATGGTAACATCTCATGCCAGTCTTTGTATGTCATCGTCATTTTTTCTATGATCTTCTTGATGTTCTTGTTATCCGCTTCAACAGAGCCATTCATCTTCGGCCGGTAAGGAGAAGAGTTATGATGCTGTATTTTGAATTGCTTACAGAGCTTAGTGATCATCGTGTTGTTGAGATTTGTACCATTGTCAGTAATAATTCTCTCTGGCACACCATACCGACAGATCAGATTGTGTCGAATAAACCGCACCATAATGTTCTTGGTCACAGTAGCAAAAGAGGTTGCCTCAACCCATTTTATAAAGTAATCTATGGCCACCAGGATGAAGCGATTTCCATTGGAAGCGGTAGGTATGATTTCTACGATCATGTCAATGCCCCACATTGCAAAAGTCCATGGAGCTGTCAAGACGTTCAAAGGAACCGGAGGCACATGCACCTTATTAGCGTAGATTTGGCATTTATGACAAGTTCGGGAGTGCTGATAACAATCTGCTTCCATAGTGGACCAGTAGTATCCGGCCCGTAGGATCTTCTTAGCCATGGTATGTCCACTTGAATGGGTTCCGAAGGTACCTTCATGTAGATCTGTCATAATCCTCTCTGCTTCGCTCTTGTCTACACACTGCAGTAAGGTAGAGTCATGATTGCGCTTGTAGAGGATTCCATTACTGAGGAAGAATTTCACAGTGAACCTTCTCAGAAACTTCTTATCATTGATAGATTCCCCTTTGGGATACTCCTGAGTCTCGAGGTACTTCTTCACTTCATGGAACCAGGGTTTGTCTTCCACCTCTACGGCATCAATCTCACAACAGTGCGCTGGTTCATCCAAACTTTCAATGGTGATTCGGGGAGCTTCATTGTCCCACCTGACTTTGAACATAGAAGACATGGTAGCTAGCGCGCCCGCTAGCTGATTCTCCTCTCGTGGGAAATGTTCAAAGGTTACCTCCTCAAAGTGTGGGAGAAATGTCAGCACATGCTCTTTGTATGGGATGAGATTCGGATGCTTCGTATCCCATTCGCCTTTGATCTGACTTATCACCAAGGCTGAATCCCCGAAGACATTTAAGAATTTGATCCTGAGGTCAATAGCAGCTTTGAGACCCATGATGCAGGCTTCATACTCCGCCATGTTGTTAGTGCAGTTGAAACATAGTCGGGAAGTGAAAGGAGTATGACAACCCTCAGGAGATATGGTTACAGTGCCAATGCCATTACCGAGTGCGTTCAAAGCTCCTTCGAAAACCATAGTCCATCGGGATCCTTTTCCAGGTCCTTCATCCGGTCCAGGTTCTTCGTAGTCATTCACCAGAATAATATTCTCGTCCGAAAACTCAAAATTCATGGACTAGTAGTCATCCACGTCCTGATGATCCAAATGATCAGCCAATATACCTCCCTTGATTGCTTTCTGGGTTGTATATTGTATATTGTATTCAGTTAGGGTCATTTTCCATCTTGTTATTCTTCTGGAGAGAGCAGGCTTTTCGAAGATGTATTTGATTGGATCCATCTTAGATATCAACAAAGTAGTGTGGGTCAGCATATACTGTCTTAGTCGGCGAGGAGCCTATGCCAAAGCGCAACAAGTTTTCTCAAGCAGTGAGTATCGTGTCTCACAGTCGGTAAACTTTTTGCTAAGATAGTATATTTCATGCTCTTTTCGACTAGACTCGTCATGCTGCCCCAACACACACCCCATTGAATTGTCTAGCACTGTTAAGTATAATATCAAAGGTCTTCCTTCAACCAGAGGCATCATAGTTGGTGGTTCTTAAAGGTATTCCTTGATTCTTTCGAAAGCAGTCTGGAATTCGTCATTCCACTTTACCACTTGATCTTTCTTCAGAAGCTTGAAGATGGGCTTACAAGTAGCAGTTAGATATGAAATGAACCTGGCGATATAATTCAAGCGTCCCAAGAAACCTCTAACTTCCTTCTCTGTACGGGGAGAGGGAATCTCGTGTATGGACTTTACCTTTGCGGGGTCTACCTGAATACCTTTGTCACTAACGATGAAACCCAGAAGCTTATCAGACCTTACCCCGAAGGTGCACTTATTCGGATTCAACCTCAGCTTGTATGTATTTAACCTGTCGAACAACTTTTATAGATGATCGAGGTGCTCCTCTTCGGTTTGAGATCTGGCTATCATGTCATCAACATAAACCTCGATCTTATGGTGAATCATATCGTGGAACAAAGCGACCATGGCACACTGATAAGTTACCCCAGCATTCTTCAACCCAAAAGGCATCACCTTATAACAGAAGGTGCCCCATTGTGTGATGAAGGTTGCCTTCTCCATGTCTTTAGAATCCATTTTGATCTGGTTGTAGCCATAGAAACCATCCATGAAGGAGAAGATTTTGTGCTGCACGGTGTTGTCAACCAGAACATCAATGTGGGGAAGCGAGAAGTCATCCTTGGGGGCTTTCCCTGTTTAGGTATCTGTAATCCACACACATCCATACCTTTCCGTCTTTCTTAGGTACCGGAACAACGTTAGAAACCCACTGCGGATAGGAGGTGACAGCTAAGAACCCTGTGTCGAACTGCTTCATGACCTCTGCCTTGATCTTCTCTGACATTTTAGGACGCATACGACGAACCTTATGTTTAACCGGAGGGCAATATTCTTTAGTCGGTAGAATATGTACCATAATATCGGTGTATAAACCAGGCATGTCTTCATATGACCAGGTGGAGATCTCAACATAGTCGTGCAACATCTGTATCAACCGCTGTTTGACCTTAACTTCCAAATTTGCGCCGATCTTGACTTCCTTTCTGTCCACTTCCGTGCCCGTTTATTGTCTCAACTGGCTCTTCATGAGGATGTATAGCCCTTTCTTCCTGCTGTAACAGTCTAGCAAGCTCTTCAGGAACCTCACAATCGTCCTCACCTTCGTCCTCGACTTGGTTAATCGGATTTTCGAAGTCATAACCGACAGTAACAAAACTGTTGTCAATGGGATCTATGATACGGTGGGAGAACTGACTTGGGTGTTTTGCGTTTTATCACAAATGTTGCGGTTTAGCAAGAGTTGTCATCGACTTTTCTTTTATCCAAAAGGAAAGGTGAAAAATCACAGGAAAGACCTTTGAGATTATTTCTTGAGTTCGGGGGGTAGATTATGAAAAGGGAAGGTGTTAGCACCCTTTTCATCCATGGTTTTCCATGGGCTCTTAGTTACTTGCTAGATCACTTGCTTTTTGTTTTGAAATTGTGTTTGGTGTGGTTTTGAAAGTATTTTGTAAAAGAAGCCATTTGTTTAGGCAATCTTTGTAATGATTCTCGTTCGTAAGAATGTATACAAAGATGTTTGTCTTTTTGAAAATGTTTTCAATGTTTGTAAAATGTTTGGAAATGCGTGTGTTTGTTTTGAAAATAGCAAGGATAGTTGTTTGGAAATAGAGCAAGTAACTAGAAGTAATCTACCTACTCAAATGTCTTTCTTGTTCATTTTCTATTCCTTTGACATTGTTGTCTTACCATTGATTTGGTAAGCAACCCTATCTTTGGATGTAAACGGGACGAGAGTGGGTCATCATATAACCATGATTAGCAATATTGCAAAGTATCTTAGCATTTTTGAGGGACCAAGATCATTTTGTAAGGCAACTTTGAATAGCCTCATCGAGGGACTATGATCTTATACTTGTTTGTTTTGCCAAGATACTTCGCATGCATAATATGGCCAATTTTGTATAAGGCAACCAAGTGGAGAAACCCTAAGGGTGCTTGTGTGCAAGTGTGTTATTTTCATGCTTTGATTTTGTCTTGGATTTAGGGTTTTCTATTTGATTTGTTTTTATCTTGCCATACAAACCCTAATTACTATCATGGTATATAAAAGCGGTAAGTTGCGTAATTTAAAGATTACTACGCTATTATAACATTTTTATGGGAGGGGGGAATACAAAATATGAATGGGGATTTGCAATAATGTAAATCTAATTAATCTATTACAACCAAATCGAATTTGCACGAATATTTGAATAAATAAGATACATTATAAATTAAATGTAATGTTATGCATATGCAAAAAAAGATTTTGTTTTATTTTTCATATGCAAAAGAGTTTTGACTTAAATCTAATAACCTTAAGAAAAAGAAATTAATTCTTGAAAACCAAAGTTAACCCTAATTTCTAATTTAAAAGAAAATAAAGTTCCTTAGGTATTATTTTTATGTATTTTTTGTATTTAAAAATAATAAATAATATCTTATGAAAATATTTAGTTTTTTTATATGAAATAATAAATATTTACAAGTATGAATCAAAAAAGAATAAAATAGCTAAACTAAATCTATTATATTTACAAGTTTATTTAAGAAAGAAATAATTAATATATAGTTTAATAAAAATATTTTTTCATGTGAAAATAAAATAAAATAAACAAAAATGCAAAATCATCATGTTTTATATTTTTTATGATTTTTATGTGTTAAAGAAAATATTTTAATAAAACAAATATGAATATAAAATAAATAATAAAAGATTGGGCCAGGGGTACTGCAAGCAAACAGGGGGTAAGATTTAGAAAAATTATAAGCCCAATGGACCAAAAAGCCCAGCGCTGCATAGTGAGCAAAATGACAAAAAATGTGAGAAAATAGGCAAAAGGCAGGAACCAAGGCTCAAACCCATGACCTTAGCAATTTCAGCGCGCTGCCTTGTCACTGGGGTGGCTGTACATCCGTTAGTTTATGTGAAACAATAAAAACATAACGTAAAAAGCTTCCTTGCCCTGTATTTAATCTTCTTCCTCAAGCTGACCAGAAGCTCTGTAACTTTCTCATCTGTCCATGAAAATGGAAACTTCCAACATGAAAATGATAGTACTCTTTCCCAAGATTTCAGACATGTAACTTATGAAAACTAACAATCAAAGATTAAAACGAATTTTAAAAGCCCTAATTTTAAACCTAATTTTTACATAAATTTGAACTCCAAAATTCTCTACACATAATGAACAGAAATGGAATCTACGCACATGGTTGGCTTCAGCACTATAATATCTATATTTTTCTTTCACAAATCTTGGCTAATGGATGCCTGTATGAAGAGATAAAAGTTGGAATTCTTACCTATTTCAGCTGAGATTGTGAATGGAGTTTGAGTGAGATTTAGGAAGGCCTGAAGGTTCCTTTAGCTTGCTTGAACCTCCCTGAGTGTGTTCCAATCCTTGCCTTACTTTGGAAGTGCCTGGAACTCTCTATCCAAGTCAACCTGCAAGCTTGGGAAACAAAAATGGCAGATGAAGAAGGAGGAGTTACAGTGCAGGGATGATGGTATGGATCACTTATATATGAGGTAGGTAAAGTGTTTGAATGATTAAAACATGAAATGCACGAGCAAATTTGTGGATTGCTATGCTTATGCTCAAACTGCAAGTTTTTGACAGGTTTTGGTGATAGGGAGTTTCAGGGTGTTTTTGGCCTTTTGCAATCGTGTTCTTAGTTGTAATGGGTTTGTGTATTAGTATAGAGAAAGTTTTTTGTCAACTCCACAACAGATTTTTCAGTTGTAGGCTTTTT
This sequence comes from Vicia faba, assembly GCA_948472305.1. NCBI lineage: Eukaryota > Viridiplantae > Streptophyta > Magnoliopsida > Fabales > Fabaceae > Vicia > Vicia faba. The sequence goes on from OX451737.1 coordinate 1,029,809,634, forward strand.
GCACACTTTCTTGCTTTTGAAGCAAAGTGAAGAGACAAGTCTCCACATGCTTGTACTGGCCTGCTTGAAGTTGGTACCAATCCTAGACAATTTGTAATTGGTTTATAGGACTTGTGTGTGCAGAGAAAACATGTCCAATGCTCAAGAAATGTAAAGTTGCAAAAGCTATGCTTTTCCAAAATGGCAATGGCAACTTTGTGCCATTTATGGAATTAAAGCTTGGAAAAAGACCCTTGGGCTTGGATTAAGGCTTTGTCAACTGAGTAAGCATTAAATTATGAAGTGAGAAACAAGTTTGAGACCTGTAAAGCAAGAATTAGGCAGCATAGGTTAAGATTTAAATTTTGTTCTTCATGAAATGGCTTGAATTCAAAGTGAGAAATTGCCATTTTCATCTCTCTGATTCTCCCTACTCAGAAATGATCTCAAGGAGTTCTTGGACATTTTGGAAAGCTTGAAATGTGCTCTATAACTCATCTTTGAAATGAATTTCAAGATTCCTCTTGGAACTAGGTGAAAAATTTCAATGAAGTTGGGTCCAAAACCTGCCTAAATTAGGGCAAGATTTCACTAAGTTATTTTAGTTCATGGGCATGTAATCACAAAAACATATCTTGAAATCCAAGCATCTTTAGGAAAAAATATGTGAAGCAAATTTGTAGATTTCATGGAGGTCTACAACGTTCATGTTGGGAACTTTCTTTGAATCATCTTGTATCATGGTGAAAAAATGGCTTAAAGTTGAGAAAAAATAAGGAATTTTCTATACTTAGAAAAAAGAAAATTTCAAATTTCAAAACCAAATATTCAATCTTTGATTTTTTGATGAACAAGTTTCACATTTTTATTTGTTTTTATGAATTGTGATCCTTGGCACTTGATTTTGACCAAAAAGTCAAAGTTTTACTTTTCAGTATACAATTGACTTTTGATCAGTTGACTGCAAATTTCATCTGTCTATCCAATGGATTTGCAATGTTTTTGAACCATGTAATTAGGTCAAGATGATACAATTGAATCCTTGAAATCATGCTTCAAATCAATTGGTCATTTTCCAGGTCAAAAATAAGAAATTCCCCTTTCTCAGTCAAAACCCTAATTTTGACCATTTTGCCCTTTTGATGATTTGATTAAATTTCTTGAGGAATTATGGTCCAAACTTGATCAAATGATACATATGAGTCTATAATATTGATGTGGATAAAATATTATTAAGTTTTGACTGCAAATTGGCCATGGTTGACTTTTTCCCCAATACAGTTGATTTTTAGGTCAACTGTCCAATTGACTGATCAAAAATATGATTCAAGGCTTGAAACTTGTCATGAGTATCTTAGGGGTCCATAATAATCCTTGAAAGTCATGTGAGGTATTGATAGTCCAAAAATCCTTGTGCAAACTCAAACCCTAATTTTGGGTCATCAGTGTAAGATGAGATGTCTTGAGTTGATCAAAATCTAATCCAGACTTGAGTCAAAGAGATCTTGTGAGAAAATATTGATAAACGAGAAGGAAAATTTTGGGTACAACAGCTGCCCCTGTTCAATCTTCTTAAACCTGAAGAGTTAGATTGGCGAGTTTTGCCATTCGTGACTCAAAGGTGAAAGATGATTGGACACTAGAGTGCCTAGAAATTTGCACTCGACGATGTGTAATTGAGGGAATGGGTTTAAAGATGCCATTTGGAGAAGTTATAGAATCTTGTTGGAGATGGGCTTGTAGATGCCATCCAAAAATGTTTGTTGAATTGTAAGTTGCAAGCTGAAAGAATGAGTATCAGAACGGAGTCTATGTTTGGAGCATGTATGAACTATATCTGGAAGGTTGTTTCTGGACGAGTATCAGAATGACATCTGTGTCTGGAGCGTATCCGTACTGTATCTGAAAGTTGAATCTGAATGAGTATCATAATGGCATATGTGTCTGGAGTGTATCTGCACTGTATCTGAACTTGAAATCTGAATGAGTATCAGAATGGCATCCGTGTCTGGAGCGTATCTGCACTGTATCTGAACTTGAAATCTGAATGATTATCAAAATGGAATCCGTGTTTGGAGCGTATTTGTACTGCATCTGAAGTCTGAATCTGAATGAGTATCAGAATGGAATCCGTGTCTTGAGCGTATCTGCACTGTATCAAAATTTGAAATCTGAATGAGTATCAGAATGGCATCCGTGTCTGGAGCGTATCTGTACTGTATCTGAACTTGAAATCTGAATGAGTATCAGAATGGCATCGGTGTCTAGAGCTTATTTGTAATGTATCTGAAGTCTGAATCTGAATGAGTATCAGAATGGCATCTGTTTCTGGAGCGTATCTGAACTGTATATGAAAGGTTGAATTTGAATGAGTGTCAGAATGGCATCCGTGTTTGGAGCGTATTTGTACTGTATCTGAAAGGTTGTATGTTGTTAATGGTAGCTGTTAATGTTATCCTGAAAAGTGTAAAATGTTAACTGAAACACAAAATTATGTTGCATGAAATGTATGATGCAATGTAGTCGCTTTATCAATGTTTATGATATGTGGATGCGATGTATGTGCATGTAAGCTGATTTGCTGTATTGCTGTTCGTTTGAGGAAAATAAATCCATGAGCACAGATGAGGATATGTGAATTTCATGTCTTGAAGTTGAAGTACTGACGAACTCTTGTTGAGAGAAGTAAATTTTGTTGCGAGGGCAATGCCATGTACCGCTTGTAAGATCTGTTTGGGGAATCTCGAGGAATTTGACGATTTCTATTAGGGATTAATAATTTGAAATTTGCTCCGCTGGGGATTAAAATGACGTACTGTGGGGATTACTTTATGGAATAGCCTAGAGACATTTTCCTGTCCTTTCAACCTATCAGTAATTATCCTTCTCATTTTGTTTATTTGTAAACAGTAATTATGTTAAAATGCATATGTTCATCAATGAATCATTGGACGTTTTTGCAAACAAAACTCAAGAGTACAGAATAAGACAAATAGCTTTTTGCACTTTCAAAGGGGTATCTTCGTATTGACTTTGAATAAGTATTTTGCACAAGGGAGACAAACATTCTAATAAGAGAATGGTGCCATAAAACAGAAAAATTTATACAAAGAAAGATATCTATGTGTAATAATCCCATGGGGTTCCCATTCTGCTATAGCCTTCGTATCTCTGAGCATCTTGTCTATTTGTTGCTTCGTCCGAAGATGATTAAATTGATCAGAAACTCCGAGTTTATCAGTAGGAGCCAAAGGTTGTCCGTCAAGTGATCCGATAGGACATAGTCATACGCTTTAATTCCATAACTTTTGCCTGGATCTCCCTTTCGGGTTTTCAGTCCACCGGGAAACCCTTTTTTGCCCAAGTCGCCCTTTCGGGTTTTCAACTTGCCGGGTGTACAGATTTTTCATTTTATCCCTAATTTTTGCCCGAACCTTTCTGGTTCGTTGGGATGCCATTTTTTGCCTAGGTGTGTCAACCTAGCGGGTCTCTTATGCGTAGTATCTTTTGACTATGTCTGAGCTCGCAGGGTGTGGCAGGTCATCGTCGTCCTTGGTGGTCAAGATCATTGCCCCACCGGAGAATATGTTCCTGATTACAAATGGCCCTTCATAGGTAGGAGTCCATTTTCCCCTGGGATCACTTTGTGGCAAAATGATACGTTTGATCACTAGATCCCCAACTTGATATACTTGGCGCCTGACTTTCTTATTGAAAGCCTTGATAATCCGTTTTTGATACATTTGACCATGGCAAACAGAAGTAAGTCTCTTTTCATCAATTAAGTTCAGTTGATCAATTCGAGTTTGGATCCAATCGTCTTCATTCAAACCTGCATCCTTCATAATCCTCAGAGAGGGGATTTGGACCTTAATAGGTAGAACAACCTCCATGCCGTAAACCAAAGAATAGGGTGTTTCCCCAGTTGATGTGCGAACCGTGGTACGGTACCCGTGGAGAGCGAATGGTAGCATCTCATGCCAGTCTTTGTATGTGACTGTCATTTTCTGTATGATCTTCTTAATGTTTTTATTCGCAGCTTCGACAACACCATTCATCTTTGGCCAATAAGGGGAAGAATTGTGATGCTGAATCTTGAATTGCTCGCACAAGGCGGTGATCATAGTGTTGTTAAGATTTGTACCATTGTCAGTGATGATCCTTTCCGGGATACCATACCGGCAGATGAGATTTTTCTTGATGAAGCGGGCAACAACATTCTTGGTAACGGATGCGAAGGAAGCCGCTTCGACCCACTTTGTAAAATAGTCAATGGCCACTAGGATAAAGCGGTGTCCATTGGAGGCTATAGGCTTGATCTCTCTAATCATATCAATTCCCCACATAGAAAAGGGCCAAGGAGCCGTCAAGACATTCAGAGGAACCGGAGGTACGTGCACCTTGTCAGCATAAATTTGACACTTATGACAGGTCCGAGAGTATTGATAGCAATCTGCTTCCATGGTAGACCAATAATAGCTTGCCCGTAGGATTTTCTTCGCCATCGTATGCCCACTGGAGTGGGTGCCAAAAGTACCTTCATGTAATTCAGCCATGATCTTTTTAGCCTCAATCTTATCCACACACCAAAGTAGAATGGAGTCATGATTATGTTTGTACAGGATGCCATTACTAAGGAAGAACTTAGAAGAGAATCTCCTTAAGAACATTTTATCATTGATTGAAGCTCCTTCTGGATGTTCTTGAGCCTCGAGATACCTCTTGACTTCATGAAAGCAAGCCTGGTCAACTACCTCTTCAGTATTAATCTCGTGACAATGTGCTGGTTCATCCATTCGTTCGATGGTGATCTGGGGAGCCTCGTTATCCCAATTAAGTTTAAACATAGATGGCATTGTGGCTAGAGCGTCTGCTAGCTGATTTTCTTCTCGCGGGAAATGCTCAAAGGTAATCTTCTCAAAATGTGGTAGCAATGTCAAAACATGTTCTTTGTAAGGGATAAGGTTTGGGTGCTTAGTGTCCCATTCCCCTTTGATCTGGTTGATGACCAAAGCTGAATCTCCAAAAAAATCTAAAGCTTTGATTCCCAAGTCTATGGCAGCCCTGAGACCAAAGATGCACGCTTCGTACTCCGCCATGTTGTTTGTACAGTTGAAGCAAAGTCTGGTAGTAAAGGGAGTATGACACCCTTCTGGAGATATGAGTACAACGCCGATACCATTACCAAGTGAATTGGATGCCCCATCAAAGAACAGAGTCCATCGGGATCCTTGTTTAGGTCCGTCATATGGTCTGATTTCTTTACATTTGTCTAATGTCATGATGTCTTCATTCGGGAATTCAAACTTCATGGACTGATAGTCTTCTACAACTTGGTGAGAAAGGTGATCAGCCAATACACTGCCCTTTATAGCTTTCTGGGTAGTATACTGTATGTCATATTCTGTTAGGATCATCTGCCATCTAGCTATCCTCCCAGACAGAGCAGGCTTTTCGAAGATGTATTTTATCGGATCCATCTTAGATATCAACAAGGTAGTATGAGTCAGCATATACTGTCTTAGCCAGCGAGCAGCCCATGCCAGAGCGCAGCAAGTTTTCTCGAGCAGTGAATATCTGGTTTCACAGTCGGTAAAATTTTTTCTCAGGTAGTAAATAGTGTGCTCTTTTCGGCCAGACTCGTCATGCTGCCCCAATACACACCCCATTGAATTTTCTAAAACAGTCAGATACATGATCAGTGGTCTTCCCTCGACTGGTGGCATCAAAACAGGAGGCTCTTGTAAGTATTCTTTGATTTTGTCAAAAGCAACCTGGCACTCATTATTCCATCTGACTACTTGATCTTTCTTGAATAGTTTGAAGATTGGCTCACAAGTAGCCTTTAGGTGAGTAATGAATCTGGAAATATAGTTCAGACGTCCCAAGAATCCTCTGACTTCCTTCTCAGTACGGGGAGCATACATTTCTTGTATTGCTTTAACCTTGGCAGGGTTAACCTCAATACCTTTGTTATTGACGAAAAAACCTAAGAGTTTACTGGACCGTACTCCGAATGTGCACTTGTTTGGATTCAACCTTAGTTTATACTTCTTCAATCTCTCAAACAACTTTTGCAAGTGATCAAGGTGCTTTTCTTCTGTTTTTGATCGGGCTATCATATCATCTACGTAGACCTCTATTTCATGATGTATCATGTCATGAAACAAAGCTACCATGGCGCGCTGATAGGTTGCCCCAGCATTCTTCAGTCCGAATGGCATCACTTTGTAGCAGAATATGCCCCACTGTGTGACAAATGTAGTTTTCTCCATGTCCTTAGGTGCCATTTTGATTTGGTTATAACCTGAGAATTCGTCCATGAAGGAAAACACTTTATGCTGGGCCGTATTGCCAACCAGGATATCGATGTGGGGGAGTGGAAAAACATCTTTAGGGTTGGCCCTATTCAAATCTCTATAGTTCACGCACATTCGTACTTTGCCGTCCTTTTTAGGCACGAGAACAATGTTGGAAACCCATTGGGGATAGGAAGTGACAGCCAAAAATCCATAATTGAATTGTTTCATGACTTTCACTTTGATCTTCTCTGACATATCAGGTCTCATGCGGCGGACTTTTTGTTTTACTGGTGGACAATCCTCTCTTGTAGGTATAAAACGTACCACGATGTTTGTATCAAGTCCCGACATGTCTTCATATGACCGGGAAAAGATCTCAACATAATCATGCAATAGCTGAATCAGACGCTCCTTGACGTTGGGCTCTAGATTGGCACCCACCTTGATTTCTTTTTTATCCTCCTCGGTACTCAAGTTGATTGTATCCACCGGTTCCTCATGAGGCTGAATAGCTCTTTCCTCTTGTTGTGCCAGTTCCCCTGGTACTTCATAATTTTCCTCACCTTCATCTTCGGCTTGGTAGATTAGATCCTCAGAGTCATAAAAGGCCATAACAGTATCATTACCCATGGGATGCGGAATGGAGGGGTACCTGCATTTGTGAGTGTGTGTGTGTGTGTAAGGGTATAGCCATCCTTAAAAATAAAATGTAAAAGAAAAAACAATGAGCACAAAAGTTTGTATATGAAAAACGTCCATGATTCATTGAATGTCATATGAAGATGAAATAAAAACCCTTACAAATGGACCATTGTGCCTCGGGCAAGACACAAGGTTTTAAAAGTGCGAATTATTTGTGAATATTACAAGTCCAACAAAAATGCAAAGATAAATTACTGAGGGATGAAAGTTATTGGAACAAAGTCTCTGGCTTCCCAATTGTGAAGTCCTCCATTGACAGTAGGAAAGATCCAATCCTCCAAGCTGCAATCCTCTTCACCCTCTTCTACCGCATTGACCTCTCGGTTGCTAATCTTCAAGGGTGGCCCTCCAGCTTGGGCACGACGCACAACCTTCTGAGCATTTAAAGTGAACCCTAAACAAAACTTGTCAGATTTATACGGAATATCCGGAAGTTGTCCCCAGATGGTGCATCCTCCTTCCTCTACTACTACTTTGGCATCCTTTAGAGATGACATCCGGAGTGGAGGTCTTGTAATCTTGGGAATTTGGGACACAGTCTTGGTTACTGCTACCTCTTGAGAGACTTCTTCGAAATGTTGAAAAGGAGTTTCAATGAACTCGCCGTCCAATTCCACATACCAGAAAGAATTGAGGTGGATAATCATATACTCTTCCTCTCCGTGGATAGTGATAATATTTCCTTGAACCATATATTTCAGCATCCGGTGCAGTGTAGAGGTGACAACGCCAACATTATGGATCCACGGTCGTCCTAGCAGACAGGAGTAAGAGGGGCGGATGTCCATTACATAGAAGGTTGAGTTGAAAGTTTGATTCCCAACCTTTATGGGGATATCCACCTCCCCGTGGACCATCCTCTTTGAGCCATCAAATTCCCTTACGACCATGTTACTGGGTTTCAACGTCAGCCCTTCGCAGTCTAGTCTGTCAAGAGCTTTCTTCGGTAAAACATTCAAAGATGAACCGGTGTCCACCAAGACATGGGCCAAAGTCGTTCCTCTACATTCCACGGAGACATGCAATGCCTCGTTGTGCTTTCTTCCCCTTGGTGTAAGATCAGCATCTGAGAAGCCTAGGCCGTTATCCGCTATCAAACTGGCCACACAATCTTGAAATTGGTCAGCAGACGTCTCTTGAGGCACATGGGCTGTCTTTAGAAACTTCACCAGGGCTTTTGCATGTGCCTCAGAGAAAAGTAACAATGCCAACATGGATATTTTGGAGGGAGTTTTCCCCAACTGTTCGACTATGTTGTAGTCGCTCCTCTTTATTATTCTCAGGATCTCCTCCATCTCCTTCTTGGAGGTTTTGGGAATAGTCAGTGGTTGAGCCTTCGTTCGGACAGGCTCTACTTGAATACTTTTTCCTCGAGTTTCAACAGTAGGAGTGTTGGTAGGGATAACAGCAGGGGTTATGTCGTCTTCGTTAACAGGAGCACTTGCAGATATGATTATTGGTACTGAGGTAACCTTTGGAGCAGCCACGGGTCCAAAAACTGCCTTGGGGGGGGGGGGGGGCAATTTCTGGATAGATGATTCTACCGCTTCGGGTAATCTTACTGGTTCCGACAATATTGCTAATGTCGGAGTCTTCTTCTTCAGAGCTTATTTCTTCGGCGGCCAGCCCATCTTGTTTGATGCCATGGTAGTAGATGTCCCCACCATAATTCCACGACACAGTTTTGTCTGATTCATACGGGATGGGCCCAGGCATTGTGATTATAAGAGGAGTAGTTTTTGGAACCGATGTAATTCTAACGGGTCTTTTGGGGACCCTGGAAGAATTGGAGGAGATGGTGATGATTGAAACGTCTTCAACAAGAGCAGGTGAAACAAGAGTACTTTCAAACAAAATCTCTTTGTTGTCTATCAAGCGTTGAATGCCTGTTTTCAACAAAGGGAAAATAGTTTGTGAGGATAAGCAGAGATGGCAGTCTTCATTACAACCCGGGAATACACCGACTTTCAACAAGTTTATCTTAATGATTGGGAGTGGAGTCAAGAGTTCATCAACTATGGTAACAAACAAATATTCTTCAATTGCACTGGTGTTGTGACCATGTCTGGGCATAGGAGCAGAAATGACGTTTGGCTTCTTGGGTGCATCAAACTCAATCTCTTTGGCGTCTATAAGGTCTTGAATTTTGTTTTTCAAGGCCCAACAATTGGTAGTGTCATGACCCGAACTTTCGGAATGGTATGCGCATCTGGAATTTGGGTGATAATGAGGGGACACTGTCTTGGGGTTCTTTGGAGCCTCTTTTAAAGTTACCAAATTGGATTTCAGAAGGTGTTGTAAAACCTGGGCTAGAGTCATATTGATTCTGGTGAATTGCCGAACTGGCCTTTCCACCCTCGGTTGATTACTTCTTGGTTTATCAGATGTAGGTTTTGGGATCATAACAACTCCTACCATTGGTCGACGTTCAGCTCTTCCTTGGTTCCTTTATGGATAAACAGCAAATACCTCCTTCTTCCCAATGAAAGGCTTTCTCACAACTGTAGAGGTAGATGAATCCTTCTAAATCTTTCCACTTTTTATGCCAGCTTCCACCCTCTCTCCGGTTAGTATTAACTCAGTAAATCCTGCAGATGAGCTCCTAATCAGATGGTTGAAGAAAGGGCCCAATAGAGTGCCTAAGAACATGTCCACCAATTCCCTTTCAGACAGAGGGGGTTGCACTCTCCCAGCTAGGTCCCTCCACTTCTGCGCGTAATCCTTGAAACCCTCATTCGAAGCCATAGCCATACTCTGAAGTTGAGTACGGGTAGGCGCCAAATCAGCATTATATTGGTATTGCTTATAGAAAGTTGTGGCAAGATCTTCCCAGTTGTGGATGTTGGCCCTTTCCAATTGGTAAAACCAATCGAGTTGTGTTCCATATAGGCTATCTTGGAAGAAATGGACCCACAGGTCTTTATCGGCGGAGTGCGGCTGGATCTTTCTCACATATGATCGGAGGTGCATCTTAGGACATGACACCCCATCATATTTTGCAAACAACGACACTTTGAACTTCGGTGGGATCACAATTCCCGACACTAGTCCCAATTCTTCAAAGTCTAGACCTGGCACCTTTTGAATTTCCATAGCGCTCAAACACTCTTCAAGATGTCTGTACTTATCATCAACCGGAGGATACTGTTCCTTAGAGTAGTCTTCCTCTTCTTCCTCCTCTTTATATTCTGACGGAACCACTATTTATTTTCCTTTCCCTTCTCCTTCCCCGGAAGTTGCTACGAAATTCAAGGTTCTTCTAGTCTGCCCTTGAAACCTTCTTCCCATGTTCAAAACCCCAGTGACCTTCTTTGTTTTCTTCTTTCTTTCCTTAGCCAGCAGAGTCTTCAACTCTTCTTGCCCCTTGGCTAGGGTCATGAGTAACTGTTGAAACTGCGTGTTTTTAACTTGAAGATCTTTTACCGTCTGTTCGAGATCCATCTTACTGAAATAAACAGTAGAGAGATGAGGAAACTCGTTGCAAAAGACTTGTTTATGTTATGATGAATGATATGTGAACATGTAATGTTTTCAAGGATTTGTAAAGATTCAAGTTCGTTTTAGACCAAAAAAAGAAACACACGTTATATTAATAAGATAAAGTTTGAGTACATCAATGCCCCTTGGGCAAAATAATACAAAACTCTAAGATAAAAAAGTAGTGCGCATCCTCTTTGGTGCTATGTAGGCATTTAGAGTCCGCTCTTCATGAAGTAGCCTAGTGAGTTCCAAAACCTTCTTCTCGCTTGCGTAGAATTGGGCTTCGAAAGTATCTCGCTCTCCTTTAAGCTGTATCTAATCCCTTTGTAGGTCTTCAAGAGATGTGGGCATGTCAGGATTCAGGATAGTGTATGGAACTTCTCCTTCCTTAACAGGCTCAATGATCACCGGGAGAATGGAAGGATAAGGCATCATAAGACTTTGAGCGTGGGTTCATACCCATTTGAGGTAAGGATCAAGAAGGATGTAATTCTTGTGTCCGAAAGTCTTGCTATCCACCTTATTTAGCATCCTCCAAGCTCGGATGAATCTCTGGTGAAGACCTTGATCGTCGTTGTCGTAGTCGAATACCAAACCTTGAATCAGCATCTCGTGTGGGCCATCCCTTCGGGCATAACCAAACTGTCTTAAAGATAAGCATGGGTTATAGGTGATGCCTCCCCTAATTCCAAGTAGAGGGACATTAAGGAATTCCCCACAACGGTCAACAATGATAACATTCTCTTTGGATCGAGAGCACCAATGAATATCTGAATGTTTGAGCGTCATTAAACTTTGTGACCACCTTAATCCTTGCTCGTTCTTTAAGATTGATTGGGGAAGATAAGAAATAAACCATCTTTCCAGGAGAGGAGTGTAACACATAAGGACACCTCTTTTCCTCATTGTGCGAGTGTGAAAAGAGTGTAGGATATCCCCTAACAATGTAGGCACCGGATTCCATGACATGAAGATTTTGACGGCACTCACATCTATGAGTTGGTCAGGATTGGGGAACAAGACCATCCCATAGATAAGGAGAGCCACAATTTCCTCAAAAGCTTGCAAGTCTAAGGAATTCCAACAGCTTTGGGCTTTCTTAAACAGGTACTTTGCTAAGAAGCCTTTGACACCACTTCTAGTTTCCCAATGAGTTATGATATCAGATGAGTGAAAGTGCAGAGTTTGAGCAATCTCTTCTGGCTTTGGGTCTCTTTCCGTATCGTTGAAAGGTAGTTGATTTAGAATGGGAATCCTCAAGAGTTGGGAGAATTCTTCCAAAGTAGGCACAAGCTGATAGTCAGGAAATGTGAAGCAATGGTGCAAAGGATCAAAGAACTGAAAGAGCACTTTCATCATATCCTCATCTGTGTTGGAGGTGACCAAGTTGAGTTGACGACCATGCCTCTCAGTGAATGGAGAGTTCTCAGGGATCCTTGAAGCTGGCTCCTTAAGTGGTGGAGGAATTCTTACAAGGTTGACTTGGATGGTTTTCCTGCGAAGTGAATCCATATCCTACAAAACAAGAACAAAGATGAATCTCCAAAAACCCTTGAAATGGTTAGTGAATGCATATGATGTTCATGATGTCCATGATGTTATGTACAAGTATGCATATACAAGCAAAGCAAACAAAATCTTAGTTTAGCCCTGCATGGGGTTTTTTATAGGTAAGTACCCTCTTGATGTTCAGTTGGCTTAAACCTGTCCTAATAATAGTAACCGGGTTCTAAGGAGCTCAATATCACCAGATTGTTTCCTTGGTCATTGTTTCAGCTCAAGCCTCTTTAATGGAGGCCGAAATATCCCAAGAAACCAAACCTCAATGAGTGTAGTATCGAGTATCTACCAACTTCGGACTGCACTAAAGCCGGTCATCTCACTACATCCTAAAGGCCAAGTTGGTTAAGTAAATAGTTCTAGAAGTTCATTAGTGCTTCATGACATCACTCAGCGGCCCCGTATTCTCTTTGATTGACTCAAAGGCTACCGATACCCACAAATATGTCACACTAACATAGCTACTGCTTAGAACATGTCGGTATACCCCGCACAGTTTCCACAACGTATTGCTATTTACCTATAATGTCTCCCAAATCTGGGTGAAGGATTCAAACCCAAACAAAGAACCATAATATAAAGCAAACAAGTCAAACAATGTAAGCAAATAAATGTGATCTAGCCCTAAGGTAACCCCACTTTTACAAACTCCCCAGCAGAGTCGCCAGTTCTGTGATACGGTGGGAGAACTGACTTGGGTGTTTTGTGTTTTATTCAAAATGTTGCGGTTTAGCAAGAGTCGCCACCGACTTTTCTTTTATCCAAAAGGAAAGGTCAAAAAGCACAGGAAAGACCTTTGAGATTGTTTCTTGAGTTCGGGGGGTAGATTATGAAAAGGGAAGGTGTTAGCACCCTTTTCATCCATGGTTTTCCATGGGCTCTTAGTTATTTGCTAGATCACTTGCTTTTTGTTTTGAAATTGTGTTTGGTGTGGTTTTGAAAGTATTTTGTAAAAGAGGCCATTTGTTTAGGCAATCTTTGTAATGATTCTCGTTCGTAAGAATGTATACAAAGATGTTTGTCTTTTTGAAAATGTTTTCAATGTTTGTAAAATGTTTGGAAATGTGTGTGTTTGTTTTGAAAATAGCAAGGATATTTGTTTGGAAATAGAGCAAGTAACTAGAAGTAATCTACCTACTCAAATGTCTTTCTTGTTCATTTTCTATTCCTTTGACATTGTTGTCTTACCATTGATTTGGTAAGCAACCCTATCTTTGGATGTAAACGGGACGAGTGTGGGTCATCATATAACCATGATTAGAAATATTTCAAAGTATCTTAGCATTTTTGAGGGACCAAGATCATTTTGTAAGGCAACTTTGAATAGCGTCATCGAGGGACTATGATCTTATACTTGTTTGTTTTGCCAAGATACTTCGCATGCATAATATGGCCATTTTTATATAAGGCAACCAAGTGGAGAAACCCTAAGGGTGCTTGTGTGCAAGTGTGTTATTTTCATGCTTTGATTTTGTCTTGGATTTAGGGTTTTCTATTTGATTTGTTTTTATCTTGCCATACAAACCCTAATTACTAGCATGGTATATAAAAGCGGTAAGTTGCGTAATTTAAAGATTACTATGCTATTACAACATTTTTATGGGAGGGGGGAATACAAATTATGAATGGGGATTTGCAATAATGTAAATCTAATTAACCTATTACAACCAAATCGAATTTGCACGAATATTTGAATAAATAAGATACACTATAAATTAAATGTAATGTTATGCATATGCAAAAAAGGATTTTGTTTTATTTTTCATATGAAAAAGAGTTTTGACTTAAATTTAATAAACTTAAGAAAAAGAAATTAATTCTTGAAAACCAAATTTAACCCTAATTTCTAATTTAAAAGAAAATAAAGTTCCTTAGGTATTATTTTTATGGATTTTTTGTATTTAAAAATAATAAATAATATCTTATGAAAATATTTAGTTTTTTTATATGAAATAATAAATATTTACAAGTATGAATAAAAAAGGAATAAAATAGTTAAACTAAATCTATTATATTTAAAAGTTTATTTAAGAAAGAAATAATTAATATATAGTTTAATAAAAATATTTTTTCATATGAAAATAAAATAAAATAAACAAAAATGCAAAATCATCATGTTTTTTATTTTTTATGATTTTTATGTGTTAAAGAAAATATTTTAATAAAACAAATATGAAAATAAAATAAATAATAAAAGATTGGGCCAAGGGTACTGCAAGCAAACAGGGGGTAAGCTTTAGAAAAATCATAAGCCCAATGGAACAAAAAGGCCAGCGCTGCATAGTGAGAAAAATGACAAAAAATGTGAGAAAATAGGCAAAAGGCAGGAACCAAGGCTCGAACCCATGACCTTAGCAATTTCAGCGCGCTGCCTTGCCACTGGGGTGGCTGTACATCCGTTAGTTTATGTGAAACAATAAAAACATAACGTAAAAAGGTTCCTTGCCCTGTACTTCATCTTCTTCTTCAAGCTGGCCAGAAGCTCTGTAACTTTCTCATCTCTCTATGAAAATGGAAACTTCCAACATGAAAATGATAGTACTCTTTCCCACGATTTCAGACATGTAACTTATGAAAACTAACAATCAAAGATTAAAACGAATTTTAAAAGCCCTAATTTTAAACCTAATTTTTACAGAAATTTGAACTCCAAATTTCTCTACACATAATGAACAGAAATGGAATCTATGCACATGGTTGGCTTCAACATTATAATATCTACATTTTTCTTTCACAAATCGTGGCCAATGGATGCCTGTTTGAAGAGATAAAAGTTGGAATTCTTACCTCTTTCATCTGAGATCGTGAATGGAGTTTGAGTGATATTTAGGAAGGCTTGAAGGTTCCTTTAGCTTGCTTGAACCTCCCTGAGTGTGTTCCAATCCTTGCCTTGCTTTGGAAGTTCCTGAAACTCTCTATCCAAGTCAACCTGCAAGCTTGGAAAACAAAAATGGCAGATGAAGAAGGAGGAGTTACAGTGCAGGGATGATGGTCTGGATCACTTAGATATGAGGTAGGTAAAGTGTTTGAATGATTAAAACTTGAAACGCACGAGCAAATTTGTGGATTGCTATGCTTATGCTCAAACTACAAGTTTTTGATAGGTTTTGGTGATAGGGAGTTTCAGGGTGTTTTTGGCCTTTTGCAATCGTGTTCTTAGTTGTAATGAGTTTGTGTATTAGTATGGAGAAAGTTTTTTGTCAACTCCACAACAAATTTTTCAATTGTAGGCTTTTTGCATACTTTCTTGCTTTTGAAGCAAAGTGAAGAGACAAGTCTACACATGCTTGTACTGGCCTGCTTGAAGTTGGTACCAATCCTAGACAACTTGTGTTTGGTTTATAGGACTTGTGTGTGCAGAGAAAACAGGTCCAATGCTCAAGAAATGTAAAGTTGCAAAAGCTATGCTTTTCCAAAATGGCAATGACAACTTTGTGCCATTTATGGAATTAAAGCTTGGACAAAGACCCTTGGGCTTGGATTAAGGATTTTTCAACTGAGTAAGCATTAAATTATGAAGTGAGAAACAAGTTTGACACCTGTAAAGCAAGAATTAGGTAGCATAGGTTCAGATTTGAATTTTGTTCTTCATGAAATGGCTTGAATTCAAAGTGAGAAATTTCCATTTTCATCTCTTCGATTCTCCCTACTCAAAAATGATATCAAGGAGTTCTGGGACATTTTTGAAAGCTTGCAATGTGCTCTATAACGCATCTTTGAAATGAATTTCAATATTCCTCTTGGAACTAGGTGAAAAATTGCCATGAGTTGGGTCCAAAACCTGCCTAAATTAGGAGAAAATTTTACTAAGTTATTTTAGTTCATAGGCATGTAATCACAAAATCATATCTTAAAATCCAAGCATCTTTAGGGAAAAAATGTGTGAAGAAAAGTTATATATTTCATGGAGGTCTACAACTTTAATGTTAGGAACTTTCTTTGAATCATCTTGTACCATGGTTAAAAAATGGCTTAAAGTTGAGAAAAAATAAGGAATTTTCTATACTTAGAAAAATTTCTAAGTTAAGAAAAATTCAAATTTCAAAACCAAATATTCAATCTTTGATTTCTTGATGAACAAGTTTCACATTTTGATATGTTTTGATGAATTGTGATCCTTGGCACTTGATTTTGACCAAAAAGTCAAAGTTTTACTTTTCAGTATACAATTGACTTTTGATCAGTTGACTGCAAATTTCATCTGTCTATCCAATGGATTTGCAATGTTTTTGAACCATGTAATTAGGTTAAGATGATACAATTGAATCCTTGAAATCATGCTTCAAATCAATTAGTCATTTTCCAGGTCAAAAATCAGAAATTCCCCTTTCTCAGTCAAAACCCTAGTTTTGACCATTTTGCCCTTTTGATGATTTAATCAAATTTCTTGAGGAATTATGGTCCAAACTTTATCAAATTATACATATGAGTCTAGAAAATTTACGTGGATAAAAATTATGAAGTTTTGACTGCAAATTTGCCATGGTTGACCTTTTCGCCAATACAATTGATTTTTAGGTCAACTGTCCAATTGACTGATCAAAAATATGATTCAAGGCTTGAAACTTGTCATGAGTATCTTAGGGGTCCATAATAATCCTTGAAAGTCATGTGAGGTATTGATAGTCCAAAAATCCTTGTGCAAAATCAAACCCTAATTTTGGGTTATCAGTGTAAGATGAGATGTCTTGAGTTGATCAAAATCTAATCCAGTCTTGAGTCAAGGAGATCTTGTGAGAAAATCTTGATAAATGAGAGGGAAAATTTTGGGGTACAACAGGATCCAAAATGGATATGGATATGCAGTATGATACGTGAGTGTGTGTAAGAGTATAGCTGTTTTGATAAAGTGAAAGCAGAAAAGAAAAAACAAAGAGTGCAAAATTTGTATGCAAGGAACGTCCATTGTTTTATTGATGATATATGAAATGACACATAATAGCCCTCATAAACAAAATTAATGTGCCTCGGGAAAGACACAAGGCTGTAGAGTTTTCATTGTTTATTACAATATTGGGAAACAAGTAAGACAATTACCGCAGAATAAAAGAAACTGGTATAAAATCCCTAGCCGTCCAGTTACTCGGTCCACCATTGGTAGTTGGGTAGATCCAGATGTCAATGTCAGAGTCTTCCTCACTATCTTCAATGGAATTAATTCCTTGGTTGCTGATGCATGGGGGAGGTCCTCCAGCTCGAGCGCGTCGAATAACCCTTTGAGCTCCTGAAGTAAATCCCAAACCAAACTTGTCAGTTTTGTGAGTAAAATCAAGGAGTTGTCCCCAATTGGTATACCCACCTTCTTCAACCACTGCTCTGGCGTCTTTGAGAGAAGCCATCTTCAGATGAGGTTTGTTGCTGGTGGTAGTCTCAGTCGTTGCCAAGATCTGGGGAACCTCTTCAAAGTTTTGGCAATGAGTCTCTATGAATTCCCCGTCCATCTCTACGCACCTGAAGGAGTTGAGGTGGCTCACCATATACTCCTCTTCGCCACGTACAGTGACAATCTTCCCCTTCACTGGATACTTTAGCATTTGGTGCAGTGTAGAAGTAACAACCCCAACTTCATGGATCCAAGGATGACCCAACAAACAAGAGTATGACGATCGGATGTCTATCACATATAAGGTGGACTCAAAGGTCTAAGCACATACCTTGACAGGGATGTCCACCTCCCCATGCACCATCATCTTTGACCCGTCAAAAGCCCTTACCACAATGTTACTAGGCTTTAAGGTCAAACCCTCACAATCTAGCCGGTCGAGAGCCTTCTTCCGCAGGACATTCAGTGAAGACCCAGTATCTACCAGCACATGAGCCATACTGGTGCCTCTGCATTCGATCGAGACATGCAGGGCATCATTATGCTTCCTCCCTTTCGGTGTCAAATTGGCATCTGAAAAACCCAGCCCATTGTCAGCAGTCAGGCTGGCCACACAGTCTTTGAATTGATCAGCCGAGGTCTCTTGTGGCACGTGCGCAGTCTTGAGGAATGCGATCAAAGCCTTCGCATGGGCCTCGAAACACAACAACAAATACAACATGGATATCTTCGAGGGGGTCTGCCCCAGCTGCTCGACCACATTGTAGTCACTTTTTAATTATTTTTAATATTTCCTCTATCTCTTGTTTAGAGGCTTCTGCGGAAATTTTCTAGGTGCCTCCGTCCGGGAAGGCTCACCTATAGCTTCTTTTCCTTGGGTACCAGATGAATCGACGAAAAGGGTAACAATTGGAGTAAGAACAGGAGTAGTAGTTGAAGCACCAATAGGAATATCCAGTGAAATAACGACAGGCTTATTGACAGTCTTTGGGGAAATCTCGTGAGAGAAAACCCTTCCACTTCTGGTGATCTTACTGGTCCCGACAATGTTACTGACATCGGGATCAGTCTCTTCATTTTTCAGGTCTTGTTTAACGCCATGATAGTAGACATCGGCGCTGTAATGCCAAGGGACAACTTTGTCCGAGGCGTATGGGACAGGACCAGGAAAGGTGATTATTAACAGAGCGACTCTTGGAGTAGATGTAATCCTAACAGGTCTTCTTGAGGAGACCTTGGAAGGATTGGCAGAAATGGTTATAATTGCAATATCTTCACATGGAACAGTTGGAATCAAAGTTTTCTCGAACAAAATTGCTTTGCTGTCCATCAGGCGTTTGACACCTGTTTTCAGCAAATGGCAATCGGAAGGCAGAGATGAACACACGTGGAAACCTTCACGACAACCCGGAAATAAACCGGCCAACAACAAATTCTTCTTAATAGTCATAAGAGGAGTAGAAACTTCATCAATTGAGGTCAAAAATAGATCGGTATCAACAACATTAACTCCACGATTGTGCTTAGGCATGGGAGCAGTTATGACATTGGGCTTCTCCAGAGCATCGAACTCAATCTCTTTGGCATCAATCAGATCTTGTACCTTATTTCTCAGAGCCCAGCAATCATTTGTATCGTGGCCAGGACTCTCAGAATGGTAGGCACACCCAGCGTTTGGATTGTACCGAGGAGATGTAGTGTTTGGATTCTTAGGAGCCTCTTTCAAGGTTGCCAAGTTAGATATTAGTAGATGGGGTAGAACCTCTGTCAATGTCATGTTAATCTGGGTAAACTGCCTTTCTGGTCTTTCTACACTTTGTTGATAGTGGCATTGTGGAGCAGCCACAGGCCTAGGTATCATTATAGCACTTACCGCCGGGAGGTGTTCAACTCTGCTTTGACCCCTCGGGCTATAGATGGCACTGGATTCCTTCTTACCAGTGGAAGGATTTTTTATCAAACTCGAAGAGGCATCTTTCTGTATCTTATCGCTCCGAATCCTAGCTTCTACCCTTTCTCCTGTTAATATCAGCTCAGTAAAGCCAGCTGATGAGCTACCAATCAAATTTCTAATAAAGGACCAGACAGCGTCCCAAGAAACATATCAACCAACTCCCTGTCAGATAAAGGGGGTTGGACTCTTCCAGCCAAGTCTCTCCACTTCTGCGTATAGCTCTTAAAGCCTTCACCTGCACCCATGGTCATACTCTGGAGTTGAGTACGAGTGGGGGCAAGGTCGGCGTTGTATTGATACTGCTTATAAAAAGCAGCGCCCAAGTCCTCCCAGTTTCGGAGATTGGTTCTCTCCAGTTGGTAGAACCATTCAAGCTGAGTCCCTGACATACTATCTTGAAATAAGTGAACCCACATGTTTCTATCAGCGACGTGGGGCTGGATCTTCCTTACATAGGAACGAAGATGGAGCTTTGGGCAAGACACCCCATTGTACTTTGCAAAAATTGGAGCCTTAAATTTCTGAGGGATGACCACTCCCGACACCAATCCCAGTTCTTCGAAATCCAACCCAGGTATCCTCTAGACTTCCATAGCATTCAAACGATCTTCCAACTGCTTGTACCTATCCTTAGTGGGAGGATACTGCTCATCATTGTAGTCCGTATCATTGTCAGAAACTTCAAGACCGGGGTCCTTTTCCCTTGTCTCCCTTTCTTGATTCTCTCCTTCCTTGGATGAGGAGGTTAGATCGATTGGTTGCTTTAATGCCCCCCTGAACCTTCTGCCCATATTCAGAATACCAGAGACCTTCTTCTTTTTCTTCTTCTCCTCCAGGATGAGGGCTTTCAGATCCTCCTGCCCTTTTGCCAGAGTTATGAACATCTGTTGGAATTGGGCATTTTATGCCTGAAGATCTTTGATGCTTTGTTCAGAAGACATTTATGCTGAAATAAACAGCGAGGAAGATGAGAAGCCTGTAATGGTACCTGTATATGCAGTGTTTATGGATGGGATGCTGTATGTAATGATTTCAAAGACTTTGGGAAATTTAAATTTACGAACCAAAATGAAACAAAGATTTTATTAGTAGAATTCAAATTTCAATTTCCTGTTAGGTGTTACAATTAAAAACAATTCTAAAAAACTAGAAAAAAATTAAATTTCCCATGGATGCTTCCTCTTCGTGCCGAGATATACATTAAGGCTTTTTTCCTCATGAAGCTGCTTTGTGAGCTCTAAAACCTTCCTCTCCTGGGCATAGAACTGATCCCTATAAGTATCCCACTCTTTCTTAAACTGAATCTAAGACCTCTGTAGTTCTTCAAGATCAGTGGGCATATCAGGATTGAGAACCGTGTAAGGAATACTCCCTTCAGTAGTGGGTTCCACAATCACTGGTAAAACGACCATGTAGGGCATCATAAGTTTCTGGGCGCGAGCTCGTACCCATTGGAGATAAGGTTCCATAGGAATGGAAGTCTTCAACCCCAAAGCCTTGGCTTCAGATCTGTTTACCATGCTCCAAGCTCGTATGAACCTCTGGCGATACCCTTGGATATCATCCTCATAGTTAAACACAATGCCCTCGATAAGTAACTCGTTAGGACCATCCCTTCGAGTGTAACCAAATTGTCACAAAGCCAAACAAGGATTGTAAGTTATGCTTCCTCTAATGCCAAGTAATGGGACATTAGGGTACTCCCTGCAGAAGTCAATAATAGCAGTATCTCCCATAGTTTGGGAATACCAGATGTTGTACCCCAAAATTTGCCCTCCCATATTCTTCAAGATTTGTCAAGATCAACCTCCAAATGGTTCAAAATCTCTCAAGGGTTGCACAGTCCAATTGCCTCCTAACACAGTCAAAATTAGGGTTTTGGTTCTTGCAAAGAAATTGAGGTTTTCAAGGGTCCAATCAAGTCCCATATGCCTATATACATTGACAAACATCCATATGTCAAGTTTCAAGACTCACAGCATCAAGTTGCACAGTCAAAAGCCCTAATTGCTTCACAGTCAACTACAGGGGCAAAATGGTCATTTGACAGTCAAAAGTCAAATTTTTTGGTCAACATCTTATTTTGAAGCCACAATCATCATTTGATCAATTCTTGATCATGATTCCTCAAGCATGGCTCAAAAAGTCCCAAGATGCAAAAGTTTCTATTTTGGGACAGCTGAAAAGTCAACTGCAAATTGACCAAGGTATAACTTTTTCATGGTACCTCAGAAAAATCCCATCCAATGCTCATTTTGAAGGGGATGACATTTCCTCCAACTCATCTTCACATCCCAAGTCCAAGAAATGCTATCACAAAAAGTTATCAATTTCAACATTATAGGTCATTTTCAAAAGTCAACAAAAAGGCACTTTAAGTCAAAGACCATAACTTGAGATTGGTAAATCAAAATGACATGGGACCAAAGGCATTGGTTAGAGGACTTCAAGACCTTTCCAAAATGTCCAAGAACATGTTCATAGCTTCAAAATTGAGCAAGATATGCATTGGAGAAGTTGGGAAATTATTGGGAATTTTCAAAAGTCAACTTTGCCTAAAACACTTCATTTTGCTAATGGGCCTCAAATTCCTTCTTGAAACTTTACCCAAAGCCTATGCACGACCCATTGAACTTAAAATGATTTATTTTCTTATTTTTAATTAATTAATTAATTGAATTTATATTAATATTAATTCATTTAATTGGTTTTAATTATGGGAAAATTAAAAAGATATGGTTTTTGGATCTTTTGTGAAGCAAATCAGATCAGGGCAAGTTGGCAAACTCGTTTCTCAATCAAAAAGGAAAAATCATCCATGTTTGGCAAGTTTTGGCAATCAAAAAAGTTGGAAAAAGATTTGATAAAAATCAAATATTGAAAACATAATTTCATGGACTTTTGGGCCAAGGTTTTAACCTAATTCTCTTCCAATACATATGCTGAAGCCATCCCTATCCCTGGACACGAAAAAGCTGCCATAGAACTCCATAACCAATATTCAAAAATCTAAGAAATATTGTGAAACTGAATTCCTATTTGCAGCGCAATTCAAAGCTTCTTTTTGATTCAAACATATTGCCTGAGTCTCCAGGAAGTCATTGCCATCAAGAACCAGTCCTAACACGCGAAGAATCAAAGAACACGAGTCCCACGGTTTGAATATATTTCCAAAATTGCATAACATGATTCATGCGTTTTTAATCTATTTTCTTGATTAGTTTGTGTTGTTAGGAACATTCTGAAGCTAATGGGATAGTTTAATTATGTTGAAACTGCCTGAATCGAAATCCACCATGGACGAAATCTAGGGTTTCTGAAGCTCTCAATTAGGGCTTTATGCATAAGGAAAAATTGGACCACATGATGACTATGGTTGAATTCGTCAAGGCCAGACGAATTCAACCAAACCCTCGCGCTCAATTTATGTGATGCCTGCTGCTAATCGCTATTCTTGGCACTTTTGCTTTGTGGGGGTTTAAAACCCCCGCTATCTTGTGTTATGTTTGCAGGTGAAACGAGGAAGAGAATAGGTGGAAAGGCATGGTTGGTGGGTTCAAAACAGCGCACGTTATTTTGTTTGATTATCATAATGTTTGTTTTTTTTATATAATAATTGTTGTCCATTTATATTACAAACGCGCATGGTAGTCCAGTTGGCAAAGGCACAAAGGCAAGGAGCACTGGGACCTGGGTTCGATTCCCAGGTCCCCCATATAATTATTCTTATTTTTTCCAAGGCGTTCCAATACAGCAATCATCCACTGTTCTATCATGCACGCCCAGCAATAGCTTGCCATGTGTCTCTCAGCATCAATCCAGTGGCCAAGAGATGGAGTCCATGGTGTGTCCTAGTCAATCAACGTGCAGGCAATCAGGAAAGTCAACCAGGCTTTGTGCTTCTTGGGCCTGAATTCCAGAAATATACCTCCATATGGGCCATCACACCCCCTTTGGTTTGCTTTTTTTTAATTAATTTTATTTTCTTTCAATTCTTTTAATTGTTTTAATTATTATTATTAATTCACCACAAATTAAATTTTCCTAACAAAAATCAGAAAATCAAAATTGTAAATATGTTTTAATTATTTATTAATTTCACCATTAACCTATTTTTGTAAATAAATACTAATAACTAACTTAGTTTAATTTATGTTTTAATTTTAATCCTTTTTCTTAATAAATAAAAATAGCATAGAATTAGGTTTTGACTTTTTTTTAATCATCACTATTACTATTTATTAATTATTATTTTTGTACATATAAATGTAAATTAATTGATTAGCTTAAATTAGGTTAACTTTAACATTTTCTTAATAAGTAAAATAAACTTAGAATTAGGGTTTTCTCTTGATTTTTATTTTCTTTATTTCATTAAATACAAAAACACAAAAAAATATCTTTCTTGGAAATAATTAATTAAATAATTAGGTTTAATTTTAATTTAATTTCAAGCAAAGGACCAAAAAAACTCTTAATTTCTCAAAAGGGTCCAAAACCCTCGGACCTTCCAATTTAATTCTTTCGCGCGTTATTTTTTATTGGATTATTATGTAACTGCTTCCAAGGATGTAATAGTAATTAGGTTTATTGCTTTTTTTTTACTTTCCGCACTTTATCAAAAACGGGTCTTTGTTTTTTGGTGATGTATAGACCCGCGCCTTGTAATAGCGTAGCTTTTACCTTTCCGTATTTTATTTTTCGCACTCCTAACTGCTAAAATTGCATGAAAGAATGTATGATAATTAAAAACGATTCGTAGCTCACAATTGCATGATCCAAGATAAATGTTAACATGAAAACAACACACAATGCACATGCCACTTCTAGGGTACGCCTCACTCGTTGCCTCGAAAGTGGTCGTCAAGTATATGGTGTTTTAGCGGTCGCCCTTATGTCTAAGATCCAGTTGCCTCGAAATGGTTGCCTCGGATTAAAAAGGATCTAGGACATTAGGGTTACTTCTAAGGTGTCCTACTATTGCTTCGGTGACCACACTGTCCCTAAAATCGAATTGACCCGAACACCTCCAACGGTGGTGCTACCTACCTCTCAATGGTGGGATGGCACTACCTTAAGGACTCTTACACAACCTAATTCCTTAGGGTAGGTAGATGACTCATGGGTACTTGCTCTCTAAAAAACAAACAAAACAATCTTTTCACACAGACACTTTCAAAAGCTTTCAAAACAAATTTTTCAAACACTCTTGAGGATAGATACAAGAGTCACTCAGAAATCTTTCAATGAAACTTTTTTCAAACCCACTCACATTTTGAAAAGCAAACATTTTGAAAACATAAGAGCGAGTACCTAAGAGCCCGTGGATAACCACGGATAGAAAGGGTGCTAACACCTTCCCTTTCTATAAATCTACCTCCCGAACCGAGAGACATTCTCAATAAGGAATTTTGCTGTGCTTTTGTCCTTTCCAAGTTGGAGAACATAAAAGACGGTGGTGACTCTTGCTTACCGCGACATTTCGCGAACCAGCTTTAAACAGTCAGTTCTATTTCCACCGATCACAGAACTGGAGACTCTGTTGGGGAAATATACTTAAAGTGAGGTGTACCTTAGGATAGATTATACTTATGTTTTCAATTGCCTGTTTTGATTGCTTTAATATTGTGGGCCTGTTTTGGGAGTTCTATAGATCCTAACCCGGATCTGGGGGATACCTTTTAGAAGTAGCAACAAACTGTGAGGGAACTGTGCAGGGTATACCGACACGGTTTAAGCAGTTGCTACATTGATGTGGCACTTTGGTGAGTACCGGTAACCCTTGAGTCAAGTCAAGGAGAGTACGGGGCCGCCGCGTGGTGTCGTGAAGCATCAACTGACCTTAGGAACCTTACTTGACCATCCTGGCCTCTTTAGGGGTAGTGAGATGACCGACTTTGGTGCAGTCCGAAGTTGGTAGATACTCGATACTACACTCATTGAGGGTTGTTTTCTTGGAATATTTTGATCGCCAGTTCAATGTCTAAATCAAAACAATGAACACAGAAAACAACCCAATGATATTGAGCTCCTTAGAACCCGGTTACTTTTGATAGGACAGGTTTTTGAGCCCACCAACTTCAAGAGGGTAGTACCTAGACCTCATGCTGGCCTAAACTCTAAGGGCTTTCTGGTGTGACTTGTGTGTCTTAAAACTTGAACTACTTGCATATTCTTATCTGACACACGAGTTTCTTGCAGGTTTTGTGTACAGTCCTTGATCGGGACTTATAACAGGGTTTACTTATATCACTCCATGCATAGCATAACATCATACCATTGCATGCATCCTGCATAAGGACTAACCCATTTCAAGAATCTCAAGGGTCTGTGATGCAGGTCATGATGAACCAACTGTCTAGCAAGGGGCAAAGGGGATTTATTTTCCTCTAGCCAAGGTTGATAACTTGAGTCAGGGGCTATGACCCACTCGATATGGTGAGCCTTGACTCTTGAAGAAGGACTCTCAACAATATGCAGTTCCTTCAATCAAGCTACAAATTCAAATGCTAACAACTTTCTTGTTTACCCCGCGAGATCCTTGGAAACATTGCATGCATACATACACATCATTGCATAACAGGTACCCTTGTTACAGGTCACTTACCTTCTTCGCTGTTTATTTCAGCAACGGCTTCCCAACAAAACAACCGGGATCTTCATGCTCAAGAGACTCAGTTCGGGGAAATCCTCCTAAATCTATCCAAGGGACAGGAAGAGCTGAGAACACTCCTCATGGGGACTTTGGTCAGGAACAGTCCAGAAGACAGTAAGGATGAGCGGCTGAAACATCTGCAAGCTGAGGTGGATACAATGCGAACCCAGATGCTGGGGCAGATGGCTCTCATTCAAGACTTAGCTCAAAGACAAGAAGAGCTCAGGTTTCTCGTCAACCAACTGCTTCGGGATAACCAACTGGGGCAAACATCTAAGGTTGAAGAGCCAGACATCATTAAAATCCCTTTGAGACAAGAAGACAAGGGAAAAGCTCCTCAATTTGCTTCAGGGTCACAAATTCAGCATCAACCTCACCAGCTTCAGCAAGACAGTATGAAGCAAGTAGTCAGGGCGGGGGACCGAACCGGTAATCAGCCTCCAAGAAGTCAAAGGTTTGGTTCAATGAATAGGCCTCTCCAAGCTGCTGCTACTTTACAGGTCCAACAACGACCTCGCCCAGAGCAACGGGTTGATCAGAGTAAGCCCCAAAGGCAATTTACCAAGCTCAACACGTCGCTGTCTCAAGCTTTACAACACCTGTTGAGGTTGAATTTGGTAACTCTAAGGGCTCCTCCCCGGAATACCAACATCTCTGCTCCTACTTATCATCCCAATAGAATATGTGCATACCACTCTGATGGTCCGGGACATGACACAAATGACTGTTGGGCTCTGAAGAACAAGATCCAGGATCTGATTGAAGAAGGAGCAGTGGAATTCACCCAAGATGGCCAGGCTGAGTTCTTCTACTATCCCTGCAAGATTCACCATTTGAAGTGACAAGTCCTAGGATTGAAA
Source organism: Vicia faba (assembly GCA_948472305.1). Taxonomy (NCBI): domain Eukaryota; kingdom Viridiplantae; phylum Streptophyta; class Magnoliopsida; order Fabales; family Fabaceae; genus Vicia; species Vicia faba. Next base: position 1,029,836,449 of record OX451737.1, read on the forward strand.
AAAACTTTTGTTCATTCGAATGTTCAAGTTGTATTTTTCTTTGATTGTTCAAACAATTATTGTCATAGCAAACTTTATTACTTTATCAATGCATCGCATATGTCTGTTTTGAATCAATATATTTGCATTCGCTATATTCAAATTGCTTTTATTTTTGATGTTCAACTCTCGATTGAAAATTCTAAGCCTCTTGAGGGAGGATGACGAAAACGATACCACAATCTACAGTATGCTTTTGAACAGACCCCGCTGATGAGGTACAGGCATTGTTTCCAATCCTAAACACTGGAGTTATAAGGAAGATAATCCCTCGTCAACCCCTTTGAGCCAAAGAAGTAGGAGTTTTTCTTTTCGAAAATTAAAACCCTTAATCATAACCTGGGGCAGGGTAGTTTTCTCAATTGATCCAAGTGCACAACGAATGGCACCAAAAATTCCTTACAAAACAAAAGACAGTGATGGTTCCAAATAATTAAAGACAGGCAGTCATTACTTCTCAAAATAGAAGCCTAACAAGTCAAAACCTATGAAGGAGACTTATAAAACTGGGGCATCCCACTGACTGTAATCACAAAAGAAACAGCTCAGGCAAAAAAAACAGGGATAATGAAATCAAAAAGAAAAGAGGTACTACAAACCCTCAACAAAAAATGGAAATGACTGCCTATTCTAAACTGTCAAAATCCGAACCATCACCGGAATATCAGGACAAAGACTCAAACAAGGTCTAATGCATGATCAGCTGAGTTTAGGTTTGAAGAACATCACGAAGAGCGGGTGGGTACAAATAAACTTGAGCCTTTATCCATTGTTTCTTAAACCGTGAACCAGGCCACGCTACAACCTTTAAAAGTCCTAGCTGAAGCATGGGTTAGTTCGAAAGCATACTGTTACGAAAGGTATCCTGACTCCTTAAGGCTTGCGGTAAAATAACGAGTTGACATCATAGTTTACGAAAAAATCACTTGTTTTTATAAAAAAAAATGCATTTTCAAAAACTTCAAGACAGACATAAGCTTTGCATTCTTGATATAACATTGTTTGCATATGACTATTTGTGCGAACATCAGAGAAATTCGCACGACGAATATCTAAGTGAACAAAAGTACTTCCAACCAAGGGGAAGACATGATCATGGTCCATTATCTGGGGCAGTTAAGTCAAGATTCGGAGAATCTCTCAAAAGGCCAACCAATTTGGGGAAAATCTCCATCTGGATCACTTGGGGCATTGGACGATCAAACGGAGATCTTCTGGTAGTAGGGCAACACAACACTATTGATAGGGGCACCTCCCTACATCCTGAGAGCATGGACATAGACGAAAAAATACTGCGCATAATCAAATACCTGCTAGGTTGACACACCTAGGCAAAAATAAGGGCTTCCCGGCGAACCAAAAGGGTTCGGGCAAAAATAAGGGATGAGATGAAAAAAATCTGTACACCCGGCAAGTCGAAAACCTGAAAGGGCGGCTTGGGCAAAAATGGGTATCCCGGTGAACTGAAAACCCGAAAGGGCGGTCCAGGCAAAAGTTAGGGATCAAAAGCGTACGAGTATGTCCCGTCATCTTGTCACTTGCCTACCAGAAGAAGATTTGTCAAATCGGCAGTCCTTAAGCACCTCTACAGGTATCTTCTCCCGCAGAAACAGGGGCAATAATGAGTTGTCCAAGCGATCTAGTTGCTCTGTCCGCCATGGTACCAAGGTAAGTTCGGCTGAAGAACATGACCAAGATACCTTCACTCCCCGCAGAATAAGACAAGATTCAACAATTCTCCCCAAGTAGAGTTGGTCTCCCAGCAGCCCCTAAAAGGCACAGTACCCCTAGCAAGTCAGCAATACTCTCCCCAAGCAGAGTTAGCCTACTGTCAGCCTTAAGGAAGTTGGGTATCCCCAGAAGATCTCAATGTTCCCCAGCGGAGTATACAGATGTTCCTAAGCAAGCATCCCCGGCAGTTTTCATTGTTTATTACAATATTGGGAAACAAGTAAGACAATTACCGCGGAATAAAAGAAACTGGTATAAAATCCCTAGCCGTCCAGTTACTCGGTCCACCATTGGTAGTTGGGTAGATCCAGATGTCAATGTCAGAGTCTTCCTCACTATCTTCAATGGAATTAATTCCTTGGTTGCTGATGCATGGGGGAGGTCCTCCAGCCCGAGCGCGTCGAATAACCCTTTGAGCTCCTGAAGTAAATCCCAAACCAAACTTGTCAGTTTTTTGAGTAAAATCAGGGAGTTGTCCCCAATTGGTATACCCACCTTCTTCAACCACTGCTCTGGCGTCTTTGAGAGAAGCCATCTTCAGATGAGGTTTGTTGCTGGTGGTAGTCTCAGTCGTTGCCAAGATCTGGGGAACCTCTTCAAAGTTTTGGCAATGAGTCTCTATGAATTCCCCGTCCATCTCTACGCACCTGAAGGAGTTGAGGTGGCTCACCATATACTCCTCTTCGCCACGTACAGTGACAATCTTCCCCTTCACTGGATACTTTAGCATTTGGTGCAGTGTAGAAGTAACAACCCCAACTTCATGGATCCAAGGATGACCCAACAAACAAGAGTATGACGATCGGATGTCCATCACATATAAGGTGGACTCAAAGGTCTAAGCACATACCTTGACAGGGATGTCCACCTCCCCATGCACCATTATCTTTGACCCGTCAAAAGCCCTTACCACAATGTTACTAGGCTTTAAGGTCAAACCCTCACAATCTAGCCGGTCGAGAGCCTTCTTCCGCAGGACATTCAGTGAAGACCCAATATCTACCAGCACATGAGCCATACTGGTGCCTCTGCATTCGATCGAGACATGCAGGGCATCATTATGCTTCCTCCCTTTCGGTGTCAAATTGGCATCTGAAAAACCCAGCCCATTGTCAGCAGTCAGGCTGGCCACACAGTCTTTGAATTGATCAGCCGAGGTCTCTTGTGGCACGTGCGCAGTCTTGAGGAATGCGATCAAAGCCTTCGCATGGGCCTCGAAACACAACAACAAATACAACATGGATATCTTCGAGGGGGTCTGTCCCAGCTGCTCGACCACATTGTAGTCACTCTTTTTAATTATTTTTAATATTTCCTCTATCTCTTGTTTAGAGGCTTCTGCGGAAATTTTCTAGGTGCCTCCGTCCGGGAAGGCTCACCTATAGCTTCTTTTCCTTGGGTACCAGATGAATCGACGAAAAGGGTAACAATTGGAGTAAGAACAGGAGTAGTAGTTGAAGCACCAATAGGAATATCCAGTGAAATAACGACAGGCTTATTGACAGTCTTTGGGGAAATCTCGGGAGAGAAAACCCTTCCACTTCTGGTGATCTTACTGGTCCCGACAATGTTACTGACATCGGGATCAGTCTCTTCATTTTTCAGGTCTTGTTTAACGCCATGATAGTAGACATTGGCGCTGTAATGCCAAGGGACAACTTTGTCCGAGGCGTATGGGACAGGACCAAGAAAGGTGATTATTAACAGAGCGACTCTTGGAGTAGATGTAATCCTAACAGGTCTTCTTGAGGAGACCTTGGAAGGATTGGCATAAATGGTTATAATTGCAATATCTTCACATGGAACAGTTGGAATCAAAGTTTTCTCGAACAAAATTGCTTTGCTGTCCATCAGGCGTTTGACACCTGTTTTCAGCAAATGGCAATCGGAAGGCAGAGATGAACACACGTGGAAACCTTCACGACAACCCGGAAATAAACCGTCCAACAACAAATTCTTCTTAATAGTCATAAGAGGAGTAGAAACTTCATCAATTGAGGTCAAAAATAGATCGGTATCAACAACATTAACTCCACGATTGTGCTTAGGCATGGGAGTAGTTATGACATTGGGCTTCTCCAGAGCATCGAACTCAATCTCTTTGGCATCAATCAGATCTTGTACCTTATTTCTCAAAGCCCAGCAATCATTTGTATCGTGGCCAGGACTCTCAGAATGGTAGGCACACCCAGCGTTTGGATTGTACCGAGGAGATGTAGTGTTTGGATTCTTAGGAGCCTCTTTCAAGGTTGCCAAGTTAGATATTAGTAGATGGGGTAGAACCTCTGTCAATGTCATGTTAATCTGGGTAAACTGCCTTTCTGGTCTTTCTACACTTTGTTGATAGTGGCATTGTGGAGCAGCCACAGGCCTAGGTATCATTATAGCACTTACCGCCGGGAGGTGTTCAACTCTGCTTTGACCCCTCGGGCTATAGATGGCACTGGATTCCTTCTTACCAGTGGAAGGATTTTTTATCGAACTCGAAGAGGCATCTTTCTGTATCTTATCGCTCCGAATCCTAGCTTCTACCCTTTCTCCTGTTAATATCAGCTCAGTAAAACCAGCTGATGAGCTACCAATCAAATTTCTAAAAAAGGACCAGACAGCGTCCCAAGAAACATATCAACCAACTCCCTGTCAGATAAAGGGGGTTGGACTCTTCCAGCCAAGTCTCTCCACTTCTGCGTATAGCTCTTAAAGCCTTCACCTGCACCCATGGTCATACTCTGGAGTTGAGTACGAGTGGGGGCAAGGTCGGCGTTGTATTGATACTGCTTATAAAAAGCAGCGCCCAAGTCCTCCCAGTTTCGGAGATTGGTTCTCTCCAGTTGGTAGAACCATTCAAGCTGAGTCCCTGACATACTATCTTGAAATAAGTGAACCCACATGTTTCTATCAGCGACGTGGGGCTGGATCTTCCTTACATAGGAACGAAGATGGAGCTTTGGGCAAGACACCCCATTGTACTTTGCAAAAATTGGAGCCTTAAATTTCTGAGGGATGACCACTCCCGACACCAATCCCAGTTCTTCGAAATCCAACCCAGGTATCCTCTAGACTTCCATAGCATTCAAACGATCTTCCAACTGCTTGTACCTATCCTTAGTGGGAGGATACTGCTCATCATTGTAGTCCGTATCATTGTCAGAAACTTCAAGACCGGGGTCCTTTTCCCTTGTCTCCCTTTCTTGATTCTCTCCTTCCTTGGATGAGGAGGTTAGATCGATTGGTTGCTTTAATGGCCCCCTGAACCTTCTGCCCATATTCAGAATACCAGAGACCTTCTTCTTTTTCTTCTTCTCCTCCAGGATGAGGGCTTTCAGATCCTCCTGCCCTTTTGCCAGAGTTATGAACATCTGTTGGAATTGGGCATTTTACGCCTGAAGATCTTTGATGCTTTGTTCAGAAGACATTTCTGCTGAAATAAACAGCGAGGAAGATGAGAAGCCTGTAATGGTACCTGTATATGCAGTGTTTATGGATGGGATGATGTATGTAATGATTTCAAAGACTTTGGGAAATTTAAATTTACGAACCAAAATGAAACAAAGATTTTATTAGTAGAATTCAAATTTCAATTTCCTGTTAGGTGTTACAATTAAAAACAATTCTAAAAAACTAGAAAAAAATTAAATTTCCCATGGATGCTTCCTCTTCGTGCCGAGATAGACATTAAGGCTTTTTTCCTCATGAAGCTGCTTTGTGAGCTCTAAAACCTTCCTCTCCTGGGCATAGAACTGATCCCTATAAGTATCCCACTCTTTCTTAAACTGAATCTAAGACCTCTGTAGTTCTTCAAGATCAGTGGGCATATCAGGATTGAGAACCGTGTAAGGAATACTCCCTTCAGTAGTGGGTTCCACAATCACTGGTAAAACGACCATGTAGGGCATCATAAGTTTCTGGGCGCGAGCTCGTACCCATTGGAGATAAGGTTCCATAGGAATGGAAGTCTTCAACCCCAAAGCCTTGGCTTCAGATCTGTTTACCATGCTCCAAGCTCGTATGAACCTCTGGCGATACCCTTGGATATCATCCTCATAGTTAAACACAATGCCCTCGATAAGTAACTCGTTAGGACCATCCCTTCGAGTGTAACCAAATTGTCACAAAGCCAAACAAGGATTGTAAGTTATGCTTCCTCTAATGCCAAGTAATGGGACATTAGGGTACTCCCTGCAGAAGTCAATAATAGCAGTATCTCCCATAGTTTGGGAATACCAGATGTTGTACCCCAAAATTTGCCCTTCCATATTCTTCAAGATTTGTCAAGATCAACCTCCAAATGGTTCAAAATCTCTCAAGGGTTGCACAGTCCAATTGCCTCCTAACACAGTCAAAATTAGGGTTTTGGTTCTTGCAAAGAAATTGAGGTTTTCAAGGGTCCAATCAAGTCCCATATGCCTATACACATTGACAAACATCCATATGTCAAGTTTCAAGACTCACAGCATCAAGTTGCACAGTCAAAAGCCCTAATTGCTTCACAGTCAACTACAGGGGCAAAATGGTCATTTGACAGTCAAAAGTCAAAATTTTTGGTCAACATCTTATTTTGAAGCCACAATCATCATTTGATCAATTCTTGATCATGATTCCTCAAGCATGGCTCAAAAAGTCCCAAGATGCAAAAGTTTCTATTTTGGGACAGCTGAAAAGTCAACTGCAAATTGACCAAGGCATAACTTTTTCATGGTACCTCATAAAAATCCCATCCAATGCTCATTTTGAAGGGGATGACATTTCCTCCAACTCATCTTCACATCCCAAGTCCAAGAAATGCTATCACAAAAAGTTATCAATTTCAACATTATAGGTCATTTTCAAAAGTCAACAAAAAGGCACTTTAAGTCAAAGACCATAACTTGAGATTGGTAAATCAAAATGACATGGTACCAAAGGCATTGGTTAGAGGACTTCAAGACCTTTCCAAAATGTCCAAGAACATGTTCATAGCTTCAAAATTGAGTAAGATATGCATTGGAGAAGTTGGGAAATTTTTGGGAATTTTCAAAAGTCAACTTTGCCTAAAACACTTCATTTTTGCTAATGGGCCTCAAATTCCTTCTTGAAACTTTACCCAAATCCTATGCACGACCCATTGAACTTAAAATGATTTATTTTCTTATTTTTAATTAATTAATTAAGTGAATTTATATTAATATTAATTCATTTAATTGGTTTTAATTATGGGAAAATTAAAAAGATATGGTTTTTGGATCTTTTGTGAAGCAAATCAGATCAGGGCAAGTTGGCAAACTCGTTTCTCAAACAAAAAGGCAAAATCATCCATGTTTGGCAAGTTTTGGCAATCAAAAAAGTTGGAAAAAGATTTGATAAAAATCAAATATTGAAAACATAATTTCATGGACTTTTGGGCCAAGGTTTTAACCTAATTCTCTTCCAATACATATGCTGAAGCCAACCCTATCCCTGGACACGAAAAAGCTGCCATAGAACTCCATAACCAATATTCAAAAATCCAAGAAATATTGTGAAACTGAATTCCTATTTGCAGCGCAATTCAAAGCTTCTCTTTGATTCAAACATATTGCCTGAGTCTCCAGGAAGTCATTGCCATCAAGAACCAGTCCTAACGCGCGAGGAATCAAAGAACACGAATCCCACGGTTTGAATATATTTCCAAAATTGCATAACATGATTCATGCGTTTTTAATTCTATTTTCTTGATTAGTTTGTGTTGTTAGGAACATTCTGAAGCTAATGGGATAGTTTAATTATGTTGAAACTGCCTGAATCGAAATCCACCATGGACGAAATCTAGGGTTTCTGAAGCTCTCAATTAGGGTTTTATGCATAAGGTAAAATTGGACCACATGATGACTATGGTTGAATTCGTCAAGGCCAGACGAATTCAACCAAACCCTCGCGCTCAATTTATGTGATGCCTGCTGCTAATCGCTATTCTTGGCACTTTTGCTTTGTGGGGGTTTAAAACCCCCGCTATCTTGTGTTATGTTTGCAGGTGAAACGAGGAAGAGAATAGGTGGAAAGGCATGGTTGGTGGGTTCAAAACAGCGCGCGTTATTTTGTTTGATTATCATAATGTTTGTTTTTTTTATATAATAATTGTTGTCCATTTATATTACAAACGCGCATGGTAGTCCAGTTGGCAAAGGCACAAAGGCAAGGAGCACTGGGACCTGGGTTCGATTCCCAGGTCCCCCATATAATTATTCTTATTTTTTCCAAGGCGTTCCAATACAGCAATCATCCACTGTTCTATCATGCACACCCAGCAATAGCTTGCCATGTGTCTCTCAGCATCAATCCAGTGGCCAAGAGATGGAGTCCATGGTGTGTCCTAGTCAATCAACGTGCAGGCAATCAGGAAAGTCAACCAGGCTTTGTGCTTCTTGGGCCTGAATTCCAGAAATATACCTCCATATGGGCCATCACACCCCCTTTGGTTTGCTTTTTTTAAATTAATTTTCTTTTCTTTCAATTCTTTTAATTGTTTTAATTATTATTATTAATTCACCACAAATTAAATTTTCCTAACAAAAATCAGAAAATCAAAATTGTAAATATGTTTTAATTATTTATTAATTTCACCATTAACCTATTTTTGTAAATAAATACTAATAACTAACTTAGTTTAATTTATGTTTTAATTTTAATCCTTTTTCTTAATAAATAAAAATTGCATAGAATTAGGTTTTGACTTTTTTTTAATCATCACTATTACTATTTATTAATTATTATTTTTGTACATATAAATGTAAATTAATTGATTAGCTTAAATTAGGTTAACTTTAACATTTTCTTAATAAGTAAAATAAACTTAGAATTAGGGTTTTCTCTTGATTTTTATTTTCTTTATTTCATTAAATACAAAAACACAAAAAAATATCTTTCTTGTAAATAATTAATTAAATAATTAGGTTTAATTTTAATTTAATTTCAAGCAAAGGACCAAAAAAACTCTTAATTTCTCAAAAGGGTCCAAAACCCTCGGACGTTCCAATTTAATTCTTTCGCGCGTTATTTTTTATTGGATTATTATGTAACTGCTTCCAAGGATGTAATAGTAATTAGGTTTATTTCTTTTTTTTACTTTCCGCACTTTATCAAAAACGGGTCTTTGTTTTTTGGTGATGTATAGACCCGCGCCTTGTAATAGCGTAGCTTTTACCTTTCCGTATTTTATTTTTCGCACTCCTAACTGCTAAAATTGCATGAAAGAATGTATGATAATTAAAAACGATTCGTAGCTCACAATTGCATGATCCAAGATAAATGTTAACATGAAAACAACACACAATGCACATGCCACTTCTAGGGTACGCCTCACTCGTTGCCTCGAAAGTGGTCGTCAAGTATATGGTGTTTTAGCGGTCGCCCTTATGTCTAAGATCCAGTTGCCTCGAAATGGTTGCCTCGGATTAAAAAGGATCTAGGACATTAGGGTTACTTCTAAGGTGTCCTACTATTACTTCGGTGACCACACTGTCCCTAAAATCGAATTGACCCGAACACCTCCAACGGTGGTGCTACCTACCTCTCAATGGCGGGATGACACTACCTTAAGGACTCTTACACAACCTAATTCCTTAGGGTAGGTAGATGACTCATGGGTACTTGCTCTCTAAAAAACAAACAAAACAATCTTTTCACACAGACACTTTCAAAAGCTTTCAAAACAAATTTTTCAAACACTCTTGAGGACAGATACAAGAGTCACTCAGAAATCTTTCAATGAAACTTTTTTCAAACCCACTCACATTTTGAAAAGCAAACATTTTGAAAACATAAGAGCGAGTACCTAAGAGCCCGTGGATAACCACGGATAGAAAGGGTGCTAACACCTTCCCTTTCTATAAATCTACCTCCCGAACCGAGAAACATTCTCAATAAGGAATTTTGCTGTGCTTTTGTCCTTTCCAAGTTGGAGAACATAAAAGACTGTGGTGACTCTTGCTTACCGCGACATTTCGCGAACCAGCTTTAAACAGTCAGTTCTATTTCCACCGATCACAGAACTGGCGACTCTGTTGGGGAAATATACTTAAAGTGAGGTGTACCTTAGGATAGATTATACTTATGTTTTCAATTGCCTGTTTTGATTGCTTTAATATTGTGGGCCTATTTTGGGAGTTCTATAGATCCTAACCCGGATCTGGGGGATACCTTTTAGAAGTAGCAACAAACTGTGAGGGAACTGTGCGGGGTATACCGACACGGTTTAAGCAGTTGCTACGTTGATGTGGCACTTTGGTGAGTACCGGTAACCCTTGAGTCAAGTCAAGGAGAGTACGGGGCCGCCGCGTGGTGTCGTGAAGCATCAACTGACCTTAGGAACCTTACTTGACCATCCTGGCCTCTTTAGGGGTAGTGAGATGACCGACTTTGGTGCAGTCCGAAGTTGGTAGATACTCGATACTACACTCATTGAGGGTTGTTTTCTTGGAATATTTTGATCGCCAGTTCAGTGTCTAAATCAAAACAATGAACACAGAAAACAACCCAATGATATTGAGCTCCTTAGAACCCGGTTACTTTTGATAGGACAGGTTTTTGAGCCCACCAACTTCAAGAGGGTAGTACCTAGACCTCATGCTGGCCTAAACTCTAAGGGCTTTCTGGTGTGACTTGTGTGTCTTAAAACTTGAACTACTTGCATATTCTTATCTGACACACGAGTTTCTTGCAGGTTTTGTGTACAGTCCTTGATCGGGACTTATAACAGGGTTTACTTATATCACTCCATGCATAGCATAACATCATACCATTGCATGCATCCTGCATAAGGACTAACCCATTTCAAGGATCTCAAGGGTCTGTGATGCAGGTCATGATGAACCAACTGTCTAGCAAGGGGCAAAGGGGATTTATTTTCCTCTAGCCAAGGTTGATAACTTGAGTCAGGGGCTATGACCCACTCGATATGGTGAGCCTTGACTCTTGAAGAAGGACTCTCAACAATATGCAGTTCCTTCAATCAAGCTACAAATTCAAATGCTAACAACTTTCTTGTTTACCCCGCGAGATCCTTGGAAACATTGCATGCATACATACACATCATTGCATAACAGGTACCCTTGTTACATGTCACTTACCTTCTTCGCTGTTTATTTCAGCAACGGCTTCCCAACAAAACAACCGGGATCTTCATGCTCAAGAGACTCAGTTCGGGGAAATCCTCCTAAATCTATCCAAGGGACATGAAGAGCTGAGAACACTCCTCATGGGGACTTTGGTCAGGAACAGTCCAGAAGACAGTAAGGATGAGCGGCTGAAACATCTGCAAGCTGAGGTGGATACAATGCGAACCCAGATGCTGGGGCAGATGGCTCTCATTCAAGACTTAGCTCAAAGACAAGAAGAGCTCAGGTTTCTCGTCAACCAACTGCTTCGGGATAACCAACTGGGGCAAACATCTAAGGTTGAAGAGCCAGACATCATTAAAATCCCTTTGAGACAAGAAGACAAGGGAAAAGCTCCTCAATTTGCTTCAGGGTCACAAATTCAGCATCAACCTCACCAGCTTCAGCAAGACAGTATGAAGCAAGTAGTCAGGGCGAGGGACCGAACCGGTAATCAGCCTCCAAGAAGTCAAAGGTTTGGTTCAATGAATAGGCCTCTCCAAGCTGCTGCTACTTCACAGGTCCAACAACAACCTCGCCCAGAGCAACGGGTTGATCATAGTAAGCCCCGAAGGCAATTTACCAAGCTCAACACGTCGCTGTCTCAAGCTTTACAACACCTGTTGAGGTTGAATTTGGTAACTCTAAGGGCTCCTCCCCGGAATACCAACATCTCTGCTCCTACTTATCATCCCAATAGAATATGTGCATACCACTCTGATGGTCCGGGACATGACACAAATGACTGTTGGGCTCTGAAGAACAAGATCCAGGATCTGATTGAAGAAGGAGCAGTGGAATTCACCCAAGATGGCCAGGCTGAGTTCTTCTACTATCCCTGCAAGATTTACCATTTGAAGTGACAAGTCCTAGGATTGAAAAAAACTTTTGTTCATTCGAATGTTCAAGTTGTATTTTTCTTTGATTGTTCAAACAATTATTGTCATAGCAAACTTTATTACTTTATCAATGCATCGCATATGTCTGTTTTGAATCAATATATTCGCATTCGCTATATTCAAATTGCTTTTATTTTTGATGTTCAACTCTCGATTGAAAATTCTAAGCCTCTTGAGGGAGGATGACGAAAACGATACCACAATCTACAGTATGCTTTTGAACAGACCCCGCTGATGAGGTACAGGCATTGTTTCCAATCCTAAACACTGGAGTTATAAGGAAGATAATCCCTCGTCAACCCCTTTGAGCCAAAGAAGTAGGAGTTTTTCTTTTCGAAAATTAAAACCCTTAATCATAACCTGGGGCAGGGTAGTTTTCTCAATTGATCCAAGTGCACAACGAATGGCACCAAAAATTCCTTACAAAACAAAAGACAATGATGGTTCCAAATAATTAAAGACAGGCAGTCATTACTTCTCAAAATAGAAGCGTAACAAGTCAAAACCTATGAAGGAGACTTACAAAACTGGGGCATCCCGCTGACTGTAATCACAAAAGAAACAGCTCAGGCAAAAAAAACAGGGATAATGAAATCAAAAAGAAAAGAGGTACTACAAACCCTCAACAAAAAATGGAAATGACTGCCTATTCTAAACTGTCAAAATCCGAACCATCACCGGAATATCAGGACAAAGACTCAAACAAGGTCTGATGCATGATCAGTTGAGTTTAGGTTTGAAGAACATCACGAAGAGTGGGTGGGTACAAATAAACTTGAGCCTTTATCCATTGTTTCTTAAACCGTGAACCAGGCCACGCTACAACCTTTAAAAGTCCTAGCTGAAGCATGGGTTAGTTTGAAAGCATACTGTTACGAAAGGTATCCTGACTCCTTAAGGCTTGCGGTAAAATAACGAGTTGACATCACAGTTTATGAAAAAATCACTTGTTTTTATAAAAAAAAATGCATTTTCAAAAACTTCAAGACAGACATAAGCTTTGCATTCTTGATATAACATTGTTTGCATATGACTATTTGTGCGAACATCAGAGAAATTCACACGACGAATATCTAAGTGAACAAAAGTACTTCCAACCAAGGGGAAGACATGATCATGGTCCATTATCTGGGGCAGTTAAGTCAAGATTCGTAGAATCTCTCAAAAGTCCAACCAATTTGGGGCAAATCTCCATCTGGATCACTTGGGGCATTGGACGATCAAACGGAGATCTTCTGGTAGTAGGGCAACACAACACTATTGATAGGGGCACCTCCCTACATCCTGAGAGCATGGACATAGACGAAAAAATACTGCGCATAATCAAATACCCGCTAGGTTGACACACCTAGGCAAAAATAAGGGCTTCCCGGCGAACCAAAAGGGTTCGGGCAAAAATAAGGGATGAGATGAAAAAAATTTGTACACCCGGCAAGTCGAAAACCTGAAAGGGCGGCTTGGGCAAAAATGGGTATCCCGGTGGACTGAAAACCCGAAAGGGCGGTCCAGGCAAAAGTTAGGGATCAAAAGCGTACGACTATGTCCCGTCATCTTGTCACTTGCCTACCAGAAGAAGATTTGTCAAATCGGCAGTCCTTAAGCACCTCTACAGGTATCTTCTCCCGCAGAAACAGGGGCAATAATGAGTTGTCCAAGCGATCTAGTTGCTCTGTCCGCCATGGTACCAAGGTAAGTTCGGCTGAAGAACATGACCAAGATACCTTCACTCCCCGCAGAATAAGACAAGATTCAACAATTCTCCCCAAGTAGAGTTGGTCTCCCAGCAGCCCCTAAAAGGCACAGTACCCCTAGCAAGTCAGCAATACTCTCCCCAAGCAGAGTTAGCCTACTGTCAGCCTTAAGGAAGTTGGGTATCCCCAGAAGATCTCAATGTTCCCCAGCGGAGTATACAGATGTTCCTAAGCAAGCATCCCCGGCAGTCTTAAGATAAGATTGTTCCCCGGCGGAATACCAGACACTCCAGTGGAGCCACTTCCCCAGTACAGTCCAAAGTTTCCCCAGGAAAGTTGAATCAATCTCCCCAGTAGAGTTTTGGAAGCTTATCCCCAACAGATTCTGGAAGCTTATCCCCTGCAGAGTACGAACGCATCTCCCCGGTTTTATTCAAAGGTTATCCCCCACCAGAGCTTATAACTGGGTTATCCTCATCTAATTACCACGGAAAGACCGTCCTCGGTGAAGTTCTTCCTATCCTCCAGCGGAGTTCATCAATTCTTCCGACATAACTCATCAATGGTATCCCCAGCGGAGTTATCGTCAACATCTCAGCAAAGTACTTCTCTTCCCACAGAGTAATTCCCCACAGAATAATCTCTCCAACAAAATTTATTCCTCAACGGAGTCATCTTCTCCTACGGGTTTATTCTCGCAACCATCATCCCCACCGGAGACGAAGAACCCTACTCTTCAACATCAGCCCAGGATTTGACTTCCCGACACCCGTCAAGGATTTATTTTCCTAGACGAAAATACATTCATAGACATTTCACGTTATCATACACCACGATGCATGCATATACGCATCATAACACACAATCTCATTTATTTTTAGAATATCATGACACCATGCGTTTCATACATCATGACATTGCATACAACTAACGTTTTGTCTTTTCAGGACAAAGGTAAATACAAAGATGATTACTATCAACTATCGCAATTACAGATTCGATACCTGTATCTAGCCAGGGTATATCTGCATGAAACAATTCCGGACTCGATTCCTGTATCCAGCCAGGGCACGTCTGAAGAGTTTGAAGATTCGATTCCTGTATCTAGCCAGGGCATATCTGTTGACGACTAATTCCGGACTCGATTCCTGTATCCAGCCAGGGCACGTCTAAAGAGTTTGAAGATTCGATTCCTGTATCCAGCCAGGGCATATCTGTTGACGACTAATTCCGGACTCGATTCCTGTATCCAGCCAGGGCACGTCTGCAGAGTTTGAAGATTCGATTCCTGTATCCAGCCAGGGCATATCTGTTGACGACTAATTCCGGACTCGATTCCTGTATCCAGCCAGGGCACGTCTGAAGAGTTTGAAGATTCGATTCCTGTATCCAGCCAGGGCATATCTGTTGACGACTAATTCCGGACTCGATTCCTGTATCCAACCAGGGCACGTTTGAAGAGTTTGAAGATTCGATTCCTGTATCCAGCCAGGGCATATCTGTTGACGACTAATTCCGGACTCGATTCCTGTATCCAGCCAGGGCACGTCTGAAGAGTTTGAAGATTCGATTCCTGTATCCAGCCAGGGCATATCTGTTGACGACTAATTCCAGATTCGATTCCTGTATCTAGCCAGGGCACGTCTGAAGAGTTTGAAGATTCGATTCCTGTATCCAGCCAGGGCATATCTATTGACGACTAATTCCATATTCGATTCCTGTATCTAGCCAGGGCACGTCTGAAGAGTTTGAAGATTCGATTCCTGTATCCAGCCAGGGCATATCTGTTGACGACTAATTCCAGATTCGATTCCTGTATCTAGCCAGGGCACGTCTGAAGAGTTTGAAGATTCGATTCCTGTATCCAGCCAGGGCATATCTGTTGATGAGTAATTCCGGACTCGATTCTTGTATCCAGCCAGGGCATATCTGTTGACGACTAATTCCAGATTCGATTCCTGTATCCAGCCAGGGCACGTCTGAAGAGTTTGAAGATTCGATTCCTGTATCCAGCCAGGGCATATCTGTTGATGACTAATTCCGGACTCGATTCCTGTATCCAGCCAGGGCACGTCTGAAGAGTTTGAAGATTCGATTCCTGTATCCAGCCAGGGCATATCTGTTGACGACTAATTCCGGACTCGATTCCTGTATCCAGCCAGGGCACGTCTGAAGAGTTTGAAGATTCGATTCCTGTATCCAGCCAGGGCATATCTGTTGACGACTAATTCCGGACTCGATTCCTGTATCCAGCCAGGGCACATCTGAAGAGTTTGAAGATTCGATTCCTGTATCTAGCCAGGGCATATCTGTTGACGACTAATTCCGGACTCGATTCCTGTATCCATCCAGGGCACGTCTGAAGAGTTTGAAGATTCGATTCCTGTATCCAGCCAGGGCATATCTGTTGACGACTAATTCCGGACTCGATTCCTGTATCCAGCCAGGGCACGTCTGAAGAGTTTGAAGATTCGATTCCTGTATCCAGCCAGGGCATATCTGTTGACGACTAATTCCGGACTCGATTCCTGTATCCAGCCAGGGCACGTCTGAAGAGTTTAAAGATTCGAGTCCTGTATCCAGCCAGGGTATATCTGTTGACGACTATTTCCGGACTCGATTCCTGTATCCAGCCAGGGCACGTCTGAAGAGTTTGAAGATTCGATTCCTGTATCCAGCCAGGGCATATCTATTGACGACTAATTCCGGACTCGTTTCTTGTATCCAGCCAGGGCACGTCTGAAGAGTTTGAAGATTCGACTCCTGTATCCAGCCAGGGCATATCTGTTGACGACTAATTCCAGATTCGATTCCTGTATCTATCCAGGGCACATCTGTGAGTAACTGATTGTAGACTCGATACCTGTATCCAGCCAGGGCATATCTACATGAAGAGTTTAGAGATTCAATACCTATATCCAGCCAGGGCATATCTACATAAAGAGTTTGAAGATCAACCCCTGTAACAGGCTAGGTAATTATTTTTCTTTCTCAGGTACGCAAGTTCTCGCTAAGGAATCTCTTACGCGATCGACACCTAGATGGCATCTATAAGCCCATCCACATACCAACAGTCTCCAGATGGCATTTATAATCCCATCCTCCTATCCACCATCTCTCCAAATGGCATCTATAAGCCCATTCCCGCCATCACGCTGCTGACACTCTATTATGCGAGTACAAATTTCTGGGCACTTTAGTGTTCAATCATCTTCCACCTTCGGATTACGAAAGGCACGCCAGCCAATCTACATCCTCAGGTCTAAGAAGATTGAACAGGGGCAACTATTGTACCCTAAAATTTGCCCTCCCATATTCTTCAGGATTTGTCAAGATCAACCTCCAAATGGTTCAAAATCTCTCAAGGGTTGCACAGTCCAATTACCTCCTAACACAGTCAAAATTAGGGTTTTGGTTCTTGCAAAGAAATTGAGGTTTTCAATGGTCCAATCAAGTCCCATATGCCTATATACATTGACAAACATCCATATGTCAAGTTTCAAGACTCACAGCATCAAGTTGCACAGTCAAAAGCCCTAATTGCTTCACAGTCAACTGCAGGGGCAAAATAGTCATTTGATAGTCAAAAGTCAAAATTTTTGGTCAACATCTTATTTTGAAGCCACAATCATCATTTTATCAATTCTTGATCATGATTCCTCAAGCATGGCTCAAAAAGTCCCAAGATGCAAAAGTTTCTATTTTGGGACAACTGAAAAGTCAACTGCAAATTGACCAAGGCATAACTTTTTCATGGTTCCTCAGAAAAATCCCATCCAATTCTCATTTTGAAGGGGATGACATTTCCTACAACTCATCTTCACATCCCAAGTCCAAGAAATGCTCTCACAAAAAGTTATCAATTTCAACATTATAGGTCATTTTCAAAAGTCAACAAAAAGGCACTTTAAGTCAAAGACCATAACTTGAGATTGGTAAATCAAAATTACATGGGACCAAAGGCATTGGTTAGAGGACTTCAATACCTTTCCAAAATGTCTAAGAACATGTTCATGGCTTCAAAATTGAGCAAGATATGCATTGGAGAAGTTGGGAAATTTTTGGGAATTTTCAAAAGTCAACTTTGCCTAAAACACTTCATTTTTGCTAATGGGCCTCAAATTCCTTCTTGAAACTTTACCCAAAGCCTATGAACGACCCATTGAACTTAAAATGATTTATTTTCTTATTTTTAATTAATTAATTGAATTTATATTAATATTAATTCATTTAATTGGTTTTAATTATGGGAAAATTAAAAAGATATGGTTTTTGGATCTTTTGTGAAGCAAATCAGATCAGGGCAAGCTGGCAAACTCGTTTCTCAATCAAAAAGGCAAAATCATCCATGTTTGGCAAGTTTTGGCAATCAAAAAAGTTGGAAAAAGATTTGATAAAAATCAAATATTGAAAACATAATTTCATGGACTTTTGGGCCAAGGTTTTAACCTAATTCTCTTCCAATACATATGCTGAAGCCAACCCTATCCCTAGACACGAAAAAGCTGCCATAGAACTCCATAACCAATTTGCAAAAATCCAAGAAATATTGTGAAACTGAATTCCTATTTGGAGCGCAATTCAAAGCTTCTTTTTGATTCAAACATATTGCCTGAGTCTCCAGGAAGTCATTGCCATCAAGAACCAGTCCTAACGCGCGAAGAATCAAAGAACACGAGTCCCACGATTTGAATATATTTCCAAAATTGCATAACATGATTCATGCGTTGTTAATCTATTTTCTTGATTAGTTTGTGTTGTTAGGAACATTCTGAAGCTAATGGGATAGTTTAATTCTGTTGAAACTGCCTGAATCGAAATCCACCATGGACGAAATCTAGGGTTTCTGAAGCTCTCAATTAGGGCTTTATGCATAAGGAAAAATTGGACCACATGATGACTATGGTTGAATTCGTCAAGGCCAAACGAATTCAACCAAACCCTCGCGCTCAATTTATGTGATGCCTGCTGCTAATCGCTATTCTTGGCACTTTTGCTTTGTGGGGGTTTAAAACCCCCGCTATCTTGTGTTATGTTTGCAGGTGAAACGAGGAAGACAATAGGTGGCAAGGCATGGTTGGTGGGTTCAAAACAGCGCGCATTATTTTGTTTGATTATCATAATGTTTGTTTTTTTTATATAATAATTGTTGTCCATTTATATTACAAACGCGCATGGTAGTCCAGTTGGCAAAGGCACAAAGGCAAGGAGCACTGGGACCTGGGTTCGATTCCCAGGTCCCCCATATAATTATTCTTATTTTTTCCAAGGCGTTCCAATACATCAATCATCCACTGTTCTATCATGCACGCCCAGCAATAGCTTGCCATGTGTCTCTCAGCATCAATCGAGTGGCCAACAGATGGAGTCCATGGTGTGTCCTAGTCAATCAACGTGCAGGCAATCAGGAAAGTCAACCAGGCTTTGTGCTTCTTGGGCCTGAATTCCAGAAATATACCTCCATATGGGCCATCACACCCCCTTTGGTTTGCTTTTTTTTAATTAATTTTCTTTTCTTTCAATTCTTTTAATTGTTTTAATTATTATTATTAATTCACCACAAATTAAATTTTCCTAACAAAAATCAGAAAATCAAAATTGTAAATATGTTTTAATTATTTATTAATTTCACCATTAACCTATTTTTGTAAATAAATACTAATAACTAACTTAGTTTAATTTATGTTTTAATTTTAATCCTTTTTCTTAATAAATAAAAATTGCATAGAATTAGGTTTTGACTTTTTTTTAATCATCACTATTACTATTTATTAATTATTATTTTTGTACATATAAATGTAAATTAATTGATTAGCTTAAATTAGGTTAACTTTAACATTTTCTTAATAAGTAAAATAAACTTAGAATTAGGGTTTTCTCTTGATTTTTATTTTCTTTATTTCATTAAATACAAAAACACAAAAAAATATCTTTCTTGTAAATAATTAATTAAATAATTAGGTTTAATTTTAATTTAATTTCAAGCAAAGGACCAAAAAAACTCTTAATTTCTCAAAAGGGTCCAAAACCCTCGGACGTTCCAATTTAATTCTTTCGCGCGTTATTTTTTATTGGATTATTATGTAACTGCTTCCAAGGATGTAATAGTAATTAGGTTTATTGCTTTTTTTTACTTTCCGCACTTTATCAAAAACGGGTCTTTGTTTTTTGGCGATGTATAGACCCGCGCCTTGTAATAGCGTAGCTTTTACCTTTCCGTATTTTATTTTCCGCACTCCTAACTGCTAAAATTGCATGAAAGAATGTATGATAATTAAAAACGACTCGTAGCTCACAATTGCATGATCCAAGATAAATGTTAACATGAAAACAACACACAATGCACATGCCACTTCTAGGGTACGCCTCACTCGTTGCCTCGAAAGTGGTCGTCAAGTATAGGGTGTTTTAGCGGTCGCCCTTATGTCTAAGATCCAGTTGCCTCGAAATGGTTGCCTCGGATTAAAAAGGATCTAGGACATTAGGGTTACTTCTAAGGTGTCCTACTATTGCTTCGGTGACCACACTGTCCCTAAAATCGAATTGACCCGAACACCTCCAACGGTGGTGCTACCTACCTCTCAATGGTGGGATGGCACTACCTTAAGGACTCTTACACAGCCTAATTCCTTAGGGTAGGTAGATGACTCATGGGTACTTGCTCTCTAAAAAACAAACAAAACAATCTTTTCACACTGACACTTTCAAAAGCTTTCAAAACAAATTTTTCAAACACTCTTGAGGACAGATACAAGAGTCACTCAGAAATCTTTCAATGAAACTTTTTTCAAACCCACTCACATTTTGAAAAGCAAACATTTTGAAAACATAAGAGCGAGTACCTAAGAGCCCGTGGATAACCACGGATAGAAAGGGTGCTAACACCTTCCCTTTCTATAAATCTACCTCCCGAACCGAGAGATATTCTCAATAAGGAATTTTGCTGTGCTTTTGTCCTTTCCAAGTTGGAGAACATAAAAGACGGTGGCGACTCTTGCTTACCGCGACATTTCGCGAACCAGCTTTAAACAGTCAGTTCTATTTCCACCGATCACACCAGAGAATATCCGTGTAAGCGAGTGATATTATCCTTTGCGACCAACCCAAACCTTCTTCATTCTTCAGTACGGACTTAGGGAGGTGAGAAATAAACCACCTCGACAGCAATGGCATGAAGCACATAAGAACCCCTCTTCTCTTCATGGTATGAGTATGAAGAGCGTGCAAGACCTCCTCAAAAGCCTAAAAGTCCATATCATCCCAAAACAGCTGGGCCTTCTCTATTATGAACTTGCCTAGAAAACCCTTGACTTCGCTTCTTGTCTCCCAATTGGATACCATGTTGGCCCGTTTCAGATGCAAAGCTGAGGTAATGATCTCTGGCTTGGGAACTTCTTCTAAACCTATGAAAGGCATATGGTCAAGAATAGGTAGATCCAATAACTGAGAAAACTCTTCCATGGTAGGCACCAACTGATAGTCTGGAAAGGTGAAGCAGTGGTGCTTGAGATCAAAGAACTGAAAGAGTACACCCATCATATTTTCATCCAAGCTCGATGTAACCATGTTGAGAAGTCGATAGTGTCTCTTAGTGAACGGAGAATTTTCAGGAACCCTTGATACTAGCTCCTTGAGTTGGAGAGGTATTCTCACAAAGCTGATTCAGACAGTGTTTCTACGAGCGGAGGCCATGATCTGCAAAACAGAACAAATATAAATTCCCTTGGTCCTTGAAATGGTTAGCGTAATAAGAATGGATGATATGTTATGATGCATGATATTATGTTAAAACAGAGTAAATCACACACAAGCAAAACACACAATAGACCTTAGGTTCAAAGGCTTACATGAGGTTAAAGGTAAGTACCCTCTTGAAGTTTAGTTGGTTTCAAACCTATCTTAGAAAAATAATCGGGTTCTAAGGATTCTCAATATCACTGATCATCCTTTATCGGGCATTGTTTCAGCTCAGGCAATCTTTTCTTACAGCCGAAATATCTCGAAAGTCTAACCTCAATGAGTGTGGCATCGAGTATCAACCATTCCTCAGCTTTATACAGAGGCCGACTATCTCACTACTTTCTAATGGCCAAGTTTGTTCAACTAAGGTTCTAAGGTCCGTTAGTGCTTCACGACACCACGCGGCGGCCCCGTATTCTCCTTGTTTCCACACGAAGGATACAGGTACCAACCAAAGTGTCACACCAACATAGCCACCGCTTAAACCATATCGGTCTACGCTGTAAAATCTCTACGATCTATTGCTGTTTACCTAAAATGTTCCCCAGATCCGGGTGTAGGATCTTTAACAATACCCAAGCAAAAGCCCTTAAAGATAAAGCAAGCAAATCAACTTAAAAATGACCTAAATCCTAAGGTAAACCCCCACTTTATAAAGTTATTTCCCCAGCAGAGTCGCCAGTTCTGTGATACAGTGGCAGAACTGACTGTTAATACTACTGGTTTGCGTTTTTTGTTCGCAAATGTCGCGGTAAGCAAGAGTCGCCATCGACTTTTATTTCATCCAACAAAGGAAAAGGAAAAAGAACAGAAAAAACCTTTTTCGAGATATTTCTGAGTACGGGGGGTAGATTATAGAAAGGTAAGGTTTTAGCACCCTTTCTATCAGTGGTTTTCCACGGGCTCTTAGGTACTTTCTTGTTTTTAAATTGCTTGTGTGTGCTTGTTTTGAAAAGTTTTGTTTACTTCGTGATAACCCTTGTATCGATCCTCAAGAGTGTGACGAAGTTGTTTTGAAAACTATTTTTTTTTGAAAAGTGTCTGTGTGAAAAGTTTTTATTTTGAGCAAGTACTTAAGAATTTTCTACCTACTCGAAAAAAGTCTGTTCATTTTGGTTTTCTTTAGACAGAGCTATCCTACTATTAAGGAGTAGGTAGCTCCATTGTTGGATTTATAAAGGGACGAAATGGTCTCTGAAGGAAACAAGTAAAGATACCTTAGCGTTTCGAAGGGACTATCGTCATAAGATCAATTCGTAGGCAACTCGAGGGACAAGTATGGATTATGATCTTTATGACGATTTTGAATCATGGGTCATTACTAAGGTATCCCTACATTCGAGGGACACGACCATTATTTCTGAGGCAACCAAGTGGGGACAAACCCTAGGATTGAGCATGTGCAAGTGTGCCTTTTTCAGTTAGTTATCTTTGCACAATTAGGGTTGTCTACCATTTTAATTTGATTTATCTTTCGCATGCAATCCTAATGTCCGTACATCTAACAGTTTAATAGTTGCGGAAATTAAAAGCGAGAAATAAAAACCCTAACTATTATAAGGCTTTGGGGAGGGGATTACATAATCGAAAACCGGGAAAAATGATAAATGCGGAATAGTAAACCTAATTAACTATTACAACTTGTGAACAGTTATAATAACTAATAAGAATAAAGAAAGTAAAGACGCGCGCAAAAGTTAAAACGGGAACAAATCAGGACCTAAGAAATCTAATTAATTAAAAAAAAATTTGTTTGTATTTTCTTTATTGAAAAATAGTCGCAATTTGCAAATTAATCCTAATTTCTGTTAAATTTTAATTACAATTTTTTTTAAACTAACCTAATTAAACTAATTAATTAAATGCAAATAAATATTTTATGAAAATAATTAACTAAACCTAATATTTTTGTAATTTTCTAATTTTATGATTTAATTAAAAAATATTTTTATTGTGAAAGTAATTAAAATAATAAATTAAAAGAATAAAAAAATAAGTAAAAAAAAACAAATAAGAATGGACCTGCTGTAGTTAGACAAACTGGGGGTGTGATTGAAATTGTGTTAGGCCCAAATCCTTTGGCCCAAAGGTCCTGCGCCTGATCCAGTGGGATTACCTTCTGAGGGTCTACCATGTGCTTGCGCATGCTAAGCGTTGGATCTGGCTGGAGATGGATCCAATGATGAGGCGTTGGGGGTGTATGGTGGACATGCTTGGTAGTGTGACATCAGATCTGCAATTAAATGTTAGGAAAAATGCAAAAGCAGCACGCCTGGGATCGAACCCAGGATGCTTGCTTCAAATCCTTCGCCCTTAACCATCTATGCTGCATTACTCAATTGTTAATATAATAAGATAAATACAACATAAAGCAAGCCAAGTGGTTTCCCCCGAAAAGCGCGCGAATTTCAAATCATCCATTCAGGCACTGACACGCCTTCATCCTCTTCCCCAGGGACTGTTGTCTTAGAGGGAACTTTTACCTACGGAAAAACTCGTTACTATAGGCTATAGTGACAGTTTTTATGCATGGGTACAAACCTGCAAACATCAAAAATACAATCAAAGCAACATAAATCCCATCCAAAGCCATGGATTGATTGCAAATCAATCCCTGCACATGAAGAGGTCCTTAATTTGGCCTAATTTTTCTTCTAACTAGGGTTCCCCAAATTGGAGCTCCAGAACCCTAGCCATGGCAAATGTCTATTCCTGCACTCAAACTTCAATCAAACCAATCCAGTACATTGCAAATACGATAATAAGCACAGACATATAATTAAAACATGTTTATGATATAAGAATCATGGTAATCGATTTTGGAAAGAAAGACAAACCGTGATGATCGTACAACACGTTTCTAGGCTTGTGGAGACTTGGTGATGCTTGTAATCGCTTCATAGGATGCCCAGGGATCTATTTTCCCTCTTGGAATGACTGGAAACGGCTTGTAGAAAGGGATCCAGTCTGAAAATTTTTGACAAAAAATGGAACTTTGTTCTTGCTCTAGCAGGGCAGGCTGCGTGTGAAATCCTCCTTTCTAGGTCCGGCCTCATTTGCTCATGTATGAGGCAACAAAATAGGTTAAAATTTGTGGAGGAAATCAAAAGTATTATGGATTTTCAATTTTGCTTCAAATATTTCCATTTTCAAATATTCCCTTCCTTTTCCATAGCATGGCACAATTTCTTCATTATGTGATAACATATAGGATCTATCATTAAATAAAAATGATCTCAAAATAAATTTTATTTTATTTATTTAATTTTATTTGCATTTTTAATGATAAAAAACCAAAATAAATAAAATAAAAGAGAAAATAAAGCATGGGTGGGTTTATGAGTCGTGGACCATGTTAGAAATGTGTTGCAAGCATAAAAAGTTAGGCCTATTTGGGAAAAAATGCAATTTTGAGCGTTGTTGACTTTGGGCAAATTTCCAAAAATGGCCAATTTTGACAATGCATATCTCCTTCAATTTTGACCCTAAGAGGGTTTTCATTGACTTTTTAGAGAGCTTATGATGTCCTCTAAACAACCCTTTTGGTTTCATCTCAATTGGATCTTCCATTTTCATGTAAGAAGCTTTGACCCAAAAGGTGTTTTTGTTGACTTTTTGAAATGACCTATAATATCTGAATTTATATCTTTTCATGAGTGTATTTCTTGAACTTGAGGGATGAATATGAGTTGTAGGAAATTGAATCCTCTTCAAAATGAGCCTTGTATGAGAAATTTCTGATAAAGTATGAGGATGTTATGCCTGGTCAAAGTTTGGTTAACTTTTCTTGAGAAACCCTAACTTAGCAACTTTTGAATTTTGATGAATTAAGAGCATTCCTTGATTAATCATGATCAACCCTTGATCAAATGATGTATATAACTTCAAAATGTTGATGTTGACCAAAAATCTTGAAGTTTTACCGTATGTGGGCCACAATTGACTTTTGACCTAATATAGTTGATTTTCAAGCATCTGAGCAGTTGACTGAGAAAACTTCTTGTGCAAGGCTTGAAACTTGACATGGAGGGTCTTGAGAACATATTAGGACTATGGAGAGCATATGAGGCCTTTTGAGCTCACCCATCTTGATGAAAATGGAAACCCTAGTTGGAGGTTTATTGCTTTAGGAGAGAGTTTGTCTGGTCAATCCTTGGGTATCCTTGGGCAAGTTGAGGA
The DNA here is from genome assembly GCA_948472305.1 of Vicia faba. Taxonomy (NCBI): domain Eukaryota; kingdom Viridiplantae; phylum Streptophyta; class Magnoliopsida; order Fabales; family Fabaceae; genus Vicia; species Vicia faba. The sequence continues at coordinate 1,029,861,838 of OX451737.1, forward strand.
TTTCAATGAACATATGTCGAGTAAAATGGGAGGGAAAATTTTGGGGTACAACACCATCCTTCCAAGGTTATCTCGTCTTGAACTCAAGGACTCAATCCACTATAACCAATTTGATTACAATCATACGGCAACCTCTGGTGACTAACATCCAATGACGCGTTCAAGGATCCAAAGTGGATATAATGTTCATTGACCCAATAGAATCTTATCCCTCAGAATCTCCTACCAGGATTTCCTTCCAATGGTATCTATCAGTGATCTCACAAGGCTGACCTTCACTCGGTCCCCTTTGAGATATGACTATCATTGATCCAATAGAAACCACTACCAGGATTTCATAATGACCTTCAATCACTATCTTCTTGAGAACAGACCTCCACTCAGTCTCTCAAGGTATCATTAAACAACTGTTTGATTTACATTTGTTTACAATAATATGGTTCTACACAAGATGGATATAACCATAATTTAAGCATACATAAGAAGATCCTAATACACACTAAAAAATATTACATTATATTGTAGCTTGATGCGTGGTCTTCTTTTCTTCAAGTAGCTTCTTCACGGAGAACATCCCAAAGCACTTGAATCATTGAAGTATTCTTCTTCATAAGCTTATGGAAGCTTTTTTGATCTTGATGTAGTAAAGAGAAGAACTTCTTCATCTTGATTCACCTTAGAAAAGTCTGGACACCAACCCTTGTTCTATTTTCTTCTATGATCACTTTAGAGCACAACATCTGTGTTGTGGATTTGTAATTAGAGCTTTCATGATCATCATCTTTATCTTATGTAGCTTATAAAGCTTTGTGCAACATATGAAATTAAGCACATTGTGAATCAGTGTTTATTTTAATCATTATCAACACGATTGAAGAATCATTTTGATAACAATTGTTCTTGTTGTTATTATAGTGGTTCATAGATTTTTGGTTGTATTCCAATAATGACAGTTTTCATTTTAACATTGAACACCAATAACATTTTAAACATACAATTATTTTCTTATATAGCCAAGAAAAATAGACCCATTAGCTATTTGAAAAAGAGTCGTTACAAATAGTACCGCTATGTTCTTTTCTCGTCCACAATTCAAGCTAGTGGAGAGGTAATGGAATAAGGCTTTTTTGTATTGTGTACTATTGTACCATGTTAATGTTATATTCTTTGCTTCTGCAGTTCAAAGACTTATGAGAGCATGAGTTTAGAAGCAGGAACCTAACATAAGGTCTTCAGAACTTCAAGTCTTCAGAACTGCATCTTCAGAGTCTTCAACACTTGGTCGTGAGAACCCGTTGTAGAGAACCTTAGATTAGAAGAGCTTCAAGTCTTCAGAGTATTAAGAACTGCGTCTTTAGAGTCTTAAGCACTTGGTCTTGAGAACCTACTGTATAGAACCTTGTTATTAGAAACACAAGTCTTCAGCATCTGGACTTTAGTAGAAATGTTGTCTTCAGATATTTGAACTTTGTCTTCTTAAAACAGGCTGTCTTTTTAGAAACTAGGTTTTTAGCATATGGACTTAGTAGAAACACTGTCTTCAGATCTTCTAACTTTGTTTCTTTGGAACACACTGTATTTAGAAACTTGAGTCTTTAGCATATGGACTTAAGTTAAAATTTATGTCTTCAGATCTTCAGACTGTTTCTTTAGAACCTGTTGTCTTCAGACACATGAGTCTTCAGCATCTGGACTTAAGTAGCAACTTTTGTCTTCAGATCTTCTGACTGTTTCTTTAGAACTAGTTGTCTTCATAAACACGAGTCTTTAGCATCTGGACTTAAGTAGAAACTTCTATCTTCAGATCTTCTAACTGGTTTCTTTAGACAAACATCAGAGCCTACACTTCAGATCCTTCTGGAATGTCTTGCTATTATTCAACAAAACTTGTGTAACACAGAAGCGAAACTAATTCTCTTCTAATGTCTTGGCCATGTCATCCATCAGAAGCAGAACATGTTTGTTAAGTACTCAACAATAACAAAAATTAGAGTATCAAAATCATTCATACAAACATACTCATTTGTTATCATCAAAACTCATATAATATTACAGAACCAAATCCTGTTCCTACAAAATGTTATCTCATCGATGACTCAAAGTTCCTTAACGGTATTATTTTGTGACTTGGATAAATCCCGTGTCAGCAGAACCTGTGAGTGGGTCAGAACCCTTTAAAGAACTTTGAATGTATTATGGAAATAAGAATTGAGTATTATAGCGGTGAAAATTTGAGATTAAAATATTGATTAACTTAATCACAAAAGAAAGAGTTGCCACCACGCTTTTTAGTTTTCAAAGGAATAGGAAAAGAGCGAATAAAACCCGCAAAATTTTTAAACCAAAACTAATTAAATAAAGAGATCAAGGTAGGGGTTTATTTATGCAAAGGGAAGGTATTAGCATCCTAAACATCCATGGTACTCCATGGGAACCTCTTGAAAATTTGTGTTTGGTTAGAAAATGGTTGTTTGCAATAATGTCTGGAGAGATGAGAAAATAATTTATTTTTAATATTTTGATTCGGAAAAAATCAAGAGTTATGTTCCTACATATCTCCAATGTGAAACGGAGAAATCAAAACCTCGTAGTTCTTCTAAACAAAGAACAAAGTTGTTTGTTTGGTTGATTTTAATGAAAAGATATGTTGTATTATCTGAGTGGAAAAACACAACATACTATCAATAACTATGAGAAAATGAGCATTTGCATCATCTTGAGTATGGACAATTTACAACTTGGATTTAAATCAACAAGGCATTTCTCAACATATCATTGGAAAATATCTATCACTTTATCATGTTTGTAGAAGTGAGATGATTTGCAATCACTTTTAAATCAAGACTAATATTTAATCTTTGAGAAAATAATTTAACATGAAAAGCCAAGTGGCCAAAATGTTTAAATGGATTTTTGTGTTTTCTTTTGAATAGGTTTTGATATGATTAAGATGTCTTAGCATTTATTAAGAAAATAATTTTAAAATCACTGGACAAAATCAAGGTTTATTGAGAAAGTGGTTCAAGTTTTGAAAACAAGAAGGTTTTGAAAAACAAGGAAGATTTTGAAAATAGAAGAAGATGGGAAAGAGATGAAGGGAAGCATAAAGTAAAAAACAAGGGAAGAAAAGATCTGACCAAGATCAAGCAAGAAACTTGACATAAGTCAAACAATATCTCATTCCTTTGGATTAAAGTCACAACACAAGCAAGTAAACAGATAAATATCTCAAGCATCAGATGAAACTTTAATGTCTCAGATGAAAGCTTAAGCTCTCATAATTAGATGAATCACAAGGCACAAATGAACTCTCATGCATCAGTTGAAAAGCAAAAGTCATAGATAATAGTCGCTGCATCAGATAAAACACAAAAAAAACAGACAGATAAAACCCAATGATCAGATGAATCCCCTAAGGACTCAGATGAAAGTTCCAGGGTCTTAGATGGATCTAGGTATCATATGAACCAAGGTCTCAAGTCACAATTCCAAAGCATAGGATCAAGAACCTAAATCTAATCCCATAAGTCCATTTCCAAGCCAAGGATAATAACTATAGTCCAAGTATCACATTAAATATTTTTAGGGTTTAATATTTATTAGTGTCTTTGAAAAGAAAAAAGAACATGTCCAAGGCACAAAGGCAAAAAGACAATAAAAATTAAAGGCAAACAAATAAAATGGCATGAATGATAAAATGCTAAAAATAAATTGCATAAAGTAAATTGCGAGAATTTAAATGACATAAATGTAAAGGTGCAAGAATTTAAAATGACATTAATATAAAAGGAAAGAATTAAAGTTAATACATTTATTGTTAATGTTAGTAATTAGTATTCCGATTCGGGATAATTTGGCGCTATGTTAAGAAATCGTAAGTGAACTTATGAAGAAGTTGCACATATCTGAGGCTGAGCCAAAATAATTTAGGTTTATTGCATAGATTGTACACCATGGTTTAAAATCAAGGGTGATTAAGAGCTAAGTCAAGAAGATTGATCCATTATATAAATCATTCTTCATGATAACTTAGGAAAAACTTATCACTAATTCAAAGTGCCTCAAATGATCAATGATCAATTGGAAGATAGATTTGAAATGATTAAAGTTCATCAAACACCAATCCAAAATTCATGAACAAGATATATCCTAAGTCATCAAATTGATCAAAAAAAGAAAAAGAAGAAGAAATAGACGAAGATGAAGAAGAAAAGGGTTAACAACCAAATTAGATCATAATTTGGATCAAGTCATCATCAAGATCAATCACCCTTCTTGGTGGATTAAAGTGACAAAACTCTCATCAACTCAAAGTATAAAAAATGATTTAATTAACCATTTAATGATAGATTTGAATTAATGACGATTCATACAAGCCTCATCAACACCCAAAGTCCATTGATATTGATGAAACTTTTAGTCAAAAAAACATGATCCAAGGCACCGAAATATAACAAAATTAAAATGCATGGAAAAAGATTTTTAAATTGATTTATAAATGGAAATAAAAGGGAGAATAGAAAAGTAATGTCAAACCATTAAATAAATGGGAAATAAAAACATAGAAAAGTAAAAAATGACTCAATGTATATTTAGAAATTTTTTGGATATTTTTAAAAGCAGAAAACTATTTTTAAACCAATTAAAACAAAGCAAATAATAGAAAATTCAAAGAAAATACAAAAATTGAATATAAAATATTGAAAAACTTACACAAAGTGAAAAATAATCAGAAGTATTTTTGTGAATTTCTTCATAATTGTTTGAGTTAAAATGAAATTAAAATGAATTTTAGAATATTAAAGCAATTAAAAATGAAATAAAGAAAAATAAATAAAATCAGGAAAAATAAGAAGCGTTGGATCTGGATTTGTTAAAAGAGGTGGCAGATCCAAGGGATCTAACATGAAAGTGCATGGTGGAAATTCTTTGAAAAAACACACCAGATCCGATTTAAATTTAACCAATATAATTAAAACAAATGGCCTCATATCATTGGCCAGATCATATGAAACAAACTCAAGTGTCCTCCAACCTCTTTGGTCATCTTCTCTGGTGAGTTTCTCCCAAGAGTTTGGAATTTTGTAACCACAAATCATGAGACATATTACATTAGACTCGTTTCATCAAAGAAAACTCAACCAATGGATCCAAGTAAATTTATTCAAAGTCAGCGAAGAGAGTTTTTGAAAACACAAGATTTTTCAGAAAACGAAATTTAAAATTAAATGATAAAATCAAATAACCAATTCAATGTGAGTTAGGGAAAAGCATCAGCGAACCATAAGCTACATTGTGGTATCTTATTTGAAGCAAATGAAAACCTCTATCTACCTTGTCAAAGTGATGATTGGAGGTGTCTGAAAATGGACTTGGCTAGCAGGTTTCAATGAGTCTCAAAGCCCGAGAATGGTTGCAAAAGCTTCAAGAGATGATGGAGAAGCTAACTGGATCCAACAATGTAGCTAGAAGAGCTTGATATTAAAATGCAATTTCATAAAATTTGAGAGAAAATTTGAAGTTCAAGCAGGGATTCTAGGGCTTTTAAAGCTTGAGAATGAATTGACTAGTGATATATATATAGTTGAGCTTAGAGGATGCAATACATGCGAAATGGAGTGCAAATCGTGTGAAAAGAGTTAGCATAGATTGTGTGACTTTCCTTGGTCACGAGGTCACCAAAACGCAGTAAATTCAAGTCATTTTTGATGCTATGCGTTGCATTTTATCACTTGGAGTAAGTTTCCACGCATTTTTTGAGGCGTCAAGTGAGTTTTAATGCATTTCCATCTCTGACTTTTAGACAAAAATTCATTTCATGGGGCCATCTTCAACCATACATGAAATCTTGTGTATCTGGCCTTGATTGCTCGTTCTTTTCGCAAAATGCTCACATCATCATGGAGAGTACAATGTGAAAAGAAATTATTGATTTGAACACTTGAGCAAAAAGTTATGACCATGTGAAGTTGGTACCATGACCTGAAATTAAAAGACAAAATAATTCTAAGTCCAAAGTGACCTATAATGTCCTCAAACTTTTCATGGCTTTCCAACCATAATTGGCTTTTGAACTTTGAAACAAACTTGTAGAAGGAACTAAGGAGATTCATATGCAAAAAGAACTACTCAAAAATGTTGAATATTTAAGAAGTTATGATATTTAGAAGTTAGGAAAATATTACTTAAATTATAGGTCAAATTTTTCTAAGTCCACAAATAACCTCTAATATTTCCAAACTCTTGAGGATATTCGAAACACAATTGGCTCTTGAATTGTAAAGAGAACTTGTAGAGGATATCAAGAAGATTCATTTGCTCAAAGAAGAAATAAAAAATGTTGAAAAATGAGTGAGTTGTAATATTTTGAACTTGGACTTTGAAATGTTGACTTTTTAGGTCAAACCACTTTGAAACATCTTGATTCTTTAGACTTTTCTTGCATTTCAAGGCATAATGATGTACATATGGACTTAAAATGATGACACCTTGATTAAAATTTCATTGAATATGGCCAAAGCTTGAGGAAACTTGATGAAGAAGGCATGGAATAAACACATGAACCTTGAAATTTTCTTGAGAAATAAGCAACCAAACATTGAACTATCTTTGATCAAATGATGTTGGATGAAGCTTGAGATGATCATGCCTAAGATTATCGGTCATGTCTTGAGTAATGAGCCTTTGATAATCAATGATTGATAAATCTTAGAGCTTAAGCAACCAAAACCCTAGCTGATGCAACCATGCTTGATGTTCTTGGTCCAATCCTTACCTTGCAAGATAAATCAGACACAAGGCATATTTTTGTTTTTTTGGTTGAGGTTAGTAAAGCATAAAGATATATAAACACAAATAAAAAGATACACAAGAGGGTGCTTAATGATCTCCGTAAGGCAAGACTTAGAGGAAGTGATTAGGAGGCAACCAAGTTTATGATCTTGATGCAAATGAGATGGTATCTTAGGGGTAAAAATTAGGTTATGACAAGTATTTTCATACTAAATCGGATTAATTGCAACCAGCACGGGATAATTCTGAATGTCTTACACTCTTATGGTCGTAGTCGTGTGACTCCTGTGTATCTATCTTTGGCAGATGTTGGTCCTAATATCAACCTTTGTGTGTTAGCGAGATAGTTATTCTACTGGTGGATGTCAGTAAGGTTCTAGTATTGTTTTGAGTGTTAGACACTATAGAGAATGGATGTGATTTTTTCTATGGAAGACTTTAAGCTAACCAGTAGTGCCTAGGAATTCCATGTTGTTTGAGTCAGAATACTGCAATGGAGAGTGATTGATGGAAGAGCCCAGTAAAGTTTCAAAGAGGATCAGAGAGATGACTGCGCCTAGGAATGAAAGTAAGACGCTTCTGCACCAAGTGATTGATATCTTATTGGAGTAGTGTGGAGGAAGTGATGCCTCAAGTGTGCGCGCACTTATTACGTAGGATCGGGCCAAGTGAAGCAAATAATAATATCAATAGTCAGATAATGAGGTCACATGATTTGTTAAATAATTTATAAGAGAAGAGTCATCAATACCGCTTGAAAGTAAGTGATCAGTGGTTAACTCCCCAAATATTTGAGTGTGTTGGATATCCAATCAGAATAAAGTGATGTGATTATGGAATTTGGTTAAGTCAGTGCAAGGAAGAGTAAGTTGTGGACTCTAGGTAAATCTGTGACCAAATAGATCAGAATGGTGTGTCAGAAGAGGTAAATTATAGGAAAGGTTAGACGTTAATCAAGGATTAGAAATAAGAGTATGATTAAATCGAGAAGTTTTGAAAAGTAACAAAAGAATAAAGATTTCCTATTAGGAGAAGTCGGAAGTGTCATACTCCAAATTTGTCCGCCCCATTTATAAAACATTCAAATTATTTTTAAACTTGGTTTCATAAATTTTTTGGGTTTTACTAATATTTAGTTTTAACAGTAATTTATTTTTCTTATTTAAAATATATAATAATTTACTTTAAATTATTTGTATTTTAAAAATAGCAAAATATGTTCATACTCTTCATATCCTTCGATGTTCCTTTTTGTCTCGAATAGAATGACATATCACAAATGGTAAGGAAGTAGAACTTGCAAACATAAGGTTATGGGTGTGAATCTCACTTAATGCACTTTGGATATTTTTCTATTTATTTGTTACTAACTTTATTTCCATTTATTATTATTTGTAAAATCACAAAATTGTATTTTTTATTTTTATTTTTAATTTTCGTTTTTTATTTTAAGGCATTTTTAAAAGTAATTATTTATATGATTTTATGCACTTTTTATCAAAAAATATTGCAAAAATCATAATAAATATAAAAAATATATTTTCTTTTCTGATTAACTATTCCTCATTGGTCCATTTGTGTCATAACTCACTTCTGATTGGTCAACTTGCTGACCAAGATAAACTCTATAAAATTTGGGCTTTATAGGTTGGGTAATTTCCTTTTTGGTGTTTTAAACCTAATTTCCAATTCTATAAATATGGCTCTCTTCACCCTAATTTTTCATCAACAATTATCTAGAAATCAACAATTTTTCAATCTCTCTCTTACAAACTTTCTTTTTACTTTTGGTTTATTCCAGAGTTTTTGTCTTGAACAGAAACCCTATTGTTATCTTTAACAGAAAACTACCAACAATTATTCTCAAAATCAACAATCATCCACAATTTACTAAATTTCTCTCCCAAAAATTATTGCTTTTCACATCAAAAAACAACAACAACGAAACTCTAGAAGCTTCCACCAATCTAAAAAGAATTCTTGCATCGGAAAAAGGAAGAAACTCAACAAGATCATAACGAAGGAAAATGATCAACTTAAATTGGTCATGACACTCCAAATTAATAAATTCGACTTCTAAATATATGACTTGTTATTCATATTTTGATTTGTTTCCACATCATTCTTTCATATTAATTCCTTTTAATTCATGATTATACAGTCCATTCTTTATACATCAATTTTTGTGTGTTGTTTGAATTGCTTGATTGAGTTTTTGTTTAGTTTTCTTATTTAAAAACTTTTTATTTTAATTATAATAATTATTATTCTGATTACAAAAAGAATCTCATTTTTTTTAAATAATTAAGTCATACTATAATTTAATTTTTTCTATTTTTATTTTATTAATTATTAATATTATTATTATAAATAATAATAAAAACTTTAAAAAAAGTGTCACGCAGTATTTCTTTTTCCTCACTAAACAGTCAGTTATAAATCTATTATCAATCTATTAAAAGTAAAGTACCTGGAAATTCCAAGTCTAACCTTTTGATTAGATGTTATAATTTTTCTTATTCCAAGGGTATAATAGACTAATCAACACTATGCTGTTACCATATTCATTTGGCATTTAATTTTGCTGACATGTCAATCTATCATAATTTTACACTATTTTTTATTTATTTGATTTATTAATTTATTTTATTTATATTTGAATTTTATTTATATTTGAATTCCAATTCCAATGTTTCATTCACAGTTAATTTATTTATATTTGAATTCCAATGTTTTTTTTGACAAAATTTAAATTCTAATGTTTGACTCACGGTTAATGAGGAAGGAATTGGAATGGCTAAATTAGATCTATTATAATTAAATGGAATATTATTCATTGCATGATTTAAAAATACCCACTATTTATCATTACACTACAAGATTAAATGTATATTATTGGAATTAGAATGGATTATTTTGATATTCCAAGATATCACAACTTCCCATGCATTCTAAACCCTATATATAGCCATTCTAAACCCTTACTCTTTCACTCCTCAATCTTCTTCATTCTCCATTATTTTCAAAAGGTTACGTATTATTTTCCAATTCTTCTTCATTCCCATATTTTGATTCTCTGTGTCCATTTTAATACAGATTTTGTAACAGGTCTAAATAGTAACATCAATGGCTCGACCGATTGAAGCTGTGAAAGACATCAACGACTCAAATATTTAATTTTGCTGACATGTCAATCTATCATAATTTTACACTATTTTTTATTTATTTGATTTATTAATTTATTTTATTTATATTTGAATTTTATTTATATTTGAATTTCAATTCCAATGTTTCATTCACGGTTAATTTATTTATATTTGAATTCCAATGTTTTTTTTGGACAGAATTTGAATTCTAATGTTTGACTCAGGTTAATGAGGAAGGAATTGGAATGGCCAAATTAGATCTATTATAATTAAATAGGAATATTATTCATTGCATGATTTAAAAATACCCACTATTTATCATTACACTACAAGATTAAATGTATATTATTGGAATTAGAATGGATTATTTTGATATTCCAAGATATCACAACTTCCCATGCATTCTAAACCCTATATATAGCCATTCTAAACCCTTACTCTTTCACTCCTCAATCTTCTTCATTCTCCATTATTTTCAAAAGGTTACGTATTATTTTCCAATTCTTCTTCATTCCCATATTTTGATTCTCTATGTCCATTTTAATACAGATTTTGTAACAGGTCTAAATAGTAACATCAATGGCGCGACCGATTGAAGCTGTGAAAGACATCAACGACTCAAAGGATTTGTGGAAGATTGTTGTTCGTTGTAAACATATGTGGACTGTGACAAGTTCATCCAACAAACAACACTTGGAACTCATTTTGGTTGATTCAAATGTATAAATATTAGGGTTTTTTTATTAATATATGATGTTGGAGGTTTAAATTAATCGTTCTAATTTCCCACGGTTAATTTTACATTTTGCAGCTGGATATGATTCAAGCCATTGTCCTACCGCCTTTGGTGTCAAGATACTTGGCTGAACTTGCTATTGGAGGGTCATACATAATGCAGAATTTCAAAGTCTCGAATAATGATTTCTCATTCAAATCAAGTACTCATGGTTTCAAGTTGGTCTTTTGTGGTTCAACTTTTATTAGGAAAACAGAATTACCAGACATTCCTGTAAATTTTTTAAACATTATTGGGTTGGACACCATTGTTGATGAAAAGTTTCAGTCTAATTTGTTGGTTGGTACGTTTATTCATATCTTTATATTACCTTATTTCGTTGATTCCTTGGATGTTTGATAACTTTTGAAATTTGATCTTGCTTAGATGTTGTTGGAGGAGTTACTGAGATTGTGCAAACTCAAATCAATGCTGATAATAACAAAAGCAAGGCTGTGTTTATAATAACCGATATGAGGTATAGTTATAGTTTTTTTTACATACTGTGCAATTTTATTCTTTGACTTCATTTTTATTGGATCTGTTTTCCTGGCAGCAAATCTTTCGTTCAGTGTACTTTATGGGGACAACTGGCTTTGCAGTTTTATGAATATTACAAGACTCATAATGAAGAAGGAAATGTTGTTGTTCTATTGCAGAATGCAAGGATGTGAACTTACTTTAAAATATAATTATTCTTCATCCATATGTCCCTTATTTAATATGTTTCATAAGGTATGTCCATTTACGTAAGAAACATTTTCATATTTGTCATTTGTCATGTATGTAAGTTATTTTCTTAACTTGCAGCTGCAACAGTGTCTTTGGTTCCATTTAATTTCACACAGCCGCAACATCAACTGTTTGATTTATGTTCAATGTATTTCAACATCACGACAGCAGTTGCATCATACATATGTAATTATATAGAAAACTAATGAAATTTTTTTAACAGAATTGCAGCTATCGGACAATGAGTTAAAGAATCTCACACTAATTGAGATTGAGAACATGATGCAATCGAATCGAAGAAGTTTGCATGAATTTAAATGTATGCCGTATCCAGATTCATACATCACAAAACATGTTGGCAATAGGCTTATTTATGACGAACTTAATTACGATGCCGATACCGAGAAACAGAAATTCCAAGAACTTTTTCATGCCCTTACAGGTGATTTATTTTCTTTATACTATGAATTACAAAAATGATTTTTATTGTCCTTGCACTTATAATTCTTGGTTTGTATTTTATAGATGAACAACGTTTGATATTTGAGAAAATCATGGATGCTGTTAACAAACAGAGTGGAGGGGTATTTTTCTTGCATGGTTACGGAGGGACTGGTAAAACTTTCATGTGGAGAACACTATCAAGTGCACTTCGTTCTCAAAAAAAATTGTTCTTACTGTTGCTTCAAGTGGGATAGCTTCATTATTATTGCCGGGTGGAAGAACAACACACTCAAAGTTCAAAATACCTGTGCCAACGCTTGACAACTCAACTTGCAACATCGACAAAGACACCGAACATTCTCAATTATTTAAAGCAACGGATGTGATAATATGGGATGAGGCACCTATGTCTCACAAGAACTGCTTCGAAGCATTGGATAAAACCCTTAAAGATGTAATGAGCAAAAAGGGTGTTGAGAATACTATTTTTGGTGGAAAAGTTGTTGTATTTGGAGGAGATTTTAGACAGATTCTTCCTGTTGTTCCAAGAGCTGGGCGTTCTGATATTATTCATGCATCAATTAGTTCATCTTATGTATGGGATTATTGCCAGGTTTTAACACTATCAAAAAATATGAGACTTCAAGAGGGAAGAGACAACACAAGTTCTAATGAACTAGCGGAATTTTCAAAATGGATTTTAAATGTGGGTGATGGTAAGATTTGTGAACCCAATGATGGTTTGGTTGATATTGAAATTCCTCAAGAGCTATTAATATCAAATTTTGATGATCCTATAAGAGCAATTGTTGAAAACACATATCCCAATTTGTTGGAAAAATATCAAGATGTTGAATTCTTACAAGGAAAGGCTATTCTTGCTTCAACCATTGAAGTTGTGGACAAAATCAATCATTATGTATTAGACTTGATACCAGGTACATGTGTTTTATATTTACTGTATTATTACATTCATAATATATATATATATATATATATATATATATATATATATATATATATATATATATATATATATATATATATATATATATATATATATATATATATATATATATATATATATATATATATATATATATATATATATATATATATATATATTTAAGAACATAGTTTTACTAATTTATTTATGTTTTGCTTTTAAACTTTTTTTTAGGAGAAGAGAAAGAGTATTTGAGTTTTGATTCCATTGATAGAACAGATTCAAGTTATACTGAAGCATATGAAGTTCTAACTCCTGAATTTCTCAAGAAATTAAGAACGTCAGGGCTTCCCATTCATAGGATCAAATTGAAGGTTGGTACACCTATTATGCTAATGAGAAATTTGGACCAAGCCGATGGGTTGTGCAACGGAACAAGATTAATTGTTACAAGATTTGCAAATCATGTCATTGAGGCGAAAATCATGTCTGGAAAGAACATAGGTAACATTTTTTACATTCCACGAATGTCTATGTCACCTTCTGATTCACCTTGGCCATTCAAGTTGATTAGGAGACAATTTCTGATTATTGTCTCCTATGCAATGACAATTAATAAGTCACAAGGTCAATCTCTTGATAGTGTTGGATTGTATTTGCCTACTCTTGTGTTTAGTCATGGTCAATTATATGTTGCAATTTCAAGAGTTAAGAGCAAAAGTGGGCTAAAAATCCTAATTCATGACAAGGAGAATGTACCGTGTTCTACTACTACTAATGTTGTGTACAAGGAAGTCTTTCAAGCACTTTGATAGTTGGTAAAATTTATATCTTATACTTTACGATTCAAATTAAAAATCTATTTTGAATTAAAATATATAGTATGTACATTTTCCATGTATTTCAAGAAGTATATAATTTTTCCTATTTGTTCATGCAGACATGATTTGTTGATAGGACCGACGCTTGCTACAAATATGGAGTTAAATGCCAACATGGTTTACATGAGACATATACTGAACTGAAAACATGGTAACATACTTAATAATTTAATAATCTATAAATGTAATGTGAATCCAGACGAGACCCGTGCGATAGCACGGGTTTGTTACTAGTTTCTACAAAAAAGGAAATGATCTCGACAACGCTTATGATAAAATAATCTCCAAATTTGAAGTGTAACGTATTTTCAATTTAGATCCTTGTATTTTGTTTAGTCCTTGTATTTTATAATTAGTCTTAGTTTCTAATGTTAAAAAAATAAAAAAAATAAAACAAAATACCAAAAAAATTGAGATAGAAAACACAAAAAATAGGAACAGAAACGTGGGAGGTGCAACACCTCCATAACCGTTTTTTTTAAAAAAATTTCATTATTTGTTTTATTTATAACATTTGAATTATTTATGATTTGTTTTTAGGCCTTATACATCTTTAACCATTTCTTCACTATATCACCCCAATTTCAATTTATACTCTCCTTTGAATTTTTATTTATTTATTATTAGTCTTTTTAGTTATTTTAATTGCACCAATGTTAATTAGGTTTAATTAATTCCAACACTCTTATGAATAATTGGATTTCACATCTTCGAATAATCACTTGGTCGGTTTAACGCTTGATAATTAATTATTCAAATAAAATATATTTAAGATTAATTAATCACCAAATCAAATAAATTATTTCGCGTAACGCGATTTAATTCCAATGAAGACCAACTCTTCTTCAATCCACATAATCAAATATTAAAAATTCACAAATAAACTAAGGTCAAATTCCTTTGCCTAGAGCGATCAAAGTTCAAATAAGGATTAAATCCTTATCGACTAAGTCAAATTTCTTCGTCTCGAGCGAATTAAGTCTGATAAAGATCAAGATTCTTTATCAAGACTTAATCGAATCAATTACTTCACCTAGAGCGACTTAATTTCGATGAAAACACGATCTTCTTCAACGATTTAAAATCCTAATTAAAACACTTAATTAAAGCAGCTAACCAATTACAAATATTTTTTCTAACATAATAAAACTCAAGACCATTTTCAAAAAAGGATTAAATAGGATTACTTTCAAACTTAACTGCGAACTGCGTCTACGACTACTTTTTTACAAAATCCAAACAGGGTTCAAGGATAACTTGAAAGCAACTCTACGCAATCCTATATAAAACATCAACCAAATACTACGAACTACAAAATTGGACTATGATTCTTCGCAAGGAGATACGTAGGCACGCAGTTAAAACCAATTCGAGTTCACAACTAAAAAATTAAATTATTCTCTCAACATATATAAATATTGACTACGAAATACCTATCTTACCCTTAGACCTAAAAGCGGAGCCCCTTGAGAACAAGGGAGATGAACGGGGCCTAATACCTTCCCTTCGTCTAACTGACTTACGAATTTAGAATCTCTGTATGAATTAGGATTATCCGTTAAATCTTCATCCTTAGAATAAAAATTAATGGTGGTGACTCTATATTTTTTCCCGGTTACGACAACTGACTCTCTATCTTTTAGGTCTAGGTTTTCTTGGGTGATTTTTTATTTTTGGTATGTTTTGTTTCTATATATGTTTATTTGTTAATTTTATTTATTTATTCATGTTATTCATTTTTATCATATTTTATTTTGTTGATTGGTGGGATTTACATTCAAAATAATATCAAACCTTAGAAAGAAGGATTGTCTATTGGCCAAGAGGAGTAAACACCCCTAAGAGATTTTGTCACGACTTTTCCTAGAGTCGGTTGAATTCCAAAGAAGGAATATCCTTTAGAGGGCTAGATTCTCTAGGAGGTTGGACTTCCGAGTTTGGCCAATGTGTCTTTGTATAACTCTAAAACAAAATCTAATGGTGAGACCTTGTACGACCTAAGAGACAAAAGTCTCGGTCTACAAAGAGGCTCCGCTTAAGGGAGGCCCTTGTGCCTTTCCCTCTAGAATTATCCATGATACCCTTTCCCTCTAGGAACCTACATACTAAGGATACCTTTCAATCTGACAACCATGTTACATCACCATGCATACATACATACACTTTACATTTCAAATATTCATTATTTTTGCATTTTTGTGTTGTCTTATTCACACGATTTTTGAGAAAAAAATAATCAAAGGTTTTTGGTGAGTATCTCAAAAATGAATACCAATAAGAAACAAACCATCCGAATTAGCATTGTGATTCCTGATATGCAAAAAGAACAAAGTTGATTATGGGAAAATTGACTGACAAGGCTATGAAAATGTTTGTTCGACGCTATGGAGACATCCTTGAGTTGGCCAAAGTGACTGTACAAGAGGAAGCCGTTACTTCCCTAGCACAGTTTTATGACTCTTCACTCTGATGTTTCACTTTCCAGAATTATCAGTTAGAACCTACGTTGGAGAAATTTGATAAGATACTAGATTTCACTAGAATCAAGGATGAACCTTACTTGGGGATTGGACAAACTCTCAATGTCTGAGATTTGGCTAAAACATTAGGAATACCCTTTACTGACTTGTTGCTCAATTATAAGAAAGATGGGGGAGTTCAAGGGATTGAAAGACAATACTTGGAAGCTAAAGCCCTCACTTTTGTTAATAAGAAATAATGGGAGCCTTGTGTAGACTGTTTGGAACTACTGATTTTTGGTTTTATTCTCTTTCCACATACTGTGGATTAAATAGACCATATGGATATTAGTGTGTTTTGGACCGTAAAGGTGTTAAATAATGATCCTACTTCTGCTTTACTTGCTGATTTTTATTATTCTCTTCATACCCATTCTGAAAAAGGAAGAGGTGTGTTGAATTGTTGTATCCCTCTCTTATATTCTTGGCTTATCACTAATCTCTACAAAGAAGACTATATGGTTAAAAATTCAACCCGAGATCAACGGTCTAAAAAATTGAGGGCTCTCACTGTTGATTCAATTTTATGGTGTCCTAGGAAGCTTGAAATAGAAGAGATCATCTTCAATTGTGGAGACTTCCCTAATGTTCCTCTAATTGGGACCCGTGGCTGTATTAACTATAATCCCGCTTTGGCTTTACGTTAACTTGGATATCTTTTGGAAGATAAACCTTCTGATGAACAACTTGAACGATTGGTCCTACATGATATGGGGCGAAGTGACCCCGAACTACTCAAGAAAATCATCCAAGCTTGGGGAAAGGTCCATAAGTGCAAAAATGTTCGAATCAACAAGCATCCTGATGTTGTTAATCCTCTATGCAAACCAAATACGCCAATTCCAATGCCAATATCAGTCGAGGAAGTGGAAAAGCTTAGGGCTTCCATTTGTCAACTTGAAAGAGACAAAAAAGACTTAGAGCACCACCTCTACAAACTCAACTATGAAATGAACCAGTTTCAATATGACCTTAATAAAAGAGACCAATGAATCAAGGAATTTGAAAAGGAAAACCAGAGTCAAGAAGCGCGATTCCAAAATCTTACCAGTGTCCTCCGAGAAAGCAAGAGGAAAGAAATGAGAACGTTCTCGAAGGGTGGAAGCTGAAGCACTCCTTATAGAACGAGAACCTGAATATGAACGAGTACTTCAAGACCTAAAAGAATTACAAGGCCATTTTCGTTCCTTGATATAGGCTTACAAAGAGGCACGAAAGACAAGTAAATATTGGGAAGAACAGTATACCAAGATTGCTCAAGCGGGAGAAAACAACAAGATCATAATCCCTACACTTTACAAGGAATATCTAAAGTACAAAGGCAAACATGAAAAACTTGCCTTCTTAGCGAACAATCTCATTGGTGACATCCATAGAAGTTTGAGATATGTAGAAGGCGTGATGGTCCCTCTTCTGAAAGACGTTGAAGACTTCCTCAAACTTTGTAGTGGAATGGTTTATGGTTTCAAGGTGGAGATCTGCAAACGTGCTTAGGAGATTTTGGAATTCTTTCTTTGGTTATTTGACATTCAGTTGTTTTGGTTAAGCTTTTCCTTTCAGTATTTCCTTTCAGTATTTGTTTTGGTATTTGGAGTGTATTCCCATTTTTAAGGATGGTCATTATTCAATAAAAGGAATTATGTTTTAATATTTAGTTGTGGGGTACTCACAAATAAAAAGAAAAAACTGAAAAAAATATAAAGTAACAAAAGGAAATCTAATGTGAATAAGACATAAAATTAAAATTTTAGCATATTCATACATCCAATCACATGCATACCTACATCTCATAAAAACTTTCTTCAAAGTACATCCTCGATTGAATCATTGCACGATTTCAGAGGAAGCCGCCACTCCAACTCTGTTTCCTTCTAAAGATGGTAAAACTTTACAGTGGGAACATAACCTCACTGTCTACATCAAAAGACAAAGGAAACAGAGCTCGCGTTCCACCACCAAAGAGCATGTAGTCATCATCATAGCATAAGCAAGGGGAAAAAGGGGACCATCAAAGATAAGAATGCCAATTAATCTGAATTAGTGAACAAAGTGTCTTCAAAGATCTCGATCACGTCTCTACTCCTAAAGTTTCGAGGCTTAATCATTGGTGAAAAATTCCGCCCACGTAACTAAGAATATCATTGTGAACCAATCATATGGAGTATTATCAAATCTGACCAAAGAGTGGCATCTCTAGGTTAACAAGATAATGAATTACCTCCACAAAAGAAGACTCGTGATTAAAGCTCTACACATTTTTCATTAAGGGTATGAACACCTGCATGTTAAGGGTGTTGATTGATAATGAGTCATCCCTAAATATGGTGCCTAAGCTTGCTATGATGGAGGGCATAATATCGAGGCAAAGTACAATGACCTCTAATGGCATTCAAAGTTCTGTACATGAAGAAGCAGACCACCTAAATGAATGTTGAACCTAATGCCTTTCAAGGCATGGGCATAAAGCTTGCATATCCTTGCTTGCTTGGAAGACCATGGATACACGCAGCATGGGCAATTACCATCAACTCCCCGTCAAAAGATGAAATTCCTAGTGGAAATAAAACTAATTATTTCCTTGAGAAGCGACCTACCTTCATGACGCTGCATCAAAAAAAGTCACAACAATCTAGAGATATCCATTATTATCACCCATGCAATGGAGAAATTTGAAATTGTCTTATAATCCTAGAGAGACATACGAAGGGCATTAAGAACAAAGATACTAAAAACTGGGGCAAGTTGCTAAACATCCCGGAAAAGGAGGGTCAATACGATTTAGACTACCACCCTTCTAAGGATATTAAAAAACCATGAAGAGCAAAGAAGGACATATTCCTCCTATAAAAAAGACTTCCATCGCCTCCGGATTCAAGCACAATAAACAATTATCCATCGTGCTCAATAAAGATAATGAAGGGGAATGCAATCTCGTCATCAAATGTGCTTCAGATAAAGAACTCAACAATTGGATTACCATGGAGATCCCAGAGATCTATTTATTTTTAAAGCAATTTTACTGTTTTCAAATCCCTATGCTTTTCCCGAAGCATATTGGTAACTTGCAAGCCTCCCCCCCCATTTTTTTTAAAACTTTTTTTATCATTTAATAAAGTTGTGTCTGCATTCAATTAAGATCATTTTTTCCAGTCCTTTTCTTTTTAAAATGGAAATTCTTTTCATACAAACTCCTCATTCCACAAAAATGAACAAATACATATCCACATTTAAAATCACTGATACTGCTACTATCTAACATGACTCTGATGCACCAATTAAACCAAGCCGAAGAGGATGGTAAGGAATATTATGAACTCCCTGAAGAGTTAGCCAAGATATGAGTCAAAGAAAATACAACCACACCAAGAATCAATAAAGGTAATTAAACGTAGAACTAAGGAAGACAAGAAAAAGATCAAAATACGGGCTTCCTTTGATAAAGATGGGAAGACAAACTATTGAAACTCTGTACGAGTACGTATACGTGTTTGCTTGGTCATGTCAAAACATAACAGGCCCGGACACAAATATTGTGGTGTATTCGTGAACCCTTAGGAAAGTTGCTTTCTAATTAAACAAAGAACAAGACATTGATCTCAACAATTCAAAAAGAAAAAAGAGAGAATCTATAAATAACTCAACATCAGGTTTTCTAGCCATAACAAAATATCCACAACAGATCACAAACATCATTTTTGTCTCGAAGAAAGACGCAAAATTTGTATATGTGGAGACTACTAGGAGTTAAACAGGGCGAGCCCAAAATATGACTTCCCATTACCTCATATCGAGGTATTGGTAAACAATATGGCTCAATACATGGCACCCCCACTCATAGATGGGTTGTCCAAATACAACCAAAATCATCAGGGATCCCAAATACACAAAGATAACTACATCGACGATTCCTTGGGCATATGCAGTTATAATACTTTTTCTTTTAGAACATAGGGGAAACCTTTGTTTTCCATATTGGCATGAAAGAAATACACCTATTAGAAATGAGAATACCATCACCGTGAGTACTCATGGAAACTAAGCTATAAAAATCCGAATAAGCGCAGGTACGACTCGATCAATGCAAAAACTCATCAAGAAAAAATAGCTAAAAAATGGATAAAGAAAACCTTTAACAAAGAAGCCATCGAGTACGCCACGAAGACGATTTAGTGTTAAATAAGATCTTACTACGCTGATTTAAATACACGTGGAAAATGGACACCTAACTATAATAATCGGTTTAAAAATGAGAGTCGCCACCATTAATTTTTATCCTAGGGAAGGGAATATAATGGATAACCCTAACTTGGTCAGAGATTCTAAGTTGTTGACTTGTTTTTGACGAAAGGAAGGTTTTAGGCACCCCTCATCTACCTTGTTCACAAGGATACTATGGTTTAGATCTACGATTTAGGAATAAGGTTTTAATTTTAATTGGGGAACCTCGCCACGATTTTAAGTTGTATGCCTACGTATCCTTTTAGGAGGAATCATAGTCCTAATTCGTAGTTCGTGGTTGTTGGTTGGTGTTTTTTATGGATTATGGAAATATCTTGAATTCTCCTTGAACCAAGTATGGGTTTGTAAATTGCGAAGTTGTTAGACGAAGTTCGCAAACAACAAGAAATATCTCCATAATCCTTTTTGAAAATAATATCTTGAGTTTATTAAGTTAGTAGAAAATTGTTAGTAATTTGATTGGTTAGATATTTTCAAATATATTATGCAATATGAGAAAAAATCTTTTTAATGCATGAGAAAAATAATTTTAATGCAATTAAAATATTTGAATGAGTTAGTATTAAAAAGGAATTTGAATTAAAAAATATATTTGAAATTATTAAATTAAATATATTAAAAAATATTAATTATGCAAAATAATAGAAAATAAATAAATAAATAAATAAATAAAATTACAAAAATAATTAATTTTAATTAAAAACGCAGGGGATGCAAAATTAGTTGGTTAGTGAAAGGCTAGGGGTGTAAATAATAGGGCCCTAAATCAAGATATTGGATTTAGGCCCAAATCGCAAGAGGGGGTGAACATTTGACCTAAGTAGCAAAACTAGGGGTGTAGGAATCAAAGGCCCAAGTCCAGATGTAGGACTTAGCCTAGAATGCATGGGGGGGGGATACATTCTTCAGTCGTAGTAGCAAAACCAAAAAACATGGGGGGTGCGGGTAGCGATGGGCCTAAGCCCAAACGAAATTTATACGATCGCTTGGATCCAATATGTGCAAGTCTATGATGTTAACGTAAGCTACGAGGTTACACACGTTAGATTATGATCATGTGGTTGTGATTTAAGGTGTATGGTAAGGAGAATAGAGATACATGCACAGGATCGTGAGGGATTATATCTTCCTATTTTCTCTTCATTTTTATTTCATTTCTCCTCGTCTCTCCCTCTCTCTCACTCTGTTCTCTCATTCTCCCGCCTCTCTCTAACACAACAACAAAACCCTAAACGCTGAACCATAACAGCATCGGCATTCTCAACCTCAAACCCTCAAATCAACCAAAAACGACTCCATTACCCTAGATTCAACAACAAAGAAACCCTAAAAGGAGCTGAGTTTGAGTATTACCTTCGATTGTGATTTTCGTTTGCTTGACACTTGACCTCTCCGCTAACCTCGTCTTTCTATTTTTTTGTAGGTGCGACGATGACGACGAAGGGGATGATGAAGGTGTGGAGGTGGATTGAAGGGTTTTGAAGACGGCGCAGTTGAACAATCGAATCCAGGGTTTCAAATTTCAAAACCCAGATCTTCTTCTTCTCATTCTTTTTGCTGTTAAGCTCTTCTCCTCAATTTCTGTTGGCGATTTTTCGGTCCTTATTCAATTTTAGAATTAGGGTTTTATAGATCTTAATTAGAATGAATTAGGAAAGATTTATACGATTTTGCATTACAAATTAGTGATTAGAGATTGATTGAATCAATTAGGGATTTGATTTGATCTGATCCCGATTTTGTATAATTGACACACATTTGTATGATATTGGACGATTTTTGTAATGTAATTGGATTGTAAATTGATTATGTATTTGATGATTCTTTTTTTAATTGGACATAAATTGATACAATTAGATATGATTAAATTGTATATTTAATTTGTATAGTTTTTACTTGATTTGCACAATATTTGTTCTTGCTGGGTTTTGGGCTTGCGTAGTCGATGATGGTTAAGGCGCCGCCGACTGAGATTGGGATTATGGTTTCAAAACCCTCGATTGACTTAGTCAACCATGTCCAAAAATTGGTTTTTATATTTTTCTTAAAAATAGAATAAAAATAATAATATAAATAATAATAAATAATAATTTTTAAAATTATATACATAATAATAATAATTGTAATAAGAGAAGAAAAAAATGCAAATGGACTCTGGTGACAAAAATTTGCAATGGGTCAACATTTTTTATTTATTGGGAAATCCCAAGCTATAAATGCACCCCCTCTATACAAAATTCATAAATATACCCCTTTCTATTAAAAAACGGATAAAAAACCCTTGATGGGTTGGTTGGATAAAACGTAAAAAAATGCATCAATAGTTTCTTTGAGAAGCCCAAATGTTCAGACAAAAAAAAAACAATCACACCTCATTCCCCTACTAGAACACGTTAACCCTTAGTGGGCCATCAAATTTTGATGGCCCAAAACACCACACCCTTGTATTGTGCAATGCACCTCTTCTTTCTTAAAATGGACTTGAATGTAATGGGCCAGCGAACTAAGACCTTATCTTAACAAGCAACCCCCCTATTTTGTATAACCAAAAAGAAATCTTTAATTGACCGGTATAAAAACTGATATGGGCCTGTCTGGAAGTGAAACAAAAATACACCCCCTTCTATAAACAAGCCTCATGAAAAACTTAATGGGCCATCAGATTTTGATGGTCCAGTTTGAAATAGTACACCCCTCTTATGAATATATACCCCTAAGAAATAATGAGATTATAAATTAGTAACACAGTAATATTGAAATTTAGATAAAAATGACTATTGAAATTGATGGGGAAAATTTGGCGTATGACAACTGCCCCTATTTAATTATTTTTCGATTGAACGGTGCGAGAATACACGTGTCTCTCACATTAGAATTGGATGGTTATTAAATAATGTAAGACCACAAAATCTGACCAAAAGATTATAAGGATACGATGTACAACATTCCTATGAGTACTGAGAAATTAGGCACAAATGATGACGTATCATCTTACCAGAGTTTGAACAAAAGTTTAGATTGACTTAGACACGGCGACGCGAACAAGTCGCCAATACCTAGAAAAGAGATCATAGATTTTGCATATTTACCGTAACCTAGGAGGTAAATAACACAAGTTTTAAAGTTGACTTATTAACACTTCGAGACTAACATAGTAAGCTTATAAAGCAAATTTTGTCTATTCATCACAACCTAGGGGATGAATAAAACAGAGTTGATAATCCATTGTTGCATTGAGACTTAACACAATGAATTATATCACAGTGAGACAGATAACTTATTGCTGCTTCGTGACTAATGCAATGAGTTATATCGTAAATTTCGTATATTTACTAGAACCTAGGGAGTGAATAATACAAATATAGGTTTGTGTTTTTATCACGACCTAGAGGATAAATAACACAAACGTGATAATTTATTATCTCTTAGACACTAACACAATGAACTATATATTTCCACATACCTACCACAACCTAGGGGTAGATAACACGAGTATAGACTTGTGAATTTATCACGACCTAGAGGATAAATAACACAATCCTGATAATTCATTATCACTTAGAGACTGACACAATGAACTATAAGTTTTCGCATACCTACCACAACCTAGAGGATAAATAAAACAAACTTGATAATTCATTATCGCTTAGAGACTGACACAATGAACTATAGATTTTTACATACCTACCACATACTAGGGGATAGATAATACAAGGATAGGCTTGTGTATTTATCATGACCTAGAGGATAAATAACACAAAATTGACAATTTGTTATCTCTTAGAGACTAACACAATGAACTATAGATTTTTGCATACCTACTGCAACCTAGGGGATAGATAATATGAGGATGAGTTTGTGTATTTATCACGAACTAGAGGATAAATAACACAAACCTGATAATTCATTATCTCTTAGAGACTGACACAATGAACTATAGATTTTTGCATACCTACCACCACCTAGAGAATAGATAATACGAGTTAGATAGCTTATCGCTGTTTCGAGACTAACGCAATAAGTTATATTGCAGATTTTACATATTTATCATGACCTAGGGGATAAACAATGCGAGTTTGAAATTTTTATTTGGAACTCGAAATGACGACGTCAGTTGTGTATGTTCTCAACCAAGACTCGATTAGCATGAAGAATGCTAGGTTTGAAGATTGAAACCGAAGTTTTGCTGATGACGCCAGTTGTGTCTGTTCTCAACCAAGGTATTCGTTTGTTAAGATAATTCAACAATAGGCCCCAAGAAAGTTCATAGTTTAACCAAAATGTATTTGAAAAATGCCATGTATAATGCCCTAAGTTGATATGGAACCCAAAATGTATATGTACTAAGTATTTTGTATGTGCCCCAAATGTTTGTACATGCACCAAATGTTTGTATATGCCCCAAATGTTTTTTATATGCTCAAAATGTTTGTATATGCCCCAAATGTTTGTATATGCCCCAAATGTTATTTGTAAATATTTTTGATATTCTCTCCTTTTAAGCCATTGGTTTTTTCTTTATGTCACCGACTTCCCAACTTTTTAGGTTGTGTTGTTGTGGTATCTTTGAGTTGAATTGAATAAGATGAGTAAGTGTCAGCAAGATTTTGATATTTGGATCGCAAGCACAGACGTAGGTCTGGACATAGTCGTGGACATAAGTGTGGACGTGGCTATGGTCGCAGGCGTGGACGTAGACGTAGATTTTCTTTCGATGTTTTTCTAACCAAAATGATTTTTGATGTTGTATCAAATGCTTTTATTTTTCAAATCCCCAAAATGATTTTGATGCAGTATTCACAAGAAATAATTGTAGTATTTGTAAACAAGTCCAAAAAGGAAAAAACACAATTTGAAAGATTGAAAAAGTAAATGTTTTATTGATAAATATGCCTTTGAATAGGCGAGAGTACAAGATGCAATTCCTAAAAAGAGGTAATCATAGAAAGTTTTAATAAAACTGAAAATGGCAATGGAAATGATAATTGCTACTTCTGTTTCTCCAATGTCCTTTTGGTAGCTCCATTCTCCTTTGCTTCTAAGTCAAACGATTTGGATTAATCACTCTCCTCTATAGTGGTGGTCATGGTTCTTAGACCATAGTATAATACGGTGGAAGAACTAACTTAGTTTTGTGTTTTACCGCAAATGTCGTGGATAGAAAGAGTATCCACTGACTTTTCTTTTATCCAATAAGGGAAGGGTGAAAATAATAGGAAAGACCTCCGAGATTTTTGAGTTCGGGGTATAGATTATGAAAGGGAAGGTGTTAGCACTCTTTTCATCCGTAGTTATCTATGGGCTCTTAATCGCTTAGCTCAGTTTGTTTTGAAAATTTCTTTGTGTTGTGTGTTTGAAAAATATTTTTTAAAGTTTCTAATGTGAGGTAAGACTTTGTAATGATCTTCTTATCTATCCTCGAGAATGCGTACAAAGTATTTGTTTGAAAATATTTTGAAAAATGTAATTGTGTGAAAAAATGTTTTGTTTTTGTGAGCAAGCGATTAACAATGTTCTACCTTCTCAAGGTATTTCTTGTAATTTTCATCCTCCTTTAGATAGTGTTATCCTACCTTATTTAGTAGGAAGCCCTATCATTGGATGTGAAGGGACATGCGTGGGTCATCGTACAGTCATTGAAGGCAAATTGTAAGGACGCTTTAGCAATTATCGTTAAGGGGCTAAATCATTTACCGAAGGAAACATCGAAAGGGTCATCGAAGGACTATGATCTTTGTTTTCGAGGGACTTTGCTAAAGCTTCCCCACTTTCGAGGGACATGACTGTGTTGTAATCCGAAGGCAACAAGGGAGGTTACCCTAGAGGTGAGAGTGTGCGAGGTGTGTTGTTTTTATTTATTTAATCTTGATATTATGGTTTACTATCGTTTGTTTTTAGTCTTTACATGCAAGCCCTAATTACTAAGCAATAATATAGAAAGTATAAAAAAGCAGTAAATGTGCGGAAAGTAAGGGCGGAAAATAAATCCTAGACTATTACATCGCTTCGGGGCAGTTACAAAAATATAAAAGCAGAAAGTAAAAAAACCTATAATTATTACAATCCATACACAGTTACATAATAAAAAAATGCGAGAGAAAAATAAACTACGCAAGAAAATAATGTAAGAATAAGAAAGGAAAATGAAAAATGTTTTCGGTGATTTTTGATGAAAAAGGTTGTTGACGATTAATCGAATAAACCTAAAAAGTCTACCTAATTTGATTAGGGTTTTTAAAAAGGTTTTGTAAAATTAAGTTTGTTTAAAAAGGTTTATGGATTATGAATTTAGGGTTTCTAAGTTAAAAATAAGGAAAATATGAAGAAAAAAACAATGTTTAAAAAATACTGCCAGAGGTGGGTGTTAAACCCACGCCCTTAGCCCTTTTTCCCAACACCTTCACCATTGCGCCAAACATGCACTTGTGTCCAAAGAATGGGATCAACACACTTTGCATGTTAACCTGCAAAAATCAGAAATTATGAAAAAAAGTAACAAAAGACAGAGATTGAACCCACACCTTAATAGAGGAAAGCCTTAACAGGCACTACTTAGCCACTAGGGCGGATGTATGTTGCACCCCAAAATTTACCCTCTTGATTTCAGAAATTTTATGGCTTATGTTTCATCACACGCATTCATGCATTTTGACGGGACCAAGGTATCCTTATCTTCCCAATTTTCTTCAAGTTGTAAAAAATGGTCGGGTTGTCAATCAATCCAAGGAGGTTCTCACATCCTCTTTCTTTTGATCATTCAAATTTCCAAGGTTTCTAAGGTCTCGGGATATGCCATCTTTTGGCTTTTGCACCATGATTTTGAATTAAATTTGTGTCGTCTTTCTTGATAAAATTCTAGAAGCGTCATCATCATGGGTATTGTCTCAGTACATTTTCACTCATCAAATGAGTATCATCAGGATATTATGGCTTGTATCTTGTATCCTTATCGTTTGACTTTCCTTTCATTTGAATAAGAACTTGAGGTAGGATATCCAAGAATCTTGCAGAGTTAGGGTTTTCTTTTGGTTTAGAGCTTCTACACCAAACTTGTTTCAGTTGAAGTTCTCTTTGGTCAAAAGTTAAGGTTCATTTCTCTATTCAGGATATTATAAACAATTTTCTTGTAGAGTGGGTTTAATAGTGAAGTACATAAATCTTTGGTGCATGGTTTAAGCTTTAAGCTATCTCATACATATGTTTGATGTGTGCGTAATTTGAAGGATTTTCTGGGGAGTTTAGATCATGGGTAAGGGTTTTGATTTTGGTCAAAGTCAATAGAAGTTTGATTCTTTATTCCAAAATTCTTATGAAGTTTATTTTGGTTTTTCATCTCATTTGCACAAGTTTCAAGGAGGTCACTGTTCAAAGAATATCAGAAAACGACAGTTATCAAGCACAACCCCTAAATCTATTCATCATTTCCCCTCACTCAAAAAACCCTTCAGAAATCAAAAGCAAAGAGAAGAAGTGAAAAATATTTTGAAACACAGGGAATACGAAAGGTCCAGAATTAGAAGGATCTCACCAAAAATTGCAGGGAGAATGTAAAAATCGCGAATAAAAGAGGCAACCTCGTGCCTTTTCTTTCTATTTCCCTTATCTCCTTCCTACTTTCCTTATATATTTAATTTCTGGTCTAGGGTTTACAAAACCCCTTTCTAGATCTCACCTATGTTTTAGATTTTCTGCAGGAATAAGTCACAGATTAGTGATTAGAAGAGAAAGATGAAGCGATTGATGTAAAAAAATTTTAAATCTATAACTTTCACGATGGCACCTCCGTGGGGCCTCATGGAGCCTCCGTGGAAATTCATAGGCTCCACCGCGGACATTCATCAAAACCACTGCTCCAGATCTCTCATGTTTTCTTTTTCTGGGTTTTGATTTGTTTGTTGTTGAATAAAGACAGAGAGAACGAGAGAGAGCGTAAGCAAAGAAAGAGAGAGTTTAGTCTGTTATGATTATTCTCTAATTTAATTACTTTGTTTTTTTACAATAATCATGTTTTATAACTAATACGGCGGAGACACTTGTCACCGTCTGTTTTGATTAACATGTGGATTCCATGCAGTGCTCCACCATGCGGTCAACCATGCACCCTACTTCTTCAGTCGCGAGATTAATCATCGTTGTCAGTCTTATAGATCAACGCTTTAGATTTGCACATCCACGATGCATCTTCATTGGCCAATCGTACAGGATCACCAGAATGATCTTCTTGGGCCTGAACACGATCTCCAATCTGCACCTCCCCCAGATTACTGCATTCTCAGGCCCATAAATATTTTCTTTTTTAATCCTTTTTTATATATTATTGTTTTGTTAAATATTAATTTCTATTAAATATAAAATATAAAAATACTTTTGTTTATTTTAAATAATTAATTAGATTGAAAAATAATATTTAATATAATTAATTATTTTGTTAATTAATTTTATTAAATAGATTAATTCAATTTCATTTAGTTATTTAATTATTCGATTGGGTTGTATTGTTTGTTTATTTAGACTTTTTATCGTATTATCGATTGGATATATCCCCATTCGTAAACTTGTACCACCATTCCCATATGGTTTGTAATAACTTAGAATTTTATTTTCTTTGTTATTTCTTTATATGTTTTAATTATTACTATTATGCATATTTAGTCCAATTAAAACACATGGCCTCCTCTTGGGATCATCATCAATGAAAAGGTATCTACCTACCAATGCACACTTGCACACATTCATAGTTTGGTCCTGGGCTTTTCTATAGTAACAACTATTCGATCGATTGTTCCAATTGGTCATGTAGAGTACTAGTGCCATGCTCGCCCCACTTTTCAGGAGCATGCATATAGCCACCTTGTGCGGGCTTTCGATTTTTATCTTATGCATTGAAGCAACTCTCTTCTCTCCTCTTATTCCACATACTAAGATTTTCTTAAAGGGTCTCATAGTTGATTTTGGGCATGGCCAATCTCACGAGGTTAATCAAGTTTTGCCCTTGGTTAACCATAACCCGAATCAATCACTTTGGTCCATATACCAAGTGTTTCCATG
This sequence comes from Vicia faba, assembly GCA_948472305.1. Taxonomy (NCBI): domain Eukaryota; kingdom Viridiplantae; phylum Streptophyta; class Magnoliopsida; order Fabales; family Fabaceae; genus Vicia; species Vicia faba. The sequence goes on from OX451737.1 coordinate 1,029,891,360, forward strand.
CACAAAAGGTCTCATGGTTGATGGTAGGAGCACCTACTCTCACGAGATTAATTAAGTACACCCCTTGGTTAATCATAACATGATTCAACTCCAATACACCAAGCATTTCGTTTATCTTATGGACACTCGTGTTTGATCTTGCGATCGATCATTGACATGACCCGGGTATTCCTAACTGATTGTTGATGGAGGAGGTTCTAGGAGGCGTCCTATAGAGTTTTATTATCTCACGCGCTGTTGCACCCAAAAATCTTCCCACCCATTTTACTCAATATATGTTCCTGAGATCCTCAACTTGCTCAAGGATGCCCAAGAGTTGACCAGACAAACTCTCTCCTAAAGCAATGAACCTCCAGCTAGGGTTTCCGTTTTCATCAAGATGGGTGAACTCCAAAGGCCTTATATACTCTCCATAGTCCCAATATGCTCTCCAGACCATCCATGTCAAGTTTCATGCCTTACACAAGAGGTTTACCCAGTCAACTGCTCAGATGCTTGAAAATCAACTATATTAGGTCAAAAGTCAATTGTGGCCCACATATAGTCAAACTTCAAGATTTTTGGTCAAAATCAACATTTTGAAGTGATATCCATCATTTGATCAAGGTTTTACCATGATTCCTCAAGGAATGCTCCTAATTCATCAAAACTCAAAAATTGCTAAATTAGGGTTTCTCAAGAAAAGTCAACCAAACTTTGACCAAGCATAACTTTCTCATACTTTATCAGAAATTTCTCATCCAAGGATAATTTTGAATATAATCCAATTCCCTACAACTCATATTAATCCCTCAAGTTCAATAAAGGCACTCATGAAAAGATATGAATCCAGACATTATAGGTCATTTCAAAAAGTCAACAAAAACACCTTTTGGGTCAAAGCTTCTTACTTGAACATGAAAGATTCAATTGAGATGAAACCAAATAGGTTGCTTAGGGAACACCTTAATCTTTCTAAAAAGTCCAAAATCATCACCATGAGATAAAAATTGAGCAAGTTATGGCTTGCCCATGTTGGGAGAATTTTGGAAATTTCAAGAATGGTGCATTGAGCAAATTTAAATTTTTGGGTCAATGGCCTAACTTTTTAAAGTTCAAACATCTTCCTAAGCTTTTAGAGGACCCCTAATTTCATTCCCATATTTCCTTGTTTTTTTAAACTATTTTATTCATATTTATTCTGATTTTATTCCCAAAAATACAAAATAAATTTTATAAAATAATAAATGGTGAATCATGACAATTGGGCTTGTGTTTTGGCTCAACTTCAGGCCCATAATTTTGTGCTATAATGCCCAGATACATTGCATTGATCAAAAGAGGCAAGACCATGCAATTATGGCATTCTTTCAAAGTGATTGATTTTATTTTCATGAACCATGATTAAGAATGATTATGGCCATAATATCTTGTCCTCACCATTCTTCTCTATATATACTACATCCCTACAAGCATCAAGCACGAAGAGATTTTCTAGAAAGAACCATACAAAATTCAAATTTTTTGTCAAAGTGGTCAAATTTCAAACAGATACTTCCAGCTTGTTTCAATCCAACCTAATCCCTCCATTCATGCCCAGATGTTCCCAGGAACACGTACCACCCTTTTATTCAAGCAATCACACGCTAGAACCACCATCCTCGATCATCACCGTTTGGTAAATTTCTGGAAATCTAATCTTTCTTTTTTCGCGTTGTTGAATGTTTTAATGCTTTGATTATTACTCAAGACCTTCATTAGGACAGGATGGACGTTTCGTATGGAAGTTTTTGGGCCTAAAACACCAGATGCCATTATTAGGGCATCCATGGCTGTTAGGGCTGGATCTCTAAATATAAGGACTTTCAGACGGATTTAAGGCTAAATTCAAATTCAGGGGTCGATTTCATGTAGGATAGGCCCTTTAACCATTCATGAATCTCACATTTTTGCAGGTTTTGACTTTGGTGTGGCCGGAGAAGGTGACCAGAGGTTTGACTCCGGCCGCTGACTCCGACACCTAACTGTCTTTCTCCCATTGGATAATTCAAATCGCGCGCGTCTTTTTTTGGTCAAACATATTTATGATTTCGTTTATTATATAGTATTACTTTCTTATGTATATTAATGAATGAGCAGGTTGGTGTAGTGGTGAGGCGCATGTTTGTGAAGCTGAAGGGCCTGGGTTTGATCCCCAGACCTTGATTTTTATTTTTCCAGTATGTGTTTTCTGCAGATCAGGTGTTGAATAAGCCCATAGGTACATCGTGCGTCCTCACCTTCAGGCAATTTGATCACCACCAATCCAGATCTAATCGTCCATGATAGATCCTCAAGAGACAATAACACTGGATTCAGCGCAGAAACATGGGCAGATCTATCATGGGCCTGATTAATTCCAATTTCAACACACCCCCATTTCGTTTTTTGATAACCAGGCAAATTGTTTTGTTTATTTATTTTCTTATTTATTTTTACTTTGTTTATTATTTTCAAAATCACTTTTTTTTAATAATCATAAAAAATCAAAAATAAATAAATAGACTTAGGTTTTTATAAAATTAGTTTAATTAATTAAATATTTTAATTTCATTTTATTAATTTAAAACCAATTAGATTTAGGTCCATTTTAATTTGAATTGTTTTCTTAATAAAAATATAAAAAGAATTTAGAATTAGGGTAACTTTACTTCAAAATTTATTTTCTTAAATTAAATTTATATTTTAGATTATTTCTTTTTCCTAATAAATTAATAAAAGACCAAAAAGATTTTATTGTTTACTTAGAATACTTTTTTAGGTTTTTCTTCTTAGACGTATTATCTCGTCTCGCGCGCATTATTTTATTTTTCGCATTTTTCCTTATGTAATGTAACTGATTATGGGATGTAATAGGCTAGGTTTAAAATTCCGCTTTTCATTTCTTGTACCTTTTATGTAAATATCCCAGAGCCTTGTAATAGTTAGGACTTTAGTTTATCGCATTTTTAAAATTCCGCAACTATAAAACTGCTAGATGTATGGATATTAGGATTGTATGCCAAAGATAAACCAACGATTAAAAAGGTAGGTAACCCTAATTATGCAAAGATAATTAACTGAAAAAGCACAATTACACATGCTCACTCCTGGGGTTTGCCCCACTTAGTTGCCTTGGAAATAATGGTCGTGTCCCTCGAACGTAGGGATACCTTAGCAATGACCCGCGATTCAAAATTGTCATAAAGATCATAGTCCCTACTTGTCCCTCGATAGTTCCTTCGAAATGCTATGGTATCCTTACTTGTTGCCTTCAGAGACCATTTCGTCCCTTCGAACGTCCCTTTAAAATTCCAACGACGGAGCTACCTACTCCTTAAAAGTAGGATATCGCTGTCTAAAGGAAACGAGAACGAATAATCCTTTTTTCGAGTAGGTAGAAATCTTAAGTACTTGCTCAAAACAAAAACTTTTCACACAAACACTTTTCAAAAACAGTTTTCAAAGCAACTTCGTCACACTCTTGAGGACCGATACAAGGGTTATCACGAAGTAAACAAAACATTTTCAAAACAAGCACACACAAGAAATTTAAAAAATGAGCAAGTACCTAAGAGCCCGTGGAAAACCACAAATAGAAAGGGTGCTAACACATTCCCTTTCTATAATCTACCCCCCGTACTCAGAAACATCTCGAAAAAAGGTTTTTCTGTTCTTTTTCCTTTTCCTTTGTAGGATGAAATAAAAGTCGGTGGCGAATCTTGCTTATCGCGATATTTGCGAATATAAAACACAAACCAGTATTAACAGTCGGTTCTGCCACCGTATCACAGAATTGGCGACTCTGCTGGGGACAATTGTAAAGTGGGGTATACCTTAGGATCTAGGTCATTTTTAAATTGCTTTCTTGTTTGTTTTGTCTTCTTTATCCTTAAAGGGTTTTTGTTTGGGCATTGTTAAAGATCCTACACCCAGATCTGGGGGAACTTATTAGGTAAAAAACAATAGATCGTGGAGAATGTACGGCGTAGACTTATATGGTTTAAGCGATGGTTGTGTTAGTGTGACACTTTGGTTGGTACTGGTATCCTTCGTGTGGAAACAACGAGAATACAGGGGCGCCGCGTGGTGTCATAAAGCACTAACGGGCTTTAGAACCTTAGTTGAACAAACATGGCCATTAGAAAGTAGTGAGATAGCCGGCCTCGGTATAAAGTTGGGGATTGGTTGATACTCGATGCTACACTCATTGAGGTCAGACTTTCGGGATATTTCGGCCGCAAGAAAAGATTGCTTGAGCTGAAACAATGCCCGATAAAGGATGATCAGTGATATTGAGAATCTTTAGAACCCAGTTACTTTTCTAATACATGTTTGAAACCAACTAAACTTCAAGAGGGTACTTACCTTTAACCTCATGCAAGCCTTTGAACCTAAGGTCTATTGTGTGCTTTGCTTGTGTGTGATTTACTCTGCTTGAACATAACATCATGCATCATAACATAGCATCCATTCTTATTACACTAACCATTTCAAGGACCGAGGGAATTTATCTTTGTTCTGTTTTGTAGATCATGGATTCCGCTCGTAGAAACACTATCTAAATCAGCTTTGTGAGAATACCTCCCCAACTCAAGGTACTAGTATCAAGGGTTCCTGAAACTTCTGTGTTCACTAAGAGACATGGTCGACTTCTCAGCCTGGTTACTTCAAGCTTTGATGAAAATATGATGGGTGTACTCTTTCAGTTCTTTGATCCCAAGCACCACTGCTTCACCTTTCCAGACTATCAGTTGGTTCCTACCATGGAAGAGTTCTCTCAGTTATTGAATCTACCTATTCTGGACCAGGTGCCTTTTACAGGTTTAAAAGAGGTTCCTAAGCCAAAAGTCATTGCCTCAACTTTGCACCTGAACCAGGCCGACGTGGTATCCAATGGGGAAACAAGAAGCGGGGTCAAGGGTTTTCTAGCCAAGTTCCTAATAGACAAAGCCCAACTGTTTTGGGATGATTTGTACTTTTAGGCTTTTGAGGAGGTCTTGGCCTTTCTAATATATGGGTTAGTACTATTCCCTAATCCAGACTTACTCATAGATGTGAATGCTATCAAGATCTTCCTCTCTCGCAACCCTGTGCCTACCTTGCTCGGAGATATCTTGCACGCTCTCCATACTCGTACCATGAAGAGAAGAGGGATTCTTATGTGCTGCATGCCATTGTTGTCAAGGTGGTTTATTTCTCACCTCCCTAAGTCAGTATTGAAGAATGAAGGAGGTTTGGGTTGGTCGCAAAGGATAATGTCACTTTCTCACGCGGATATTCTATGGTATTCCCGATTTATGGGAGATATTGCTATTATTAACCACTGTGGGGAGTTCCCTAATGTCCCACTACTTGGCATTAGGGGAGGCATAACTTATAATCCTTGTTTGGCTCTACGACATTTTGGTTACGCTCGAAGGGATGGTCCTCATGAGATACTTATCCAGGGCATTATGTTTAACTATGAGGATGATGTTCAAGGGTATCGCCAGAAGTTCATACGAGCTTGGGGCATGGTAAATAGATATGACGCCAAGACTTTGGGGCCGAAGAATTCCATTCCTATGGAACCTTATCTCTAATGGGTACAAGCTCGCACTCAGAAACTCATGATGCCCTACATAGTCATCTTACCAGTGATTGTGGAGCCCATTACTGAAGGGGATATTCCCTACACGGTTCATCATCCTGATATGCCCACCGATCTCGAGGAACTACAGAGGTCCTGGATTCAGTTGAAGAAGGAGCGTGATACTTATAGGGACCAGTTCTATGCCTAGGAGAAGAAGGTTTTAGAGCTCACAAAACAGCTTCATGAGGAAATAAGCCTTAATGTCTATCTCGGCACGAAGAGGAAGCATCCATGGGAAACTTGATTTCTTTTAGTTTTTAGAACTTTCAATTGTAAAGCTTAAAAGGAAATTGTATTTTGAATTCTACTAATAAAATCGTTGTTTCATTTGTGTTCACAAATTTAAACTTCCTAAAGTCCTTGAAATCATTGCATACGCATCACATCCATATCATTTCATAAACATGTATCATTACAGGTTTCTCATCTTCTTTGCTGTTTATTTCAGCAAAAATGTCTTCTGAACAAAGCATCAAAGATCTCCAGGCACAAAATGCCCAATTTCAACAGATGTTCATAACTCTAACAAAAGGGAAGGAGGATTTGAAGGCCCTCATCCTGAAAGAAAAGGAGAATAAGAAGAAGAGGCCTGTTGGTATCCTTAATATGGGCAGAAGATTCAAAGGGGCGCTAAAGCAACCAGTCGATCTGACCTCATCGTCCAAGGAAGGGGAGAATCAAGAGAGGGAGACAAGGGAGGAGGACCCCAGTCCTGAAGTTTCTGACAATGATACAGACTACAATGATGAGTAGTATCCTCCCACTGAGGATAGATACAAGTAGTTAGAAGATCAGTTGAGCACTATGGAAGTCCAGAGAATACCTGGGTTGGACTTTGGAGAACTGGGATTGGTGTCGGGAGTGGTCATTCGGTAGAAGTTTAAGGCTCCGATTTTCTCAAAGTATGATGGGGTGTCTTGCTCAAAGATCCATCTCCGTTCCTATGTAAGGAAGATTTAGCCCCACACCGCTGATAGAAACTTGTGGGTTCACTTCTTTCAAGACAGTCTGTCAGGGACTCAGCTTGAATGGTTCTACCAACTAGAGGGAACCAGTGTCCGAAACAGGGAGGATTTGGCCGCTGCTTTTTATAAGTAGTATCAATATAACGCCGACCTTTCCCCTAATCGTACTCAACTCTAGAGTATGTCCGTGGGTGTAGGTGAAGGCTTTAAGGACTATGCGCGGAAGTGGAGAGACTTGGCTGGGAGAGTCCAACCCCCTTTATCTGACAGGGAGTTGGTTAACACGTTTCTTGGGACGCTGTCTGGTCCATTCTTTAATCATTTGATTGGTAGCTCGTCAGCTGGTTTCACTGAGCTAATATTAATTGGAGAGAGGGTAGAAGCTAGGATCCATAGCGATAAAATACAAAAATACACCTCTTCGAGTTCAGTAAAGAAGCCCTTCACTGGTAAGAAGGAAGCCAGTGCTATCTATAGCCTAAGAGGTCAGAGCAGAGCTGAACACCGTCCAACGATAAGTGCTGTAATGATACCTAGGCTTGCAGATACCCCATAATGAGGCAATCAGCAAAGGGTAGAAAGACCACAAAGGTAGTTTACCCAGATTAACATGACATTGACAGAGGTTCTACCCCATCTACTGAGATCAAACTTGGAAACCTTGAAAGAGGCTCCCAAGAATCCTAATACCACATCTCCTCGGTACAATCCAAACGCTCGGTGTGCCTACCATTCTGAGAGTCCTGGCCACGATAAAAATGACTGATGGGCTCTGAGAAATATAGTACAAGATCTGATTGAAGCCAAGGATATTGAGTTCGATGCTCCGGAGAAGCCCAATGTCATAACCGCTCCCATGCCTAAGCATAACCGTGGAGTTAATGCCATCGATACCGATCTATTTGTGACCTCAGTTGATGAAGTTTCTACTCCTCTTATGACTGTTAAGAAGAATTTCTTGTATGCCGGTTTATTTCCGAGTTGTGGTGAAGGTTTCCACATGTGTTCATCTTTTCCTTCTGGTTGCCATTTGCTGAAAGCAGGTGTTCAACGCCTGATGGACAACAGAGAAATTTTGTTCGAGAAAACTTTGCTTCCAACTATTCAGCTTGAAGATGTCGCTATTATAACCATTTACGCCAATCCTTCCAAGGTCTCCTTGAGAAGACCTGTTAGGATTACACCCGCTCCGAGAGTCGCTCCGTTAATAATCACTTTTCCTAGTCCTGTCCCATACGCCTCGGACAAAGCTGTCCCTTGGCATTATGGCGCCGATGTTTACTATCACAACGTTAAACAAGATCTAAAGATTGAATAGGCTGATCTCGATGTCAGTAAGATCGTCGGGACCAGTAAGATTACCAGAAGTGGAAGGGTTTTCTCTCCCGAGATTTCCCCAAAGACTGTTAATAAACCCGTTGTTATTTAACCTGCTATTCCTACCGGTACTTCAACTACAACTTCTGTTCTTACTCCAATTATTACTCCTCTGGTCGAGTCATCTGGGATTCGAGGCAAAGAAGCTATAGGTGAGCCTGCCCGGACGGAGGCCACTAGAAAGATTGTTGTAGAAGCCTCTAAGCAAGAGATAGAGGAAATATTAAAAATAATTAAAAAGAGCGACTACAATATGGTCGAGTAGCTGGGGAAGACCCCCTCAAAGATATCAATGTTGTCTCTATTGCTATGTTTTGAGGCCCATGTGAAGGCTTTGATTTCACTCCTCAAGACTGCGCATGTGCCTCAGGAAACTTCAGCCGCTCAATTCAAAGATTGTGTGGCCAACTTGACTGCTAACAATGTGTTGGGTTTTTCAGATGCCGACCTAACACCTAAAGGGAGGAATCATAATGATGCTCTGCATGTCTCGATCGAATGCAAGGGCACCACTATGGCTCATGTGCTGGTGGATACTAGGTCTTTGATGAATGTTCTGCCTAAGAAGGCTCTCGACCGGCTGGATTGTGAAGGCTTGACCTTAAAGCCTAGTAACATTGTGGTAAGGGCTTTTGATGGGTCGAAGAGAATGGTGCATAGGGAGGTGAACATCCCTGTCAAGGTAGGCTCTCAGAACTTTGAGTCCACTTTCTTTGTGATGGACATCAGGCCGTCATACTCTTATTTGTTGGGTCGTCCTTGGATCCATGAAGCTGGGGCTGTTACTTCTACACTGCACCAAATACTGAAGTATCCGGTGAAGGGGAAGATTGTCATTGTGCATGGCGAAGAGGAGTATATGGTGAGTGTGATACGGTGGCCAGAACTGGGACTGTTTTTTAGGATTTGTTGGTTTGCGTTTTGCGTTTGTGTTTGCAAAATTTCGTGGTAAGCAAGAGTCGCCACCGACTTTTATTTTATCCAACAAGGAAAGGAAAAAAGCACAAAAAATTCCTTTTTTGAGATATTTCTGAGTACGGGGGGTAGATTATAGAAAAGGAAGGTATTAGAACCCTTTCTATCCGTAGTTATCTATGGGATCTTAGGTACTTGCTCATCATTTTCAAAATTGCTTTTTGTGCGCTTGTGTGTTTTGAAAAGTTTTTGTTTGACTTCGATTTAACCCTTGCTTCTGTCTACAAGAGTGTTACGAAGTGTTTTTGAAAACTTTGTTTGTAAAGGAGTGTAAGTGTGAAAAAGTTTGTTTGTATTGAGCAAGTACTTAAGAACTAAACTACCTACTCGAAAAAAGAATTGTTCTATGTTCGTTTTCTTTAGACACCGCTATCCCACTATTAGTGAGTAGGTAGCACCGTCATTGGAGTTTGAGGGTCAATTAGAAAGGGACGTACGGTCACTAAAGCAACGTTAAGACATCTTAGTAGTAACCCTAATGTCTTAGATCAATTATTCGAGGCAACAATATCCGAGGCAACCATTCCGAGGCAACTTTGATCTTTGAGACAAAAGGACGACCACTAAAGCATCCTATACATAATGATTGTTTACCGAAGGCAACCAAGTGGGAGTGTACCCTAGGAGTGCGCATGTGCGAGTGATTCAATTTCAGATTATTTATCTTTGCACATTTTAGGGTTGTCTAACTGTTTTAAAGTTTTACATACATTCTTGTCATGCATCATAATATCATACATCTAATAGTTTAATATTTTGCGGAATTTAGAGTGCGAAAATTAAACTACGCTATTACAAGGCTTCAGATATTTACATAGCCAAAAACAAACCCTTAAATAATAAAGCGATAAATGAAAATAAAAGTCCTAATTAAACTATTACAACCTTGTGAGCAATTACAATAATAGGATAAAAATAAATAACGAAGCGCGCGCAACGAAATTTAGAACGAGGGTGAACTAGGGTTTTGACCCTTTCTAACCTAATTAAAAGAAAAAATTGTTTTTGTCGTTTTTATAAAAAGGATTAGGTTTTAAAATTAAATATACAAATTAATCAGCTAATTAAATTAATTAAGGAAAATAATTACACGGCCTATTTTTTTGTGTTTTTTTTTGTTATTTTAAGGAAATATGAAATATAATTAAGTTAGAAATAAAAACCTAATTGTTCTAGTTAGTTTAAATTTATTTACAAAAGGAATTAAAATTATCTAAAATTAACAACCTAATTAAATTAATTTCATTTTTGATAAAAAATAAATATCCTAAAATTTGGTGAAAAATATTTGTGATTTTTTTGATAAAAGAAAAATTAATTTGTTAGTAAAATAAATAAATAAAATTAATTAAATAAAATATATAAAAGGAAAGGAAAAGAAACTTGGGCCTGCAATTAGTAGTTTGAGGGGGTGCAAGAATCAGATTCTGGGCCCAAAAGAGAAGCCCCACGTTGACTTTTTGGATCCAATACATTGCATTGACTAGGCTTCATGGTGCTCCTTCATTGAGGGCCTTTGGATCTGGCCATTTGGCCCTCTGGCAGGCTGGATGATGAGGACGCATGATGGTCCTTTGGCTTGTGTACGCATGAGATTGCCTGAAAGAAAAAATCATGAAGCAATTTGGGGGACCTGGGATTCGAACCTAGGCCCCAAGGCACCTTCCAACGCTTGGCCACCAGCTGAGCTAGTTGTTTTTGTTGTATGTAAGACACATAACAATTATTATATTAAGAATAAATGGAATAAAATAAATCCGCGCGAAAATTCAAATGGACAAATTAGATGAAGCCACTCCATCATCCATGTCCTCTCTCCGTGGCTAAAAGGTTTGAAAACCTTTACCTACGGACAACGTCCGTCACTACAGCCCTGCAATTTCTCAAAATCAAATACAAGTGAGATAAGTGACTACTAAGGCCATCAATGGACTCGTCTGGATCTGCTGAGAACAATTGTGCCTCTTCCATGGCCCAATTTGGCTAGGTTCAGAAACCCCAAAGCGAGCTTGTAAACCCTAATAATGGCAAACTCCAATACAGTTCATGAAAACGAAATTAAATGGTACAGAAAGCTTGCAAATGTGATGGTGAACAAGAATATACAATTAGAATTTGATGAATGTGCAAGAATTATGTAAACCGATTTCAAGAAAAGTGCAATACCGTGAATGCCTTACAGCGAGTTTTAGGGCTTGAGAATGCTTGTTCTTGATTGCTTTCGCTTGATTACACTCCCAGGAAGCGATTGGGATAGCTAGAAGGCCTTGAGGATGCCTGGAAGTATCAATTCGTGTTTGCACTTTTTTGGTGATTTTTCAAGTTTTGTTCTTCTTCACACGCCTCTCTCCAGCCTTGCTTTAGGTCTGCACATCATCCTTATGTACTGAGGAATGAATTAGGGTTGAAAACCTGGCCTCAATCTTCCTCCATCAATTTCTTTGATCTTGGTTAGATTCACTTTAAAATCATTCCAAAAAAAGCCTAAAACCAATCCGTTTGTGCACTCCAAGCCTTTACACGAATTTGATCTCATGCTAGCTGGAATTTAAGACCTGAAACATGTATCAAATCTTGAGATTTCAATATTTTGGATTTTCTATGATTTATTTTGATTTAAATTAATTAAATTCAAATAAAAATAAAAATAAATAATAAAAATAATATAATAACAAGTGGCAAAGTCTAGGGCTCGTGGACCATGTTGCCAACTTAAAACAAGTGAAAAAGATTGGGCCCATTTGGCAAAAATTGCATTTTTAGGCATAGTTGACTTTTGACAATTTTGTAAAAAAGGTCAACTTCAAGAATGCATAACTTCCTCAATTTTGAATCTTTGAAGGTGTTCTTAGAATTTTTTATAAAGCTTGAGATGTCCTCTAAACAACCTTTTTGGTCTCATCTCAATTTGATATTCCATGCTCATGTATGAGGCTTTGACAAAAGAGGTGTTTTTGTTGACTTTTCAAAATGACATATAATGTCCAAATTCATAACTTCTTGTGAGTGAATATTTTGAACTTGGGAGATGAATATGGATTGTATAGCATTGCATCCTCTTCAAAATGAGCTTTGTATGGGTCATTTCTTATAAAGTATGATAAAGTTATGCTTGGTCAAAGTTGAGTTGACTTTTCCTACAAAACCCTAATTTAGCAACTTTTGATTCTTGATGAATTATGAGAAATCCTTGATGAATAATGATAAAACCTTGATTAAATGATGAAATATACTTCAAAAATAGGATGTTGACCAAAAATCTTGAATTTTTACTGTATGTGGGCCACAGTTGACTTTTGCCCTAGCACAGTCAATTTTCAGGCCTTTGAGCAATTGACTGAGCAAACTTCCTCTGCAAGGCTTGTAACTTGACATGGATGATCTTGAGAACATATTAGGACAATGTTGAGTAATTTGGGTCCCTTGGACTCAAGTATCTTGATGCAACATGAAACCCTAATTTGAGGTAGACTGCCTTAGGAGGGAGCTTGTTTGGTCAACCCTTGGACTTCCTTGAGCAACTTGAGGATCTTTCTTGAAATATTTTGAGAAATATGGGAGGGAAAATTTTGGGGTACAAAAGCTGCCCCTGTTCAATCTTCTTAAACCTGAGGATGTAGATTGGCTTGCGTGCCTTTTGTGATCCGAAGGTGGAAGAGGATTGAACACTAGAGTGCCCAGAAATTTGCACTCACATGATGTGGTGTCCGTCCTGCGATATCGGGAATGGGCTTATAGATGCCATTTGGAAATTGCTGACGGGGGATGGGCTTAAAGATGCCATCCGAAGGAGTTTCGATCACATAAGAGATTCCTTAGCGAGAGCTTGTATACCTGTTGTTAAGGAGGATTCCGCTGGGGAATGCTGATCTCTGTCTTGAGAAAAATAGAATTTTAGGAGCTTCGGTCATCCGTTATTCTACTGGGGAAATCATCTTTGTTGAATTTTAGGAGCTTCAGTCGTCCGTTATTCTTGTTGAGGAATCGTCTCTTCATCGAAGAGGTGAAAATGAACTACTATCTGGTCATGATCCAGGCTTCATAGTGATAAGAACGACTGCTATCTGGTCGTAATCCAGGCTTTACAGTGACTTATTGGGGAGATGAGATTAAACTTGCTATCCGGTTGTAATCCAGGCTTCACAATTTCTCGATTCTTATCTGGTCGTAATCCAGGCTTCAGAAGGAATTAAGTTGTTATCTGGTCTCATCCGGGCTTCATCTTGAATTCAGGGCACACTAATATTCGGTCGACTCCGGGCTTCTTAGTAATTGTCCAGGGGAAATTGCTATTTGGTAGAAATCCAAGCTTTGTAATGTCTTGTACTGTTATCTGGTCGTAATCCAGGCTTTGCGACGTCTCATACCATTATCTGGTCGAAATCCAGGCTTCACGGTGTTCGGAGAAAATCAAGATACTATCTGGTCGTAATCCGGGCTTCATAACTTGTATTAAATATATATCACTATCTGGTCGTAATCTAGGCTTTGTAGTATTCTGGGTTGCTATCTGGTTGTAATCCAGGCTTCACAACGTCTTCTACCATTATCTGGTCGTAATCCAGGCTTCATGGTCTTGTTGGGGACTAAACTATTATCCGGTCGAATCCGGGCTTCATAGCTTGCTTTTAAGAGATACCACTATCTGGTCGTAATCTAGGCTTCGCAGTAGTCTGATACTGTTATCCGGTCGTTCTTCGGGCTTCACAATATGATGTAGAAATCAAGATACTATTTGATCGGATCCGGGCTTTATAGCTTGAATTTTGGGAGAATTTGATTGTATCTTTCCTGAAAGGTAAATGTTAGCTGTATGCAATGCATGACATGTATCAAGCAATGATGTTCTCAAAATAAATGAGATTGTGCTGTATGATGCGTATGCGCATGTCATGATGTATGCAATGTTTTATATGATATTCTCTAGCTGGGGAAAATAAATCCCGGATTATTGCTGGAGAGAAGAGTTGAATTCTTCGTTTCCGCTGGGGATAGTGAATGAAGATGATTGTGAGCATAATCCTGCAGGAGAGAATAACTCTACTGGGGAATAATATGACGAGGAAATGACTCTGTGGGGAAGAGATACTATGCTAGAGGATCTGTTGATTTAGAGAAATAAACTCAGTTGGGGATGAATTATCGATGTTGGCAATAATGAAACCTGTTGGGGATTGAGTTTCTGTTTGTGAAAGAAATGAACTCCGCTGGGGATAATGTTTTAGTTGCGACTTCACTGGGGGTAATCTTCCAGATTCTATTGAGGATAATCTTCCAGTGCTGGTGATAGATAAATGCTGCTTGGGGAGAATTTTACCGACTCATTCACGGTCGCGACCTTAGCTGGGGAGAGTTGATAATACTGTCTTTACTCTTACTCTGTGGGGAGTGGATGTTCCTTCAGTCGTTTTCTCCAACTAGGTCTATCCTTATACCTGGTGGATAGAGCAACTGTATGGTTTGGACATTTCTTATTTGCCCCTGTTTCTGATATTACGGGTAATCGTCTTTCGTTTCGCACATAAATATTTATGAGCAACAATTAATGTCAAATGCATATATCAAAAATGAACATTGGATGTTTTTACAAAACAAAACAGAAAAAAGAAAACAATTTGAAATTTCTTTGTAAAGATAAATTGTATTGATTTTAAAGTCGGCCTATAAAATAGGCGTTTTTTGTACAAGGGGCTGACGTCCTAGTAAGAGAACGCCGCCGAATGATAGAATTTATACAATTTTGTGTAAAAGAGAGGAAAACAACTATGTGAACAATCCCACTGAGTTCCAACTCTTCTATTGCCCTTATATCCTCGAGCATCTCATCACTTTTCTACTTGGTTGAAGGTAGATCAGACTGATTAGCGTTGTCCGAGCTTGATAGTTGATACCGAAGTATGGTTGCAAGATGGTCCAATGAGACATAGTGTTACGCTTTGATCCCTAATAGTGTACAGTTTTTTTTAATTTTCATCCCTTATTTTTGCCCGAACCCTTTTGGTTCGCCGGGAATCCCTTATTTTTGCCTAGGCCAGTCGACCTAGCAGGTCTTTGATTATGCGTAGTATTTTTTCACTATGTCTGCATTGACAAGGTGAGGAAGGTCGTCACCATCCATGGTGGTTAGAATCATAGCTCCTCCCGAGAAAATGTTCTTAACCCCAAATGGCCCTTCATACATAGGCGTCCATTTTCCCCTGGGATCACCTTGAGGTAATATGATGCGCTTGATCACCAGATCCCCTACTTGATACTCTTGTCGTCTAACTTTCTTGTTAAATGCCTTGATCATCCGCTTTTGATACGTCTGACCGTGACAAATAGCAGTAATTCTCTTTTCGTCGATTAAGTTTAGATGATCAAGCTGGGTCTGGATCCAATCATTTTCCCTCAAACCTGCATCCTTCATAATCCGAAGAGAGGGTATCTGAACCTCGATAGGTAAAACTGCTTCCATTCCATATACCAAGGAATAGGGTGTTGCCCCTGTTGACGTCCGTGCTGAGGTACGGTACCCGTGAAGAGCGAATGGTAGCATCTCATGCCAGTCTTTGTATGTCACCGTCATCTTCTGCACAATTCTCTTGATATTCTTATTAGCCGCTTCAACAACCCCATTCATCTTCGGCCGGTAAGGAGAAGAGTTGTGATGTTGTATCTTGAACTTCTTGCAGAGCTCGGTGATCATCGTATTATAGAGATTTGAACCATTGTCCATAATGATCCTCTCTGGTACACCATATCGACAGATCAAATTGTGCCGAATAAATTGTGCCACGACGTTCTTGGTTACAGTAGCAAAGGAAGCTGCCTCAACCCACTTTGTAAAATAGTCAATTGCTACCAGGATGAAACGATGCCCGTTGGACGTAGTAGGTCTTATCTCACCAATCATATCAATGCCCCGCATTGCAAAAGGTCAAGGTGTTGTCACGACATTCCTAGGAACTGGAGGTACGTGCACCTTATCAGCATAGACTTGGCATTTATGACAGGTCCAAGAATGCTGATAACAATCGGTTTCCATAGTAGACCAATAATATCCTGCCCGTAGGATTTTCTTTGCCATGGTATGTCCACTAGAATGAGTTCTGAAAGTACCTTCATGTAAGTCTGTCATGATCTTTTCTGCCTCGTTCTTATCCACACATTGCAGTTAGGTTGAGTCATCGTTACGCTTGTAAAGGATGCCATTACTGATGGAGAACTTCGCAGCGAACCTCCTCAGAAACTTCTTATCATTAACAGATGCACCCTCGGGGTACCCTTGAGCCTCAAGATACCTCTTTACCTCATGAAACCAGGGTTTATCTGTTACCTCTTCAGTCTCGATATCACAGTAATATGCGGGTTCGTCTAACCTCTCGATGGTAATCTGGGGAGCTTCATTGTCCCACCTGACCTTGAACATAGAAGACATAGTAGCTAGCGCATCTGCTAACTGATTCTCCTCTCTGGGGAAGTGTTCAAAGGTTATCTCCTTGAAGTGCGGAAGCAGCGTTAATACATACTCTTTGTAAGGAATAAGATTGGGGTGCTTCGTACCCCACTCGCCTTTGATCTGACTGATCACGAGAGCGAAATCTCCGAATACACTTAAGAACTTAATCCTCAGGTCAATAGCTGCTCAAAGGCCCATGATGCATGCTTCATAATCCGCCATGTTGTTTGTGCAGTTAAAACATAATCGGGCGGTGAATAGAGTATGACAGCCTTCAGGAGATATGATCACGGCGCCAATGCCATTACCCAAAGCGTTTGAAGCTCCATCAAAGTACATAGACCATCGGGATCCTTCCTCAGGCCCTTCATCCGGTCCAGGTGTCTCACAGTCGGTCACCAACATGATGTTCTCATCCGGAAACTCGAAATTCATGGATTGGTAGTCGTCTACCGCCTGATGCACCAAATGATCTACCAACACACTCCCCTTGATTGCCTTTTGGGTCATGTATTGGATGTCATACTCAGTCAAGATCATCTTCCATCTTGCTATTCTTCCGGATAAGGAAGGCTTCTCGAAGATATACTTGATTGGGTCCATATTGGATATCAATAGAGTAGTGTGAGTCAGCATATACTATCTCAGCCGGGGAGCAGCCCATGCCAAAGCACAACAAGTTTTCTCAAGCAGTGAGTATCGGGTCTCACAGTCGGTAAACTTTTTTCTAAGGTAGTAAATAGCATGCTCTTTTCGGCCAGACTCGTCATGCTGCCCCAGCACGCACCCCATTGAATTGTTGAGTAATGTCAAGTATAAGATCAAAGGTCTTCCTTCAATTGGAGGCATCATAATAGGTGGCTCTTGGAGATATTCCTTGATCCTTTCGAAAGCGGCATGACATTCATCATTCCATTTTACCACTTGATCTTTCTTCAACAACTTGAAGATTAGCTCACAAGTAGCAGTCAAATGTGAAATGAATCGGGAAATGTAATTCAACCATCCTAAAAAGCCTCTGACTTCTTTTTCAGTTCAGGGAGCTGGCATCTCCTGTATAGCCTTCACTTTGGTAGGATTCACTTGAATACCTTTATCACTAACGACGAAACCCAACAACTTACCAGACCTTACCCCGAAGGTGCACTTGTTCGGGTTTAACCTCAGCCTGTACAACTTCAACCTGTCAAATAGCTTCTGAAGATGGTCAAGATGTTCTTCCTCAGTCTGGGATCTTGCAATCATATCGTCAACGTATACCTCAATCTCATGATGAATCATGTCATGGAACAAAGCGACCATAGCGCGCTGATACTTTGCCCCAGCATTCTTCAATCTGAACGGCATGACTTTGTAGCAAAAGGTATCCCACTGTGTAACAAAGGTTGTCTTTTCCATATCCTCGGGAGCCATCTTAATCTGATTGTAACCGGAAAAACCATCCATAAAGGAGAAGCCCTTATGTTGTGTGGTGTTATCGACCAGAACATCGATATGAGGCAGTGGGAAATCATCCTTGGGGCTTGCCCTGTTCAGATCCCTATAGTCCACATACATCTGAACATTACCATCCTTCTTGGGCACCGGAACCACGTTGGCAACCCACTGCAGATAAGAATTAACTGCTAGAAAACCGACATCAAACTGTTTCATAACCTCAGCTTTGATTTTCTCAGACATCTCGGGGCGCATTCGGTGAACTTTCGGCTTGACTGGAGGACAGTCTTCTTTAGTTGGCAAGCAGTGAACCATAATATTGGTATCCAACCCAGGCATATCTTCATAAGACCAGGCAAAGATCTCAACATATTCACGCAGCATCTGTATTAACCGTCGCTTGACACTAGACTCCAGATTTGCACCGATCTTGACCTCTTTCTTGTCTTCTTCTGTACCCAGATTCACTGATTCCACTGGCTCTTCATGGGGCTGTACGGCCCTCTCTTCCTGAAGTAACAATCTAGCAAGTTCCCCAGGCACTTCACGATCATCCTCACCTTCGTCCTCAGCTTAGTTGGTCGGAATTTCGAAGTCATAACTGGCAGTAGCAGAGTCGTTATCAGTGGGATCCAGAGTGGATGTGGACCTGTATTATGATATGTGAGTGTGTGTAAGACAAATAGCTGTTTTGCAAGATAGAAAAGAAAAACAAGGAGCTCAAAATTTGTAATGCAAGAAAAACGTCCAATGCTTTTATTGATGATATATAGAAATGACACATAATAGGCCCTCACAAGCAAAGCCACAGTGTCTCGGGCAAGGCACCGGGCCGTAAAAATTTCAAATTGTCTATTACAAATACCAAAACAAAAGTCTATTACTGTGTAATAAAAGAAATGGGCACGAAGTCCTTCGCCGTCCAATTGCTCAATCCAGCGTCGGTAGTCGGGTAAATCCAGCTGTCGATATCTGACTCTTCCTCATCATCCCCAATTGCATTCACTCCCTAGTCATGTTTCAGCATAGGAGCAGTTATGACGTTAGGATTTTTCGGTGCGTCAAACTCAATTTCCTTAGCTTCAATCAAATCTTGCACCTTATTCCTCAGAGCCCAGAAGTTGTTGGTATCATGCCCTGGGCTATCAGAGTGATAGGCACAGCGGGCGTTCAGATTATACAGCAGAGAGGTGGTATTGGGATTCTTTGGGGCTTCCCTCAGAGTTACCAGGTTAGTCTTCAACAATTGCGGCAGAATTTGAGATAAAGTCATACTGAGCCGAGTATACTGTCTTTGCGGTCTCTCTACTCTTTGTTGATTATTGCGTTGTGGGGCAACAGCTAGTCTTGATATTACTACCGCATTGACTGCTCGGCGGCGTTCAGGTCGGTTTTGGCTCATCGAGCTGTAAACTGCACTAGATTCCTTCTTGAAAGGATTCTTCTCTGTACTTGACGAAGCACCTTTCTGTATCTTGCCACTTCTAATACCAGCCTCTACTCTCTCCCCAGTCATAATCAATTCAGTGAACCCGGACAATGAACTACCGATCAAATGATTGAAGTACAGACCAGACAAAGTCCCAAGAAACATATCCACCAACTCCCTATCAGACAGAGGGGGTTGGACTCTTCCAGCAAGATCTCTCCATTTCTGAGCATAGTCCTTAAAGCCTTCACCTGTGCCCATAGACATACCCTGAAGTTGAGTACGCGTGGGAGCAAGGTCGGAATTATATTGGTATTGCTTGTAAAAAGCAGCAGCAAGGTCCTCCCAGTTGTGGACATTAGCTCCTTCCAGTTGATAGAACCATTTAAGTTGAGTTCCTGACAGACTATCTTGAAAGAAATGAACCCATAGGTTTATATTGGCAGTATAGGATTGAATCTTTCTGACGAACGAGCGGAGGTGTAACTTTGGGCAGGAGACCCCGTCGTACTTAGCAAATACAAGAGCTTTAAACTTGTGAGGGATCACCACCCCAGATGCCAATCCCAAATCACCAAAGTCCAACCCAAGTATCTTCTGAATTTCCATTGCACTGAGCCGGTCTTCAAGTTGCTTATACCTATCCTCAGCAGGAGGATACTGGTCTTCATCAAAATCTGTGTCATTATCAGAGACCACAGGATTAGGCCCCTTTCTTTCCTCTTGATTCTACCCCCTCCAGATGAATGGTACAAATCAGTTTCCTGTCGCAAATTGTTTCCGAACCTGCGACCCATATTCAGGAGGACCACCTTCTTCTTCTTCTTCTTCTTCTTCTTCTTATTCTTCTTGTCCTTCAAGATGAGAGTCTTCAAATCTTGTTGCCCTTTGGCCAGGTTCAGGAACATCTCCTGGAACTGAGCATTCTGTGCTTGAAGAGCCTTAATTGCTTGATTAGTAGGTGTTTTAGAAGATATGATTGCTGAAATAAACAACGAAGAAGATGAGAAACCTGTAATGGTACCTGTAATGAGGTGCATGGGAATGGAATGTGTATGAAATGATTTCAAAGACTTTGGGAGATTCAAATTTGTAAAACAAAATAAAACACACTTTATTAGATAAAACTTGTAACAATGTTTAACAAATGCCTTTAAGGCGTTAAAAAGAAATACTAAAAAGCAAATCTAAACTAGAAACAATAAAAGACATCAGAAATCCCATGGTCGTTTTCCCTTCGTGCTGACATAACCGTTGATTGTCCTTTCATTCTCAAGCTTCCTTGTAAGCCTCAAGATCTTCCGTTCCTGCTCATGATACTTCTCTCTGTAGGTATCCCTTTCTTCCTTTAGCTAGATCCAAGATCTCTTCAATGCCCCCGTACCAGTAGGCATGTAGGGATAGAGGACCGTATAAGGAACCCCTTCTTCATTAGTATGCTCTACAATCACCGACAAAACAGCTTCATAAGGCATCCCCAACTATTGAGCGCGGGCTCGAACCCACTGGAGATAAGGTTGCATCGGGAGAGAAGTCTTCAGTCCTAGCTCATATGGGTCAGACCTGTTCACCATACCCCAAGCTCGTATAACCTGCAGCGATGTCCCTCAACATCCCCCTTGTAGTCAAAGAAAATGCCTGTAAGCAGCAGCTCATGAGGACCGTCTCTCCGAGCACGTCCAAACTGTCGTAAAGCCAAACAAGGATTATAGGTTATACCCCCTCAAATTCCAAGAAACGAAACATTAGGGTATTCCCCACATCGATCAATGACAGCTACTATTTCCATATATTTAGAACTGCAAAGGATGTCCGTATGAGCAAGGGACATGATTCTGTAAGCCCAACCTACACCTTCCTCATTCTTCAATACAGATTTGGGGAGGTGCGAAATAAACCACCTCGCCAGCAGCGGTGTACAACACATGAGAGTTCCCCTTCTCCGTATAGTACGGGTATAGAGAGCATGTAGTATATTACCCAAGAGAGTAGGCACTGGGTTACAGGACATGAAGATCTTAATTGCGTTCACATCTATGAAGGCATCCGGATTGGGGAACAGAACCAAGTCGTAGATGAGGAGAGATAAGATGTCTTCAAATTCTTGAAAGTCCAAACTATCCCAGAACTGTTGAGCTTGATCGATCAAAAACATAGCCAAGAAACCTTTAACCCCACTCCGAGTCTCCCAGTTAGATACTACATCAACCATTTTTAGATGTAGGGCTGAAGCAATATCCTCTGGCCTAGGAGCTATCTACAAACCTGTAAAGGGTGTCTGCTCTAGAATAGATATGCCCAGTAAGTTAGAAAACTCCTCCAAAGTAGGGACTAATTGATAGTCCGGGAAGGTGAAACAGTGATGCAACGGGTCAAAGAACTGGCACAACATGCTCATCATTTGCTCATCCAACTTTGAAGTGACCAAGCTAAGGAGATGACCATGTCTTCTAACAAAGGAAGAAGTATCAGGAACTTTTGAAACTAAATCTCTAAGCTGAGCAGGGATTTGCACGAAGTTGACTCGAATGGTATTTCTGCACATAGAAGCCATAATCTACAAAACAAAACAAAGATGAATCCCCTCGGTCTTTGAAATGGTTAGTCTAATGAAATATGCATGCGATGTCATGGTGCATGATGTCATGATAAAAACACACCACTGGTATCACAGATAGCAAGCATGGTAAGGGAAAACAAGTCACACAATAGCCCTTAAATTTCAGGCTGGCATGGAGTTTAGGTACTACTCTCTTGCAGTTTAGTTGGTTCAACTTGTCCTAATAATAGTAACCGGGTTCTAGAGGTTCTCAATATCACTGACCATCCTCCATCGGTCATGGTTTCAGCTCACGCAATCTTTTCTTGCGGCTGGAACCATCTCGAGAGTATGATCTCAATGAGTGTAGCATCTAGCTACTTTCTATGGCCAAGTTGGTCAATTATATGTTCTAAGGTCAGTTGATGCTTAATGACCCATATAGCAGCCCCATACTCTCCTTGTTGCTCCACAAGGGATATCGGTACCAACTAATGTGCCACAACAACGTAGCTACTGCTTCAACTGTATCGGTCTATGCCGTACAATTCCCTCATAGTTTATTGCTACTTACCTAAAAGGTGTCCCCCAGATCCGGGTTAGGATCTATAGTAACTCCGATACAAAGCCCACAAAAGTAAAGCAATCAAATCAAACAATTGAAAAAAATATGATGAACTAATCCTAAGGTACACCCCACTTATTAACTCCCCAGCAGAGTCGCCAGTTCTGTGATACGGTGGCCAGAAACGGGACTGTTTTTTAGGATTTGCTGGTTTGCGTTTTGCGTTTGTGTTTGCAAAATGTCGCGATAAGCAAGAGTTGCCACTGACTTTTATTTTATCCAACAAGGAAAGGAAAAAAGCACCAAAAAAAAAATCCTTTTTTGAGATATTTCTGAGTACGGGGGGTAGATTATAGAAAAGGAAGGTATTAGCACCCTTTCAATCCGTAGTTATCTACGGGCTCTTAGGTACTTGCTCATCATTTTCAAAATTGATTTTTTGTGCGCTTGTGTGTTTTGAAAAGTTTTTGTTTTGACTTCAATTTAACCCTTGCTTCTGTCTTCAAGAGTGTTACAAAGTGTTTTTGAAAACTTTGTTTGTAAAGGAGTGTATGTGTGAAAAAGTTTGTTTGTATTGAGCAAGTACTTAAGAACTAATCTACCTACTCGAAAAAAGAATTGTTCTATGTTCGTTTCCTTTAGACAACGCTATCCCACTATTAGTGAGTAGGTAGCACCGTCGTTGGAGTTTGAGGGTCAATTCGAAAGGGACGTACGGTCACTAAAGCAACGTTAAGACGTCTTAGTAGTAACCCTAATGTCTTAGATCAAATATTCGAGGCAACAATTTCCGAGGCAACCATTCCGAGGCAACTTTGATCTTTGAGACAAAAGGACGACCACTAAAGCATCCTATACCTAATGACCGTTTACCGAAGGCAACCAAGTGGGAGTGTACCTTAGGAGTGCGCATGTGCGAGTGATTCAATTTCAGATTATTTATCTTTGCACATTTTAGGGTTGTCTAACTGTTTTAAAGTTTTACATACATTCTTGTCATGCATCATAATATCATACATCTAACAGTTTAATATTTTGCGGAATTTAAAGTGCGGAAATTAAACTACGCTATTACAAGGCTTCAGGTATTTACATAGCCAAAAACAAACCCTTAAATAATAAAGCGATAAATGAAAATGAAAATCCTAATTAAACTATTACAACCTTGTGAGCAATTACAATAATAGGATAAAAATAAATAACGAAGCGCGCACGATGAAATTTAGAACGAGGGGGAACTAGGGTTTTGACCCTTTCTAACCTAATTAAAAGAAAAAATTGTTTTTGTCATTTTTATAAAAAGGATTAGGTTTTAAAATTAAATATACAAATTAATCAGCTAATTAAATTAATTAATGAAAATAATTACACGACCTATTTTTTGTGTTTTTTTTTGTTATTTTAAGGAAATATGAAATATAATTAAGTTAGAAATAAAAACCTAATTGTTCTAGTTAGTTTTAAATTTATTTACAAAAGGAATTAAAATTATCTAAAATTAACAACCTAATTAAATTAATTTAATTTTTGATAAAAAATAAATATCCTAAATTTAATTTGGTGAAAAATATTTTTGTGATTTTTTTGATAAAAGAAAATTAATTTGTTAGTAAAATAAATAAATCAAATTAATTAAATAAAATATAAAAAAGGAAAGGAAAAGAAACTTGGGCCTGCAATTAGTAGTTTGAGGGGGTGCAAGAATCAGATTCTGGGCCCAAAAGAGAAGCCCCACGTTGACTTTTTGGATCCAATACATTGCATTGACTAGGCTTCATGGTGCTCCTTCATTGAGGGCCTTTGGATCTGGCCATATGGCCCTCTGGCAGGCTGGATGTTGAGGACGCATGATGGTCCTTTGGCTTGTGTACGCATGAGATTGCCTGAAAGAAAAAATCATGAAGTAATTCGGGGGACCTGGGATTCGAACCCAGGCCCCAAGGCACCTTTCAACGCTTGGCCACCAGCTGAGCTAGTTGTTTTTGTTGTATGTAAGACACATAACAATTATTATATTAAGAATAAATGGAATAAAAGAAATCTGCGTGAAAATTCAAATGGACAATATAGATGAAGCCACGCCATTATCCCTGTCCTCTCTCAGTGGCTAAAAGGTTTGAAAACCTTTACCTACGGACAACTTCTGTCGCTACAACCCTTCAATTTCTCAAAATCAAATACAAGTCAGATAAATGACTTCCAAGGCCATGAATGGACTCGTCTGGATCTGCTGAGCACAATGGTGCCTCTTTCATGGCCCAATTTTTCCTAGGTTCAGAAACCCCAAAGCGAGCTTGTAAACCCTAATAATGGCAAACTCCAATACAGTTCATGTAAACGAAATTAAATGGTACAGAAAGCTTGCAAATGTGATGGTGAACAAGAATATACAATTAGAATTTGATGAATATGCAAGAATTATATAAACCGATTTCAAGAAAAGTGTAATATCGTGAATGCCTTACAACGAGTTTCAGGGCTTGAGAGCGCTTGTTCTTGATTGCTTTCGCTTGATTACACTCCCAGGAAGCGATTGGGACAGCTTGAAGGCCTTGAGGATGCCTGGAAGTATCAATTCGTGTTTGCACTTTTTTGGTGATTTTCAAGTTTTGTTCTTCTTCACACGCCTCTCTCCAGCCTTGCTTTAGGTCTGCACATCGTCCTTATGTACTGAGGAATGAATTAGGGTTGAAAACCTGGCCTCAATCTTCCTCCATCAATATCTTTGATCTTGATTTGATTCACTTTAAAATCATTCCAAAAATAGCCTAAAACCAATCCTTTTGTGCACTCCAAGCCTTTACACGAATTTGATCTCATTCTAGCTGGAATTTAAGACCTGAAACATGTATCAAATCTTGAGATTTCAATATTTTGGATTTTCTATGATTTATTTTGATTTAAATTAATTAAATTCAAATAAAAATCAAAATAAATAATAAAAATAAGACAATGATAAGTGGAAAAGGCTAGGTCTCGTGGACCATGTTGCCAACTCAAAACAAGTGAAAAATATTGGGCCCATTTGGCAAAAATTGCATTTTTTAGGCATAGTTGACTTTTGACAATTTTGTTAAAAAGGTCAACTTCACCAATGCATAACTTTCTCAATTTTGACTCTTTGAAGGTGTTCTTGGACTTTTTTAGAAAGCTTTATATGTCCTCTAAACAACCCTTTTTGTCTCATCTCAATTTGATATTCCATGCTCATGTATGAGGCTTTGACAAAAAAGGTGTTTTTGTTGACTTTTCAAAATGATCTATAATGTCCAAATTCATAACTTCTTGTGAGTGCATATTTTGAACTTGAGAGCTGAAGATGGATTGTAGAGAATTGAATCCTCTTCAAAATTAGATTTGTATGGGTAGTTTCTCATAAAGTATGAGAAAGTTATGCTTGGTCAAAGTTGAGTTGACTATTCCTGCAAAACCCTAATTTAGCAACTTTTGATTCTTGATGAATTATGAGCAATCCTTGATGAATCATGATCAACCCTTGATCAAATGATGAAATATACTTCAAAATGAGGATGTTGACCAAAAATATTGAGGTTTGACTGTATGTGGGCCACAATTGACTTTTGCCCTAGCATAGTCGATTTTCAGGCCTTTGAGCAATTAATTGAGCAAACTTCCTCTGCAAGGCTTGTAACTTGACATGGATGATATTGAGAACATATTAGGACAATGTTGAGCAATTGGGGTCCCTTGGACTCAAGTATCTTGATTCAACATGAAACCCTAATTTGAGGTAGACTGCCTTAAGAGGGAGCTTGTTTGGTCAACCCTTGGACTTCCTTGAGCAACTTGAGGATCTTTCTTGAAATATTTTGAGAAATATGGGAGGGAAAATTTTGGGGTACAACAGTGAGCCACCTGAACTCCTTCAGGTATGTGGAGATGGACGGGGAATTCATAGAAACACCTTGTCAAAACTTTGAAGAGGTTCCCCAAATTTTGGCGTCAACCGAAACTACCACCAGCACCAAACCCCCTCTGAAGATGGCTTCTCTCAAGGATGCCAGAGCGGTAGTTGAAGAAGGTGGGTGTACCAACTGAGGACAGCTCCCTAATTTTACTCACAAAACTGACAAGTTTGGTTTGGGCTTTACTTCAGGAGTTCAAAGGGTTGTTCGACGCGCTCGAGCTGGAGGACCTCCCCTACGCATCAACAATTGTGGGGTCAACGTTATTGAAGACAGTGAGGAAGACTATGACATTGACAGCTGGATATACTCGACTACCAACGGTGGACCAAGTAATTGGACGGCCAGAGATTTGATACCAATTTATTTTATTCTGCAATAATTTTCTTACTTGTTTTCTGAGTTTGTAATAAACAATTTAAACTTTATGGCCTTATGTCTTACCCGAGGAATAATTAGTTCTATCTGTGAGGGTTATTATATGTCATTTCATATATCATCAATAAAACATTGTACATTTCTTTACATTCAAATTTTGCGCTCTCTGTTTTTCTTTTCTGCCTTTACTTTATCAATACATCTATGCTCTTACACACACTCACATATCAAACTGCAGATCCATATCCACTATGGATCCCATTGATAACAATCCTGCTATTGCCAGTTATGACTTTGAAAATCCGATCAACCAAGCCGAGGATGAAGGTGAGGATGATTGTGAGGTGCCTGGAGAATTGGCTAGACTATTACAACAGGAAGAAAGGGCTATACAGCCTCACGAAGAGCCAGTTGAGACGATATACTTGGGCACGGAGGTGGACAGAAAAGAAGTTAAGATCAACGCAAATCTAGAGACTACGATCAAACAGCGGTTGATACAGATGTTGCACGACTACATTGAGATCTTCTCATGGTCATATGAAGTCATGCCTAGTCTAGACATTGATATTGTGGTACATCGTCTGCCGACTAAAGAAGATTGTCCTTCGGTCAAGCAAAAGGTCTTCCGCATGCACCATGAAATGTCGAAAAAGATCAAGACAGAGGTTATGAAGAAGTTCGACACAGGGTTCTTATCTATCACCTCCTATCCTCAGTGGGTTGCCAACGTTGTTCTGGTACCTAAAAAGGACAACAAGGTATGAATGTGTGTGGATTACAGGGATATGAACAGGGCAAGCCCCAAGGATGACTTCCCGCTTCCACACATTGATGTTCTGGTTGACAACAACGTGCAACACAAAATCTTCTCCTTCATGGATGGTTTCTCTGGCTACAACCAGATCAAGATGGCTCCTGAAGACATGGAGAAGACAACCTTCATCACACAGTGGGGCACCTTCTGTTACAAGGTGATGCCTTTTGGGTTGAAGAATGTTGGGGAAACCTATCAGCGAGCCATGGTCTCTTTGTTCCATGATATGATTCACCATGAGACCGAGGTTTATGTTGATGACATGATAGACCGGTCCCAAACTGAAGAGGAACACCATGATCATCTACAAAAGTTGTTCGACAGGTTGAAGATATACAAGCTGAGATTGAATCCAAACAAGTGCACCTTCGGGGTAAGGTCTGGTAAGCTTTTGGGTTTCATTGTCAGTGACAAAGGTATTCAGGTAGACCCCACAAAGGTAAAGGCCATACAAGAGATGCTGGCTCCCCGGATAGAGAAAGAAGTTAGAGGTTTCTTGGGACGCTTGAATTATATCGCCAGGTTGATTTCACATCCGACTGCTACTTGTGAGCCCATCTTCAAGCTTCTGAAGAAAGATCAAGTAGTAAAGTGGAATTACGGATGCCAGATTGCTTTCAAAAGGATCAAAGAATATCTCCAAGAACCGCCAATTCTGATGCCTCCAGTTGAAGGAAGACCATTGATATTATACTTAACAGTGCTAGACAATTCAATGGGTTGTGTGCTGGGGAAGCATAACGAGTCTGGTCGAAAAAAGCATGAAATATGCTACCTTAGAAAAAAGTTTACCGACTGTGAGACACGATACTCACTTCTCGAGAAAACTTGTTGTGCTTTAGCATGGGCTGCTCACTGACTAAGACAGTACATGCTGACTCACACTACTCTGTTGATACCTAAGATGAATTCGATCAAGTACGTCTTCGAGAAGCCCGCTCTCTCCGGAAGAATAGAGATATGGCAGATGATATTAACTGAATACGATATATAATATACAACCCAGAAAGCAATCAAGGGAAGTTAATTGGCTGATCATTTGGCTCATCAGGCCGTGGATGACTACCAGTCCATGAATTTTGAGTTCCCGGTCGAGAACATTATGTTAGTGACTGACTATGAAGAACCTGGACCGGATGAAGGACCTGAAGAAAGATCCCGATGGACTATGGTTTTTAACGGAGCTTCGAACGCACTCGGTAATGGAATTGGCGCTGTAATTATATCTCCCGAGGGCTGTCATACTCCTTTCACTGCCTGACTATGTTTCAACTGCACTAACAACATAGCGGAGTATGAAGCCTGCGTCATGGGTCTCAAAGCCGCTATTGACCTCATGATCAAGTTCTTAAATGTCTTAGGGGATTCATCCTTAGTGATAAGTCTGATCAAAGGCGAATGGGGTACAAAGCATCTGAATCTCATCCCATACAAAGAGCATGTGCTGACATTGCTCCCACACTTTGAGGAGGTAACCTTTGAACATTTCCCACGAGAGGAGAATCAATTAGCGGACGCGCTAGCTACCATGTCTTCTATGTTCAAAGATAGGTGGGACAAAGAAGCTCCTCGAATCACCATTGAAAGGTTGGATGAACCAGCACACTGTTGTGAGATTGATACTGAAGAAGTGGCAGACAAACCCTGGTTTCATGAAGTAAAAAGGCACCTCGAGACTCAAGCGTATCCCGAAGGGGCATCTGTCAATGATAATAAGTTTCTGAGAAGGTTCGCGGTGAAATTCTTCTTCAGTAATGGAATCCTCTACAAGCGCAACCATAGCTCTACCTTACTGCGGTGTGTAGACAAGAGCGAAGCAGAGAGGATTATGACAGATCTACATGAAGGTACCTTCAGAACCCATTCTAGTGGACATACCATGGCTAAGAAGATCCTACGGGCAGGATACTACTGGTCTACTATGGAAGTAGATTGTTATCAGCACTCCCGAACTTGTCATAAGTGCCAAATTTATGCTGATAAGATGCATGTGCCTCTGGTTCCTTTGAATGTCTTGACAGATCCATGGCCCTTTGCAATGTGGGGCATTGACATGATAGGAGAAATCAGGCTTACCTCTTCCAACGGGAATCACTTCATCCTAGTGGCCATCAATTACTTCACGAAATGGGTTGAAGCTGCCTCCTTTGCTACCGTTACCAAGAATGTTGTGGCGCGGTTTATCAGGCATAACCTGATTTGTCGGTATCGTGTGCCAGTGAGAATTATCACTGACAATGGTACAAATCTCAACAACATGATGATCACCGAGCTCTGTAAGCAATTCAAGATACAACATCATAACTCTTCTCCCTACCGGCCAAAGATGAATGGCGCCGTCGAAGCGGCTAACAAGAACATTAAAAAGATTGTATAGAAGATGACGGTGACATACAAAGACTGGCATGAGATGTTACCATTCGCTCTTCATGGGTACCATACCTCAGCAAAGACGTCGACAGGGGCAACACCCTACTCTCTGGTATATGGAATGGAGGCAGTCCTACCCATTAAGGTCCAGATTCCTTCTTTAAGGATTATGAAAGATGCGAGTTTGAACAAAGACGACTAGATCTAGACTCGACTTGATCAACTAAATTTGATCAATGAGAAGAGACTTACTGCTGTCTGTCATGGTCAAACGTATCAAAAACGGATGATCAAGGCTTTCAACAAAAAAGTCAGACATCAAGAGTATCAAGTCGGAGATCTGGTAATCAAGCACATCATACTGCCACAAGGTGATCCTAGGGGAAAATGGACTCCCACATACGAAGGGCCATTTGTGGTTAAAAACATTTTCTCTGGTGGATCCATGATTCTAACCACCATGGATGGTGATGACCTCCCTCACCCTGTCAACGCAGACATAGTGAAAAGATACTACGCATGATAAGAGACCCGCTAGGTTGACTGGCCTAGGCAAAAATAAGGGCTTCCCGGAGAACCAAAAGGGTTTGGGCAATAATAAGGGATGAAAATGAAAAATCTGTACACCTGGAAAGCCAAAAACATGAAAAGACGGCTTGGGCAAAAAAGGGTATCCCGGTGGATTGAAAACCCGAAATGGCGGTCCAGGAAAAAGTTAGGGATTTAAAGCGTATCACTATGTCCCATTGGATCATCTTGTGACCAGACCTTAGTATCAACTATCGAGCTCGAACGACATCGATCAACCTAATCAATTCGGACAAGCAGTAAAATGATGAGACGCTCGAAGATATAGGGGCAATAGCAGAGTTGGAACCCAATGGGATTGTTGCATATAATTGTTTTCTTTTTACACAATATTGTATAGCTTCTATTTTTACGGCGTTGTCCTCTTACTAGAGCACCAGTCTCCTTGTACAAAAATGCCTATTACAGGCCAACTTCGAAAAATCAATACAAATAATTTTTACAAAAAACTATGAGTTTTTTCATTTTCTGTTTTGTTTTGCAAGAACGTCCAATGATTTATTCTTGACATATGCATTTTAATATGATTGCTGCTCATAAATATTTACGACAGGGGAAAAACAAGAAATGTCAAACCCGACAGAAATGAAAATACAATTGCTCGTAACTTAAGAAACAGGGGCAAAAACAAGAAATGTCAAACCCGACAGTTACTCTGTCCAACAAGTACCAGGGAAGAGACAACTTTAGAGCAGAGTCAGCAGTACATACGAATTTGTAACATATACACTCCCCATAGAGTAAAGGTAATCAAAGCATTGATATCAGCTTTCCTAAAGTACGAAGTAATCTCCCCAGCCAGGTCTTTCAGAAACCTGACAGCTATATCCCCCAGCCGAATTTCATAATCGCGAGCGGATTATCATGATTTTTATCTCCCCAAGCAGATTTTATTTATCTAAATACAGAAGCTCAATCCTCGACAGAGCTTATTACTTCAGCTACGAAAATTCACCTTCCAACAGAATTATTCCCCGCAGCGCTATTCTCATACATAGTCTCTCCCTGGCAAAATATTCACAAGCAACAAAGACCAAATCTCCGGCACAGTCATTTCCGTTCACCATCCCCAATGGAAGTAAAAGAATCACAATTCTCTACAACAGTCAGGAATGCTATACTCTCCAACAAGAGTCAAGGATTTATTTTCCCAGAATCAGATATGTCCCAATAGCATTTCATGTTCATACATCATGACATGCGCATACATATCACATACAGCATAATCTCATTTATTTTGAGAACATCATCTCACAACGCATTGCATGCATCACATATAATTAACCTGGTATCTCTTCAGGAAAGACAATTATCTCCAATGATTCCAGCAGTTATACATATCATATCTGCAGACAACTAATCTACATGACCAAATGAAGAAACCCTACAATCCAGGTTCCTTCTCATAGCCCTACTATCCAGGCTTTCATCTCGAAGTAACTCTATGACCCAAGTTCCTTCTCATATCCCTACTATCCAGGCTTTCATCTCGAAGTAACCCTACGAACCAGGTTCCTTCTCATAGCCCTACTATCTAGGCTTTCATCTCGAAGTGACCCTACGATCCAGGTTCCTTCTCATAGCCCTACTATCCAGGCTTTCATCTCGAAGTAACCCTACGACCCAGGTTCCTTCTCATAGCCCTACTATCTAGGCTTTCATCTTAAAGTAACCCTACGATCCAGGTTCCTTCTCATAGCCTTACTATCAAGGATTTCATCTCGAAGTAACCCTATGACCCATGTTCCTTCTCATAGCCCTACTATCCAGGCTTTCATCTCAAATTAACCTTACGACCCAGGTTCCTTCTCATAGCCCTACTATCCAGGCTTTCATCTCGAAGTAACCCTATGACCCAGCTTCCTTCTCATAGCCCTACTATCCAGGCTTTCATCTCGAAGTAACCCTACGAACCAGGTTCCTTCTCATAGCCCTACTATCCAGGATTTCATCTTGAAGTAACCCTACGACCCATGTTCCCTCCTATAGCCCTACTATCCAGGCTTTCATCTCGAAGTAACCCTACGACCCAGGTTCCTTCTTATAGCCCTACTATCCAGGCTCTCATCCCGAAGTAACCCTACTATCTAGGTTCCTTCTCATAGCCTTACTATCCAGGCTCCCATTTCGAAGTAACCCTACTATCCAGGTTCCTTCTCTTTTATCTCCAGACAACAGTTTACAACACTATAAGACTTGGACCCAACCAGATACGGTCAATTTCACATTTCCCCAGTAAGTCGTTGTGCAGCCTGGACCCTGACCAGATATACAGTTCACTTCCGCCTCCTCAAGAGTTAATTCCCTAGTAGAGTAATGGACAACCGAAGCTCCTAGACTCTACTTCCCAGGACAAAAATCAACATTCCCTGGCGAAGTCCTCCTCTATAGCAGGTACAGGAATTCTTGCAAAGAAATCTCATGCGACTGATATCTTTTCTGGATGGAATCTTTAAGCCCATCTCCAACGACTCTCTGTCAAATCCCAAATGGCATCTATACGCCCATTCCCGATATCACCGATCAGTGTTACTTCATGCGAGTGCAAATTTCTGGGCACTCTAGTGTTCAATCATCTTCCACCTTCAGATCACGAAAGGCAGACCAACCAATCTACATCCTCAGGCTTAAGAAGATTGAACAGGGTCAGCTGTTACACCCCAAAATTTTCCCTCCCATTTTACTCAATATATGTTCATTGAGATCCTCAACTTACTCAAGGATGCCCAAGAGTTGACCAGACAAACTCTCTCCTAAAGCAAAGAACCTCTAGCTAAGGTTTCCATTTTCATCAAGATGGGTGAACTCCAAAGGCCTTATATACTCTCCATAGTCCTAATATGTTCTCAAGACCATCCATGTCAAGTTTCATGCCTTACACAAGAGGTTTACCCAGTCAATTGCTGAGATGCTTGAAAATCAACTGTATGAGGTCAAAAGTCAATTGTGGCCCACATACAGTCAAACTTTAATATTTTTGGTCAACATCAACATTTTGAAGTGATGTCCATCATTTGATCAAGGTTTGACAATGATTCCCCAAGGAATGCTCCTAATTCATCAAAACTCAAAAATTGCTAAGTTAAGGTTTCTCAAGAAAAGTCAACCAAACTTTGACCAAGCATAACTTTCTCATACTTTATCATAAATTTCTCATCCAAGTCTCATTTTGAAGAGAATCCAATTCCCTACAACTCATCTTCATCCATCAAGTTCAAGAAATTCACTCATGAAAAAATATGAATTCAGACATTATAGGTCATTTCTAAAAGTCAACAAAAACACCTTTTGGGTCAAAGCTTCTTACATGAACATGGAAGATTCAATTGAGATGAAACCAAATAGGTTGCTTAGGGGACATCCTAAGATTTTTAAAAAGTCCAATATCATCACCATGAGTTAAAAATTGAGCAAGTTATGGCTTTCCCAAATTGGGAGAATTTTGGAAATTTCAAGAATGGTGCATTGAGAAAATTTAAATTTTTGGGTCAATGGCCTAACTTTTTAAAGTTCAAACATCTTCCTAAGCTTATATAGGACCCCTAATTTCATTCCCACCTTGACTTATTTTTTTAAACTATTTTATTCATATTTATTTTGATTTTATTCCCAAAAATACAAAATAAATTTTATAAAATAATAAATGGTGGATCATGACAATTGGGCTTGTGTTTTGGCTCAGCTTCAGGCCCATAATTTCGTGCTACAATGTCCAGATACATTGCATTGATCAAAAGAGGCAAGAACATGCAATTATGGAATTCTTTCAAAGTGATTGATTTTGTTTTCATGAACCATGATTAAGAATGATTATGGCCATAATATCTTGTCCTCTCCATTCTCCTCTATATATACTATGTCCCTGCAAGCATCAAGCACGAAGAGATTACCTAGAAAGAACCATACAAAATTCAAAAAAATTGTCAAAGTGGTCAAATTTCAAACAGATACTTCCAGCTTGTTTCAATCCAACGTTATCCCTCCATTCACGGCCAGAGGTTCCCAGGAACACGTATCACCCTTTTATTCAAGCAATCACACGCCAGAACCACCATCCTTGTGAAGATGTGAAAAACACAAGAAGGGGGGTTGAATTGTAAAACTTGAAATCAAATGCAGACAACACGTTATTTTTATCGTGGTTCGTTTGATCTCAAACTACTCCAGTCCACCCGTCAAGGTGATTTCGCCTCTCTCCAACGAGGTCTTAATCCACTATATTCAACTGAATACACAACTGATTTAACAACTGTTAAAGCCTTCTTGAGTCTAACCACATATCGGTTTATCTATAGGAATTTCTCTTACAGATAAATGAACAAATATGTGTTTGATGTTTTCTAGAAAAACTATATATCACAATTGTGATAATACACAATATGAAGCTTAGATGAAACTAGATTGCTAGAGCTATAGAGTAAGCGGTTGAAAGCTTTATCAAAAGTGAGAACGTGCTTGAGGATGATTAGCTTAGGCGTGTATATGCGTGTAGAGTATTAGCCAATTCTTTTCTCACTGACTTGTTTAAGTAGCCTAGGAATAGATACGTTGCTGTCCATAAATCCATTTCAATGCTCATAATGTTCTTTCCTTTTTGAGAAGATCTTTGTCTTGGAATAAAGCCGTTGGTAATTAATCTGTCTTGAATGCATAGTAATGTTGACACTTTAGAGTGTTCTGCTAATGATAATTAGAGTGTTCTTCGCTTTAGCTTATTCTGGCGTTTGAGTGCTGATGACATGGTTAGGATCTTGATCAGAGTCAGTGTATGTTATGCGCAGATTCTGTTCATCAGGCTTCAGCGTAGCACATGTTTGATCTTCTGATGCAGATATATCTTCTAATGCTGATGTTGATACTGATATTCTGATGCTGATTCCATCAGAGTTTCTGTAAATACACAACATAATTTTAAGTAGCATATATGTCTTATATAAATCTTACAGTTCATTTAATCTTGTATTTTGTTATCATCAAAACTCTAACTGAGGGTTGTAGAATCAAACTATGTTCTAACAATCTCCCCCTTTTTGATGATGACAAAAACCAGATTTTTTCAATTAAAATAAAATGATGAAA
Organism: Vicia faba; assembly: GCA_948472305.1. Classification (NCBI taxonomy): domain Eukaryota; kingdom Viridiplantae; phylum Streptophyta; class Magnoliopsida; order Fabales; family Fabaceae; genus Vicia; species Vicia faba. Next base: position 1,029,926,878 of record OX451737.1, read on the forward strand.
GGTATCAGAGTTTAAGGATAGAGAGGAAACGGTATCAGAGATAATCAAATAATGAATAAAAGGTATCAGAGATAAGAAGATAAGGAATAAAAAGTATCAGAGTAACGAAGAGAAAAACTCCCCCTGAGTTGATTACTTCCCTTTGATTCCTTGAGACCTTGAGCATCAGAACTTTACCGAACTTTCTTTGAGCATCAGAATTTTACTTTATCAGAGTTCATCAGATTCTTGTACCTCTTCTTTTTAGAACAAATAAATTCAAATATATCAGAATGTTAGAATGTTTGAGACTTATGTCTCAGTAATCCGTTATTGAAAAATATCATTCTTTCTCCCCCTTTTTGTCAGTTATCAAAAAGCATAAATAATCAGAGTTAAAATGATCAGAGCAAAAGAAACTATTATATTAAAAAGAAGTAGTGGAAGGTTCAGAACACGTAAAATATTACAGACAAACATGTAAAGAAAACAGGAAAAACGCAAGAAAATTCTAAGAAGAAGGAGGAAGTCGTATGAACAGAGCTTCCAACATGCTTTTGATTTGATTGCTGGTTTCCTGTTGTTGAGATACCATGTTTTCTATAGAATCAATCTTGATGTCCTGCTTGTCCATCCTTTCATTCATCAGCATATCAGATCTCTTCAAATCCTCTAGAGTCTGCCTGTCAAGAGAGGAAGCTTGAGGATCTTCAGATACAGGCTGCTTCTCAGAGCTTTCTATAGTTTCTTCTTCTTGACCCAAGTCTTCAGCTTGAATTATCTGTTCTTCTGCAGGTTGAACTTTGGATGCTGGACACTTTTCAGACCAAGGCGCAATGTCCAGATGGAGAACTTCTTCCTTCAGCAGCTTGCTCAGAACTGGACCTTCCATCTCTTTCAGCATATTGCTGAAGTTCTGTTGAGCCTGTCCATAGCTCTGGTCTTGCAACTTAAAGGTTTCAGCGCATACCCATCTTCTGAATTTTGTCCAGAGAAGGTCTGATACAGCAGGATCAACCAGTTCCAGACTTGCTTGTTTCAAAGAAGTGATCCACTTCTGTATATCTGTTTCAAAGTTCAATATGCTGGAACCAACATCTGGTTGTTTAGGTTTAGGGATAGCAGTTTTGTGGTTTATTACAGCAATGCGTTCAAAGACTGTTAGATCAATGACAGTCTTGCTGTGGTCATCTGAATTTTTCTTAGGTGAGGGAGTGGGAGAGTCAGAAATTACGATTGGAGTTGATGGGGTATTTGGTGGAGTTATTTCTGGTGAAGAGGGAAGTTGAGAAATATTAACAATGGTACCACAGGGCAATTGAATGGCCAAAGGTTGTGGTTCAGGGGATTCAGAGGTTTGAGCCTCAGAGTTTTGAGTCTCAGGTTGTGGAGATTGTTCATGATGAGGAGATGGTGGATTAATATCTGGTTGAGAGGATGAAGGTTGTGGGATTTCTGGTTCTGGAGAAAGTGGAGTTTCTGGTATTGGTGAGAGTGGAATGTCAGGTTGTGGTGAGATGGGAATTTCTGTGTTTGGATTTCAATTTTCTGGTTGGGGAACGGAAGTGTGTTGGTCTATATCAGAAAGAACTTGTGCAAGTTCTAGTTCTGGTATGGTTGCATTATTTGGATTTTGTGGTTTGGAGCGGGATCTTCTGAGGGTTAATGACTCAGAAGGGTCAAAGTCTAAGTCAAAATCATCTAAAGTTTGAGGAGTTGGGTTTTCAGATGGAGTTGGAATAGGGATAGATGTTGAAACAGCAGTTGAATCTAAAACAGTTACAGAAACAGGGTTACCTCTTTTCTTCAGAGTCTGCTGAGATGATCCTTCTGTAGCAGCTTTTCTTTTCTTTGTCTTCTTCAGAGCAACCTCTGGTGCCTTCTGCTGGAGATCTTGGATATTCAGATTTGGTGTTGTACCATCAGCTTTACAAGCATCCAGATATCTCAGAACGATTTCTGGTTTGGAGTCAATCTCTGAGAATAGAGGGAAGTCATCTAGAGGGACTCTTCTGCTGGAGATTTCAGCAAAAGGAGTGACGCTGGGCTCCTTCTTAATGTTCTCTATCAGCTTCATTTTCTTAAGATTTTTGGCATTCAGCTGCTTGCCAACAGAAGGTTCTAGGGTGCTGATTTCTTGAGCCTCTTGCAGATGATCAATCAACCTATTCTTTATAAGAATATGTGATATCAGTCTTCCCAAGGGTATCCAATCCCTTTTAGTATGTTCATCTTCTCTTGTTTCCTTGACACTTGTTCTGAGATGGTTGAACAAAAGATGAGCTAGATTAATCTTGACCTTCTGAGAGATAAAATAGATCAGAAACTGCTGATCAATGTTTATGTAATCAGGAGAGCTGGTAGGCTTCCTGTGGTTGAAACAGCCCAGAATGATCTTTGCCCAAATTATGTGATTGTCTTTCAAGTCCCTTATCTTGCTGGAGGGAAGCCCCTGCGTGAAAATTTCCCTTGCAATCACAGCAGCATCTGCACACCTTTCTGCCATATCAATACAGTGAATACCACCACCATTGTAGCCTATCAGTCTTGCAATCAGGTCTTCAGTAATCACAATCTTCTTCCCCATGATGTAAGAAGTGACCTGATGGTTTGAAGAAGAAACGTGAATCCAAAATTCCTTTACCAGAATAGGAAAAGTTGGACCCACCAGCCTGTCAAAGTAGTTTTCCCAACCTTGAGCTTGAACCTCTTCAGATAAATCAAAACCATTCTCCTTGAGACTGTTGAAATCCACTATTATCTCTGACAGAACTTCAAGATTTTTGACTGGTGTTAGAAGCATTCTGAATGGTACTTCATATTGTTCAGATGATGCATCTTTCTGGGAACCTGAAGATGGAATGCTGGAAGAAGCCATGTTCACACGAGGTTTTTTGAAAGAAAAATGAAGGGTTTTCTTGAGAAAGAAGAACACAGAAATCAGAAATATTGATAGAAAACGAAGGTGACGGTAAAAGTGTGTGAATGGTGTGAAGTGTTTAAATAGATTTCTAAAAAGTTTTTGAAAACCTAAACGTTTAAGAGAGAGAAATTAATAATGATTATTAGCATTAAATGATAGCTGATTTTAGGGGATTCAGAAAGATATTTGGAACGGTTACCCATGACATGTGTCTCAATGCATCCAATCAGCGCTTTGCCTTTTCAGAAACGTGAACGCGTGTTCAGCCTCAGAAAACAGCTGATGACTGGATGACACTTGTTTGCTTGAGTGAACAACACTTCTATCCTTAAACTGAAGCGCTCAGATCTTCATGGATAGATTCTGATACAATCTGCATTTCTAAAGTTCTGAAAGAAGATTGATCAGTAGTTCACAGAAAATAAACAAAGTTCTGAAGGTTAATATATAAAATTAAAACAATTTTATTCTGGACAGAGCTTCATGCTGAGATGTTTCAGAATGAAGTTGAACCTATCTTCAGAAAGTGGTTTTGTGAAAATATCAGTCCATTGATGGTCTGTGTTAATAAATTTTAAGTTTAAAATCCCTTTCTGAATATAGTCCCTAATAAAATGATGTTTTATTTCTATATGCTTAGCCCTAGAATGTAAAATTGGATTTTTACTTAAGAAAATGGCAGAAGTATTGTCACAGAAGATAGGAATGTTACTCTCAAATATCTGGAAGTCCTCGAGTTGACTTTTCATCCAGAGCATTTGTGTGCTGCATCCAGCTGCTGCTATGTATTCAGCTTCTGCTGTTGATAGAGCAATTGTGGATTGTCTTTTGCTGGACCAAGAGATCAGATTTTCTCCTAGAAACTGGAAGCTTCCAGAAGTAATTTTACGTTCAACTCTGTCTCCAGCAAAGTCAGCATCGCAGTATCCTACTAAGCTGTAATCACTTGATTTTCTATAAAACAGACCCAGATTAGTAGTACCTTTCAGATACTTGAAAATTCGCTTAACAGCTGTTAAGTGAGATTCTCTAGGATCTGATTGGAATCTTGCACAAATGCATACACTGAATAAAATATCAGGCCTTGAAGCTGACAGATAAAGAAGAGAACCAATCATACCTCTGTAGACCTTCTGTTCTACCTTTTTGCTTACCTCTTCTTTTTCTAGAATGCACGTGGGATGCATTGGAATCTTTGATGGCTTACATTCTGAGAGATCAAATTTCTTTAGAAGTTCTCTGACATATTTTCTCTAATGAATGTAAGTTCCTTTTGGGGTTTGATTGATCTGAATGCCCAGAAAGAATTTCAGTTCCCCCATTAGGCTCATCTCAAATTCTGCCTGCATACACTTAGCAAATTTTCTTCCCAGAGAGGGTTTAGTAGATCCAAATATAATATCATCAACATAAATCTGATATACTAAAATGTCATTCTTAACTGTCTTACAAAATAGAGTTGTGTCCACTTTCCCTCTGGTGAATTCCTTTTCTAACAGAAAGTTACTTAGTCTTTCATACCAAGCTCTGGGAGCTTGTTTCAGACCATACAATGACTTCTTTAGTTTGAAAACATATTCTAGATTTTTTGAACTTTCAAAACCAGGGGGTTGGTGCACATATATCTCTTCTTCTATATAGCCATTTAAGAATGCACTCTTAACATCCATCTGATACAGAGTGATGCCTTTATTAATAGCAAATGAAATTAAAAGTCTGATAGATTCTAACTTGGCGACTGGAGCAAAGGTTTATGTATAGTCTATCCCCTCTTGCTGACTATAACCTTGTGCTACCAATCGTGCTTTGTTTCTGATGACTTCATCTTGTTCATTCAGTTTGTTTCTGAACACCCATTTTGTTCCAATGACGTTGAATCCTTTTGGTTTAGGAACTAGATCCCATACGTCATTTCTTGTGAATTGATTCAGCTCCTCTTGCATTGCTAGAATGCAGTCATTGTCCAGAAGTGCTTCATCAATTGTTGATGGTTCAATTAGAGAAACAAGTCCCATGAGGGATTCTTCAGAGTTTCTGAAGCTGGCTCTTGTTCTGATTGGATCTTCCTTTCTTCCTAAGATTGTTTCTTCTGGGTGATCCATGCTGCTTCTGGATGGTATTTTCTGAAGTTGATCAACAAAATATGTTGGATTGCTTGCAGTGCCTTTTTTTGTTGTTGAGGGAGTGTCTCTGTTAAGAGCTTCTGATGACTTGTCTTCAGTGCTTGTGAATTCAACTTCCATACATGCAAGTAATTCATTCTGCTTTGACTTTTGAGAGTCAAGCTTATCATCAAAACGAACACTGATTTATTCTTCCACAATCTGTGTTTCTGTATTGTATACTCTGTACCCTCATGAGCGTTCAGCGTATCCTAACATAATACACTTCTGTGCTTTAGAGTCAAACTTGTTCAAATAATTTTTAGTATTCAAAATAAAGCAAGTACATCCAAATGGATGAAAATATGAAATGTTGGGCTTTCTGTTCTTCCCCAATTCATATGGAGTCTTTTCCAGAATAGGTCTTATGGAGATTCTATTCTAAATGTAGCACGTTGTGTTTATTGCTTCTGCCCAGAATATCTTAGCAACGTTAGTCTCGTTGATCATGGTTCTGGCCATTTCTTGCAATGTTCTGTTCTTTCGTTCTACAACTCCATTTTGCTGGGGAGTTCTAGGACAAGAGAAATCATGCAGAATGCCTTTGTCATTAAAAAATGATTCAAAATCTTTGTTTTCAAACTCTCCACCATGATCACTTCTGAGTTTGACGATTCTAAGATCCTTTTCATTCTGAACTTGGTTGCAGAAGGCGACAAACACAGAGTGTGACTCATCCTTGTGTCTTAAGAACTTTACCCATGTCCATCTGCTATAGTCATCTACGATTACTAACCCATACTTCTTGCCACTGACTGAAGCAGTTTTAACTGGTCCAAATAAGTCAATGTGCAGAAGTTCTAATGGCTTAGAGGTGGAAACAACGTTTTTAGATTTGAAAGCTAGTTTTGCAAACTTGCCTTTCTGACATGCTTCACACAGAACATCTGAATTGAACTTCAGGTTAGGAAGTCCTCTGACCAGATTGAGTTTGTTAATCTGAGATATTCTTCTCATACTAACATGCCCCAATCTTCTGTGCCATATCCATTGCTCGTTGTTAACAGACAGAAGACACTTTACATTCTGACTTTTCAGTTCTGAAAGTTTGATTTTGTAAATGTTGTTTCTCCTCTTTCCATTAAATAGGATAGTCCCATCTTTCTGACTAACAGCTTTGCATGAATTTTGATTAAAGATTATATCATAACCGTTATCACTTAATTGACTTATGGATAACAGGTTATGCATTAATCCATCTACTAATAAAACATTACTTATAGAGGGAAGATTTCCATTACCTACTGTTCCAGAGCCAATGATCTTTCCCCTCTGATTGCCTCCAAAACCTACGTGGCCTCCAGGCTTAAGTTCTAGGCTTTGGAACATATGCCTTCTTCCCGTCATGTGTCATGAGCAGCCAGAGTCCAGGTACCATGACTGGTGTTTCTGCTTTGCTGCTAAAGATATCTGCCACATGTATTATTTTATCCTTAGGTACCCATATTTTCTTGGGTCCTGATTTGTTAGTTTTACCAAAACTCTGGTTGAATTTTGGTTTGACAGAATAATTACTACTAGTGTATTTGATGTCATGTGTGTGCCCATATACAAAGTGAGAATCAAGTGAAGTGCGTTTTATCACTAAATCCATGGTGTTCTTTGGTGTAGGTACCTTACCTTGGTATCCTATTCCTTTTCTGCCATTTCTGCTAACTCCATAGATCATTGAAGCCATCTTGCTTCTATCTATGTTTTTAGCTAGAAACTTCTGAAAGCTGTGATCATACTCCTTGATGATCTCATCAGCACTGCTGGGAGTTTCAGGGATTGTTTCCTTCTGAGAGTTTTGTAATAGATTTTCTAATTTTGAAAATTTATTTTTCAACTCAGAATTCTCCAATTTGAGACTCTCAGTTTTATCAGAGTCAGAAGCAAGATTCCTTTTCAGGTTTCTGAATTTGACTCTGATCTGCTGATATCTTTCCAGAATTTCATTAAGGCTTTCAGCTAGTTCAGCCTTAGTAAAGTTAATAGCAAAGTCAGGAAATACCTCTTTTGTGTCTGATTCAGAGTCTGATTCAGAAGCTTCACTGTCTTCTGTTATGTTTGCCATGAGAGATATGTTTACTCTCTCCTCATCTGATTCCGAGTCAGCTTCAGATGTGTCAGAGTCATCCCATGTAGCCATGAGACTTTTCTTCTTTTCCTTGCCAAACTTATTTTTGGGCTTTTCCCTCTGAAGCTTTGGGCAATCACTCTTGTAGTGTCCTTGCTCGTTACATTCATAGCAGATGATGTCTTTGTTGTTTGGCTTTCTGCTTCCTAAAGAGCCTTCAGATCTTTTGTGTCCAGAGGAGGATTCTGACCTTCTGTATCTAGGGGAAGATTCATTCTGATTTTCTGATCTTCTGGGATTCCTGAACTTTCTTTGCCTCTGCTTCCATAGTTGGTTCACCCTTCTGGAGAGGAGAGATAATTCATCTTCTTCTGATGAGGAACCATCAGAAGTTTCTTCAACAGCCTGCAAAACTTTGGAGTCATATTTTCTGTTAGATTTTAAAGCTAATGGCTTACCTTGCTTTTGAGGTTCATCTGCTTCTAGCTCTATCTCGTGACTTCTGAGGGAGCTGACAAGTTCCTCCAGAGAGATTTTGTTGAGATCCTTAGCTAGCTTCAGCGTTGTGACCATTGGCCTCCACTGTTTTGGCAAGCTTCTGATGATCTTCTTAACATGATCAGCAGTAGAATACCCTTTGTCCAGAACTTTGAGACCAGCAACCAGAATTTGAAATCTTGAGAACATCGTTTCAATTGATTCACTTTCTTCCATCTTGAATGCCTCATACTTCTGAATGAGCGTAAGAGCTTTAGTTTCTTTAAGTTGAATGTTGCCTTCATGCGTCATTCTCAGAGAGTCAAACATATTCTTTGTAGTGTCTCTGTTTGATATCTTTTCATATTCAGAGTAAGAGATGGCGCTGAGAAGAATTGTTTTGGCTTTGTGTTGATTTCTGAAATCACGCTTTTGTTGATCAGACATTGCTTTCCTGTCAATCTTCTGACCACTTGCATTCACTGGGTGCGTGTATCCATCAGTCACCATATCCCACAGATCAGCATCGTGGGCCAGAAAGAAGCTTTCAATTCTGTCTTTCCAGTAATCAAAGTTCTCTCCGTCAAAGACTGGAGGTTTGCCACTGAATATGTCTCTTTCTTCATTGTTGTCATTGTTGATGTTTTAATGTGGTCCTGCCATTGTGTTTTTCTAACGCTGAATCTTGTACGGACAAAGTTAAGTGTTATAAGCTCAGAACCAGGCGCTCTGATGCCAATTGAAGATGTGATAAACACAAGAAGGGGGGGTTGAATTGTAAAACTTGAAATCAAATGCAGACAACACGTTATTTTTATCCTGGTTTGTTTGATCTCAAACTACTCCAGTCCACCCGTCAAGGTGATTTCGCCTCTCTCCAACGAGGTCTTAATCCACTATATTCAACTGAATACACAACTACTTTAACAAATGTTAAAGCCTTCTTGAGTCTAACCACATACCGGTTTATCTCAAGGAATTTCTCTTACAGATAAATGAACAAATGTGTGTTTGATGTTTTCTAGAAAAACTATATATCACAACTGTGATAATACACAATATGAAGCTTAGATGAAACTAGATATCTAGAGCTATAGAGTAAGCGGTTGAAAGCTTTAGCAAAAGTGAGAACGTGCTTGAGGATGATTAGCTTAGGCGTGTATATGCGTGTAGAGTATTAGCCAATTATTTTCTCACTGACTTGTTTAAGTAGCCTAGGAATATATACGTTGTTGTCCATAAATCCATTTCAATGCTCATAACGTTCTTTCCTTTTTGAGAAGATCTTTGTCTTGGAATAAAGCCGTTGGTAATTAATCTGTCTTGAATGCATAGTAACATTGACACTTCAGAGTGTTCTGCTAATGATAATCAGAGTGTTCTTGGCTTTATCTTATTCTGGCGTTTCTGAGTGCTGATGACATGGTTAGGATCTTGATCAGAGTCAGAGTATGTTATGCGCAGATTTTGTTCATTAGGCTTCAACGTAGCACATGTTTGATCTTCTGATGCAGATATATCTTCTGATGATGATGTTGATACTGATATTCTGACGCTGATTCCATCAGAGTTTCTGTAAATACACAACATAATTTTAAGTAGCATATATGTCTTATATAAATCTTACAGTTCATTTAATCTTGTATTTTGTTATCATCAAAACTCTAACTGAGGGTTGTAGAATCAAACTATGTTCTAACACCTTGATCATCACCGTTTTGTAAATTTCTGGAAATCTAATCTTTCTTTTTTCGCGTTGTTAAATGTTTTAATGCTTTGATTATTATTCAGGGCCTTCATTAGGACAGGATGGACCTTTCGTATGGAAGTTTTTGGGCCTAAAACACTAGATGCCATTTTTAGGGCATCCATGGCTGCTAGGGCTGGATATCTAAATATAAGGACTTTCAGACTGATTTAAGGCCAAATTCGTGTCCAGGGGTCGATTTCACGTAGGATAGGCCCTTTAACCATTCATGAATCTCACATTTTTGCAGGTTTTGACTTTGGTGTGGCCGGAGAAGGTGACCGGAGGTTTGACTCCGGCACCTAGTTGTCTTTCTCCCATTGGAAAATTCAAATCGCGCGCGTCTTTTTTTGGTCAAACATATTTATGATTTCGTTTATTATATAATATTACTTTGTTATGTATATTAATGAATGAGCAGGTTGGTGTAGTGGTGAGGCCCATGTTTGTGAAGCTGGAGGGCCTGGGTTCGATCCCCAGGCCTTGATTTTTATTTTTCCCTTATGTGTTTTCTGCAGATCAGATGTTGAATAAGGCCATAGGTACATCGTGCGTCCTCACCTTCAAGCAGTTTGATCACCACTAATCCAGATCAAACAACCCAGATCTAAACGTCCATGATAGATCCTCAAGAGACAGTAACACTGGATTGGGCGTAGAAACATGGGTTGATCTATATTGGGCCTGATTAATTCCAATTTTTACACACCCCCATTTCGTTTTTTGATAACCAGACCAATTCTTTTGTTTATTTATTTTCTTTTTTTTATTTTGTTTATTATTTTCAAAATCACTTTTTTTTAATAATCATAAAAAATCATAAATAAATAAATAGACTTAGGTTTTTATAAATTTAGTTTAATTAATTAAATATTTTAATTTAATTTTATTAATTTAAAACCAATTAGATTTATGTCCATTTTAATTTGAATTGTTTTCTTAATAAAAATATAAAAAGAATTTAGAATTAGGGTAACTTTACTTCAAAATTTATTTTCTTAAATTAAATTTAGATTTTAGATTATTTCTTTTTCCTAATAAATTAATAAATGACCAAAAATATTTTATTGTTTACTTAGAATATTTTTTTAGGTTTTTCTTAGATGTATTATCTCGTCTCGCGCGCATTATTTTATTTCTCGCATTTTTCCTTATATAATGTAACTGATTATGGGATGTAATAGGCTTGGTTTAAAATTCCGATTTTCATTTCTTGTACCTTTTATGTAAATGTCCCAGATCCTTGTAATAGTTAGGACTTTAGTTTCTCGCATTTTTAAAATTCCGCAACTATTAAACTGCTAGATGTATGGACATTAGGATTATATGCGAAAGATAAACCAACAATTAAAAAGGTAGATAACCCTAATTGAGCAAAGATAATTAAATGAAAAATCACACTTGCACATGCTCACTCCCGGGGTTTGCTCCACTTGGTTTCCTTGGAAATAATGGTCGTGTCCCTCGAGCGTAGGGATGCCTTAGCAATGACCCGCAATTCAAAATCGTCATAAAGATCATAGTCCCTACTTGTTCCTCGAGTTTCCTACGAATTTATCTTACGACGATAGTCCCTTCGAAATGCTAAGGTATCCTTACTTGTTGCCTTTAGAGACCATTTCGTCCCTTTAAAATTCCAACGGCGGAGCTACCTACTCCTTAATAGCAGGATAGTGTTGTCTAAAGGAAACGAGAATGAATAGTCCTTTTTTCAGGTAGGTAGAAATCTTAAGTACTTGCTCAAAACAAAAACTTTTCACACAAGCACTTTTCAAAAACAGTTTTCAAAGCAACTTCGTCACACTCTTGAGTACCGATACAAGGGTTATCATGAAGTAAACAAATTTTTTTCAAAACAAGCACACACAAGCAATTTAAAAAATGAGCAAGTACCTAAGAGCCCGTGGAAAACCATGGATAGAAAGGCTGCTAACACCTTCCCTTTCTATAATCTACCCCCGTATTTAGAAACATCTCAGAAAAAGGTTTTTTCTGTTCTTTTTCCTTTTCCTTTGTTGGATGAAATAAAAGTCGGTAGCGACTCTTACTTATCGCGACATTTGAAAATATAAAATGCAAACCAGTATTAACAGTCGGTTCTGCCACCGTATCACATGCGCTTTGAAGAGGCAATGGACCTACTCGGTTAGGTATCATCATGGCTTCATTCTTCATTTCCGCATTACAATGCTTTCTAGAGATCGTGTCAAGTATGACTTTACCGATTTCCTTGCCATATAAAGTAGGAATAGAGATACATGAAAGGGACCTCTGTTGTTGATATCTGTCAAAAATCCCTCTGATTTATTTAAAGACATGTTTAAGGAAATTCCGTATATGTGCCTTGTTTTCTTACTTGTTTGTTATACCATACTTCCCTTAGGATCGCTCGATTAGAGTAGCTTTCGGGTTAGACATTAGGATAGGTATCTATGCATGCTAACATAGGGTAGAAATTTCCCTTTCCAAAACTCAACCTTAAGTGCATCATTATATGTTACACTAGGGCTATAGATTATGATAGTTTCCCTTAGATGTTTTTTTCTTTCTTTTGCATCCTTGCATCTTAAAACTAAAACCTTCTTTTTCTTGGAAAATCATAAAACTTCTCTAATGAATTTAAATCCTTCTTCAAGTTAAAAAATACAAACCAATCTTATTTGTTTGTACGTCTTGGATTTATTTTAAACCTTTCTAAGTCGATGTTTTACCATCCTTGCCATGATATTTTTCTATCTTTGTGTCGATGTTTCTCCATCGCATATGTTTGTTATCCTACTCGTATTCTAAATATCATTGTTAGGTGTGATGTTTTATCATCTAAGTTTTGTTTTCATGCCATTCTTGCCATGACATTTTTCTATTTTCGTGTCGATGTTTCGCCATCGCGTATGTTTGCTATCCTACTTTGATTCTCAATATCATTGTTAGGTGTGATGTTTTATCTTCTAAGTTTTGATGTCTTGCCATCCTTGACATGATATTTTTCTATCTTCGTGTCGATGTTTCGCCATCGCGTATGTTTGTTATCCTACTTTGATTTTCAATATCATTTTTAGGTGTGATGTTTTATCATCTAAATGGTAATGTTTTGTCACCCTTACCATGATATTTTACTATCTTTTTTCCGATGTTCCGCCATCACATATGATTGTTATCCTACTTTGATTTTTGATATCATTTTTAGGTGTGATGTTTTATCATCTTATCTGATATTTTGCTATCATGCTGATGTGTTATCATCTTATCAGAGTTTGTGTTGCCATGTGGTGTCTTTTCGTCCTTGTTTTGGTGTTTTATCATTGTTGTTGATGTTTTGCCATCTTGATTATTGCTTTTGTCTTTTTAACTAAAAAACAAAAACCAACCAAAATATATGAGCCAAACTATGGCTGATCTGATTCCTTAAAAGAGATACGTAGGCATTGGGGTAGGGCCCGAACGAGCACAACTTTATTTTACGTACATTATTTTCTATTTTCTTTTGCATGCATTCCCTTTTATCTTTTAAACTTAGACATAAATTTTTCACATCTTTAGATTATAACAAACATGAGTGGATACTGTAGAGTACTAGGGGCGTGTGGGGTGCTAATTCCTTCCCCTCGCAAACAAACTCCCTTACTCGATCTCCTGGTCGTAAGACCATGATTTCACCCCTTCAGGTTTTCTTGATGTTTACCTTTCCCTTTCGGCAGGATAAAAATGTTTGGTGGCGTCTTCATTGATTTTATATCAGATGACGGTTCGGCCGGTTGTTTCAGCTGGCGACTTCACTGGGGACAGATTGACCTACTGCTGGTCCATCCCAGAGTCGATCCTAGCTCTTGTTTATTTACGGCTTTGGATGTTTATTTACTTTCAGTAATTTATAGCTTTATATACACTTCCTGCATATGTTTGCGTATGCATTTTATTGCTTTCCATATACTGTTGTTATGCTGGCTTCCATGTTTCTTTGTTGGATGGGTGTTACTACAAGGTAAAAGGCCCAATACCCAGGCTAAGTGACAAACAATAGGAACACTAGGAATAGAGTGGAACACGGTGGATATGGGATATTGATTTCCCTAGACGGCTGTGTCGTCCACGCTTAGATAAGGTTTTAATGAGGTGTTATCATTATCACGTAGGTGTACGATGATAGTACTCTCAAGTGAACCCGTGATTTTGAGTTACCTTTTCCTACCTTGACCTATTTTCACCTGTGAGTGGGGCGGGAATCATTATTACAGGTACCAATGGTGACTTTTGGGTTCTATTGGTGACTCTGTTCCTGTTGGTGACTACTTGATCTCCTGGTTTTGTTCCGGTCTTCTCACTTTATGATGGCCGTTTATTTCTGCAGTTCAACAATTATCTTTTATGATTGGGCGATTTTGGTCTCATGCAGTTGCTGATCCACTTGGTACTTGGTTATCTTGTGTTCTAAGTTGGCGTTAGAACTTTGTCTGATGATGTTCATTATTTTGTTTAGAGACAGTGCAACCATTTTCCATGTTTATGGAACCTTGATCTCGTGTTCTTGCATACACAACATGTTAACATCATTTTAACATACATGTTCTTTCCATTTTCAAGGAACCATGCTTGTGAGATTTGTGTTGCACTTCTCCACCTTTTATTGGTTTAAAATCAAAATTAAAAGCATGTGAGTTCTTTGGAAATGATCGAATATGGCATCGCATCCACTCAAAGTTGGAGATTCATATTCAGATTTGGTGCTCTCTTCATATATATAAACTTGAACTCTTGTTGTCACGTGTTCAGAGATCAGTTATGGAACAACTTCATGGGGTATTATCTGAGATGAAATTTAGATGTGTTTGTTTGTGGTAAACAGGCAAACCTTGGCCCGTGATTAGGAACTCTTAGAGAAGGAAGATAATCAGTCGGAGACTTAGTTAAGTCAGGTCATGGAAGCCTTGATGGTAGTGTCAGCAATCCGACACCGACTATTGCAACATGAGTTATTCTTTTCTCCTCATCTTTTGGGATTTCTTTCAAACCATAAAATGCCTTATGGATTTCAACCACTATCTTGAATGCTTGGAACGTATTATCAGCAGATGGTTCCCATTTTCCAGTTGAATCTAAGAGGTTTATTTTATCAGCAAGAATGGAAGAAGCCTGGAGAACGATTTTGGCCCCATCTTAGTGCTTTATTCCCATATATTTTTCACACTTGTTTGAGCTTCAGTGGGTTAGGCCCCGTACTTCAGTACCGTATACAAATCACACTTCCATATCCTGTTATTAATGCCATATGTGGTTACCACGTCGGGGTACCCGATTATTCAAACAGGGGTACTCTCCACAACTTTTGGCCACCTGATCTTCTCTTCAGCAGTCAGTGTTTGTTCCCCAAGTGACAATGTGATCGGTAGGAATGAGAACTGACTGTTTTGGAATACTGGTTCGCGTTTGCGTTTGTTTTTACAAAATGTCGCGGTAAACAAGAGCCGCCACCGTCTTTTATTTTATCCAACAAGGAAAGGACAAAAGCACAGAAAAATTCCTTTTTGAGATATTTCTCGGGTTCGGGAGGTAGATTATAGAAAGGGAAGGTGTTAGCACCCTTTCTATCCGTGGTTATCCACAGGCTCTTAGGTACTTGCTCATTGTGTTTTCAAAAGTTTGCTTTTCTTTGTGCTTGTGGGTTTAAAAGTAGTTTTTGTTTTGAAGAGAGTTTAAGTGCGAAAAGTTTTGTTTTGTTTTAAAAGGAGCAAGTACTTAAGAACCATCTACCTACTCAAAAAGGAATTAATTTGTACAAGTGTCCTTTAGACAATGATGGCCCATTATTGATGAGTAGGTAGCACCGTCGTTGGAGTTTAAGGGTTAATTCGATTAAGGGACGTGTGGTCACTAAAGCAATGTTAGGACGCCTTAGTGGTAACCCTAATGTCTTAGATCATTTTATTCGAGGCAACCATTTCGAGGCAACTTTGATCTTTGGACAAGAGGACGACTTCTAAACTTCCTATACTCAATGACCACGTTCGAGGCAACCAAGTGAGGTGTACTCTAAGAGTGGCATGTGCGAGTGTATTGTTTTTTAGTTATTTATCTTTGTACATGTTATGGTGAGCTACTGTTGATTTTAAGTTAAATATTTGGTCTTGTCATGCATTGCCTATTATTCAAACATCTAACAGTTAATGATTGCGGAAATTAAATTGCGGAAAATAAATCTAAGCTATTACAAGGCGTCGGGTATTTACATCGCCAAAGACAAACCCTTTAAAATTAAATTGCGAAAAAATAAATAAAAGCGATAAATAAATAAATAAAGTCCTAGGTTAAAAAACTATTACATTCCCGAAGCAGTTACAATATTGAAATATGGATCAAAAATAATTGGCGCGCGAGAAAATTAAATCGGAGTGTCTTAGGGTTTTGACCTTTTTTATTAAATAAAGCATATTTTTTGTTATTTTTTTGAATTAAAAATTAATCTAAATTAATAATTGAATTAATTAATTAAGTGAAAATATTTTTGGGTTTTATTTTAATTAAGGAAATAAAATAAGAATGATTAAAAAATATTAAAAACCTAATTCTAAATTAATTTTAATTTAATGCAAAAGATGTTAAAATTGTACCTAATTAAACTAAATAAAATTAATTAGTGTTTATTTACAAAAATAAATAATGAAATAAATAAAAATATTATTTTTTAGGGTTTTCTGATTTTATAGAAAAAAATATTAATTGCTTAATTTTTGATAATAATAATTAAATAAAATAAATATAGAGAGGAAAGAAATAAACCAAAATGGGGGGTTTGGGCCTGAAGAGGGAGTATGATCAGCAATATCCAGGCCCAAATTCAATCAGCCTGTTTGACCTTTGAAATCCAGCGCGTGCTGGTTGACTTCAGTCCATGGTGGATCTGCAACTCTGGCCTTTGGATCTTGGCCTGAAGCCACTTGGCATTTGATGGGAAGAGAAACATGGGGTCCACGCTTTGGGCGCTGCACATGAGTACCTGAAGAAAAATTATAACAAAGTTTTGGGGGACCTGGGATTCGAACCCAGGTCCCAATGCTCAATGACACGCCTGCCTTGCCAACTCTACTGCGCTGCTTCTTTGTTAATGGAATAAGAAACAAATATAATATATGAAACAACGCACTAAGCCTGAAAATTAAAAAAAAAACGCGCCAATGATTTGAACGGATCAATAACACAGGGACACGTTATCGTCTTCTTCAAATAACCCTGGTAATTTACCTGCGGATTTTTATCCGCAGGAAGATTCGTAGGGCATCTCAAAAACCCTCTCCAGGCCATGTAAACGAAACCCAAGAGTACCAATGCACTCGTCTCTTCCTCCTGATCATCCCTGTAACCATTATTTGGCCCAATTTAACCTGCATAAAAACGCCTAAAAAACAAGAGCAAGAACCCTAGGTTCGAGCATCATGATACAGGTCCTAAAAATACAATTGAATAATACCAAAACGTTCCAAATCAAACAACAAACATAAATATGTCAAGATTTTAAAGAAAATATGCAAGAATTGGAGATTTGGAATCCATGTTCAGAGGTTGGTTCGTGATGACTTACAGTGCAATTTAGGCAATGAGAAGGCTGGATTTTGATTGGTATCGCTTCACTGGATGTCAGGGAAGAGAACTATGTCAAGCTTTTGGACTGAATCGTGCTCCAATGTTGTTTTTGATCTCCCACTTTTCAAGCTTTTTTACAAATTCGTTCTGGCCGTTTCAACAGTTCCTTGTGCGTCCTCTTGGTCTGCCTCCCTTGTGTGCATATAATAGAATGTATTTAGGTCAAAACTTGGGCCATAATCCCTATGCATTGAAGGTTTTGAGATTTGATATGATCACCATTGATAAGCTTTCCATAATTGCATCAAATCTGAGATTTTGTGCTTGTTTTGACTTGGCACGAGTTTGATTGAGTATCACATGATATTTTCAAGCTGTAATGATCACAAGAATCCCCTTACATCAATTTTTAGATTTTATTTGATTTAATATTGATTTAAAATGAACTAAATTAATAAAAATAAAATAAAATAGAAAAATAAATTAATGGCCATGAAATTAAAGACGGAACACGTGTGTGGCATGACAAGACTATATCAAGTGGAAAAAAGTGGGCCCTTTTGTCAAAAATTGGAGTTTTGAGGATAGTTGACTTTTGGCAAATTTAGAAAAATGCCACACTTCAACAATGCATAACTTCCTCAATTTTGAACTTTTGGAGGTGATCTTTGACTTTTTAGAAACCTTGAGATGTCCTCTAACCAACCCTTTTGGTCGCATCTCATTTTGATGTTCCATGCTCAAGTTATAAGCTTTGGCAATAAATGTGTTTTTGTTGACTTTCAAAAATGACCTATAATGTCCAAATTTGTAACTTTTTGTGAGAGCATTTCTTGATCTTGGGGTGTGAATATGGATTGTTGGAAATTGCATCCTCTTCAAATTGAGATTTTGATGGGTCATTTCTCATGAAGTATGAGAAAGTTATGCTTGGTCAAAGTTGAGTTGACTTTTCCTGCAAACCCCTAATTTAGCAACTTTTGAATCTTGATGAATCTTGAGCAATCCTTGATGAATCATGATCAACCCTTGATAAAATGATGAATTAACCTTCAAAATGAGAATTTTGACAAAAAATCTTGTGGTTTGACTGTATTTGGGACACAGTTGACTTTTGCCCTAGCATAGTCGATTTTTGGGTCTCTTGAGCAATTGACTGACCAAACTTTCTCTGCAAGGCTTGAAATTTGACATGGATGAACTTAAGAACATATTAATACATTGGGAAGCACTTGAGGCCTTTTGGATATGAGGACCTTAATGCAACACAAAACCCTAATTTGAGGTTGACTTCCTTAGGAGGTGGTTTGATTGTCCAACCCTTGAGCCAATTTGAACAACTTGGAGATGATTCTTGACATGTCTTGAGAAATATAGGAGGGAAAATTTTGGGGTACAACAGTTGCCCCTGTTCAATTTTCTTAAACCTGAGGATATAGATTGGCTTTCAAGCCTTTCGTGATCCGAATGTGGAAGATAATTGAACACTAGAGTGCCCAGAAATTTGCACTCACATGGTGTAGTATCATCATTGTGATGTCGGGAATGGGCTTACAGATGCCATTTAGAGATTGTTGGTAGGAGGATGGGCTTACAGATGCCATCTGCAGGAGTGTCGATCGCATAAGAGATTCCTTAGCGAGAACTTGCATACCTGTTGTTGTAAAAGATTCCGCTGGGGAAGTCTAACTTTTGTTGAGATTTAGGAACTTGCTTGTACTTCAACTGAGAGAATGCCTCGGCTGAGTCTTAAGAACCTGTCTATAATTCAACTGAGGGGAAACATATTCATCAAGATCTAGGAACTGTCTCGTGCTCAACGTAGTATACCGCTGAGGTTATACAACTTGTCCACACTATGACGGAGGGAAACATCAAGATCTAGGAACATGACTCGTGATCCACAGAGTATACCATCGAGGTTATAGTACTCGTCCACACTATGACGTAGGGAAACATCTTCATCAAGATCTAGGAACTGTCTCGTGCTCAATGGAGTATACCGTTGAGGTTATAGCACTCGTCCACACTATGACGAAGGAAAACATCAAGATCTAGGAACTGACTCGTGCTCAATGGAGTATACCGTTGAGGTTATAGTACTCGTCCACACTATGACGTAGGGAAACATCTTCATCAAGATCTAGGAATTGTCTCGTTCTCAATGGAGTATACCGTTGAGGTTATAGAACTTGTCCACACTATGACGGAGGAAAACATCAAGATCTAGGAACTGACTCATGCTCAATGGAGTATACCGTCGAGGTTATAGTACTCGTCCATACTATGACAGAGGAAAACATCAAGATCTAGGAACTGACTCGTGCTCAATGGAGTATACCGTCGAGGTTATAGTACTCGTCCACACTATGACGTAGGGAAACATCTTCATCAAGATCTAGGAACTGTCTCGTGCTCAATGGAGTATACCGTTGAGGTTATAGCACTCGTCCACACTATGATGAAGGAAAACATCAAGATCTAGGAACTAACTCGTGCTCAATGGAGTATACCGTTGAGGTTATAGTACTCGTCCACACTATGACGTAGGGAAACATCTTCATCAAGATCTAGGAACTGTCTCGTGCTCAATGGAGTATACCGTTAAGGTTGTAGAACTTGTCCACACTATGACAGAGGAAAACATCAAGATCTAGGAACTGACTCGTGCTCAATGGAGTATACCGTCGAGGTTATAGTACTCGTCCGCACTATGACGTAGGGAAACATCTTCATCAAGATCTAGGAATTGTCTCGTGCTCAATGGAGTATACCGTTGAGGTTATAGAACTCGTCCACACTACGACGGAGGAAAACATCAAGATCTAGGAACTGACTCGTGCTCCACGGAGTATACCGTCGAGGTTATAGTACTCGTCCACACTATGACGTAGGGAAATTGTCGAGATTGAGAACTTTATCTGAAATTCAACCGAGGATAATTCAATTGAGATTTAAGAACCGGTCAGGTCTTCGACGTAATTGAGAACTTTAACTGTATCTTTCCTGAAAGGTAAAGGTCATTCATATGCAATGCATGATATGGATCAGGCAATGATGTTCTCAAAATAAATGATATTGTATTCGTATGATGCGTATATACATGTATCATGAGGTATGGGGATATAATGTTTTAGCTGGGGAAAATAAATCCCGGAGCTGCTCGAGAATAGAGTTGAGTTCTTCGTTTCCACTGGGGATGATGAACGAAGATGATAAACCTGTAGGAGAGAAGAACTTCGTTGGGGGAATAAACTGATGAAAAGATTACTCCGAGGGGAATTACTCTGTGGGGAAGAGATGTTCTGCTAAAGATTTTAACGATAACTTCGCTGGGGATTCTGTTGATAAGCTCTGTTGGGAATTTTAATGATGAACTTCGCTGGGGATAAAAGAACTTCGTTAGGGATGATCCTTCAGTTGCAACTTGCTGAGGATAACCTAGTTAGAATCTTGTGGGGATAACCTTCTGAATTTGGCTGGGGAGATTTATTTGCGCTCTGCATGGGATAAGCTTCCAGAATCTACTGGGTAAGATGATTCAACCTTGGCGGGGAAGCCTTTTTAGACTGCGCTGGGGAAATGACTCCACTGGAGTATCTTGCATTCCGCCGGAGAACATTCTTATACTCCGTTGAGGAATGTTAAGACTGTCGGGGGTATTCTTATACTCCGCTAGGGAAGATTAAGACCTTCTGGGGATACCCAACCTTTTTAGGGCTCATGGTAGATTAACTCTGCTTGGGGAGAGCATTGCTGATTCGTTCATAATTGCAAGTCTCGGTGGGGAGAGCTACCATTACTGTTTTACGCCGTGGGGAGTGACGGTATCTTGGCCATATTCTTCAGCTGAACCTACCTTGGTACCTTGGTGGACCAAGTAACTACTCAGTTTGGACATTTCTTATGCCCCTATTTCTGATATTACCCATAATTCGTTCTTTGTTTCACATGTAAATATTTATGAGCAGTAATTAATGTCAAATGCATATATCAAAAATGAACATTGGACGTTCTTTGCAAAACAAAACAGATAAAGGAAAAACAATTTGATATTTGTCTGAAAATGAATTTGTATTGATTTTGAAGTTTGCCTGAAAATAGGTGTTTTTGTACAATAGGCTGACGTCCTAGTAAGAGAACGCCGCCGAACAAATAAATTTATACAATTTGTGAAAAGAAAACAAAACAGCTATGTGAATAATCCCACTGGGTTCCAACTCTGCTATTGCCTTTATATCTTCAAGCATCTCATCACTTTGCTGCTTAGTTGAAGATGAATCTGATTGATTGGTGTCGTCCGAGCCTGATAGTTGATACCGAAGTCTAGATGCGGGGTGATCCAATGAGACATAATGTTACGCTTGAATCCCTAACTTTTTCCTTGACCGCCCTTTCGGGTTTTCAGTCCACCGGGATACCCCTTTTTGCCCAAGCCGCCTTTTCACGTTTTCGACTTGCCGGGTGTACATATTTTTTTTTGTTTTCATCCCTTATTTTTTCCCGAACCCTTTTGGTTCGCCGGGAAGCCCTTATTTTTGCCTAGGCCAGTCAACCTAGCGGGTCTTTGATTAAGCATAGTATCTTTTTACTATGTCTGCATTAGCGGGGTGAGGAAGGTCGTCACCATCCATAGTGGTTAGAATCATAGCTCCTCCTGAGAAGATGTTCTTAACCACAAATGGCCCTTCGTAAGTAGGGGTCCATTTGCCCCTGGGATCAAATTGAGGTAAGATAATGCGTTTGATTACCTGATCCCCAACTTGATACTCTTGTCGTCTGACTTTCTTGTTAAATGCCTTGATCATCCGTTTTTGGTATGGCTGACCATAACAAATAGTAGTAAGTCTCTTTTTGTCGATTAGGTTCAGTTGATCAAGCAGGGTCTAGATCCAGTCATCTTCACTCAAACCTGCATCCTTCATGATCCGGAGAGAGGGTCTCTGAACTTCGATAGGAAAGACTGCCTCCATGCCATAAACCAAGGAATAGGGTGTTTCCCCTATTGACGTCTGTGCTGAAGTACGGTACCCATGAAGAGTAAATGGTAACATCTCGTGCCAGTCTTTATATGTCACTGTCATCTTCTGCATAATCTTTTTAATGTTCTTATTTTCCGCTTCGACAGTCTCATTCATCTTCGGCCGGTAGGGAGAAGAGTTGTGATGCTGTATCTTGAATTGCTCGCAGAGCTCAGTGATCATCTTGTTGTTAAGATTGGTACCATTGTCCGTAATGATCCTCTCTGGTACACCGTATCGACAGATCAGATTGTGCCGAATGACACGTGCCACGACGTTCTTGGTTACCGTAGCAAAGGAAGCTGCTTCAACCCATTTCGTAAAGTAATCCATCACTACCAGGATGAAACGATGCCCGTTGGATGCCGTAGGTCTGATCTCGCTAATCATATCAATGCCCCACATTGCAAAAGGCCAAGGTGATGTTAGAACATTCAGAGGAACTGGAGGTATGTGCACCTTATCAGCATAGACCTGGCACTTGTGACATGTCCGAGAATGCTGATAACAGTCGGCTTCCATTGTGGACCAGTAATATCCTGCCCGAAGGATTTTCTTTGCCATGGTATGTCCACTGGAATGGGTTCCGAAAGTACCTTCATGTAGATCTGCCATGATCCTTTCTGCTTCAATCTTATCCACACAACGCAGTAAGGTCGAATCATGCTTACGCTTGTAAAGAATGCCATTGCTGATGAAGAAATTCGCCGCGAACCTCCTCAGAAACTTATTGTCATTAATAGATGCGCCCTCGGGGTACTCCTGAGATTCAAGATACCTCTTCACCTCATGATACCAGGGATTTTCTGTTACCTCTTCAGTCTCAATATCACAGCAATGTGCAGGTTCGTCCAATTTTTCAATAATGATTCGGGGAGCCTTGTTGTCCCAATTGACTTTGAACATAGAAGACATCGTAGCCAGCGCGTCCGCCAACTGATTCTCCTCTCTAGGGAAATGTTCAAAGGTTATCTCCTCGAAATGGGGAAGCAATGTCAACACATACTCCTTATAAGGGATAAGATTTGGGTGTTTCGTATCCCACTCGCCTTTGATCTGACTGATCACGACAGCGGAATCTCGGAAGACACTTAGAAACTTAATCCTTAGGTCAATTGAAGCTCGAAGACCCATTATGCACACTTCATACTCCGCCATATTGTTAGTGCAGTTGAAACATAGTCGGGCGATAAACGGAGTATGAGAGCCTTTAGGATATATGATCACAGCGCCAATGCCATTACCCAAGACATTCGAAGCTCCATCAAAGTACAAAGACCATCGGGATCCTTCCTCAGGTCCTTCATCCGGTCCAGGTATCTCACAATCAGTCACTGCCATGATATCCTCGTCCGGAAATTCAAAGTTCATAGACTGGTAATCATCCACTGCCTGATGTGCCAAATGGTCTGCCAATACACTTCCCTTAATTTCTTTTTGAGTTGTGTACTGGATGTCATACTCAGTCAAGATCATCTGCCATCTTGCTATTCTTCCGGACAAGGCAGGCTTTTCGAAGATGTACTTGATTGGATCCATCTTTGAAATCAACAAAGTAGTGTGAGTCAGCATATACTGTCTCAGCCGGCGAGCAGCCCATGCCAAAGCGCAGCAAGTTTTCTCAAGCAGTGAGTATCGGGTCTCACAGTCGGTAAACTTTTTGCTAAGGTAATAAATAGCATGCTCTTTTCGGCCAGACTCGTCATGCTGCCCCAGCACACACCCCATTGAGTTGTTAAGTACTGTCAAATATAAGATTAGAGGTCTCCCTTCCACTGGTGGTATTAGAATAGGTGGCTCCTGGAGATACTCTTTGATCCTTTCGAAAGCAGCCTGGAATTCGTCGTTCCAACGTACCACTTGATCTTTCTTCAGCAGCTTGAAGATTGGCTCACAAGTAGCAGTCAGGTGAGAGATGAATTGGGCAATGTAGTTCAGTCGTCCCAGAAAGCCTCTGACCTCCTTCTCTGTCTTAGGGGCTGGCATCTCTTGTATGGCTTTCACCTTTGCCGGGTCCATTTGAATACGTTTGTCGCTTACAACAAAACCTAGTAGTTTGCCAGATCTCACCCTGAAGGTGCACTTGTTCGGGTTCAACCTCAACTTGTATAACTTCAACCTGTCAAACAGATTTTGTAGATGGTCAAGGTGTTATTCCTCAGTCTGGGACCTTGCAATCATATCATTGATGTATACTTCAATCTCATGATGGATCATGTCATGAAACAAAGCAACCATGGCACACTGATATGTTGCCCCAGCATTCTTCAATCCAAAAGGCATGACCTTGTAACAAAAGGTACCCCACTGAGTGACAAAAGTGGTCTTCTCCATATCCTCGGGAGCCATCTTAATTTGATTATAACCGGAGAAACCGTCCATGAAGGAGAATACCTTGTGCTGAGCAGTATTGTCAACCAGAACATCGATGTGAGGTAGAGGGAAGTCATCCTTAGGGCTCGCCCTGTTCAAATCCCTGTAGTCAACACACATTCTAACCTTACCATCCTTCTTCGGTACCGGAACCACATTGACAACCCACTGAGGGTAAGAAGTCACTTCTAGAAAACCGGCGTCAAACTATTTCATAACCTCAGCCTTGATTTTCTCAGACATCTCTGGGCGCATTCGGCGAACCTTCTGTTTTACGGGAGGACAGTCTTCCTTGGTAAGCAGACGATGAACCACAATGTCGGTATCCAACCCAGGCATATCTTCGTAAGACCAAGCAAAGATCTCCACGTAGTCACACAGTATTTGAATCAACCGTTGTTTCACACTAGGCTCCAGATTGGCACCAACCTTGACTTCCTTCTTGTCTGTCTCAGTACCCAGATTCACTGTTTCCACCGGCCCTTCATGTGGCTAAATGGCCCCCTCTTCCTGGAGTAGCAGTCTTGCAAGTTCACCAGGCACTTCGCAATTATCTTCACCTTCGTCTTCGGCTAAGTTGATCAGATTTTCGAAGTCATAACTGGCAGTAGTAGAGTCGTTACCAGTGAGATCCAGAGTGGATTGAGACCTGTATATGTGAGTGAGTGTAAAATAGTTGTTTTGCAACATATAATAAAGAAAAACAAAGAGCGCAAAATTTGAAATGCAAGAAACGTCCAATGCTTTTATTAATGATATATGAAAATGGCACACAACAGCCCTCACAAATGAAACCACGGTGCCCCGGGTAAGACACCGGGCCATAAAGTTTCAACACATTGTCTATTACAAATTCAAAACAAAAAGTTCATTACTGGGTAACAAAAGTAATAGGGATGAAGTCCTTTGTTGTCCAGTTGCTTGGTCCATCGTTGATCGTAGGATAGATCCAGATGTCGAATTCAGACTCCTCCACATCATCTTCAATGGCATTCACTCCCGAGTTGCTGATGAACACGGGAGGTCTTCCAATCCTTGCACTTCGAACAGCCCTTTGAGCTTCTGCAGTGAAACCCAAACCAAACTTGTTAGTCCTCTGAGTGAAATCAGGAAGTCGGCCCCAATTTGCACACTCACAATTCTCAATAACAACCCGGGCATCCTTTAAGGAAGCCATCTTCATAGGAGAATCTTCAACCACAGTCTCAGCTGATGCCAGTGTCTGAGGAACCTCTTCAAAGTGCTGAAATGGGGTCTCAATGAACTCCCCATCCATCTCTACGTATCTGAACGAGTTGAGGTGGCTGACCATGTACTCCTCCTCCCCTTGAACTATCACAATCTTCCCTCTGACTGGGTACTTCAGCTTCTGGTGGAGCGTTGAGGTCACAGCTCCAGCTTTGTGGATCCATGGACGACCCAGCAAACAAGAATAGGATGGCTGAATGTCCATTACGTAGAATGTAGAATTGAAGACCTGAGAACCAACTTTAATTGGAATATCAACTTCACTGTGCACCATCCTTTTAGACCCATCAAAGGCCCTGACAACGATGTTACTTGGTTTTAACTCTAACCCTTCGCAATCCAACCGGTCTAGAGCTTTCTTGGGCAAGACATTCAATGAGGAACCAGTATCAACCAATACATGTGCAAGAGTAGTGCCCCTGCATTCAATGGAGACATGCAGGGCATCATTATGGTTCTTCCCTTTAGCAGTCAAATCAACGTCGGAGAAACCCAAACCATTATCAGCAGTTAAATTGGCCACACAATCGGTAAACTGATCAACTGATGTCTCTTGTGGCACGTGGGCAGTCTTCAGGAAGGTAATCAGAGCCTTGGCATGGGCCTCTGAACACAACAACAGTGACAACATAGAAATCTTGGATGGGGTTTGCCCCAGCTGCTCAACTATGATATAATCACTCTTCTTAATAATCTTCAGAATCTCTTCCATCTCCTGTTTGGAAGCTTCAACAGTAATAGTCTTCGGTGCCTCCGTCTGGGCAGGCATATCAGTGGTGATCCCTTTGCCCCGAGCGTTACATGACTCGGCGACAGGGGTAAGGATAGGAACTTGATCAGGAATCGTGATAGGTACACTTGCAGGTTTAATGACAACAGGACTTCAGACAGTTGGTGGAGCAATATCAGGTGAGAAAAGTCTACCGCTGCGGGTGACTTTAGCAGGCCCAGTAATGTTGCTGACGCCGGTATCAACATCCAACTCTTGCTTAACTCCAAGAACATAAACATCAGCCCCATAGTGCCAAGGGACAGCTTTGTCAGAGGTATAGGGGATGGGCCCCGGAACAGTGATGATTACAGGTGCGATCTTCGGAACAGATGTAATTCTAACAGGCTTCCTCGAGGGAGCCTTGGAAGAATTGTCAAAAATGGTAATGATGGCAACTTCTTCAGTAGGAATGGAAGGAATAGCAATCTTCTCAAACAGGATCTCCTTATTACCCATCAGGTTCTGGATACCTGACTTCAGAAATGGGCAACCAGTAGGTAAAACAAAACACATATGACAACCTACGTCGCAACCCAGAAATAAATCAGCTAGCAACAGGTTCTTCTTGACAGTCATCAGAGGGGAACAATATCATCCATGGAAACTACAAACAAGTCTTCTTCTACAACATTTACTCCATGTTTGGGCATGGGAGAAGTCACAACATTAGGCCTCTCGGGCGCCTCAAACTCAATCTCCTTTGCATCAATTAGGTCTTGCACCCTGTTCCTCAAAACCCAACAATCATCTGTATTATGCCCCGGGCTATCAGAGTGAAAAGCGCAGCGGGCATTAGGGTTGTACTTTAGTGATGTGGTACTTGGATTCTTCGGAGCTTCTTTTAGAATCACCAGATTGGTCTTCAGCAACTGTGGCAGAATCTGAGACAAAGTCATGTTGAGACTAGTGAATTGCCTTCGAGGTCTCTCGTCCTTTTGTTGATTGTGATGCTGAGGAGCACCAGCAGGTTTTGAAATAACAACCGCATTGACAGCTTGGAGATGTTCAGGTCTATTCTGTCTCCTTGAACTGTAGACAACACTGGACTCTTTCTTAAACGGTTTCCTCTCGGTGCTCGATGAGGCACCCTTTTGTATCTTCCCAGCCTTAATACCAGCTTCAATCCTCTCACCAGACAAAATAAGATATGTAAACCCAGCTGAAGAGCTTCCAATCAGATGGTTAAAGAATGGACCAGACAGGGTCCCCAAAAACATGTCAACAAGTTCACGATCAGCCAAAGGTGGTTGCACCCTTCCGGCAAGGTCTCTCCATTTCTGAGCATACTCTTTAAATCCTTCACCCGTTCCTATTGACATACCCTGGAGTTGGGTACGCGTAGAAGCGAGGTCGGAGTTGTACTGATACTGCCTATAGAATGAAGTAGCCAAATCTTCCCAGCTATGGATACTGGCTCCGTCCAACTGATAGAACCACTCGAGCTGAGTCCCTGAGAGACTGTCTTGAAAGAAATGGATCCACAAGTTCTTATCAGCAATGTAAGGCTGGATCTTCCTCACATATGACCGGAGGTGCAGCTTTGGACATGAAGCTCCGTCATACTTGGCAAAGGCAGGTGCCTTGAATTTGTGAGGAATCACCGCCCCAGACGATAGACCTAGATCTCCGAAATCCAGACCGGGCACCTTCTGTATTTCCATAGCCCTCAAACGGTCTTCCAGCTGTTTGTACTTATCCTCAGCAGGAGGATATTGTTCTTCATCATAGTATGTCTCGTTGTCGGAGACCATAGGGCTAGGAGCCCTCCTTTCTTGTGGACTATCTTTCCCTCCAGATGAGGTGGTCAGATCAACTTCATTCTGTAGCCTGTTTCCAAACCTGCGTCTAGTGTTGAACAGGATGGTCCTCTTCTTCTTCTTCTTCTCTTTCAAAATCAAGGTCTTCAGGTCCTGCTGACCCTTAGCTAGATTCATGAACAGCTCTTGAAATTGGGCATTCTCGGCCTGAAGGGCCTTGATAGCTTGCTCGGTTGAAGGTTCAACAGACATGATGATTGTTGAAATAAACAGCAAAGAAGATAAGAGACCTGTAAAGGGTACCTGTTTATGAAGTGCATGGGATGAAATGCGTATGATTTATGATTTCAAAGACAATCGAGATTCAAATTTGTAAACAAGAAAGGAAACACACTTTATTAGATTTAAACTTCAAAATTTAAATTGTTCAACAAACTGCCCTTAGGCGTTACAAGAATGGAAATACTGAAAAGTAAATGAGAACTGTAAACGAAATCCTCAAAGGTCCATCAATGCTCCCATGGTCTCTTCTTCTCAGTGCGGACATAATCATTCAGGATCCGCTTATTCTCCAACTGTCTGGTCAGCTTTTGGATCTTCTGCTCTTGTTCATTGAACCTCTCTCGGTAGGAATCCCGTTCATCCCTCAACTGCATCCATGACCTCTTCAGTGTCCCAATATCAGTGGGCATATACGGGTGGAGAATAGTTGGAAGAACCCCCTCCTCATTAGCAACTTCAAGAGTAACAGGCCTGACAGCTTCATACGACATACCTAGCTTCTGGGCACGGATGCGGACCCATCTGAGATATGGCTCCATTGGCAGAGAAGTCTTTGGTCCCAACTCATGTGGGTCAGATTGGTGGACTCTGTCCCAAGCCCTTATGAATCTACGACGCAGCTCGTCGCTATCTCCCTGAAAATCAAAGATGATATGGGGCATCAACATCTCATGAGGCCCTTCTCTTCTGGCTCTTCCAAACTGACGGAGAGCTAAACATGGGTTGTAAGAAATCCCTCCATGGGTTCCGATCAATGGAACATTAGGATACTCTCCGCAGCGATCAATGACAGTCACCTCATCCATACCTTTGAGAGTGCAGATAATGTCATTATTAGAAAGAGACATCACCCTATAAGCCCAACCCATTCCTTCTTTTTTCTTCAGTACAGACTTAGGGAGGTGCGAAATAAACCACCTCGACAATAAAGGAGAACAACACATCAAAGTTCCCTGTTTTCGGACAGTACGAGCATAGAGCTGATGAAGGATATCACCCAAGAGAGTGGGTACCGGATTCTGAGAGATGAAGATCTTTATGGCATTAATATCAACAAAAGTGTCAGGATTCAAAAACAATACCAGACCATAAATCAAGAGAGCCAGAATGTCCTTGTACGCCTTGAAGTCCAAGCTGTCCCAGAAGTAATTAGCTTTGTCAACCAAAAACTTAGTCAGAAAACCCTTAGCTCCACTTCTAGTCTCCCAGTTAGCCATTACCTCCTCCTTGGTCAGGTGAAGGGCTGCAGAAATTTCTTCGGGCTTAAGAGTCTTTTCCCAACCAGTAAACGGAGTTTGTTCCAAGACGGAGATATCGAGTAGCTCAGAGAACTCTTCTAGGGTAGGCACCTGTTGGAAGTCCTGGAAAGTAAAACAATGGTATAGCGGATCATAGAATTGGACCAGAACACTCATCATTTGTTCGTCCAATTTTGAGGTGACCAAACTGAGGAGAGAACCATGCCTTCTGATGAAGGAAGTAGTGTCTGGAATCCTGACAACCAAATCTTTAAGCAGGGTAGGTACTTGGACAAAGTTGATCCGGATAGTATTCCTACGCATGGGCATCATGATGACCTACAAAACAGAGCAAAGATGAAACCCTCTTGTCCTTGAAATAGGTTAGTCCTTATGCAAAATGTATGCAATGTTATGATGTCATGATGTCATGGTAAAGGTACACCACAAGTATCCGCAAAAGGAAAACATGGTAAAGGCACACAAGTCACACTGAGAGCCCTTAGATTTCAGGCCGGCATGGAGCTTAGGTACTATCCTCTTTCAGTTCAGTTGGTTTAAACCTGTCCTAAAAATAGTAACCTGGTTCTAGAGGATCTCAATATCACTGACTACCCTCAATTGGTCATAATTCTAGTTTAGCAACCTTTTCATGCGGTCGGAATCATCGCGAGAGTTTAGTCTCAATGAGTGTAGCATACTGCTACTGTTCTATGGCCATGTTGGTCAATTTAAGGTTCTAAGGTCAGTTGGTGCTTAATGACTCCTTAGAAGACCCATATTCTCCTCGTTCCAACACAAGGGATATCAGTACAGACCAAGGTGCCACACCAACGTAGCTACTGCTTCATCCGTATCGGTCTACGCCGTACAGATCCCTCACAGTTTATTGCTACTTACCTAAAGGGTATCCCCAGATCCGGGTTAGGATCTATAGAACTCCGATACAAGCCCACAATATTAAAGCATACAAAGCATACAATTGAAAACATAGTGATCTAATCCTAAGGTACACCTCACTTATTAATGTCCCCAGCAGAGTCGCCAGTTCTGTGATCGGTGGGAATGAGAACTGACTATTTTGGAATACTGGTTCGCGTTTGCGTTTGTTTTTGCAAAATGTCGCGGTAAACAAGAGTCGCCACCGTCTTTTATTTTATCCAACAAGGAAAGGACAAAAGCACAGAAAAATTCCTTTTTGAGATATTTCTCGGGTTCGGGAGGTAGATTATAGAAAGGGAAGGTGTTAGCACCCTTTCTATCTGTGGTTATCCACGGGCTCTTAGGTACTTACTCATTGTGTTTTCAAAAGTTTGCTTTTCTTTGTGTTTGTGGGTTTGAAAGTAGTTTTTGTTTTGAAGAGAGTGTAAGTGCGAAAAGTTTTGTTTTGTTTTAAAAGGAGCAAGTACTTAAGAACCATCTACCTACTCAAAAAGGAATTAATTTGTACAAGTTTCCTTTAGACAATGCTGGCCTACTATTGATGAGTAGGTAGCACCGTCGTTGGAGTTTAAGGGTCAATTCGATTAACGGGATGTGTGGTCACTAAAGCAATGTTAGGACGCCTTAGTGGTAACCCTAATGTCTTAGATCATTTTATCTGAGGCAACCGTTTCGAGGCAACTTTGATCTTTGTACAAGAGGACGACCTCTAAACTTCCTATACTCAATGACCACGTTCGAGGCAACCAAGTGAGGTGTACCCTAAGAGTGGCATGTGCGAGTGTATTGTTTTTCAGTTATTTATCTTTGTACATGTTATGGTGAGCTACTGTTGATTTTAAGTTAAAAATTTGGTCTTGTCATGCATTGCCTATTATTCAAACATCTAACAGTTAATGGTTGCGGAAATTAAATTGCGGAAAATAAATCTAAGCTATTACAAGGCGTCGGGTATTTACATCGCCAAAGACAAACCCTTTAAAATTAAATTGTGAAAAAATAAATAAAAGAGATAAATAAATAAATAAAGTCCTAGGTTAAAAAACTATTATATTCCCGAAGCAGTTACAATATTGAAATATGGATAAAAAATAATTCGCGCGCGAGAAAATTAAATCGGAGTGTCTTAGGGTTTTGACCTTTTTTATTAAATAAAGCATATTTTTTGTTATTTTTTTGAATTAAAAATTAATCTAAATTAATAATTGAATTAATTAATTAAGTGAAAATATTTTTGGGTTTTATTTTAATTAAGGAAAATAAAATAAGAATGATTAAAAAATATTAAAAACCTAATTCTAAATTAATTTTAATTTAATGCAAAAGATGTTAAAATTGTACCTAATTAAACTAAATAAAATTAATTAGTGTTTATTTACAAAAATAAATAATGAAATTAATAAAAATATTATTTTTTAGGGTTTTCTTATTTTATAGAAAAAATATTAATTGGTTAATTTTTTATAATAATAATTAAATAAAATAAATATAGAGAGGAAAGAAATAAACCAAAATGGGGGTTTTGGGCCTGAAGAGGGAGTATGATCAGCAATATCCAGGCCCAAATTTAATCAGCCTGTTTGACCTTTGAAATCCAGCGCGTGCTGGTTGACTCCAGTCCAGGGTGGATCTGCAACTCTGGCCTTTGGATCTTGGCCTGAAGCCACTTGGAATTTGATGGGAAGAGAAACATGGCGGTCCACGCTTTGGGCGCTGCACATGAGTACCTGAAGAAAAATTATAACAAAGTTTTGGGGGACCTGGGATTCGAACCCAGGTCCCAATGCTCAATGACACGCCTGCCTTGCCAACTCTACTGCGCTGCTTCTTTGTTAATGGAATAAGAAACAAATATAATATATGAAACAACGCACTAAGCCTGAAAATTAAAAAAAAACGCGCCAATGATTTGAACGGACCAATAACACAGGGACACGTTATCGTCTTCTTCAAATAACCCTGGTAATTTACCTGCGGATTTTTATCCGCAGGAAGATTCGTAGGGCATCTCAAAAACCCTCTCCAGGCCATGTAAACGAAACCCAAGAGTACCAATGCACTCGTCTCTTCCTCCTGATCATCCCTGTAACCATTATTTGGCCCAATTTAACCCGCATAAAAAACAAGAGCAAGAACCCTAGGTTCGAGCATCATGATTCAGGTCCTAAAAATAAAATTAAATAATACCAAAACGTTCCAAATCAAACAACAAACATAAATATGTCAAGATTTTAAAGAAAAGATGCAAGAATTGGAGATTTGGAATCCATGTTCAGAGGTTGGTTCATGATGACTTACAGTGCAATTTAGGTAATGAGAAGGCTGGATTTTGATTGGTATCGCTTCACTGGATGTCAGGGAAGAGAACTATGTCAAGCTTTTGGACTGAATCGTGCTCCAATGTTGTTTTTGATCTCCCACTTTTCAAGCTTTTTTACAAACTCGTTATGGCCGTTTCAACAGTTCCTTGTGCGTCCTCTTGGTCTCCCTCCCTTGTGTGCATATAATAGAATGTATTTAGGTCAAAACTTGGGCCATAATCCCTATGCATTGAAGGTTTTGAGATTTGATATGATCACCATTGATAAGCTTTCCATAATTGCATCAAATCTGAGATTTTGTGCTTGTTTTGACTTGGCACGAGTTTGATTGAGTATCACATGATATATGCAAGCTGTAATGATCACAAGAATCCCCTTACATCAATTTTTAGATTTTATTTGATTTAATATTGATTTAAAATGAACTAAATCAATAAAAATAAAATAAAATAGAAAAATAAGTGAATGGCCATGAAATTAAAGATGGAACACGTGTTTGGCATGACAAGACTATATCAAGAGGAAAAAAGTGGGCCCTTTTGTCAAAAATTGGAGTTTTGAGGATAGTTTACTTTTGGCAAATTTAGAAAAATGCCCAACTTCAACAATGTATAACTTCCTCAATTTTGAACTTTTGGAGGTGATCTTGGACGTTTTAGAAACCTTGAGATGTTCTCTACCCAACCCTTTTGGTCTCATCTCATTTTGACATTCCATGCTCAAGTTATAAGCTTTGGCAAAAAAGGTGTTTTTGTTGACTTTCAAAAATGACCTATAATGTCCAAATTTATAACTTTTTGTGAGAGCATTTCTTGATCTTTGGCTGTGAATATGGATTGTAGGAAATTTAATCCTCTTAAAAATGAGCTTTGGATGGGTCATTTCTCATAAATTATGAGAAAGTTATGCTTGGTCAAAGTTGAGTTGACTTTTCCTACAAAACCCTAATTTAGCAACTTTTGAATCTTGATGAATCTTGAGCAATCCTTGATGAATCATGATCAACCCTTGATCAAATGATGAATTAACCTTCAAAATGAGAATTTTGACAAAAAATCTTGAGGTTTGACTGTATTTGGGACACAGTTGACTTTTGCCCTAGCATAGTCGATTTTTGGGTCTCTTGAGCAATTGACTGACCAAACTTTCTCTGCAAGGCTTGAAATTTGACATGGATGAACTTAATAACATATTAAGACATTGGGAAGCACTTGAGGCCTTTTGGATATGAGGACCTTAATGTAACACAAAACCCTAATTTGAGGTTGACTGCCTTAGGAGGTGGTTTGATTATCCAACCCTTGAGCCAATTTGAACAACTTGGAGATGATTCTTGACATGTCTTGAGAAATATGGGAGGGCAAATTTTGGGGTACAACAGACAACATGGGGAAAAGATTTTAACAAAAGATAGGAGAAGACTGAGGAGTATGTTGATACCATCTCAATGCCTTACATCCTGGTACTTCCTCGTTTGTTGTGAATTCAATTGTTTAAGCGTCGTGGTTTGGAGACTATTCAATTAATTATTCTCCTTCCCAATGCAAATTCTAGGCGTGTCTCTCAAAATCGGGCATTTGGCCGTGATGTTGAATATTTCAAGAGGTTTAACCAAATTCCAGGTCCTTCCTGGCGTCTTTCTTAAAGTCCAATTTCTAAAGTGACGGAAAATTTTGAAATTTTCGCTTGGTACATCATTCCCCCTCTCTTTTGAGTGAATCTTTAGTGAACATTATTCTGGGGAACTCAGCTATTCAGTTGAAGACAGTTTATCATCCAGAGATAAAATCCAGCTTGGATCAAATCAAAGGTTGTCGTGTCCATATCAGATGGGGAATCTCTTATCCAAGTGAGCCTCGGGGTTGCTGAAGATCTCTTGAAGCAATCAGTCCATACGAAATCTGGTCTCCTCAACATGGAAATTTCAAATTTCATTTGCATTCTCATTTGCAATCTTAATTGTTTTTTTTAGTACTTTCTTGTATGCAAACTTGCTCATCTTTTGAATGATTAACCATAATTCATTGAATATGTTTGTCTTGAATTAGTCCATTCATTATCACTCTTATTTGTTTTAGTATGTTTTTGATATTCAACTCTTGTAATAAAGCAATAACTCTTGAGTGAGGATGACGAAAATTTACCTGGAATCTCAAATGGTATACTTTCGAGTAAAAAACTTGTTGACGATGTACATGCCTTGTTTCTATCCCCAAACATTGGAGCTATAAGGGAGATAGACCCTCGTTAACCCCTTTGAGCCTTCGAAGTAGGAGTTTCTTCTCTGTTTGAAAAAAAACCCTTATTTTTTAACCCAAGGTAGGGTAGATGTTCAGTTAATCTGATCGAGAATTCAAATTTCAGAAGGACTGTCCCATCTGAGGATCACCACATTTTAACCCTCACATTATGAGGCCGGGAAAATATCAAAACTACAATGGTTATTTCTTCACAAAAATCTTGAGGTCGAGATCAAATAGATACAACAATGGTTATCCCTCACCGGGCAAGGAATGAGGCAGACACTTTTCTTCCCAAAAGTTCAAAGATTTAGGGTCACACAAATTTTTCAAAAAGGAAAAATGAATAAGAAAGAAACAAAAAAGTCCTGCTAAGTTGAAACTTGAAAATAAGTCGCTTAGGCAAAAGTCATGGCATCCCGCTGGACTTCCAAATTGATATTCAAAAGAATTGGTCCAGTCAAAATTTAGGGAAACCGAAAAAGAATTTGAAAAGCCCGAAAGGAATAAAAGGATTATCTAATAAATATCCTCATCAAAAGAAAAGTCGTGTGATCGAACACCAAAAAAAACCAAGGTTAAGTGATTGTCGTGTCCAAGAAATCGCTGTGGTCCCTCAACCATCGTAAACTCTTTTGAGAGATGAGCGCTCGTACCGAGTTAACTGAATGTAGGACTGGAGAACATCATGGAGAATGGGTGGGAACCAAATAACCTTAAAAACTATTTTCTAAAAAAACCCGCGAACCAAGCCATGTTACAACCCTTAAAAGACCTAATTGAAGCATGGGTTAATTCGAAAGCAAAACTGTTACGAGAGTATGGTAACTTTAATCCTAGGAGACTTGCTAATAACTTTTTGAGTTGGTATCACTCTGCCTTTTACTTTCTTTGTACATAATTTTTTTTTGATGTTTCAGCATCTTTTCAATAAAAGTTTTCTAACTTCAAGACAAGTATATAATTTGCATTAGATTTATCATTCATAGGATAAAACATTCTTTGCTTATGAAAAAGTACTTAAACATCAAGTGAGCTTGTATAATGAGCATCAGATGAAGATTTTGATTATCCTGAGGGTCGAATTGCTTCAGGAATCTGTTGAAAAGAATAATCTTAATCTGGGGCATGCTTTCTAGATACTCCTTTGAATTGAAGAAGTATAATTTGAGAGATTGAGCAAGAACTTTTTGTTTGATGATTATGTGGAAGTTTTGTCTGCCCCCAAATCTCTGATTGAGAAACGGTGTATTGTTTCCAGTTGGTCCCGAAGGAAAATTTTCTTCAAGCATCTGCTTGCGCGCGAAGTAGTTTGAGTTGAGAAGTATGATTATGTATTAGCTTGTTTTGAGAACGTAAGTCAATTATCCGGAGGAGGTGTTAACTTCCAAACTTCATGAACTTCTAATTCCTCTGTGAGCATGAGGTAAGGAAATGGTTTGCCAAGATTATGCTAATCTGAGGCAATAAATTCAATATCCATTGACTCTCAAAGTTTCGTCAATCTAGGGCAGTTATGTCGAGATTCAACAAATCTCTCAAAGTGCCGAGTGATCAGGGTCTATTACCTAAGATTCATTGAAGCCACTTCTAATATTGATTAGTCAGAGGCTGTGTTTCAAAGTTTGTAACATTGGGGAAGTTTATATGGTTGGTACAAATCTTAGGAAGTCCTTTCAAGGCACGTTCTTCAACAACCTACGGATTGGGGCAATGCATTATGTAGGGGAATTTCCCCCATTTCATAGTTGATCAGTTTAAATTTAGTCACAAGATGGATAATGTGTGAAGGTGAAAAGCATGAAAAGAAGTCAGGATCGTTATCCTAAGCTTATCAAAATTTTAAGTCTATGAATTGTTGTTCCTTCATCAGTAGTTGAGATCTTTATCTCCAACTAAAGTCAGGAGTGCTATTCTCAGCATATATCTTAGGGAGTCTTCTCGAGGAGAATATCTTTAAAGGTTATTCAACCTGAAGGAGTTACGTCGAGATTCGATGAATCTCTCCATGGATTTGTTGTGTCAAAGAGTTATTTATAGCTTGAATAATCTGGGGAATATTATCCTAAGTCAAAATGGTGCCATGTTTCTACAAGGACCTTTTCTAACGAAGTTGTCACAGTATCTGAGGCATGTTCAGTGATCTATTTCGCATGAGTTTTCATTTGCTTTTCTTATCTGTGTAACTCGCCATTACCAGAGGAACATCTTTCAAGATGATTAAAGTATCCCTAACCTGGATCATTTCCCCCGAAGCAACACTTAAGTTTCTACTTCTCCCAAGTAAGTCTTCCCAAATGAGAAATTATATGATTAACCAATTGGAATTCTGAATTGAAAGAGTCTTGTTCTCTGGATGCATAAAGCTTTGTCTCCCAATATCACCTAGCAGAAAGTATTTTGATTGAAAGTTATGACCTTTTGATATATAATTTGCATTTCTCAGTAAATCTAACATGTTTGTGTTCATAAAAGAATATCCATTCCCCGGAGCAAAGCGTCTTTACCCTGACTTAATATTCTGTTGAATATCTTCTTATTCCCCGGTGAAGTCACTTCATGAAGACCAAATCTATTTGAGATTAGTCTTAGGTTTCTACAAAGATCTGAAGTTTCTATTTCTCCCCAGTAAATCTCCCCAAGCGGAGAATTTTAAAGATTGACTAATTGGAATTTCGGATTAAGAGAGTCTTATTCTCCAAGTGCTTGAAGTTTTGTCTCCCTAGAATCACCTATCAAAAGAATGTCTATTTCCTGAAGTGGAGTGTTCTCATCCCCAGCTGAATTCGAGAGTTCCTTCGTAAATTTCTCTCGTTCCCCAGTGAAGTCACTTCATAAAGATTTCTTGTTCAAGAATTCTCTAATCTCCATAGCAGAAGTATGGTTTAAAGTTCGTTATGTTGAGAATCTTTTATTATCCCCAGTAAAGACTATTCAAGTATGTTCTCTTTCTTAGCAAAGTCACGGGAACATCATCTCACTTCCTCATAAGAGGCTGTTTATGAGGATCTCATGTCCAAAATTTCCCATTCCTCAATGGTGCTGCTTTATTTGAGATCTCTCTCTCAGGATTTTCATTCCCCCGACTGATTTGTGTTGGGGTTTATTTCATGTCTCCAGTAAAGACCATTGTCTGAGATCTTTTATGCCAAACTTCTCCTTTCCCCAATGGAGCTGCCTTCAGAAATCTATTATTCAGAAATCCTCATCTCATCTGTGAAGTTTCCTTATCAAGAAATCTCCTATCCAGGAATTCTTAATTCTCCAATGGAGTCGTTTCATTGAAAGCACTTATTCACAGATTCTCCCTTTTCCCAATAGATCTCAATCCTGGATGTTGATAAATGTTACTTCCCCAAAAGAGTACGCTATTATGGTTTCTAGCCCCAGGATATTACATCATAGCAGGAAATCCTTTTATCTTAAAGCACATCCTTATTCCCCAGTGGAGCTGAAGATTCTCGTATTTCTAGCAGTAGCATATTTTGTTGAGTTTCTCCTACAGAGAATATCTCATCCCCATCAAAATTTTTGTTTATAAGGTCTCTTATCCCCAACATGGATCTTCATATCCTTGGCAGAATAAAGTTTTATCATCCCCAATGATAAATTTATAGGTTATCAAACAAAAGGAAGTCAGGTGAATTTTGATTTCCCATAAACCCCTTTTTGTTGTTGATCTTCTCCCATAATTCCCAATTTTCCTTCGACATTCCTTATTAAAGTTGATAAGTTTCAATATGATCTTCTCCAGTAGAGTTCGCAATTTATTTTTGCAACTCCTCTCAGTATTTGTAGCCTATTTCTATCAGTGGCTCAGGTGTTAATCCCAACTGAGTTTCAGCTCTTCAAGGCTTTCTTTCCAGCGGTTCTTCATATTTTCTCTTCTCCAGCAGATTTTTGCAATTTATTTTTGCGAATTCTGTTAGGTTTTGACCAATTGGTTGTTGGCTTCTTGATTGGCCATTCCCTAGTGAAAAATTTAAACATGCATCATCGCATTGCATCCTCAAAGTGTATTGTTTGCATTCTCTTGGAACATTACTCCATAGAAAAATAATTCAAACAAGCATTGGAACATAAGCCATTTCTGTTTCTGTTTTCCCCAGTAAATTTGCTAAAACTTCGGATTATATCCCCAGCGAGGTCTTCATCCTCAATATCTCAGTTTCACCCCATACAAATATCCTATTGATGATATTCATTTGATGGTTGAGTGTCTACTTTTGGTTGTAGTTCAGTTTTACCCCGACGCAGTTTTCTCGGGTTTGGTCTTTACTACCCTTATTAGTTCGTTTCAATGTCTATTGATGTACCTTTTGAATACCAATTGCGTCCTGATGTTCATTTTTAGCAGTTTTTAGTAGTACACCCTAATCACCTTGATTTGGGTCGAGTTTTGAGTTTTGTCTCCTCACCCGCGCATGAAATCCAGTTTTTGTTCTGGTACTCATATAGTTCAAGTTTTGTCTAACTAGTTATAATGAGTCGAGTGTCATCTTGTTTTGTTTTCATACCTTGGACTTCTATCAGTGTTTGATTACTAAACCCTTTATCAGTTTTCATTTACCGGGTCTTTTTGCATTGTTCGTTTAATTGCGTCCTTGATTGAAATCAGTCTCCTTTATTCCTTGGATTCTTCTATCAATTTTCGTTTTTAGTTTATCCCTGTTCCTAGACTAGCAAGTGCTCTGAAAAAAATGCACTCTCATCACTTTGCTTTTGGTCGAGTCTTGATCTCATCGCATGTGCATGAAATCCAGTTTGTTTTGCCCTGGTACTCATCTAGTTTGTCTTGCCTAAACTAGTTATTATGAGTCGAGTGTCATCTCATTTTGTGTCTTTCCCTGGACCCTTATATCGGTGTTCGTTTACCATGTCCTTGGTCGAAACCACTCTCTTTGGACGTCTATCAATTTTTTTTTACTGAACCTTTGACAGTGTTTGTTTACTATATTACGACTTTCGTTTGCTGTATCCATTGACTTGAGATGTTTCTTTTATACCCATTCAGGTCTTAGTCAATTTTTGTTTATTGTTTACCCATAGATAGAGACCAGCAGGTGCTCTAAGAAACATGCACTCTCATTACTTTTCTATGGGTCGAGTTTTTCCTCGTTACCCGTGCATCAAATCCAGTTTGTCTTGTCTTGGTACTCGTTTCTAGAAAATTTTGATCTTCTAGTTTTGTCGAGTCGAGTTTTGTCTCGTTTGATGTCATTCCTTAGATTTTTATCAGTTTTTGTTTACTGAGACTTTAACACTGTTGGATTACTATACTTCAACTTTTGTTTGCTGTATCCTTGGTTGACCAGTCTCTTTTAAGACTAGCAGGTGCTCCTAGAATCACGCGCTCTAGCCACATTGCCTCACGTACTTTTTCAGAGTTTAGTTTTACCTATCCTCTCAGGTTTGAGTTTTATCTCACCCCTTTTGTAGTATGGTTTTTATCTTGACACATTATTCTAAAGTCTAGTTTTATCCACTCTTCTAAGTTTGAGCTTTGTCTCAACTTTGTTAAAATCTGCGTTACAACTTCGTTCTGACGCATGTCTTTTGTAGAAGTAGAAATGTTCAAGACTAAGTCATTGGATTGACTAGACTTTATACAAATCAAAATAAAAATCGCCATCGCGCTTTATTGTTTCCAAAGGAATGGGAAAAGAGAGAATAACCCAAAAGAGGGGGAAAGATTCAAGGTAAGGCGGTTGGTTATGCAAAGTGAAGGTATTAACACCCTAAACATCTAAGGTACTCTGTAGGAACCTCTTTGTAAAATCTGTATATTTTGGCTATAAAAATTTGTATATAAAATGGATGGTGGAGGTGAGAAAATAAATATATTTTTTATGATTTTTGCACCCTCCGCGGTTGCGAACCTTTAGTGTCTATGTACCACCTTTCGTGCAATAGGGGATCAGGGTACACGTAGTTCCTCTTTTAAAAATTTGAAACACAAGTGTGTTGGTTGATTTTAAGAGATAAGACATCATCGTCATTGTCCGTGTGGAAAACATACTTACTACCCACAATCATGAGAAAGGAGAATTTGCATCATCTTAAAGTGGAGGATATGGCTTGGATTTTAAAATCAACAATGCCTCACTCAACACCCAAGTGGAAAATATCTCACTTCACTACATATTATAGAAGTATAGTTGTTTGCATCACTACAAGGATTGACAAGAGTCTAATCTTTTGAGAAAAGTTTAAAGATAAAAAAGCCAAAGTGGAAAAATAGTTTGAAATGAGATTG
Source organism: Vicia faba (assembly GCA_948472305.1). Lineage (NCBI taxonomy): Eukaryota > Viridiplantae > Streptophyta > Magnoliopsida > Fabales > Fabaceae > Vicia > Vicia faba. The sequence goes on from OX451737.1 coordinate 1,029,968,250, forward strand.
ATTGACTTTTAGTCTTCTCACAAAAAAATGTCAAGGTATTATTAAATTGATTGAAGTTTATTTATGAAAAGATTTTTGAAAATGCATGGACCTAGGTCCAAGTTTATTATGAAAGTGTTCCAAGTTTAGAAATAAGAAGGGTTTTCAAAAGGAGGGAGATGATTTTTGAAATTAGATATGATGGGAGGAAAAGATGAGACTATCCTAAAGCATAAGGTAAAAGCTAAGGAGAAGAATCATCTAACCAACAAGAAGCAAATACTTGACATTATGAGTCAAGATAGAATTCCCATTCTTTGGATTGAAACCAAGCAAGAAAAGATACTAGACCTCTTGAGAGAACCAAACTTCAAGTGTATTAAGTCTTCACAAAAATTGGGCAGAGTAAAGGCTGTATACGGGGGAATTCCAGATTACAAATAGAGAATGTAATCACAAAAATTTGCACACAAAAACAAACAAGCAACCTAATGTCTTGAGGTAAACCTCAAGAACTCCAGACAAAATAATCAGGTAAGATCACAAGGTATCCAAGATAGGTCAAGGTTTCTAATCCTAAGTCCAAGAAAAAGTCTCGTGCTCCATAATGCCAAGGATAGTAACCAAATAGTCCAAGTACCATTTAGAGTTTTTTAGGGTTTATGTTGATTATTAAGTATCTTAAGAAAAGAAAAGAAAAGCTCAAGTGAGCAAAGTAAAAATGACAATAAAATAAATTCTCAAATGAGCAAAGATGAGAATGGCATGAAATGTAAATGCTAAAAAAAAAATACATAAAGCATAAAAAAGGATAAAAGCATAAGATAAAACAAGTCAATAATTAGTGGTTAGTTGGATGACCATCTTGAAACTTGCATTTGGAACTCATTATAGGATCGGTAGAACCAAAGCCTCCACACAACAAGTTGCATTTGCTTTTTGTCAAGTATATCATCCATTTGGATTTCTCACAAGTACCATTTAATGATCAACGATGTTTAAGTGATCCGCGTTGACCAAAGGTGTTGTAGATCCATTAGAGGATTGGTAGAACCAAAGCCTCCACACAATGAATCTCAAGGTTATTGGATCCAAGAGATCAAATTAACATACTTGGGCTTACAATCATAAGTTTGGGCCATAAATGATCATTTATTCGAATCGGGACAAAATTTAGCGCTATGTTAAGCAATCGTAAGTGGACTTATATAGAATTCGTATCTATTTTGAGGCCGGTCAATAGCAATCTATGCACTATTTGTTTTGAGACATGATATAGAGATCATGCTCCAATAACATTTAGTGCAAAAGAAGGGGATGAGATGAAGGGGGTTAGGCAAAAAGATGAATAAACCACTTTTGAATTAAAAGTTTAATCAAACTATTGTTAAAATCATTCATCCATTTTGGTGGAGTTGAACTCAACACCCAAGATCCAATGATGTTAATAAAGTAATGATCAAAAAATTAACTCAAGACAGCCAGAAAATAATTACAAAATAATATCACATTTAATATATACATTAAAAGGTTAAAAAAATGTTTAAAAATAGAAAATAATGAGGAAAATATCAATTATGTTCAAATTAATCAAGAAATGAAAAATAAGGCCATAGAAAAATCAGAAATGGATCCAAACATTTTTATAAAAAAATTGGTAATTTTTAAAAGTCAGAAACTATTTTTAAACCATTTAAAATTACTTTAAAAACATAAAATAGATCAAAAATAGTAAACCTCAACATAAAATTCCATAAAATTTTCAGAAAGTCAAAAATATGCAAAATAATATTTAAGAATTTTTTCAGAATTAAAAAATGTCAGAAAGTATTTTTTTTAAGTAATTAAAAGAAAGCAAATAATACAAAAAATATAAGAATTACCAAATGTTAAAATAAAAATGTGAAAAATATTCATGAGATCAGAAATAATTCAAAGTATTTTTGTGAATTTTTTCATAATTTTTGGATAAAAAATAAAAGAGTTATGAATTTTTGAAAATTTAATCAAATAAAATATAAAATCAGAAAATAAAATAAAACCAAAAAGATGTGGACCATTAGATCATAGTCAAAACGCGTTAGTAAGCTAATCTAATGGACCAGACGCGTTGTGCTTGATATGGACCTTAGTGAAACACGCATGTGATCAAAAAAAGGGCAACCAATGAAATTAAAACATTTGGCACGCTATCATTGGCTGAGACGAGACATGTCATCGTCTTCAACCTCCAGACACCCTGCAATGGGGGTTTTGTGAGATCGTTCAAATGGAAAAATTAGGATCCCAGGCTAGCATCATTGAACTCGTCTCTTCAAGACGATTCTAACACAACCATCGCGCCAAATTTATATAAAGTATGGAGAGAGATATGAATCAAAAACTCAGAAAATAGCGAGCACCTTCAATTTGAGATTTCTCTCTCAATTCTCAATGGATTTAAAAATTGTAAGCAGCATTAGAATCAGACAAAGGAGTAGAATAGATTAGTGCTTGATTTGGATCCAAATGATGGAGAATTCTACCTTTTCAAAGTTCAAGTAAGAAGCTCTGAAACTGGACTTCTGTAGCTTGAATTATGGGTCGGTTTGATTGGTTTAAGTACTGGAGAGTTTGTATGATGCTCAAGGATGATGACTGCGCAAAGAATTTTGGAAGAGGAAGCTTAAATTTCATAAACTGAATTCAAAAAAAGTGGGTTCGTGTGAGGTTTTGGCAGGGTGTTCTTGGCTCTCTAAGCTTGGGAAAATGGATGGGGGATGACCCTCTATTTATAGGGAGGTGAATGGGATCAAAAGAAAGAGTGAATGATGCGTTTTGGAGGGAATTCGTGTGGGTCTGCATCATGAAGAGAGTGTGACTCAATTTTGATCAAAACTCAGCTAAATCGTGCGTTTCAAGATGCTAAACACTTTTGGGAAGTTTCTAATCATGATTATAAACAAAAATGCGTGGAAAACTTGTGTTTAGAAACCAAAACAAAGACTTGAAAATCTGACTTGTGATGAAACTTTAGTTTCAAGTTACCAAATTCAAATCCATGGTATTTCCAACTCAATGGGTCTTAGGGCGTAATTCTTAATGCTTTGGAAAGATGAGGTTACCAGCTTTGCAATGGAAAAAGAATTGAATCAAATGGATGCTTGAGCTGAAAGTTACATGGAGTCAAAGTTGAAGAAAAAGAGTTGACTTTCCATACTTAGAAATATTTCAAAATCTTCTTCAAAAATGACCTATAATATTTTGTATCCAAACATGGCCTTCCAGTTAGAATTTTCTCTTGACCAAAAAATATGTAATGAAGTAGATCTCTTGAATGACAATTTGAAATTTGAACCACTCAAAATCTCAAAAAATTGAGCAAGTTATGACTTGTTGAAGTTGGCCAAAAATCATGAAATGACCTATAATCTTTTGCATTCTTAAGGCAAATTCCATCCATTTTCTCACTTTGCACATAAAAGAAGGCATAAAGTAAACATCTTTAAGATCATCATGGAAAAACAATGGACTCAAGGTGATAAAAATTGACCAAGTTATGACCATTTGAATGCACATATGGCAAATTGGGGACTCATTTGGATGACTTGTAATCTTTCTTCTTCACAAAGTTACTTCCACATGAAAACTCCTTGGAACTTTTGAAGTGATTTGTTGGTAACTCTTTGAAGAGAAGTATGTATTTGGAATCACTCAAAAATACCAAAAGGCGAGCAAGATATTCTCCTTTGAAGTTCAAAACCCTAGCCTCTAGATCAAGAGAATACTTTGAGGAACTTTGACAAGTTTGAAAAAACTTTTTGTGCCAACATTCTTTCTTTGTGAATAGAAGTTGTTGAGGATGATGATGAGGACTCATAGCCACCAAAACCACTTCCATATCTTGAAATTTGAGAGAAATGTGCTCTTGTGACCAATAGGAGCAAGACCTTGTCCAATCATGACAACTTCTTCCCTCAACCCCTTGTACTTTTGAATCAATTTTGATAGCTTTGAAATATGTTGAACCAAAATAAGCCTTGTCATGCCATTTCTTCCAAAACAACTTCAATGGTGAGGTTTGAATTTCTCAAGATTTATTGACTAGGGCATGGAAATAAACTCATGGACCCATGAAGCAACTTGCTAAACCTCATTGCCTTTACCTACATTATTAACAAGTAAGACAAACCAACATTGCATTTTATTAATTAGAAAGAAAATCAAAGCAAAATATTCATGATCAAAAAAGAAAATAATTGAAGGTGCTTGGTAACTCCTCAAAAAATCAAAGCTAAAGATAGGGAGAAGAACCAAAAGCCTTAATGTGATCTTGTTGTGATTGAAACAATATGGTATGATGAAGAGGTCTTAGGGGAAAAAATTGGGGTACAACATCTTTAAAGGGCCAATTTTCATTAGACCCTCTGCTTGCTAAATCCAATTTCATTTGGTACCTTGTAAGTCCCACGTCTGTTGGCATTCTTTGTCTTTTGGGGGCTTTACTTCTTTTCCAAGAGTGTAAATTTTAGATTTCTTTCATATTCAATCATCTTCAACTCTGAACGCTCAAAAGTTGTCTCTTTTCTCACTTATCATGTTTAAGATGATTGAATAGGGACAACTGTTTCACCCCAAAACTTACCCTCTTCATTTCAGAATTTTTATGGCTTATATTTCATCATACGCATTCATGCATTATGATGGGATCAAGGTATCCTTATCTTCCCGATTTTCTTCAAGTTGTGGAAAATGGTTGGGTTGTCAATCAATACAAGGAGGTTATTACATCCTCTTTCTTTTGATCATTCATATTTCCAAGGTTTTTCATGTCTCAGGATATGCCATCTTTTAGCTTTTACACTATGATTTTGAATTGAATCTGGGACGTCTTTCTTGAAAAAATTCTTGAAGTGTCATCATCGTGGGTATTGTCTCATTACATTTTCACTCATCAACTGAGGATCATCAAGAGATTATGGTTTGTATCTTGTATCCTTCTCGTTTGACTTTCCTTTCATTTGAATAAGAACTTGAGGTATAATATCTAAGAATCTTGCAGAGTTAGGGTTTTCTTTTGGTTTGGATTTTCTACACTAAACTTGTTTCAGTTGAAGTTCTCTTTGGTCAAAAGTTAAGGTTCATTTTTCTTTTCAGGAGATGATAAAAGGTTTTCTTATAGAGTGAGTTTAATAGTGAAATACATAAATATTTGGTGCATGGTTTAAGCTTTAAGCTATCTCATACAAATGTTTGATGTGTGTGTAATTTGAAGGATCGTCTGGGGAGTTTAGAGCATGGATAAGGGTTTTGATTTTGGTCAAAGTCAATAGAAGTTTGATTCTTTATTCCAAAATTCTTATGAAGTTTGTTTTGGTTTTTCATCTCATTGGTACTTTTGATTCAAGATTGCAAAGGGTATGGAAAGTTTCAAAATAGAGAGGAGGTGGAAATTCAATTTTACACTTGAATACAAGGAAATTTATTTGAGTCTTCCATTGGTTTTCACTTGAAAACATAGTTTGACTTTGGGGAATTAAGTTTACAAGGAACCAAATTCTAAGTTCATGAAATTTCATTTGTTTTCAAGATGGTTCCTCATCCCAAATTTCTAAACTTTTCATTTAGAAGAATCAAGATGACAGAGTATAAATCCAAAACTAAAACTTCAAATGGCATTCATAATTCAATTTCCATGGAATAAGCTCCAAGTTCAATATTTTTCTAACTTTTCAAACATCATTCATTCAAGTCTTATACTTTGAAGTTACAAGTTTATTACAGAGTTGTCTTTAGTCTTACAATTTCTAGAAAAGTTATAAGTCCTAAAAATATAAAACTTTTGTGGCTTCTTGAAACCATCGTGTTCTTTATGAAAAACTTCAACATTGATCTTCAAGCTTGTCCATAACCTTCTTCAACTTTGTCTTGCCTTCTTCAAGCATTCCCCCTTTGCTTTTTCAAGCCCTTGCCAATCATCATATCATGAAACAAAGAGAAAGAAAATTTTATAACACAATCAAACAAAAACAGTGAACAAGAAAGTGAGAAAAGAAGCTTTTCAAAGAGATTTTCATAAGTTCATCACTAGGGTCTTGTGATACGAATCATATTTTAGGGTGTTTAACAAATCATGTTCACAAATACAACAAGAAGGCCTCATACATTATTTCTCAAGCAATAATCAGAATTTTAGTACCTAAACATGGGCCTATTATCCTATTGCAAATCACAAAAGTTTAGTTTTGGTTCACAAAGGGAGGTGTAAAAATACAAATAAACTCATAATTTCATCACAGTTACGTAGCATTATGGGTCCATGTAGTAAAGCATCAAGTCAGAATACCTGTAAAGCTCAACAAGAAGCATCACAAATCAAAAGTGCAAACTAAGTAAAAGACCAGCCCAGTTACAATAATCAGAGAAAAAGGGGCATCTCAGACATCAAAAATAGCACTCAAAATCACAAGTCAGATTCGAATTTTCAAAGCCTAACACGTTCAGTTTCTAGTTTTCCCAGATTCTACAAATAAAAAAATAACATATCAGAAAGGTGAAGCCTAGCACATACTTTTATCAGAAGCCTGTTATCACAAAGCCCAACAACCAAATGGCCAAATTTCACATCTCAAGAAATTAACATATCAGAGTTATGAAATCCCAATAGGCAAGCAAATTGTTGTAGCAAAGTTAACATTACAGCAAACAATTAAAAGATTTCAAGAAGCCCAAAACAAAATTCTTACAGGCCTGTTATATCAATCTTGAAATCAACACACAAACCCTAAGTGGTATCACTATAAAACCATTCATTTGCACAAGTTTTAGGGAGGTCATTGTTCAAAGAATATTAGAAAATGCAGTTATCAAGCACAACCCCTAAATCTATTCATCATTTTCCCTCACTCAAAAACCCTTCAGAAATCAAAAGAAAAGAGAAGAAGAGAAAAATATTTTGAAACACAGGGAATACGAAAGAGCGAGAATTAGAAGGATCTCACCAAAAATCGCAGAGAGATTGTAAAAATCGTGAATCACAAAGACTACCTTGCGTATTTTCTTTCTCTTTCCCTTATGTCCTTCCTCCTTTCCTTATATCTTTAACTTTTGGTCTAGGGTTTACAAAACCCCTTTCTAGATTTCACCTCTGTTTTAGATTTTCTGTAGGAATAAGCCACATATTAGTGATTAGAAGAGAAAGATGAAGCGATTGATGTTAAAAAATTTGAAATCTATAACTTTCAAGACGGCGCCGCCATGAGGCCTCATGGAGCCACCGTGGAAATTCTTAGGCTCCACCGCAAATATTCATTAGGAGCACCGCTCCAGATCTCTCATGTTTTCTTTTTCTGGGTTTTGATTTGTTTGTTGTTGAATAAAGACAAAGAGAACGAGAGAGAGCGTAAGCAAAGAAAAATATAGTTTAGTTTGTTATGATTATTCTATAATTTAATTATTTTGTTTTTTTAGAATAATCATGTTTTATGACTAATACGGTGGTGACACTTGTCACCGTGTGTTTTGATTAACCTGTGGATTCCATGCAGTGCTCCACCACGCGGTCAACCATGCACTCTGCTTCTTCAGTCGCGAGATCAATCATCATTGTCAGTCTTACGGATCAACGCTTTAGATTTGCGCATCCATGATGCATCTTTATTAGCCAATCGTACAGGATCACCAGGATGACCTTCTTGGGCCTGAACACCAGCTACTATCCGCATCTCCCCCAGATTACTGCATTCTCAGGCCCATAAATCTTTTATTTATATATTATTTTTTTGTTAAATAATTAATTTATATCAAATATAAAATATAAAAATACTTTTGTTTATTTTAAATAATTAATTAGATTGGAATATGATATTTAATATAATTAATTATTTTGTTAATTAATTTTATTAAATAGATTAATTCAATTTCATTTAGTTATTTAATTATTCGATTGGATTGTATTGTTTGTTTATTTAGACTTTTTATCGTATTATGGATTCGATACATGCCCATTCGTAGACTTGTACCCCCACTCCCATATGGTTTGTAATATATTAGAATTTTATTTTCTTTATTATTTCTTTATATGTTTTAATTATTACTATTATGCATATTTCGTCCAATTAAAACACATGGCCTCCTATTAGGCTCATCATCAATCAAAAGGTATCCACCTACAAATGCACACTTGCACACATTCATAGTTTGGTCCTAGGATTTTCTATAGCGACAATTATTCGATCGATTGTTCCAATTGGTCGTTTAGAATACTAGTGCCACGCTAGACCCACTTTTCAGGAGCATGCATATAGCCACCATGTATGGGCTTTTGATTTTTGTCTTATGAATTGAAGCAACTCTCTTCTCTCCTCTTGGTCCACATACCAAGATTTTCTTAAAGGGTCTCATTGTTGAATTCAGGCATGGCCATTCTCACGAGGTTAATCAAGTTTTACCCTTGGTTAACCATAACCCGAATCAATCACTTTGGTCCATATACCAAGTATTTCCATGCACAAAGGGTATCATGGTTTAAGGTAGGAGCACCTACTCTACGGGATTAATCAAGTACACCCCTTGGTTAATCATAACCCGATTCAACTCCAATATACCAAGCATTTCTTTTATGTTGTGGACACTCGTGCTTTGATCTTGTAATCGATCGTTGATGCGACCCGTGTATGCCTAACTGATTGTTAATGGAGGAGGTTCAAAGAGGTGTCCTGTAGAGTTTTCTTATCTCATGCGTTTTGAAGAGGCAACGAACCTACTCTGTTAGGTATCATCATGGCTTCATTCTTCATTTCCATATTTCAATGCTTTCTAGAGATTGTGTCAAGTAGGATTTTACCGCTTTCCTTGCCATATCAAGAAGGAATAGAGATACATGAAAAGGACCCCCATTGCTGATATCTGTCAGGAATCCCTCTGATTTATTTAAATACTTATTTAAGGCAATTTCATATATGTGCCTTGTTCGCTTACTTGTTTGCTATACCATACATCCATTAGGATCGCTCGATTAGAGTAGCTTTCAGGTTAGACATTAGGATAGGTATCTATGCATGCTAACATAGGGTAGAGATTTCCATTTCCAAAACTCAACCGTAGGTCCATCATTGTATTATTACACTAGGGCTAGAGATTAGGATAGTTTCTCTTAGATGTTTTATTATTTCTTTTGCATCCTTGCATCTTAAAACTAAAACCTTCTTTTTCTTGGCATATCATAAAACTTATCTAATGAATTTAAATACTTCTTCAACGTAAAAAAATACAAACATTTTTATTTGTTTGTGTGTCTTGGCTTTATTTTAAGCCTTTCTAAGTCGATGTTTTTCCATCCTTGCCATGATATTTTGCTATCTTCGTGTCAATGTTTCGCCATCGTGTATGTTTGTTATCCTACTCTGATTCTCAATATCATTTTTAGGTATGATGTTTTATCATCTAAGTTTTGATTTCTTGCCATCCTCGCCATGATATTTTTCTATCTTTGTGTCCATGTTTTGCAATAACGTATGTTTGTTATCCTACTCTGATTCTCGATATCATTGTTAGGTGTGATTTTTTATCATATAATTTTTGATTTCTTGCCATCCTTTCCATGATATATTGCTATCTTCCTGTCGTTGTTTCTCCATCACGTATGTTTGTTATCCTACTCTGATTCTCAATATCATTGTTTGGTGTGATGTTTTATCATCTAAGTTTTGATGTCTTACCATCCTTGCCATGATATTTTGCTATCTTGGTATCGATGTTTCTCCATAGCGTATGTTTGTTATCCTACTTTGATTTTCAATATCATTGTTAGGTGTGATGTTTTATCATCTAAATGGTAATGTTTTGTCATCCTTACCATGATATTTTACTATCTTTTTTCAGATGTTTCGCCATCGCATATGTTTGTTATCCTACTTTGATTTTCGATATCATTGTTAGGTGTGATGTTTTATCATCTTATCTGATATTTTACTATCATGCTGATGTGTTATCATCTTATCTGAGTTTGTGTTGCCATGTGATGTCTTGTGGTCCTTGTTTTGGTGTTTTATCATCGTTGCTGACATTTTACCACCTTGATTTTTGCTTTTATCTTTTTAACTAAAAAACACAAACCAACCAAAATATATGAGCCGAACTACGGCTGCTCTGATTCCTCAATAGGGATACGTAGGCATTGGGGTAGGGCCCGAATGAGAACAACTTTATTTTCCCTACATTATTTTCTCTTTTCTTTTGCATGCATTCCCTTTTATATTTTAAGCTTAGACATATATTTTTCACACCCTTATATTAGAAAAAACATGAGTGGACACCGCAGAGTACTACAAGTGTGTGGGGTGCTAATACCTTCCCCTTATGTGATAGACTCCCTTACCCAATCTCTCAGTCGTAAGACCGTGATTTCACCCCTTCAGGTTTTCTCGATGTTTACCTTTCCCTTTCGGAGGGATAAAAAATGTTCGATGGAGACTTCACTGATTTTATATTAGATGAAGGTTCGGCCAGTTGTTTCACTGTACATCCAATGACATAGTTGAAACTAAATCATTATATTATAAAAACAAATTAGTGGACCGGAGAGGCGTTGGAGCCCTAGCTCCTGCCGCCTTCTCCGGTGAAGCTTTTTTCTTATTCTGCAAAAACAAACATTGTTAGAGATCTAAAGGGACCCTACCCCCCTAAATCAAGCCATGTGAATTCAATGAGACCATTGTTTTTGGATAATTCATGCTAGTTTGAGAGGTTTAAGGAAAATAGCATTGATCGGTATGAAAATGGTAGTTCCTGATCTAGCCATCATGAGACTCATGCAATGGAATTTTCCTACCTATTGATACCCCATTAACCCATTAGTAAGGTTATTAGCTATTAAAACATAGAGAAAAAAGAAATACAAAATTCATGCAATCGTGGAAATTGGTGATACATGGGATGTTGTTTCGTGCCCTTTGGATCATCAAAGATGCTCCATTCTTACCCTATACCACTTCATAAATTGATTGGGAGGGTTAAAATGTTTTAAAAACGACTGCAAATAGGTTTCATGCTTTGCCCTAATTTGAATGATTTTGGAATTTTTGGAGAGGTCTTATTTTAGACAATGATCCTTGTCTTTGTCTAAATTGCTGAGAATATATAAGTTGAAATTAGTTCAACCAGACATGGGCTTGGATTTTGTATGAAAAGCCTTGTTTTTCATCTTATTTATTTTGAATTAATAATGAATAAATAATCAAAATAAATAGAATAAAAGGTCAAGGAGTGTATGAGTAATATATGAGGTTCAATATAAGTTGGAAAACACGTTTGTACTTTGAAACAATAGCCTATTAGCCCAAAAGTTTAAGTTTGCTCAATGTGAACTTCATGCATTTGCTCAAATTTCCCAACTTGCACCAATCATAACTCTCTCAATGTTTATCATTTGAAGGTGATCTTTGACTTTTTGGAAATCTAAAGATGTCCTCTACAATATTTATGTTGATAATGTTTGCATTTGGAGACTTTATCTTGATGTAAATTTCGTTGACAAAAGTGTATTTTTGTTGACTTTTGAAATGAACTATAATGTATTGGCCCATATATCTCAAATGAAGCATTTTTTGGACTTGAACTTTAAGAGATAAATTTGTAGATAATTGAATTTCCTTCAAAATGATCTTTGGTTGAGAAAAATCTGATGAAGCATGTGAAAGTTATGCTTGGTCAAAGTTCAATTGATTTCTCCTTAAGAAAACCCTAATTTAGCAACTTTTGACTTATGACGAATCTTGAGATTTCTTGATGAATCATGATCAACCGCTTATCAAATGATAAATGTGACTTAGAAATGTTGATGTTGACCAAAAATCTTGAAGTTTGACTGTATGTTGACCATAGTGAACCTTTTGTTCAATATAGTTATTTTTTAGTCATTTGAGCCATTGACTGAGCAAACTTGTGATGCAAGGCATGAAACTTGGTATTAGAATTCTTGGAGACATATAAGAAACTATGGCAACCACTTAAGGCCTTAGAAACCCAGACTTCCTTGAGAAAAGTGCAACCCTAGTTGTAAGTCTATTGCTTAGGAGGAGAATTTGTCTGATCAATTCTTGGGCAACCTTGAGAATTTGAGAACCCTAGGAGAATGTCTTGAAGAAAAATGAGAGAGAAATTTTTTGGGTATAACACATAGTATTTTTGTTCTTTATTTCTGATTAAGATCCCTATCTTTTTCCTGGATTATCCTTTCGGGTTTTCAATCCACCAGGATAATATTTTGTTTATTTCCCTAATTTTTGCCTGGATCGCCCTTTAGGGTTTTCAATCCACTGTGATGCTCCTTTTTTCCTACGTCGCTCGTTTAGGGTTCTAACTTGGAAATATTTTTATACATAGTATTTTTTGACTGCGTCTAAATTTTCCAGATGCGGCAGTTCTTCCCCATCCGTTGTTGTGAGGATAAGACCGCCACCCAAGAATGATATTTTTACCACATACGAACCTTCGTAGTTGGGTGTCCATTTTCCATGTGAATCAAGGCGAGGTAGAAGAATCTTTTTGATTACCAAATCTCTTTCTTTGAACACTCAAGGGCGAACCTTCTTGTCGAATGCTTTCTCCATCCACTTTTGGTAAAACTGACTGTGGCACAAAGCGGTCAAGCATTTTTCTTCAATGAGGTTAAGCTAATCAAGTCGTGTTTGAACCCATTTTGACTCTTCAATCTTTTTTTACATTAGAACTCTTAGTGGCTAAATCTCTAATTCAACCGAGAGTATTGCATCCATGCCATATACGAGAGAGAAAGGGGTTGCACATGTTGACGTACATACGGAAGTACGATAGCCATGTAGAGCAAGGGGAGCATTTAATTCTAATCTTTGTACGACTTCACCATTTTCTGAATGATTTTCTTGATATTCTTATTGGCAGCTTCAACAACCTCGTTCATCTTGGGTCGATATGGTGAGGAATTATGATGCTCGATCTTGAAGTCATCGCACAACTGCTTCATCATTTTGTTATTCAAGTTGGATCCATTGTCTGTAATGATTCTTATAGGAACCCCATATCTACATATAAGATTCTTCTTGACGAACTGAGTAACCACTTGTCTTGTAACTTTTGTGTAGGACGTGGCTTCCACCCATTTGGTGAAGTGATCGATAGCAACTAGTATAAACCAGTGTCCGTTAGAGGCTTTAGGCTCGATTATTCCTATCATATCAATTCCACACATTAAAAATGTCCAAGGAGAACTTAGGACATTCAAAGGAGTCGATGGCACATGCATTTTGTCGGTGTAGATTTGGCATTTGTGACATGTCTTTGTATAATGGTAGCAATCAGATTCCATCGTCAACTAATAATAACTTGCTCGCAAGATTTTAATGTCCATCATGAATTTCCTAAAGTGCCTTCATGAATTTCTCCCATAAGTGTATCTGATTCATGTTTTTCCACGCACTTGATAAATACCATATCATAGTTTCTTTTGTATAACATATCACCATTCAGAAAGAACTTTGAAGTTAGCTTCCACAGAGTTTGTTTGTCAATCACAGAGGAATTTGCTGGATATTATTGTTTCTCGAGATATCTTTTGATGTAATAGAACTGAGGCTTGTTATGCGGTCCTACTTCAATGGCGAGGCAATGTGAAGGTTCTTCAAAGTGTCTAATTGAAATGAGTGGTTCATGGTTTGGCCAGGTCACTTTGAACATGGCTAATAAAGTTTCCAAGGTTTCTGCCATTCGATTTTCATCTCGCAGAATATGACTGAATGCGACCTCAGTAAATTACGTGGCTAGCTTCAAAACATGATCCTGATATGGAATCAATTTGGGATGTTTAGTGTCCCATTCACTGTTGACTTGGTATATGACTAATGCCAAGTCTCCATGCACTTCGAGATGTTTAATTCTTAGATTAATAACAACTTCTAGATCCAAGATACAAGCTTCATATTCAGCAATATTGTTGGTGCAGTCAAAACATAACCTTGCAGTATAAAGTTTGTGAAAATTCTTCAGAGAAGTCAAAACTTCCTTGATACCGTTCCCTAGTGCATTTGAAGCCCCGTGAAACATGAATGTCCAACATGCCCCTGGTTCAGGTCCTTCGTTAGGTCCTGGTATTTCGTATTCACCTATAACCATGACATCTTCGTTTGCGAGGTCAAACTTCATTGGTTTATATTCTGGAAACGACTGGTGAGCTAGATGGTCAGCTAACACACTACCCTTGATGGCCTTTTGAGTATCATATTGGATTTCGTAATCAAATAGTAACATTTGCCATTGGGAAATTCTTCCTGTAAGAGCTGGTTTTTAGAACACATACTTCAAAGGATCCATTATTGCTATTAACCAAGTGGTGTGAGTTAATATATACTACCTTAACCGTTTAGTAGCCCAAGCCAAATCACAACAAGTCTTCTCAAGGAGCGAGTACCTGGTTTCACAGTCGGTGAATTTCTTACTAAGGTAGTAAATTGCATGCTCTTTTCTACCCGTTTCATCATGTTGTCCTAGTACACATCCCATTGACCCTTAAAGCACTATTAAGTACTTGATGAGAGGTCTTCCGGGAACTGGTGGCATCAATATTGGTGGCTCTTGTAAATATTGCTTTATCGTCTCGAAGGCTATCTGACAATCATTATTCCACACCACTGTCTGATATTTTCGAAGTAACTTGAATATAGGCTCCCACATAGCAGTTAGGTACGATATGAACCTCGAAATTTAATTCAATTATCCTAAGAAACCACAAACCTCTTTTTCTATCCTTGGATCTAGCATTTCTTGTATGGCTTTTGTAACACCCCAATTATACCCCGACAATTATATAAATAAATCAGAGTTATAAAATCATTCACTCAAACGAATCGGGATGTCACAAATTCAACATTAAAACTCATTGCATTTATCGTGGATACGTAACATTTTAAAACATTGGATGAACCATCATCATAACAATTAAATCTCTTAATTCAACAATTCAAACATCTACGCAGCGGAATTCTTAATAACATCTTTATCATCATTACAACAACTTCAAAACAACACAATTTAATAATAATCAACTTAAAGTTCAACAACTGAATAATCAACAATCAAAAGCAATAAGCGTTCATCCCCCTGAGTGTTACATATCAGAGAAATGACACCGACTCGAACTATTGAAGGTATACAACCTTCACTCTCAATTACCTGCAGGTTACCAACAGAAGGGCAACATTCAAACAGAACGGGTGAGATATCTAACAATATAATAAAGCGCGTGATAATTAATATATTAAACTAAATCACATAACATCACCACTTCTCATCTCATAATCAACAATAATCACAACAATAATACACATTCACAACATCAATACACACTTCTTTATGCAATCATATAATGCAACTTGATACTATGCAATCATATAAAACAACTCTCATTAACATCATCTCATCAACAACTCACCCGTACAGTAATACACAGTAACTTATCAATTTCACAATGTTGGCCATAGGCCTATACAAGATATTTTCTATAATTAGTTAACCAACTAAGGCTTACTTCTAAATCACCAAATCTCCACATACTACTATTCTGTAATATTACATCATTATTATCATTAATCCTACTATTAAAAACCAGATAGTACTCTACAAACGTCTCATCCTCATCCTTCATCACAAAAACCAACATAACGATCAACACGGGAACTAATTCAAATCCTATGGTTATCCTTACTATTCTTCATTTTAATCAATAAGAATTAAGTTCATCGAGTTAGATATTTAACGCTTCGAACGACACCTCAAACGGAGTCCGAAAACTCAAGTTACAACATTCTCGAACTGATTCTGCCAAAAACAAGACAACATGGGTCGATGCATAACTCCTTGGATCGACGTATACTGCACTGAACTCGCAACATGAGTCGACGCATCCTCTCTTGTATCGACTCATACTGAGTCTGCCACACGGCATGTATCGACATATGCTCCTACGTATCGACTCATCCTGAGTCTAAAGGTCCTCATGTATCGATGCAATGCTCCTTTGTGTCGACTCATCCTGAGTCTAAAGACCTGCTCGTATCGACACATACCATTTGGGGTCTACGCATACTGCTCTATCCTGCATAATTTCTGCGATTTTTCTTTGCGCTTTCACTATGGGTTCCATACTTTGAGCTCTAAACACATCTCCTAATCATAGAAAATAATCTCTTACGATTATCCTACATCAAATAAACAGCATCGGGACATCATCATTCATCTTTCAATCATCAATTCTCATCATACAACAACATATACATTCAATTCATGAACAAGACAACAATCACCTCTAACCCCACATACCAATTATCATGAACCCAATTATAGAGTCAGAACCCCACCCTTACCTTGGATTGAAGGTCGCTCTACAACTTTCTCGAATTGAATTCCCGTTCTTCCGTTCTTCCTCTTTTCAACAGCTTCACGTTCTTCTTCTAACCCTTATTCTTCTTACTGCTTTCAGCTTTCACCTTGTTGGGATCTACCTCAATACCGCACTGCCTTACAATAAAACACAATAGCTTACCTGACCTGACACAAAATGTACATTTGTTCAGATTTAACCTTAGTTTGAACTTTCGCAGATGCTCGAATAATTTCTATAAGTGAATGATGTGATCTTCCTCCGTATGGGATTTGGAAATCATATCATCCATGTATACATCAACTTCCTTGTGGAACATATCGTGAAATAGTGTGACCATAGCTCGTTTATAAGTTTCCCCTGCATTCTTTAGACCGAAAGGTATCACCTTGTAACAGAAATTGCCCCAAGGAGTCATGAAAGTAGTATTTTCCATGTCTTCGTGTGCCATTTTGATCTAATTATAACCTAAGAAACTACCCATGAGTGAGAATAATAAAGCTTGAGCTGTATTATCCACCAAAACATCTATGTGAGGTAACAGGAAATTGTCTTTGGGACTTGCTTTGTTCAGATCCCGATAATTTACACACATGCATACTTTTCCGTCCTTCTTGGGTACTGGTACGATGTTATCTATCCAAGGTGGGTAGTCTACCACCACTAAGAACCCTACACCAAATTTCTTAAGGACTTCTTCTCGGATCTTTCTAGACATGTCTGGACGAGTTCTCTTGAGCTTCTGTCTAACTAGAGAGCATCCTTCCTTGAGAGGTAGTTTATGCACCACAATATATGTATCCAATCCTGGCATATCTCTGTAATACCAGGCAAATATATCCACATATTCATGTAACAACTTGATCAGTCTTTCTTTGACGCTTTCCTCCAATGTTGCCCCTAGCTTAATTTTTTAGGATCCTCCTCTGTGCCAAGGTTGATTGTCTCAATGCCCTCTTGGTATGGTTGTATATTGTCAGCCATTTTCTCTAATTCCCTCTCTAATTCTTTGGAGAGTTCAAGATCTTCATCATCTTCCTCTTCCGCTTGGTTAATGGGTGCGTCAAAATTATATCGGATAGCAACAGTAACGTTATCGGTGATTTTAGGCATGGAACTACACATTTATCATGTTTTAGTGAAATTTTAGTATGTGAATTTGGAAAATGCATATGAAGAAAAGTATTTCCATTTTAAAATATAAGATATAAATGAAAGAGAAAGACAAGGGTCTTAATTGAATGCGAAATATAACTTTTATTAATTGCGAATATTGTTTGAAGAAAATTGGGGGATCCTTACAAGCTACCCCTATGCCTCGAGCTTGACATAGGTTCTTTCAAAAACAAGAAAAATTAATTTGGAAAGGAAAAGATCTCTGGAATATCTACGGCTGTCCAATTCTTGAACTCTTCTCCTGGAGCACATTCGCGGATGAAGTCAGATGCTCTCTTGGTGTTGCTTTTGTTAGATATCATTTCCAATTGTCCACCATGCTCTGTTCCTTTATTGATAAAGGTCTCCTGGATTGGAGGAAATTGCGCCTAGTCTTTCAGGGTAGCCTTTGATGATTCATATCCCAAACCAAAACGATTCTTCTTCTCAAGCATCTCCATAAGTTTACCCCAAACTTTTGAGGTACCATCTTCCACAACTGTTTGTAAATATCTCCACGAAGTCACAATAGGTTTCTTGATTTTCTCCACTGGCCGGGTTACCATTGAGGCCACCTCTAAGACTTGGAATGGTGTTTCTATGCATTATTCATCCGCACTGATATATTTTAGGACCCTGTGTGACTTACAAAGATGTCCTCTTCCCCGTAGATTATAACCAATCTTCCTTCAATGAAGAACTTCAATTTTTGGTGTAGAGTTGAAGTAACGACCCCCGCTGCATGAATCCAAGGTCGTTCGAGAAAACATGTGTATGCTGGCTCTATATCCATTACTTGGAAAGTAATGTAAAACATATGTGGGTCGATCTTGATAGGAAGATCCACTTCTCCAAACAT
Organism: Vicia faba; assembly: GCA_948472305.1. NCBI lineage: Eukaryota > Viridiplantae > Streptophyta > Magnoliopsida > Fabales > Fabaceae > Vicia > Vicia faba. The sequence continues at coordinate 1,029,986,633 of OX451737.1, forward strand.
TGTACTTTGAAAACCATTGAAAGCTTTGAATATCGTAGAACTAGGCCTTATTACAACACCATTCAATGTTAACTTCATCAAGCTTGATTTCGGTAACACATTGAGAGCAGAACTCATATCGGTGACTACCCTGGACAGGCTTGTAGTACCTATCTGTATGGAAATATGAAACTCCTTGTTGTAAGCCCTGCCTTATGAAGGCAACTCACTGTCATTAAAACCTAGGTATGACCCATATGTCAGATTTGCTACAACATTTTCAAACTGATTTACTGTAATTTCTTATGCGACATGAACAAAACTTAGAACCTTCATTAGAGAGTCTCGATACGCTTCTGAGTTGAGGAGTAACGAGAGTATTGAAATCTTGGTCGGGGTTTTGTGTAGTTGGTTCACCATCCTATAATCACTCCTCTTGATAATTTTCAGGAACTCTTTTGCCTCTCAGTTATAAAAATTATTGCTTGTAGGTTCTTGTTCTTGACTTGCCTCCACCTTAGCTTTCCCCTTATCTTTAACTATAACATCATTCCTTTTTTGTGGTTTGGGACTAAAGATTCGACCACTGCGAGTCTTGCCCCCTATTCCAGCTATATTTGTGATCACAGATCCTTGACTTGTTGAGGGTTCACATTCTTGCTTTAAACAATTGACATATACAGTAGAATCAAAACTCCATGGTAATTCTTTGTTACTTTCGTAAGGGGTAGGAGATGCCCCCCTAATCACCATTGTAGTCTTTGGAACTACTGGAATTCTTAGAGTATGGCGTGGTATCATCACTGGTGCTTCTTTTGACTCCCCCATGGAATCAAAAAAGTCTTCTTATTATCGTTTGGCCCTTGGCAAGGTGTTGTACCCCAAAATTTCCCTCTCATTTCACTCAAGACATGCCCATTGAGGTCCTCAACTTGCTCAAGGATGACTAAGGATTGACCAGACAAATCCCCCTCATAAGGCAAGGTACCTCAAACTAGGGTTTCCATTTTCATCAGGGTATTTGAATTAAAAAGGTCCCAAATTCTTTCCTTGGTCCCAATATGTTCTCAAGATCATCCATGTCAAGTTTCATGCCTTGCACAAGAAGTTTGCTCAGTCAATTGCTCAGATGCCTGAAAATCAATTGTACTAGGTCAAAAGTCAATTGTGGCCCACATACAGTCAAACTTCAAGATTTTTGGTCAAAATCAACATTTTAAAGATATATCCATCATTTAGTCAAGGTTTGATCATGATTCCTCAAGGAATGCCCCCAAATTCATCAAAACCCAAAATTTGCTAAATTAGGGTTTCTTAGGAAAAGTCAACCAAACTTTGACCAAGAATAACTTCTTCATACTTTATCAGAAATTTTCCATACAAGTCTCATTTTTAAGAGGATGCAATTCCCTACAACTCATCTTCAGCCCACAAGTTCAAAATATGCACTCATCAAAAGATATGAATTTCTACATTATAGGTCCTTTTGAAAAGTCAACAAAAACACCTTTTGGGTCAAAGCTTCTTACATGAACATGGAAGACCTAATTGAGATTAAACCAAAAGGGTTGTTTAGGGGACATCCTAAGCTTTCTAAAAAGTCCAAGAACACCTCTCTAGGGTTAAAATTGGAGGAGATATGCATTGTCAAAGTTGACCATTTTTGCAAAATTGCCAACAAGTCAAATATGCTCAAAAGTGTATTTTTTGTCAAATGGGCCTAACTTTTCATGCTTTCATCTTGCTTGTGACATGGTCCACGACCCAAATCAGTATCCATACTTTATTTTCTTTATTTATTTATTTATTTTGATTTTTTATTATTTAAAAGCTAAATTAAATCAAATAAATTGCAAAAAAATATAAAAAGATTGGTGTTGATCTGATTTTTGTATGAATCAAATCCAATCAAGCTAGCATATCATATCCAAATCAGATCAAGGGAAATTGAAGCAAAAATATCATGATTATGGTTGTTTTGGAAAGATATTATACAAGGCAAAACCAAATCAAATCTCCATGATTATCAAAGATACAACGCATTTTTGTTGACCTAATATGTTCCACTATATATGCTGAACATAACCAATGCGCAAGAACAAGGTTTGCAGGTCGTGAAAGCATCAAACAAAAACTGAAAAATTGACAAAAAGTGGTGGATCAATTTCAAGCTTAGGGGGCAATTCAAAGCATTTAAAAGCTACCAATCATTTCTTGGACCTTCCCAGAAGCTAACACGATCAATTTCAAGCCTTCCCAAGCCCAGAAACAGGAGATACGAGTCTCACGGTTTGGTTCATCTTTTGAATCTGAGTTTGATAATATATGCATAATTAATCACTTTCAAGCATAGCATTATGTTTGTAATGACATTTGAATTTTTTGGTTTAAGTAATTTTGTGTTTTGATGCCTGTATACGTGTTTTCCATTGTTAGGGTTTTCATGGCCGTTTTAGGGTTTTCTCTACAGGTTAAATTGGCCCATGAAAAGGGTACTATGATGCTTGTGAGATCAAGAAAGATTGATCTATGTACTCACAATTGATTTATCATGCTTGTTGTGAATTTTTGAAAGTTACAGGGTTATAGCCATGGAAGGTGTCCGTAGGTAAAAGTTACAAATCTAAAACGACGGACAGGGGAAGAAGAAGATACGTGGCTAATAACCATTGGCCGGTTTGAATGGCTGGCGCGCGTTTTGTTTGTTTCTGATTATTCACGTTTTCTGTATATATTATTTATTGTTATTATCATATTAACAATTGAACACTATATCCCAGTTGGTTAAGTGCGCGTATTTTGAGTGGGAGGACCTGGGTTCGATCCCAGGTCCCAATGTTTTCTCTATTTTCTTAATGTTTGACAACATGTCCCATGTATGCACACTTCCAGTCCTCTACCATGCAACCCCGAATCCAACCAATGGATCGTTCATACTCCAGATCCAACGCTCAATCAAAGGGAGGTCCATGATGCACCCTCCAAGTGTGGCTACACTGGGTCCCACGCAAGGATTGGGCTGACCAGGAATTTGGGCCTGAATAATTCAACATACAGCCCCCTTTCAACAATACAAGCCCATTCTTTTCTTTTATATTTTAATTTAATTTTAATTATTTTATTAATAATTTTCCTTTTACAAAAATAACACAAAAATCATTTCTTTTTATCATTAAATCAAAAAATCACAAAAAAAAACATAAAAATCATTTTTCGTAAAATATTTTATTTTTAATTAATTAGTTTAATTAAAATTAGGGCAATTTAAATCCTTTTTTTTCCTTAATTTAAAAACAATTAGAAATTAGGGTTAATTTATACATAACTTAATATTTTCTTAAAAATAACCAAATAAATTTCTCAATTAGATTTTTTAGGTTTCCTAAATTATTCTCGCATTTAATTCGCCGCACGCATTTGTTAATTTCCTTTTATTATTTTTGCAACTGCTCAGAGTTTGTAATAGTAATTAGGGTTTCAATTCCGCATCTTTATTTTTGGTCAAAATAATTATGTATCTGCAAAAGCCCTGTAAAAGCTATGACTTTAAACTTTCGGCACTTTTAATTTCCGTAAACTATAAACTGCCTAGATGTTAATAGGATTGTATGGAAAGACAAATTGAAAATTAATATAGTAGAAAACCCTAAATGTGCAAAGATAAATTAACTGAAAATTACACTCGCACATGCTCACTCGTAGGGTTTACTCCACTCTGGTTGCCTTCGGTAAATTGTCATGAAGTATAGGGTTTGTTAGTGGTTGTCCTCTAGCCCCGAAAGATCTAAAATGACCCATTCGGATGTTGCCTCGAAAAAAGATCTTTATGGCTTTAGGATGATTACTAACATTTACTAACATTTCTTTTGTGATCGTATTTGTCCCTTCGAATGTCCCTGAAAAACTCTAATGACGATGCTACCTATTTCTCAATAATGGGATAGCATTGTCTAAAAGGAAAATGAACAGACTTTTTTCGAGTAGGTAGATTAGTTTCTAGGTACTTAATCAAACAAATATAATTTTTCACACCAACATTTTTCAAACAAAGTTTTTGAAAACAACTTCATAACACTCTTGAGGACAGAAACAAGGGTTAAAACAAAGTAAAACAAAACTTTTCAAAACAAGCACACATAAACACAGAAAAGCAATTTCAAAATGAGCAAGTACATAAGAGCCCATGGAAAACCACTGATAGAAAGGGTGCTAACACCTTACCTTTCTATAATTTATCCCCCGTACTCAGAAACATCTCGAAAAATGTTTTTTCTGTTCTTTTTCCTTTTCCTAATTGGATAAAATAAAAGTCGGTGGAGACTCTTGCTTACTGCGACATTTGCGAACAAAAAACACAAACCAGTATTAGCAGTCCGTTCTGCCACCGTATCACAGAACTGGCAACTATGTTGGGTAGAAAAATATAAAGTGGGGTAAACCTTAGGATATAGGTCATATTCAATTGCTTTCTCTTAATTGTCTTGCTTGCTTTATATTTATGGGAACTGTTTGGGTTATTTGATCCTACACCCAGATCGAGAAACACCTTTTAGGTAAGTAGAAATAAACTGTGAGGGGGCTGTGCTGGGGTATACCGACACGGTTGAAGCAGTAGCTATGTTGATGTGGCACTTTGGTTGGTACCCGTAACCCTTGAGTCAACCAGGGAGATGTACGGGGCCGCCGCGTGGTGTCATAAAGCATCAACTGATCTTAGAACCTTTAATTGCACAACTTGGCCAGTAGGACGTAGCGAGATGGACGACTTTGGTGTATACCCAAGGTCGACAGATACTCGATGCTACACTCATTGAGGTTTGACTCTTGAGTTTTGTTTGGTTTCGAGTCAATCGCCTATTGAATGAAGCTGGGGGAAAGATCGGTGATATTGAGATCCCTTTAGAACCGGGTTACATATTTATAGGACAGGTTGAAGTAATCCAGCTTGGTTGCGTGACAACATGTTGCGTGACTTGTGTGCTTTCAACTTGAACTACTTGCAGAGTTTTATTACCTGACAGCATGAGTTCCTTGCGGGTTTTGTTTACAGTTATTATCCAATAACTTGGATTTCTTGCAGGGTTTTCTTGCCTACATCACTTCGCACCTTTGCTTAAAAGCATAACATACACATCATAACATCATGCCTTAACATTTCCTTAACCATTTCAAGGATCTCGAGGGTCTGTGATGCAGGTTATGATAAATCAGACGTCTAGCAAGGGGTAAGGGGATTTATTTTCCTCTAGCCAATGTCGTCAGAAGATCAAAACTCAACAACTTGAGTCAGGGGCTATGTCCCACTTGATATGGTGAGCTTGACTCTCATAGAAGGACTCTCAAAGATACAATGTTCTTCAATCAAAGCTGCAAAATTCAACTTCTGACATTTTCTTGTTTACCCCGCGAGATCCTTGAAAACATTACATACATATATAATACATATCATTGCATAACCAGGTTTCAAAGCAGGTCTCTCATGTTCTCGTTGTTTATTTCAGCAATGTCTCTCCAACAAGGCAACATAGATCTCCGAGCTCAAGATGCCTAGTTCAATGAATTTCTCCTGAATCTATCCAAGGGGCAAGAAGACCTGAAAACACTCTTCGTTGGGAATCTGACCATGGAACGTCCTAACAACAACAAGTATGAACATTTGGAAAAACTACAAGCTGAGGTAGAAGCAATGAGAATCCAGATGCTGAGGCAGATGGCTCTTATCCAAAACCTAGCTCGAGGACAAGAAGGGCTAAAAGATTTCCTCAACAAGCTTCACCAAGATGGATGCAGATCCATGAAACAAACAGTTAAAATTATGGATCAAGGCATTAATCAGTCCCCAGTGAGAGAAGAGGTTGGTTTGGTCAGGAACAGATCTTTCCAGATTGCTACTACATCACAAGCCCAACCACAACCTTGCCAACAACAACAGGGCAATCGTCACAAGAAGAATACATCCGAAAAACGCTTCACCGAAATCAACATGTCATTGGATCAAGAATTGCAACACCTGTTGAAGGCCAAGTTGGATATATTAAGGGACCCTCCTCAGAATCCCAACATAGCATCCCCAAGGTACAATCCAAATGTAAGATGTGCGTACCACTCCAAGAGTCCTGGACATGACACCAACATCTGTTAGGCGTTGAGAAATAAAATTCAAGACCTGATTGATGAAGGAGCCCTAGAATTTGCATAAGACGGTCAGGCTGAGTTCTTCTGCCATCCCTCCAAGGCATACCATCTGAAGTGACAAGTTCTCACAAGAAGAATTTTCATTAGAATTTTCAATGTGTAATTTTCTTTTGATTTGTTTGAACATTTATTCATATTAAACCTCGTTATTTCATCAATGCATTACACATGTTTGTCTTGAATCAATTCATTCGTATTCACTATTTCAAAAACGTGTTCTTATTTCCTTTTGTGATATTCAACTCTCGATTAAAAAACTCTAAGCCTTAGAGGGAGGATGACAAAAATGATACCATAATCTCTACAATATGCTTTTGAACAGACCCCGTTGACGATGTACATGCGTTTATTCAAATGCTAAATAGTGGAGTTATAAGCAAGATAATCCCTAGTCAACCCCTTTGAGCCAAAGAAGTAGGAGTTTTTCTTTTCACACAAATTAAAACCCTTAATCATATCCTGGGGCAGGGTAGTTTTCTCAGTTAATTCAGAGGCGCATTCAGTCACAATATGTCGCTTCGTACACAATGAATGGCATCGAAGACGTCCTTCTAAAACAAAAGACGGTGATGGTTCTGTATAATCATCAAGACAGGCAGTCATTATCTCTCGAAATAAAAGCCCATTAAGTTAAAACCTATGAAGGAGACTTAAGATAAAAATTGGGGCATCCCGTAGATTGTAATCACAAAAGAAACAGTTCAGGCTAAAGAAGGGATAACGAAAACCAAAAAAAAGAGGTTACTAAAAATCCTCGACAAAAAGAAGATTACAAAAATGACTGCCTTTTCAAAACAAATGTTCAACTTCTAAATCATCACCAAGTATCAGAGCAAAGATTCCAGACTCAATCGGTATCTAAATGTGCAATTAACTGAGCATAGGACTGAAGAACATCATGAAGAGCGGGTTGGGTACAAATAAAATTTGAGCCTTTATACTTTGTTTCTTGAACCGTGGACCAGGCCACGTTATAACCCTTAAAAGTCCTTGCTGAAGCATGGGTTAGTTTGAGAGCATATTGTTACAAAGGTATCCTGACTCTTGTAGGCTTTGTTACGAATCCTGAGTTGATATCACATTCTTGCAAATTTCATTTTACTACACAAAACACATTTTAAAAAAAAATTCAAGACACACATGAGTTTTGCATTCTTTAAATGACATTGTTTGCATATGACTAATTGTTTGACAACAGAGAAATCCACACAATGGATATTCAATGAACATACATGCTCTCAATGGACAGAATCAACTCAACAGGAAAGACACTTCCAATGACAGGTCTTCCATAAGCAAGGGGCATGACATGATGTCTAAACACACATGTGGTAGTCTCTTCAAAAGTGCCAAATAACCAGGGGAAAATCTCCATCTGAATTGCTTGGGGAATTATGCACGCATTCCAGCAACGAATCATGTGCCATCAAGAAAACATTTTTGATAGTACTACAACACAACACTATGGACAGTGACAACTCTCTACATCCTTAAAGCATGGACATAGTCGGAAAATACTACCCATGAAAAAAAAAGACCCGCTAGGTTGACACACTTAGGCAAAAATAAGGGAACCCCGATGAACCAAAAGGGTTCGGGCAAAAGTTAGGGATTTAAAACGTAAGACTATGTCCCGTCACCTGTCTATCAGTGGAAGACTTATACCTTGATCAACATTCATCAAGAGCACCAGAATAGAGAAACGGTTCAGATATGATCCAGATACAGATGTCATTCTGCTACTTATTCGAGATTTTCATACATCGAGAAACAATTCAGATGCGATCCAGCTACGGATGTCATTCTACTACTTATTCAAGATTTTCATTCATTGAGAAACAATTCAGGTACGATCCAGAGACGGATGTTATCTTGGTACTTATTCCAGATTTCTCTTCTAGAAACAGTTCAGGTACGATCCAGAGATAGATGTCATCCTGATACTTACTCCAGATTCTCCTCTAAATACAGTTCAGATACGATCCAGAGACGGATGTCATTCTGACACTCATTCAACACATGTTTCAAGTACAGTTCAGATACGATCTAGAGACGGATGTCATCCTGACACTTATTAAATACATGTTCAAGTATAATCACAACATATATCCATCCACAAAATCTCCGCATGTACTTTTTCCAGCATGGTACAAGGGGTAGAGACAGTTGGAAACGAAGTCACTATCACATACAAGCCAATGATACCTATATTCCCCACAGAGCCGAGACAACCAAGGTTCGACCTCCGTATCCCCAAGTAGGAATTCCTTCCCTAGCAGGTTCCTTCAGAAAGCTGATATCTGCATTCCCCAACAGAGTTTTATAGCCATGAGCAGTTTATAAAGCCATCTCCTGAGCAGAGTTTATTTCTCTGATAGCGGATGCTCAATCTCCAACAGAGCTCTTATCTCCAACAATGGAAGTTCATCCCCAACTGAGTTTATTTCTCTAAATCAACAGATCTTCCAACAGAGTATCTCTCTTCCCCACAGAGTCATTCCCCCGTAGGATTATTCTCAGACAGAGTCTCCTCCGGCAGAATGTTCTCAAGCAGAATGGATGTAAATCTCCAGCTAATTATCTTCGGTCACTATCCCCAGCAGAAATGAAGAACTCAACTCCTTATACTCTCTAGAAGCAGTCCAGGATTTATTTTCTCCAACTAGAGAATATCACAATAGCATTGCATATCCATACATCATGGCATGTGCATACATATTATACAACACAATCTCATTTATTTTGAGAACATCGTTAATCAATACATTTCATACATCGTGACATTACATACGACTAACTCTTTACCTTTCAGGGAAAGATGCAATTAAGTTCTCACAAGTTCTCTCTGGTTCAGTAAAACCGACACCAAGGTTTCTATTCCAGTTGAAGATATTCTAACACTTTTAAGGATTTTCTATGGTTCAGTCAAACCGACTCTAAGGTTTCTATTCTAGTTGAAGATTTTCTAAGACTTTCGTATGGGTCATCCGAATCGCCGCTAAGATTCTCCTGATTTCTATGCCAGTCAAAGTCAATCCGAGACCTTCCCTCGGTTCAGTCAAATCGATGCTAAGATTTCTTTCCCAGTTGAAGACAGCTCAAGACCTTTTCCTGGTTCTGTCAAATCGATACTAAGATTTCTATTCCAGTTAAAAAAGCTATGAAGCCTGGAAACTGATCGGATAACAACTTAATTTCCCCAAATTACTGAAGCCTGGAGCAAAACCAGATAACGGTATAAGACGCTGTGAAGTCTGGAGCACGACCAGATAGCGGCAAGAGACACTGTGAAACCTGGAGCATGACCAGATAATAGTATGAGGTACTGCGAAGCTTGGAATTCGACCAGATAGCAGTTTACTTGGCCAATTACTATTAAAGCCTAGAAACGATCGGATGTTAGTATGCCTTAAATTCAAGTTGAAACCCGGATGCGACCGGATAACCACTTAATTCCTCCTGAAGCCTGGAGCACGACTAGATAACCGTTTTTGAGATTGCAAAGCCTGGAGCACGTCCAAATAGCAAGTTTAATCTCATCTCCCCAGCAAGTCACTGTAAAACCTGGAGCACAACCAGATAGCAGTCAGTCTTATTATCCTTAGCAAATCATTGTAAGGCCTGGAGCACGACCAGATAGCAGTTCATTTTCATCTCCTCGACTAAGAGACGATTCCCCAGTAGAGTAACGGACAACTGAAGTTCCTAAAATTCTATTTCTCTCAAGACAGAGACCAAAATTCCTCAGCAGATTCCTCCTTAATGACAAGAACAAGAATTCTCATCAAAGGAAAATCTCGGGAAATCAACATCCTCTAGATGGAATCTTTAAGCCTATCTCCGGTGACCTTCTGTCATCTCCTTCAAATGGCATCTATAAGCCCATTCTCGATACTACCTACACAGTCCAACACCATCTCAGACGAGTGCAAATTTCTGGGCACTTTAGTGTTCAATCATATTCCACCTTCAGATTACGAAATGCAGACAGCCAATCTACATCCTCATGTTTAAGAAGATTGAACAGGGGCAACTGTTGTACCCAAAAATTTTCCCTCTCATTTCACTCAAGACATTCCCATTGAGGTCCTCAACTTGCTCAAGGATGACTAAGGATTGACCAGACAAATCCCTCTCCTAAGGCAATGTACCTCAAACTAGAGTTTCCATTTTCATCAGGGTGTTTGAAGTCCAAAGGTCCAAAATGCTTTCCATGGTCCCAATATGTACTCAAGATCATCCATGTCAAGTTTCATGCCTTGCACAAGAAGTTTGCTCAGTTAATTGCCCAAATGCCTGAAAATCAACTATACTAGGTCAAAAGTCAACTATGGCCCACATACAGTCAAACTTCAAGATTTTTGGTCAACATCAACATTTTGAAGATATATCCATCATTTGATCAAGGGTTGATCATGATTACTCAAGGAATGCCCCCAAATTCATCAAAACCCAAAAGTTGCTAAATTAGGGTTTCTCAAGAAAAGTCAACCAAACTTTGACCAAGCATAACTTCTTCATACTTTATCATATATTTTCCATCCAAGGCTCATTTTGATTAGTATGAAATTACCTAAGACTCATATTCATCCCATAAGTTCAAAATATGAACTCATCAAAATATATGAACTTCTACATTATAGGTCCTTTTGAAAAGTCAACAAAAACACCTTTTGGGTCAAAGCTTTTTACATGAACATGGAAGACCCAATTGAGATGAAACCAAAAGGGTTATTTAGGGGACATCCTAAGATTTCTAAAAAGTCAAAGAAAACCTCTCTAGGGTTAAAATTGGAGGAGATATGTATTGTCAAAGTTGACCATTTTTGCAAAATTGCCAAAAAGTCAAATATGCTCAAAAGTGCATTTTTTGTCAAATGGGCCTAACTTTTCATGCTTGAATCTTGCTTATGACATGGTCCACGACCAAAATCAGCAACTACACTTTATTTTCTTTATTTATTTATTTATTTTGATTTTTTATTATTTAAAAGTTAAATTAAATCAAATAAATTGCAAAAAATATAAAAAGATTGGTGTTGATCTGGTTTTTGTAGGAATCAAATCCAATCAAGCTAGCATATCATATCCAAAGAATTCTTGTTGACCTAATATGTTCCACTATATATGTTGAACATAACCAATGCGTAAGAACAAGGTTTGCAGGTCGTGAAAGCATCAAACAAAAACTGAAAAATTGACAAAAAGTGGTGGATCAAGCTTAGAGGGAAATTCAAAGCATTTCAAAGCTACCAATCGTTTCCTGGACCTTTCCAGAAGCTAACACGATCAATTTCAAGCCTTCCCAAGCCCAGAAACAGGACATATGAGTCTCACAGTTTGGTTCATCTTTTGAATCTGAGTTTGATAATTTACGCATAATTAATCACTTTCAAGCATAGCATTGTGTTTGTACTGACATTTGGAATGTTTTGGTTTAAGTAATTTTTCATTTTGATGCATGTATACGTGTTTGCCATTGTTAGGATTTTCATGGTCATTTTAGGGTTTTTCTCTACAGGTTAAATTGGCCCATGAAAGGGTACTATGATGCTCGTGAGATCAAGACAGATTGTTCTATGTACTCACAATTGATTTATCATGCTTGTTGTGAATTTTTGAAAGTTACGGGGTTATAGCCATGGAAGATGTCCGTAGGTAAAAGTTGCAAATCTTAAACGACGGACATGGGAAGAAGAGATACGTGGCTGATAACCATTGGCCGATTTGAATGGCTGACGGGCATTTTGTTTGTTTATGATTATCCATGTTTTCTTTATATATTATTTATTGTTATTATCAAATTAACAATTGAACACTGTAGCGCAGTTGGTTAAGCGCGCGTATGTTGAGTGGGAGGACCTGGGTTCGATCCCAGGTCCCAACGTTTTCTCTATTTTCTTAATGTTTGATAACAAGTCCCATGTATACACACTTCCAGGCGTCTACCATGCAATCCAGAATCCAGCCAATGGATCGTTCATACTCCAGATCCAACGCTCAATCAAAGGGAGGTCCATGATGCACCCTCCAAGTGTGGCTACACTGGATCCCATGCAAGGATTGGGCTGACCAGGAATTTGGGCCTGAATAATTCAACATACACCGCCCTTTCAGCAATACAGGCCCATTCTTTTCTTTTCTATTTTAATTTTATTTTAATTATTTCATTAATTATTTTCCTATTACAAAAATAACACAAAAATTATTTATTTTTATCATTAAATCAAAAAATCACAAAAAAAACATAAAAATCATTTTTTCGTAAAATATTTTATTTTTAATTAATTAGTTTAATTAAAATTAGTGCAATTTAAATCCTTTTTTCTATAATTTAAAAACAATTAGAAATTAGGGTTAATTTATACATAACTTAATCTTTTCTTAAAAATAACCAAATAATTTTCTCAATTAGATTTTTTAGGTTTCCTAAATTATTCTCGCATTTAATTCTCCGCGCGCATTTGTTAATTTCCTTTTATTATTATTGTAACTACTCCGAGTTTGTAATAGTAATTAGGGTTTCAATTATGCATCTTTATTTTCGGTCAAAATAATTATGTATCTGCAAAACCCCTGTAATAGCATGGACTTTAAACTTTCCGCACTTTTAATTTCCGCAAACTCTAAACTGCCTAGATGATAATAGGATTGTATGGAAAGAAAAACTGAAAATTAATACAGTAGAAAACCCTAAATGTGCAAAGATAAATTAACTGAAAATTACACTCGCACATGCACACTCCTAGATTTTCCTCCACTTCGGTTGCCTTCGGTAAACGGTCATGAAGTATAGGGTTTGTTAGTGGTTGTCCTCTAGCCCCGAAAGATCTAAAATGACCCATTCGGATGTTGCCTCGGAAAAAGACCTTTAAGGCTTTAGGAGGATTACTAACATTTCCTAAGATTGCTTTTGTGATCGTATTTGTCCCTTCGAATGTCCTTGAAAAACTCCAACGACGATGCTACCTATTTCTCAATAATGGGATAGCATTGTCTAAAAGGAAAATGAACATCCTTTTTTCGAGTAGGTAGATTAGTTTCTAGGTACTTGGTCAAACAAACAAACTTTTTCACACCAACACTTTTCAAACAAAGTTTTCGAAAACAACTTCATAACACTCTTAAGGACAGAAACAAGGGTTAAAACGAAGTAAAACAAAACATTTCAAAACAAGATCACACAAACACAGAAAAGAAATTTCAAAATGAGCAAGTACCTAAGAGCCCGTGGAAAACCACAGATAGAAAGGGTGCTAACACCTTCCCTTTCTATAATCTACCCCCCGTACTCAGAAACATCTCGAAACAGGTTTTTTCTGTTCTTTTTCCTTTTCCTGATTGGATAAAATAAAAGTCGGTGGCGACTCTTGCTTATTGCGAACAAAAAATGCAAACCAGTATTCACAGTCGATTCTGCCACCGTATCACACAAGGAATTATCAATGGCTTCTTCGTACTTTCATCGATCGCAACTACATATTCTTCTTTAGGGTATTGCCCGAATTGGACTATCCCTTGATCCACCAATTTTTGCAACATCTTTTTAAAAGCCTCATTGTGTTCCAAGAGGAACCTACACTCCAACATATAATCTTTCAAAAGGTTTATCAGGGCCTTCACTTGTCTGGCTGCCCCAAAGTCAGTGACCACCTCAATTGCATTCACCGCTGGTCCACCATGTGGAGGCATGTGATTTGTCTTGATGTTTGACTTATCAAAAGTGATATCTTTGGAGTCCAACAAATCTTGAATGTTATGTCTGAAGGCCCAACATTTTTCTATCGTATTCCCCAGAGAATTCACATAATACTCGCACCTGGAATTTTCATCGTACTTTGGTGAGAGTGCCCCAACTGGAGGAGCTAGAGGCTTATCTACCAAAGATGCTTTAAGTAGATGTTGCAATAATTGACTAGGCGGCATGGGGAGAGGATAAAATCTTCTCGGGAGCCTTTCAAACCCGTTCTATTGTTGTTCTCGTGTGTGATACGGTGGGAGAACTGACTTGAAGGTTTTGCGTTTGATCGCAAATGTTGCGGTTAGAAAGAGTCTCCACCGACTTTTATCTTATCCAAAAAGAAAGGTGAAAAAGCACAAGAAAGACCTTTAAGATTATTTCTTGAGTTCGGGGGGTAGATTATGAAAAGGGAAGGTATTAGCACCCTTTTCATCCATGGTTTTCCATGGGCTCTTAATTACTTGCTAGATCACTTACTTTTTATTTGAAATTGTGCTTTGTGTGGTTTTTGAAAGTATTTTGTAAAGAGGCTATTGTTTAGGCAAACTTTGTAATAATTCTAGTTCGTAAGAATGTATACAAAGATGTTGATATTTTGAAAAATATTTTCAAGTTTTGAAAAGGTTTTGAAAGTCTAGGTGTTTGTTTTTGAAAATATCAAGGATGTTTTGAAGTTGAGCAAGTAATTAGGAGCGTTCTTCCTACTCAAAAGTCTTTCATGTTCATTTCCTTTTTCCTTTGACATTGTTATCTCACCATTGATTTGGTAAGTAACCCTATCTTTGGATGTAAATGGGATGGGCGTGGGTCATCGTATAACCATGATTAGTAATGTTGCAAGGTATCTTAGCATTTTTTTAGGGGCTAAGATCATTTGAAAGGCAACTTAGATAGCGTCATCGAGGGACTATGATCTTGTATTTGCTTGTTTTTGCTAAGATAACTTACATGCGTAATATGGTCATTTTGTAAAGGCAACCAAGTGGAATTACCCTAGAGGTGTTTGTGTGAAAGTGTATTGTTTTCATGATTGATTTTGTCTTGAATTAGGGTTTTCTAAGTATTGGTTTTAGTTTTTCCATACAAACCCTAATTACTAGCATGTTATGTATAAAGCGATAAATTGCGGAATTTAAAGTTACTACGTTATTACAATACTTATGGGAAGGGGTGTACAAATTGTAAATGGGGATTGCAAGAATATAAACCCAATTAATCTATTAGAACCAAATTGAATTTGTACAAGAAATGAAATGGAAATAATGTACAAAATGAATAAATATGCAAGAATGCAAATATAAAGAAAATGAATATTTTTGTTTGGATTTTTTAGGAAAAGTGAATTTGTTTTAACCTAATTAATTAAAAGAAAATAATTAATTAAAATAATAAAAGTAAACCTAATTTAATAAGAAAACATTTTAAATAAAACCCTAAGTCTATTAATTGATTAAAAGGAAATTAAGTTTAAGAAAAGTATTTTTGTATTTTTGTCTTGAAAATAATTTATAGTATTATAAAATATTTTTGGCCTTTTTATATAAAAATAATATATTTTAATTGGTGTAAAAGAAAATAAATAATAACCTAGTTTTAATTAAATTTACAAGAATAATTAGTAAAAATAAATAAAGTATGATTAATAAAAACAATTTTTTGTGTGAGAAAAATAAATAAAATATGTCAAAATGTAAATCTATTATTTTTTTTGTATTTTTATGATTTTTAGTATTAGGAAAATATTTAAGAAAACAAATAAATATAAATACATAAAAAAAAAGAAAGAAAATAAAATCTGGACCACGGGTGTTGATAGCCTGCACAGGGGTGAGAAGTTACAAAAAAAAAACATAGGCCCAAATATTGAAGCCCAACGCCTGCCAAAAAAGGTCAAAAAAATGCAAAAATAGTGAAAAAAACCAAAAGGGTACCACTGGGGCTCGAACCCAGGTCCCAAAGGTTACATGCGCGCGCTTCTACCACTTGGGTGGCTATACATCCGTTAACATAAGCAAAACAATAAATATATGATACAAAACGCTCCCAGATTTATACTTCATCTTTAACCTCCAGCCAAACCAATTGTAACTTGTTCAAAGCTCAACAAAAATGAAAACTGTAAACATGAAACTTGTAGAAAATTTCCTCACGATTTCAGAAATGTAAAGCATTAAAACTATAGCTCAAAGATAAACATTAATTTTAATGACCCTAATCTGAACCCTAAAAATCTCAGAAAGTTAAAACTTAAAATTCTCTAAGCTCAAGCAATGGAAACTATGAACATGGTTAGCTTTAGAGCAATGATATCTACATGTTTTGTTCACAAATAAATCATTGATGATGCCTGTATGAAAAGTTCCAAAGTTAGAAAACTTACCTTGCAAGAGGGTATATGGTTTGAATTTTTAGAAACTTTAAGTGAGTTCCAATGGTTGGGTTAGCTTCCTCAAGTTCCCAGGAAGCTAATGGAATGCTTAGCTTGAGCTGAA
The DNA here is from genome assembly GCA_948472305.1 of Vicia faba. NCBI lineage: Eukaryota > Viridiplantae > Streptophyta > Magnoliopsida > Fabales > Fabaceae > Vicia > Vicia faba. Next base: position 1,030,003,040 of record OX451737.1, read on the forward strand.
AGTACCCGAGGAGTTCTGTTGAAGTCCAAGTGCAAAGCTCTATTTTTGAAAATAGAGGATGGTGTTAATGGTGTTACAGTTCTGTAACAGGGTGTGAGATCAATTCTAAATGATGTTTATAAGCTTTAGAAACCAAAAGGCTTGAAAACACACGAGGGAGTTATGAGTTTCAAGTTTTTGGTCAGTTTATGTGAAAATGGAGGTATGAGATGTGATTCCGAGTTCTAGGTATTTTCAGGGCTTCAGCCTTCGTGTCCTTGATGCAAATAGTTTTTGTATCTTTAAGTAAAAGGATTGGAGTGCATTGACAAGTCAGAAGTATAAGTTACAAGCTTTTGGCTAGGTTACTTGATTTTCAAGAAAAGAGGGAAACCAAGTTTCAATGTGTAGTATAAGCATGGGATGAGTGATTGTAACTGTCTAAACCATTTCTTATGAGTTATAGGACTTGTATGATCAGAAGAGAACAAGTGCAAGGATCAAGAACAAGTTTTGTGCAAAAAAGCACTTTATCAAAATGGCAATGTACACTTTCTTCCAAAAATGGATATAAAGCATGTCCATGCATTGAATGCTTAAAATGAGACCTCTAACAGCTGTCCAAGCCATTAACTATGGAGTGCCTAAAAAGTTTTAGGCCTTCAAAGTAGAGTTTATGCAGCATAGTTTGAATTTTAAATTTGGTTCATCACAAAATGACTTGTAATTCAAGTGATAAAACCCTAACTTCATCTCTTCGATTATCCCTACTCAAAAATGATCTCAAGGAGTTCTTGGACATTTTGGAAAGCTTGAAATGTGCTCTATAACCCATTTTGAATTTCTTTTGAATATTCCCCTTGGAAATATATGAAAAATTTCCATGAAGTTGGGTCAAAATACTGGCCAAATTAGGGCAAAATTTCACTAAGTGTTTTGTTTCATGACCACGTGTTCTTAAAATTATAACTTGAGATACAAACACTTTTGGTATAAGTTGTGTGAAGAAAAGTGGTTTATTTCATGGAGATCTACAACTTTCATGTTGGAAGTTTCTTTTGAATCAGCTTGCATCATGGTGAAAATTTTGCTCAAAGTTATGAAAAAATAAGAAATTTCCAACACTTAGAAAAATTTCTAAGTTTAGAAATTTTAACTTTTCAAAATGAAATTCTTGAATTTTGGATTTCTTGATGAGTAAGTTTCATATTTTGACATGCTTTGATGAATTCTGATTTTTGACATTTGATTTTGACCAAAAAGTCAAAGTCTGACTTTTCAGTATACTGTTGACTTTTGATCAGTTGATTGAAAAACTCATCTGTCAATCCATTGGGCTTGAGCAATTTTTTGAGCCATGTTATTAGTTCAAAATGATGCAATTGGACTCTTGAGATCATACCTTAAACCAATTGATCATTTTCTAGGTCTAAAATAAGAAATTTCCCTTTCCCAATCAAAACCCTAATTTTGACCATTTTGCCCTTTTGATGATTTGATTAATTTTCTTGAGGAATTGTGGTCCAAACTTTATCAAATGATACATATGAGTTTAAAATGTTGATTTGGATCAAAAGTTATGAAGTTTGACTATAAATTGGCCATAGTTGACTTTTTCCCCAATACAATTGATTTTTAGGTCAACTGCTCAATTGACTGAGCAAAAGTGTGATCCAAGACTTGAAACTTGTCATGAGTAATCTTGAGGGTCCATAATTATCCATGAAATCCATATGGGGCATTGGAAGTTCAAACATCCTTGTGCAATCTCAAACCCTAATTTTGATCATCAGTGCTTAAGGAGGTGTCTTGAGCTGATCAACCCTAATGCAGTCTTGAGTCAAATGAGATTTTGTGAGAAAATTCTTGATAAATGAGAGAGGAAATTTTGGGGTACAACATCTACCCCTGTTCAATCTTCTTAAACCTTAAGAGTTAGATTGGCGAGTTTTTCCATTCGTGACTCGAAGGTGGAAGATGATTGGACACTAGAGTGCCCAGAAATTTGCATTGAAGGTTGATGGTATAGGGAGTGGGCTTAAAGATAAAATTTAGAGGGATGATGGAAATTTGTTGGAGATGGGCTTACAGATGCCATCCATAAATGATTGTTGAACCATATTTGTAAGTTGAATCTGAATGAGTGTCAGAATAGGGTCCGTGTCTGGAGCGTATCTGAACTGTATCTGAGAAGCTAAATCTGAATGAGTATCAGAATGGCATCCGTGCCTAGAGCATATCTGAACTGTATCTGAAATCTAAATCTTAATGAGTATCAGAATGGCATCCGTGTCTGGAGCGTATCTGAACTGTATTTGAAATCTGAATCTGAATGAGTATCAGAATGGCATCCGTGTTTGGAGCGTATCTGAACTATATGTGAAATCTGAATCTGAATGAGTATCAGAATGGCATTAGTGTCTGGAGCGTATCTGAAATATATCTGAAATCTAAATCTGAATAAGTATCAAAATGGCATCCGTGTCTGAAGCGTATCTGAATTGTATCTGAAAAGCCTTTGAACATTGTTAATGGTAACTATTTGATTAACCTTATTCTGAAAAGGGTAAAATGTTAGCTAATATGCAATGTTATGTTGCATGAAATTCAAGGTATAATGCATTTGTGTTATCAATGTTCATGATATATGGATGCAATGTATGCGTATGTAAGTTAATCCGCTGCACTGCTGTTGGATTGGGGAAAATAAATCCCTGACTACTGCTGAGGATATGGAGTGTAAGTCTTCATGTTGTGAAGTTGAAGTGTTGATTAATTTCCATTTAGAGAAATAAACTCTATTGTAAGGGAAATGTTGTGTGTTGCTTGTAAAAAAACATGTTGGGGAAACCTGAGAAATTGGATGACTTCTACTGGGGATTTATAACTGGAAGCTTTGTTCCGCTGGGGATTAAACTGCCCACTGCGGGGGATTCTATGGAATAGCTCAAATATATTTCCCTATCTCTTAAATCCATAAGTGATTGTATTTTTACTTTGTTTATTTGTAAACAATAATTATGTTCAGATGCATATGTTCAAAAATAAATCATTGGACGTTTTTGTAAACAAAACACAAGAGTAAAGAAAAACAGGTAGTTTTTCACTTTCAATGGGATATCTTTGTATTGACTTTGAGTAAGTATTTTTGTACAATGAGACAAACATTCTAGTAAGAAAATTCCGTCGTAAAAAAATGAAAATTTTGATACAAAGAAAAGATAGTTATATGCAATAATCCCATTGGGTTCCCATTCTGTTATAGCCTTTGTGTCTCTGAGCATCTTGTTTGTTTGTTGCCTTTTCCTAAGCTGATTGGATTGATCAGAACTTCTGAGTTTGTCAGGTTGTCCGTAAGGTGATCCAACAAGACATAGTCATACGCTTTAAATCCCTAACTTTTTCCTGGACCGCCCTTTCGGGTTTTCAGTCCACCGGGATACCCTTTTTTGCCCAAGCCGCCCTTTCGGGTTTTCAACTTGCCGGGTGTACAAATTTTTTTGTTTTATCCCTAATTTTTGCCCGAACCTTTTGGTTCTCCGGGATGCCCTTGTTTTTCCTAGGCATGTCAACCTAGCGGGTCTCTTATGCATAGTATCTTTTGACTATGTTTGCATTCACAGGGTGCGGCAGATCATCGCCATCCATGGTGGTCAAGATCATTTCTCCACCAGAGAATATGATTTTGATTACAAAAGGTCCTTCATATGCAGGAGTCCATTTGCCCCTGGGATCACTTTGCGGTAGTATGATGCGTTTGATCACCAAATCCCCAACTTGATACACTTATCGTCTGACCTTTTTGTTGAAAGCCTTGATCATCCGTTTTTGATACATCTGACCATGACAAACAGCAGTAAGCCTTTTCTCATCAATCAAGTTCAGTTGATCAAGTCGAGTCTGGATCCAATCTTCTTCATTCAGCCCTGCATCCTCCATGATTCTCAGAGAGGGGATTTGGACCTCAATAGGCAGGACAGCTTCCATGCCATATGCCAGAGAGTAAGGTGTTGCCCTGATTGATGTGCGCGTTGTGGTATGATAACCGTGGAGAGCGAATGGTAGCATTTCGTGCCATTATTTGTATGTGACTGTCATTTTATGCATGATCTTTTTAATGTTCTTATTTGCAGCTTCGACATCACCATTCATCTTTGGCCGGTAAGGGGAAGAATTATGATGCTGGATCTTGAATTTCTCGAACAGGGCGGTGATCATAGTATTGTTTAGATTCGTACCATTGTCTATGATGATCTTATCCAGGATACCATACCGACAAATGAGATCTATTTAATGAATCAGGCTACAACATTCTTGGTTACAGAAGCGAAAGAGGCTGCCTCAACCCACTTTGTAAAATAGTCAATGGCCACTAGGATGAAGTGGTGTCCATTGGAGGTTGTTGGTTTGATTTCCCCAATCATATCGATGCCCCACATAGCAAAGGGCCAAGGAGCCGTTAAGACATTCAGAGGAACCGGAGGTACGTGCACCTTGTCAGCATAAATCTGACACTTGTGGCAGGTTCGAGAATGTTGATAGCAATCTACTTCCATGGTATACCAGTAATAGCCTTCCCGTAGGATTTTATTTGCCATCGCATGCCCACTGGAATGGGTGCCAAAAGTGCCTTCATGTAGATTTGCCATGATCTTTTCAGCTTCAACCTTATCTACGCACCGAAGTAACACCGAATCATGGTTGCATTTGTAGAGAATGTGATTACTAAGGAAGAAATTAGCGGAGAATCTCCTTAATAACTTCTTATCATTGACTGAAGCTCCTTCAGGATATTCTTGAGCCTCGAGATACCTCTTGACTTCGTGAAACCAAGGCTAGTCCACTACTTCTTCAGTATTAATCTCAGGACAGTGAGCTGGTTCATCCATTCGTTTAACGGTGATCTGGGGAGCCTCGTTATCCCATTTAAGTTTAAACATGGATGACATTGTAGCTAGTGCGTCTTCTAGCTGATTTCTTCTCGCGGGAAATGCTCGAAGGTAATCTTCTCAAAATGTGGGAGCAATGTCAACACATGTTCTTTGTAGGGGATAAGGTTAGGGTGTTTGGTGTCCCATTCACCTTTGATCTGGTTGATAACCAAAGTTGAATCTCTGAATACATTTAAGGACTTGATCCCCAAATCTATGGCAGCTTTGAGACCAAAAATGCACGCCTCGTATTCTGCCATGTTGTTTGTACAATTGAAGCAGAGTCTTGCCATAAAGGAAGTATGACATCCTTCAGGAGATATGAGTACATCACCAATACCATTTCCGAGTGTGTTGGATGCCCCATTAAAAACCAGGGTCCATCGGGATCCTTGTTCAGGTCCGTCATATGGTCTAAATTCTTCACAGTTGTTTACCATCATGATGTCTTCATCTGGGAATTCGAACTTCATGGACTGGTAGTTATCCACAGCTTGATGGGCAAGGTGATCAGCCAATACATTGCCCTTTATTGCTTTTTGGATAGTATACTTTATGTCATATTCTGTCAGGATCATTTGCCATCTCGCTATTCTCCATGAAAGGGAAGGCTTCTGGAAGATGTATTTTATTGGAACCATTTTAGATATCAATAAGGTAGTATGGTTCAACATATACTGTCTTAGCAGGCGAGCAGCCCATGCCAGAGCCCAGCAAGTTTTCTCAAGTAGTGAATATCTTGTTTCACAGTCAGTAAACTTTTTGCTCAGGTAATAAATAGCATGCTCTTTTCGGCCAGACTCGGCATGCTTCCCCATCACACACCCCATTGAATTTTCCAAAACAGTTACATACATGATCAATGGTCTTCCCTCGACTGGTGGCATCAAAACAGGAGGCTCTTGCAGGTATTCTTTGATCTTGTCAAAGGCAGTTTGGCACTCATCATTCCATTTGACTACTTGATCTTTCTTCAGTAATTTGAAGATTGGTTCACAAGAAGTTGTCAGGTGAGAGATGAATCTGGCAATGTAGTTTAAACGTCCAAAGAAACCTCTGAATTCCTTCTCAGCACATGGAGCAAGCATCTCTTGTATCGCTTTCAACTTTGCAGGATCTACTTCAATTCCTTTATTGCTGACAACAAAGCCTAGGAGATTACCAGACCTCACTCCAAACGTGCATTTATTTGGGTTCAACCTCAGCTTGTACTTCTTTAACCTCTCAAACAGTTTCTGTAAATGATCAAGATGATCTCCTTCTGTTTGAGATCTAGCTATCATGTCGTCTACATAGACCTTTATTTCATGATGTATCATGTCGTGAAATAAGGCTACCATGGCACGCTGATAGGTTTCCCCAGCATTCTTCAGTCCGAATGGCATAACCTTGTAGCAGAATATGCCATATTGTGTGACAAATGTTGTTTTTTCCATGTCCTCAGGCGCCATTTTGATTTGGTTGTAGCCTGAGAAACCGTCCATGAAGGAAAACACTTTATGTTGTGCCGTATTGTCAACTATAACATCAATGTGGGGTAGTGGGAAATCATCCTTAGGGCTTGCGCTATTCAAATCTCTGTAGTCCACCCACATTCGCACTTTGCCGTCCTTTTTGGGCACAGGAACAACATTGGCAACCCCCTGTGGGTAGGAGGTGACCGCCAAGAATCCGGCATTGAATTGTTTCATGACCTCTGCTTTAATCTTCTCTAACATGTCGTGTCGCATGCGACGGACCTTTTGTTTCACCGGTGGACAATCTTCTTTTGTTGGTAGACGATGTACCACAATATTTGCATCAAGTCCCAACATGTCTTCATACGACCAGGAAAAGACTTCAACATGATCCTGTAACAACTGAATCAAACGCTCTTTGATATTGGGTTCCAGATTGTCACCCACCTTGACTTCTATTATGTCTTCTTCGGTACCTAGGTTGATTGTGTCCACTGGTTCCTCGTGGGGATGAATGGTTCTCTCTTCTTGTTGTAATAACCTGGCGAGTTCCCTTGGCACTTCACAATCTTCCTCACCTTCGTCTTCATCTTGGTAGATTAGATTTTCAGAACCACAGAAGGCCATAGCAGAACCGTTATCCATGGAATCCCGAGTGGATGTAGACCTACATTGTGAGTGTGAGTGTGTGTAAGAGTATATCTATCTTTGAAAGAAATGAAAATGTAAAAAGAAAAACAATGAGCACAAAGTTTGTATGCAAAAACGTCCATGATCAATTGATGTCATATGGAAATGAGACAATAACCCTTACAAATGGACCATTATGCCTCGGGTAAGACACAAGGTTTTAAGAGTTTGAATTGTTTTAATATTACAGATCCGACAAAATCTAAAGACAAATTATTGTGGGATAAAAGTGATCAGGACGAAATCTCTAGCTTCCCAATTGCTGAGCCCTCCATTGAAAGTTGGTAAAATCCAATCCTACAGGTTGTAGCTGTCTTCATCGTCCTCCATGGCACTGACTTGGTGGTTGCTGATCTTCAAGGGTGGTCCTCCGGCACGAGCACGATGTACAGCCTTTTGGGCACCTGAAGTAAAACACATACCAAATTTGTCAGATTTGTATGGGATATCTGGGAGTTGTCCCAAAATAGTGCACCCACCTTCTTCTATTACTGCCTTGGCATCCTTTAAAGATGACATCTTGAGTGGAGGACTTGTAATCTTGGGAACTTGATACACAACCTTGGTTACTGCCACATCTTGTGGGACTTCTTCAAAGTGCTGGAATGGAGTTTCAATAAATTCACCATCTAGCTCCACATATATGAAGGAATTTAGATGGCTGACCATATACTTTTCTTCTCCATGAACGGTGATGATTTTCCCTTGAATTGGATATTTCAACATTTGATGCAACGTAGAAGTAACAGCGCCAACATTATGAATCCACGGTCGGCCTAGCAAGAAGGAATATGAAGGGAGAATATCCATTACATAAAAAGTTAAATCAAATGTTTGGATTCCAACCTTTATGGGGATATCCACTTCCCCATGCACCATCCTTTTTGAGTCGTCAAAGGCCCTCACTACTATATTTCTTGGTTTCAATGTCAATCCTTCGCAGTCAAGCCTATCAAGAGCCTTTTTAGGAAACACATTCAGAGACGAACCGGTGTCAACCAAGACATGAGCCAACATCGTGCCCCTGCATTCGAATAAGATATGTAATGCCTTATTATGCTTCCTCCCTCTTGGCGTTAAATCAGCATCTGAAAAACCTAAGCCATTATCTACAGTCAAGCTAGCTACGCAGTCTTGGAACTGATCGGCAAATGTTTCTTGGGGTACATGGGCAGTTTTCAGGAACTTTAACAAGGCTTTTGCATGAGCCTCAAAACATAGTAATAAAGCCAGCATGGAAATTTTTGATGGAGTTTGCCCCAGTTGCTCGACTACGTTGTAGTCGCTTCTTTTTATGATCTTTAGAATTTCCTCCATCTCTTTCCGGGAGGTCTCAGGGATAGCCACTGATTGTGCCTTCGTACGGACAGGCTCAACCAGAATATCTTTACCTCGAGTCTCGGTTGACTCGGCAGCAAGAATGTCTGTAGGGGTGATAACAGGGATTGTAACAGTTTTGTCAACAGGAGTATTATCAGAGATGATTGCAGGACTAGGAATAGATTTTGGAGGAGCAACCGCAACAAGAATGATTATGGGTCCAGAAATAGATTTGGGAGGAGAAATTTTTGGAGAGAAAACCCTTCCACTGCGGGTTATCTTACTAGTCCATGCGATATTACTGACATCAGAGTCAACTTTCTCGGAACTTGAATCTTCAGCAGCTGGCCAATCTTGCTTGATACTGTGGTAGTAGACATCCCCTCCATAATTCCATGGTACGGTTTTGTCTGACGAATACGGGAGTGGTCCAGGCATTGTAATTATCAACGAAGCTACTTTTGGAACTAATGTAATTCTAACGGGTCTTTTGGTGGAGACCCTGGAAGAATTGTCGGAAATGGTCACGATGGAAACATCATTATAAGAAACAGTTGGAATTGAATCCTTCTCAAACAAAATTTCCTTGTTATCTATTAGACACTGAACGCCTTCTTTTAACAAAGGATAACTACTTGGTGAGGACAAGTAGAAATGACAGCTTTCATCACATCCTGGGAATACACCAGAATTCAATAAGTTCTTCTTGATAGTCAAGAGTGGGGTCATAAGTTCATCAACTGAAGTAACAAACTATCTTCCTCAATGGTGTTGGCATTATGGTCGTGTTTGGGCATAGGGGTAGTAATGACATTAGGCTTTTTTGGCGCGTCGAACTCAATCTCTTTGGCTTCAAGGAGGTCTTGTACTTTGTTCTTTAGAGCCCAACAGTTGTTAGTGTCATGTTCGAGACTCTCATAATGGTATGCACAGCGAGCATTAAGATGATAGTGAGGAGAGGTTATGTTAGGATTCTTTGGAGCTTCTTTCAAAGTCACTAGATTGGACCTTAACAAATGTGGCAATACTTGAGATAATGTCATATTAATTCGGGTGAATTATCTGACTGGTCTTTCCATTCTTGGCCGGTTGCCTCTTTGCTGAGCAGACTCTGGTTTAGGAATCAAGACAGCTCCCACCGTTGGATGGTGTTCAGCCCTATCTTGATTTCTTTGAGGATATACAATAACCACTTCTTTCTTTCCAATGAATGGTTTCCTTACAAAAGCAGAGGATGCATCCTTTTGAATCTTCCCATTCTTTATCCCGGCTTTTACCATTTCTCCGGTCAATATCAATTCGGTAAAAGCTGCCGATGAACTCCCAATTAAGTGATTAAAGAAGGGACCAGACAAGGTTCCCAAAAACATGTCTACCAATTCTCTTTCAGATAGAGGAGGTTGGACTCTTCCTGCTAAGTCCCTTCATTTTTGCGCATAGTCCTTAAAGCCCTCACTTGAAACCATGGCCATACTCTGGAGTTGAGTATGGGTGGGTGCAAGATCAGCGTTGTATTGGTATTTTTTGTAAAAGGCAACAACCAGATCATCCCAGTTATGAACATTGGCTCTTTCTAGCTGATAAAACCAATCAAGTTAAGTTCCAGACAGACTGTCTTGGAAGAAGTGTACCCATAAATCCTTGTCAGCGGTATGAGGCTGGATTTTCCTCACATAGGACTGGAGATGCATTTTGGGACATGAAACTCCATCATATTTGGCGAACACCGGTGCTTTGAACTTTGGGGGGATGACAATCCCAGATACTAGACCTAACTCCTCAAAGTCCAATCCTGGCACTTTTTGGATTTCCATTGCACTTAACCGTTCTTCTAGATGCTTATACTTGTCGTCGGCTGGAGGATATTGTTTTTCAAAATAGTCTTATTCTTCCTCTTCCTCTTTTGAATCTGGATGAACAACTGCTTCCTTGACTTTCCCATATTGATTGTCTTTCTCACTAGATGACGTTGCAAAGTCTAGGGTCCTTCTTGCTTGCCCTTGGAATCTTCTTCCCATGTTTAGAACTCTGGTTATTTTCTTTTTCTTCTTTTTCTCTTCAACCAGCAAGGTCTTCAACTCTTCTTGTCCTTTGGCTAGAGTTAAGAACATCTGTTGAAACTGGGCATTTTGAGCTTGGAGGTCCTTCATCGTTTACTCGAGATCCATCTTACTGAAATAAACAATAGAAAGATGAGGAGAGTTGTTGCAAGAAATCTGCTTATGTTATGATGAATGGTAAATGCATATGCAATGATTTCAAGGATTTTAAAGATTCAAATTTGTTTTAGAAAAAAAAGGAAACACATGTTATATTAATAAATTAAAGCTTGAGTACATCAATGCCTCTTTGGGAAAAATAATACAAAACACTCTAAGATAAAAAGGTAGTACGCATCCTCTTTGGTGCGATGTAGGCATTCAGAGTCTGCTCCTCATGAAGTTGCTTAGTGATTTCCAAAACCTTCTTCTCGCTAGCATAGAATTGGGATTCAAAAGTATCTCGATCCCCCTTGAGTTGTATCCAATCTCTTTGTAAGTCTTCAAGAGAGGTGGGCATGTCAGGATGTAGGACAGTGTATGAAACATCTCCTTCCATAACAGGCTCAATGATTACCGGGAGAATGGAAGGATAAGGCATCATAAGACTCTGAGCACGAGTTCGTACCCATTTGAGGTAAGGCTCAAGAGGGATGGAATTATTATGCCCCAATGTCTTGCTATCTACCTTGATCAACATCCTCCAAGCTCAGATAAATCTCTGGTGAAGACCTTGATCATCGTTCTCGTAGTCAAATACCAAACCTTGAATGAGCATCTCATGAGGGCCGTCCCTTCGGGCGTAACCAAACTGTCTTAAGGATAAGAAGGGGTTACAGGTGATACCTCCCCTAATGCCAAGTAAGGGGACATTATGGAATTCTCCATAACGGTCGACAATAGTAACATTCTCTAAGGATCGGGAACACCAATGAATGTCTGAATGCTTGAGTGTCATCAACCTTTGTGACCACCTTGAACCTTGCTCATTCTTCAATACGGATTTGGGAAGATGCGAAATAAACCATATTTCCAAGAGAGGAGTGCCACACATAAGGACACCTCTTTTCCTCATAGTGCGAGTGTGAAAAGAAAGTAGAATCTCCCCTAGAAAAGTTGGCACCGGGTTACGAGACATGAAGATCTTGACGGTGTTCACATCTATGAGTTAGTCAGGATTTGGGAACAAAACCATCCCATATACGAGGAGAGCAACAATTTCCTCAAAGGATTGCAAATCTAAGGAGTTCCAACAGTTTCGGGCTTTCTCAAACAAGAAATTTTCTAGGAAACCTTTAACACAACTCCTTTTTTCCCAATTAGTTGTGACATCAGATGATTGCAAGTGTAGAGCTTGAGAAATATCTTCTTGCTTTGGGTCTCTTTCTGTACCGTTGAAAGGTATTTGATTGAGAATGGGAATCCTCAAGAGTTGGGAGAATTCTTCCAAAGTTGGCACAAGTTGATAATTGGGAAATGTGAAGTAATGGTGTAAAGGATCAAAGAACTGGAAGAGCACCTTCATCATGTCTTCATCAGTGTTGGAGGTGACCAAGTTGAGTAGGAGACCATGTCTCTCGGTGAATGGAGAATTTTCTGGAATCCTTGGAGCTAGCTTCTTAAGTTGTGTAGGGATCCTTACAAGGTTGACATGAATAGTTTTCCTGCAAATAAAATCCATGTCCTACAAAACAGAACAAAGATGAATCCAAAGATCCTTGAAATGGTTAGTGAATGAATATGATGTTATGATGTTCATGATTTTATGTACAAGTATATATATACAAACAAAGCAGACAATTCCTTAAGTTTAGGCTTGCATGGAGTCTCATAGGTAAGTACCCTCTTGAAGTTTAGTTGGCTCAACCTGTCCTAGCAATAGTAACCGGGTTCTAAAGAGCTCAATATCACTGGTTTGTTTCTTTGAGCATTGTCTCAGCACAAGCCTATTTAATAGCGACCGAAATATCTCAAAAAACCAAACCTCAATGAGTGTATTATCGAGTATCTACCAACTTCGAATTGCACCAAAGTCGATCATCTCACTACGTCCTAATGGCCAAGTTGGTCAAGTAAAGGTTCTAAAAGTTCATTAGTGCTTCATGACATCACTCAGCGGCCCTGTATTCTCCTTGGTTAACTCAAGGGCTACCGGTACCCACAAATATGTCGCACTAACGTAGCTATTGCTTAGACTATGTCGGTATACCCTGCACAGTTTCCACAATATATTGCTACTTACCTATAAGGTATCCCAAATCCAGGTAGAGGATTCAAACCCAAACAAAGAACCATAATGTAAAGCATACAAATCAAACAATGAAAGCAAGTAAATATGATCTAACCCTAAGATAACCCCACTTTTAGAATAATCCCCAATAGAGTCTCCAGTTCCATGTTACAGTGGAAGAACTGAATTGAAGGTTTTGAATTTGATTGTAAATGTTGCGGTTAGCAAGAGTCTCCATTGACTTTTCATTTATCCAAAAGGAAAGGTTAAAAAGCACATGAAAGACCTTTGAGATTATTTCTTGAGTTCGGGGGTAGATTATGAAAAGGGAAGGTATTAGCACCCTTTTCATCCATGTTTTTCCGTGGCCTCTTAGTTACTTTCTAGATCACTTGCTTTTTGTTTGAAATTTTGCTTTGTGTGGTTTTTGAAAGTATTTTGTAAAGAGGCTATTGTTTAGGAAAACTTTGTAATGATTCTCGTTCGTAAGAATGTATACAAAGATGTTGATCTTTTGAATAATGTTTTCAAGTTTTGAAAAGGTTTTGAAAGTGTAGGTGTTTGTTTTTAAAAATAGCAAGGATGTTTTAAAGTTGAGCAAGTAATTAGGAGCGTTTTACCTACTCAAAAGTCTTTCATGTCCATTTCCTTTTTCCTTTGACATTGTTATCTCACCATTGATTGGGTAAGTAACCCTATCTTTGGATGTAAATGGGATGGGAGTGGGTCATCATATAACCATGATTAGAAATGTTGCAAGGTGTCTCACCATTCTTTTTAGGGGCTAAGATCATTTGAAAGGCAACTTAGATAGCGTCATCGAGGGACTATGATCTTATATTTGCTTGTTTTTGCTAAGATACCTTACATGCGTAATATGGTCATTTTGTAAAGGCAACCAAGTGGAATTACCCTAGGGGTGTTTGTGTGCAAGTGTATTGTTTTCATGATTGATTTTGTCTTGAATTAGGTTTTTCTAAGTATTGGTTTTAGTCTTTCCATACAAACCCTAATTACTAGCATGTTATGTATAAAACAATAAATTGCGAAATTTAAAGTTACTACACTATTACAATACTTATGGGAAGGGGGTGTACAAATTGTAAATGGGGATTGCAAGAATATAAACCCAATTAATCTATTACAACCAAATTGAATTTGTACAAGAAATTAAGTGGAAATAATGTACAAAATGAATAAATATGCAAGAATGCAAATATAAAGAAAATGGATATTTTTGTTTGGATTTTTTAGGAAAAGTGAATTTGTTTTAACCTAATTAATTAAAAGAAAATAATTAATTAAAATAATAAAAGTAAACATAATTTAATAAGAAAAGATTTTTAATAAAACCATAAGTCTATTAATTGATAAAAAGGAAATTAAGTTTAAGAAAAGTATTTTTGTATTTTTGTCTTGAAAATAATTTATAGTATAATAAAATATATTTGGCCTTTTTATATAAAAATTAATATATTTTAATTGGTGTAAAAGAAAATAAATAATAACCTAGTTTTAATTAAATTTACAAGAATAATTAGTAAAAATAAATAAAGTATGATTAATAAAAATAATTTTTTGTGTGAGAAAAATAAATAAACTATGTCAAAGTGTAAATCTATTATTTTTTTTTGTATTTTTATGATTTTTAGTATTATGAAAATATTTAAGAAAACAAATAAATATAAATACTTAAAAAAAATCAAGGCCAGGGATGTTGATAGCCTGCACAGGGGTGAGAAGTAACAAAAAAAACATAGGCCCAAAGATTGAAGCCCAGCGCCTGCCAAAAAAGGTCAGAAAAATACAAAAAATGTGGAAAAAAAATCAAAAGGGTACCACTGGGGCTCGAACCCAGGTCCCAAAGGTTACAGGTGCGCGCTTCTACCACTGGGTGGCTATAGATCCGTTAACATAAGCAAAACAATAAATATATGATACAAAACGCGCCCAGATTTATACTTCATCTTCAACCTCCAGCCAGACCAACTGTAACTTGTTCAAATTTCAACAAAAATGTAAACTGTAAACATGAAACTTGTAGCAAATTTCCTCAAGGTTTCAAAAATGTAAAGCATTAAAACTATAGCTCAAAGATAAACATGAATTTTAATGGCCCTAATATGAACCCTAAAAATCTCAGAAAGTTCAAAGTTAAAATTCTCTAAACTCAAGCAAAATTAATGGAAACTATGAACATGGTTAGCTTTAGGGCAATGATATCTACATGTTTTGTTCACAAATAAATCATTGATGATGCCTTTATGAAAAGTTCCAAAGTTAGAAAACTTACCTTGCAAGAGGGTATCGGGTTTGAAGTTTGAGCAGCTTTCAGTGAGTTCCAATGGTTGGGTTAGCTTCCTCAACTTCCCAGGAAGCTAATGGAATGCTTAGCTTGAGCTGAAAGTACCTGAGGAGTTCTGGAGAAGTCCAAGTGCAAAGCTCTGTTTTTGAAAATGGAGGATGGTGTTAATGGTGTTACAGTTCTGTTACAGGGTGTGGGATCAGTTCTAAATGATGTTTAGAAGCTTTAGAAACCAAAAGACTTGAAAATGCACGAGGGAGTTATGAGTTTCAAGTTTTTGGTCACTTTATGTGAAAATGGAGGTATGAGATGTGATTCTGAGTTCTAGGTATTTTCAGGGCTTCAGCCTTCGTGTCCTTGATGCAAATAGTTTGTGTATCTATAAGCAAAAGAATTGGAGTGCATTGGCAAGTCAGAAGTACAAGTTACAAGCTTTTGGCTAGGTTACTTGATTTTCAAGAAAAGAGGGAAACCAAGTTTCAATGTGTAGTACAAGCATGGGCTGAGTGATTGTAAGTATCTAAACCATTTCTTATGAGTTATATGCAAAAAAGAACAAGTTTTGTGCAAAAAAAGAACTTTATCAAAATGGCAATGTACACTTTCTTCCTAAAATGGATATAAAGCATGTCCATGCATTGAATGCTTGAAATGAGACCTATAACAGCTCTGCAAGCCATTAATTATGGAGTGCCTAACAAGTTTGAGGCCTGAAAAGTAGAGTTTATGTAGCATTGTTTGAATTTTGAATTTGGTTCATTACAAAATGACTTATAATTCAAGTGATAAAACCCAAACTTCATCTCTTCGTTTCTCCTTACTCAAAAATGATCTCAAGGAGTTCTTGGACATTTTGGAAAGCTTTCAATGTTCTCTACAATCCATATTTGAATTTCTTTTGAAGATTACCCTTGGAATTATATGAAAAAGTGCCATGAAGTTGGGTCAAAATCCTGGCCAAATTAGGACAAAATTTCACTAAGTGTTTTGTTTCATGACCACATGTTCTTAAAATTATAACTTGAGATCCAAGCACTTTTGGAAGTAGTTGTGTGAAGAAAAGTTGTAGATTTCATGGAGATCTACAAATTTCATGTTGGAAGTTTCTTCTGAATCAGCTTGCATCTTGGTGAAAAGTTTGCTCAAAGTTATGAAAAAATAAGAAATTTCCAACACTTAGAAAAATTTCTAAGTTTAGAAATTTTAACTTTTCAAAATGAAATTCTTGAATTTTGGATTTATTGATGAGTAAGTTTCATATTTTGACATGCTTTGATAAATTTTGATTTTTGACATTTGATTTTGACCAAAAAGTCAAAGTTTGACTTTTCAGTATATAGTTGACTTTTGATCAGTTGATTGAAAATTCATCTGTCAATCCATTGGGCTTGAGCAATGTTTTGAGCCATGTTATTAGGTCAAAATGATGCAATTGGACTCTTGAGATCATGCCTTAAACCAATTGATCATTTGCTAGGTCAAAAATAAGAAATTGCCCTTTCCCAATCAAAAACCTAATTTTGACCATTTTGCCCTTTTGATGATTTGATCAATTTTCTTGAGGAATTATGGTCCAGACTTGATCAAATGATACTTATGAGTTTAAAATGTTGATGTGGATAAAAAATTATGAAGTTTGACTGTAAATTGGCCATAGTTGACTTTTTCTCCAATACAGTTGATTTTTAGGTCAACTGCTCAATTGACTAAGCAAAAGTGTGATCCAAGACTTGAAACTTGTTATGAGTAATATTGGGGGTCCATAGTGATCCATGAAAACCATATGGGGAATTGGAAGTTCAAACATCCTTGTGAAATCTCAATCCCTAATTTTGATCATCAGTGCTTAAGGAGGTGTCTTGAGTTGATCAACCCTAATGCAGTCTTGAGTCAAAGGAGATTTTATGAGAAATTATTGATAAATGAGAGGGCAAATTTTGGGGTACAACATCGTGGAATTAACAATGGCTGTTGTTCCCTTGGGTGTGATGCGTCAACATTAATTTTTCCTTCCTTCTTTTTCGAGAAGTTATGAACATGTCTCTTTGAATTATAAGGGGTACTAGATGATGCCCCTTGTATCTTCCCACTCTTTATACATGCTTCAATTCTTTCACCAATAGTCACCAAATCAGAAAATCTAGAAGAGACACTCCCTACCATCTTATCATGATACAACCCTTGTAAAGTACCCATGAACATATTGACTAATTCTTTCTCCAAGAGTCGTGGTTGTACACGAGCTTCCATTTCTCTCCATATTTGAGCATATTCCTTGAAATACTCTTCCTTCTTTTGAGACAAGTTTTGGAGTTGCATGCAGTTAGGCTCCATGTCCAAGTTGTACTTGTACTGTCTCAAGAAAGAATTGGCATGATCTCCCCATGTCTGGATATGAATCTGTTCCAATTGCATGTACCAATCTTAGGATGCCCCACTAAAACTGTCTTAGAAGAAATGGATCATCATATTTTAATCTTGAGCATAGGCATGCATTTTATGAAATACATATGTAGATGGTTTCTCGGGCATGTGAGTCATTTATATTTTCCAAAGTCAGGTACTTTGAACTTTGGAGGGATCACCACATCCGGAAGTAGACCCATTTCGAGAACATCAATGTTGAAAGCATCATAAACCTCTACAGCCTTCAACCTTTCTTCAAGAGCTTTATACTGATTAAGAGCCAAGGGATTCTCAGTGACATGGGTATGGGTTATCCTTTGAGGTATTTGGTTGATGTCTTCTAAGTCATGGTCTCCATAATGCAAGTCTATGTAGTTGTCTACGTTGTTGACCGTAATTTGCAAGGCATGAGATGCCCCTATCTTCGGTGGAGATGGGATAAACCCTTCAATATTAGCTTTTCTGACCTCTTGGTGTGTTATATTTGACTTTTGAGATCCGGATTCTGGTTCTTTTCTGGGTTGGTGACCGCTCGATGCACCAATAGTTTGGGATACTTCTTCAAAGGCCACCCTAGGAATATGTTCTTGCCTTTAAATGATGTTCTTCAAGGATAGAAGAACTTGGCTCATATCTCCCTTCATCGAGTCGATGTTGCCTTCCACCTGCTCGAAATCTTCCTTGAATGCGGCTTGGTTCTCTTCGATCTGTTCCATCACTTTCTTTTGATGGGCTCTTGTTTGATATGGCGGTCAGAGAGGTGTTATTTTCTTACCAATGATTTAAATGGAGAAGGTTTTTTGAAAAATGATAAGTGTTTTGTATGAAGTTATGAAATTTAATGTTTGTGAATGCATGAATGCGTATGAATATGCTAAGAGTTTCATTTTTAAATCTCTTATTCACTTGGATTTTCAGATTTTCCATATATATATATATATATATATATATATATATATATATATATATATATATATATATATATATATATATATATATATATATATATATATATATATATATATATATAGGTTTTTATTTTTTATTGGCGAGCGTCTTATAAATAAATACACAAATAAGATAGGAAAACAAAACTTTTATTGATAATAATCGTCTTTAGAAAGAGAATACAATTCAGACATTAAAAAATATTCAAACCAAAATATCAAAATTAACCCGCTGAAAGAATTAATAAAGGGAAACAAAATCTTCTAAGTGCACCTGCGAATTTCTGCTCTGAAGCCATCAACCACAGTCCTACAAAGCTTGAGGAAGTATTCAACGTCTTTTGGGAGTGGGACTATCACATTTTACACGTCTCTCAAACTTCTAGGGATGTCACCAATGAGATTGTTGGCTAAAAAGGTGAGTTTTGCATGCTTGTCTTTTTAGAATCGATATTCTTGGTAGAGTTCCAGAATTATCTGATGATTATCCTTTCCTGCTTTGGTGATATTTGCATACTGCTCCTCCCAATATAATTTTTCAGCCCTCGTCTTCGTATAGAGCTTCCTTTGTATGAGGAAATTCTTTTGGAGGTTTTCTAACACATAAAAAACTTGCTCATATTCGTCAGTCTTTTGGGCGAGAAGTCTTTCTTCCCTCATCCTCTTGAGACATTCCCCTATGTCTGATTCTTGGCTATCTTGGAGTTCTGTAGTAAGATACTTCATTTTCTATTCTTTATCTAAAGAAGCTTGTGTAAAACTTTGAATTTGAGCCCTCAAATTTTCTTCCATCTCCTCTTTGTCTTGTAACACATTTTCGTACCACCTACTTAGCTTCCCGATTTCACCAGCAGCATCTTCCAAACGTTGGTTGTGGGAATCCAAGTTAAAGGTATCACTCAACAATCCTTCAGTCGAACATTTCCGCTTAACACTCTCCTTTTCAAATGCTTCACGGTCTTTCTGAATCTGTTGATCTTTGGACTCAAGCTCGCGTTGCATTTGTCTTTTCTCCTTAGCTAAGTTATGAAGGCTAAGCTCCAATTCTTCTTTCTCCTTTTGATCTTGATTCAAATATTTTTTCAATTTGTCTATTTCTTCTAAGGACATAGGCAAAGGATCTGGGACATCCAACTTGTATTTAGGATCAATGTCAAATGGTAACTTAACAACTTGTAACCTATCCAAAACCCATCGAGTGTAAGTTTCTTTTGCCACAATATTATTCCTTTCAGATTTTCTTTTGTTAACCCTATTTCAAGCTCTAATGATCTTGTTCAACAACTCTTTGTTGTTTTTGCCCATGTCGTGAATGATTAATTGTTGAAGTTGTTCATCCGAGGGTTTATCCTCCAAAGGGTACCCTAGTTGTCGCAAAGCCAAAATAGGGTTGTAATTGATGCAACCATGTGACCCAATCAACTAAACATTCGGAAAATCTCCACAATTGTAAATGATATCTCCAATGTCTAGCTTTATTGCATACCACAACACAGAACAGCAGTAAGAGACCTTAATTTTTGAGGCCACTCGTATCTTGTCAGATTTGGGACCATGTAGTCTTCCTTATAGAGATGAGTCATAAACCAAGAATATAAGAGCGGGATACAACAATTTAGAGTACCCCTCCCATTTTTGTAATGAGTGTGAAGAGTATAGTAAGTATCGGCAAGAAAAGCAGGAGTTGGGTCCGCATTTAAAGCTTCTGCGCCCCAAAATACACTAATACTTGCAGGGTCAATATAGTCCATAGTCCGTAGAAACAAAATTATGCCAAAGACAAGTAGCCCTAAACAATCAACACAAGACTCCCATTCTTTGTTATTGGAAAAAGAAAGGGTTTTAGCTTCCAAATAGTGTCTTTTGACCCCTTGTACATCACCTACTTTTTTGTAATTAAGTGAAAATTCAGGATAAGGGACCCCTAAATAATTTTCTAAGTCCTCAATGTTAACAGTCTGTACAATTCCCACATAAGCTTTTTTCTTAGAAAAATTCAAGAGCCTATCAAATTCTTCCAAAGTCGGCGCTAGTTAAAAGTCTTGAAAGGTAAAACACCTCAATGGAGGATCGTAGAACTGAACCAACGCATAAACAACATTCAATTGTACATCCACTTTTGTTAACTCAAGGGTATCCCCATAATGGCGAGTAAACATCATCAAAGATTTTTCAGACAGTTTCCCTTTAATGCTCTTGATCTTCATCATACATGGCTTGACGGCACTAACACAGAAAAGTTGTTTCCCTTTGGCATTTATTTTTAGAACACTTCACCAAACCTTTGATTATTATTTTTTTATATAAAAAATCCTGTGAATAAGACAGACAAAAAGAATGAAGAATAATGGATATGTGAAATGCAAGATGTATGAATGCATGATTGTGTGGCATAATAACAGAATTTCATAAAAGGTATCATTAGTTGGTAGGCTCCTAGTTTTGGCCTAAGTATATTCTACCATCTCCATAAGGTGGTTTCCTTAAGGGTATCATAGATAACACTAGAGGGAAAGGCACAAGGGCCTCCCTTAAGCGGAACCTCTTTGTAGACCGAAACTTTCGTCTCTAAGGCCGTGAAAGGTCTTACCATGATATTTTGGATTATGAGTTATACAAAAAGTCATAGGTTTCATTCCAAATTCCTACCCCCTAAGAAGATACCTCTTGAGACATATTTCTTTCTTGGAATTCCACAAACTCTAGGCGAAGTCGTCGCAAAAACTCATAAGGATGATATATCCCCTTGGTCAATAGACGGGCCTTCTTTCTAAGTTTTTTTTTGAAAATAATTTTAAAAATAAAATCCCGCCAATAGATGAATGAAAAATAATATAATAAGAAAAAATAAATAAATAAATAATTAAATAAGAAAATATCGAGAAATAAGAACAACCCTAAACCAAAAGAAAAATCTTCTAAACCCTAGGGTTGAGTCCCCAGCAGAGTCGCCACCTGAAATAACCGGTTTAAAATTGAGAGTCGCCTCCATTAATTTTTATCCTAGGGAAGGGAATATAATGGATAACCCTAACTTGGTGATAATACAAAAATACATAGCATATTCGACCTGATTTGCATAAATAAAGTTATCGTTTCATCTCAATTGTGTTACATTATGTTGGCATTTCAAGTTTGATTCAGGTAATTATTTCATCCAAGGCCTACATAAGAAAAGGAGAAGAAATGGAAAAGAAACGTACTCAAAATTAAAAAAACAACAGAAATAGCATAAGAATTCATATCAGAAGGTTGTGACGATCGTCACACCTTTCACTCCTCCCAGAACAAGATGAATATGTGCGCCCCCCTTCGGCACAAAAACCATGACGACCGACAAAGGTTGAATATGTGTTCCCCACGGCACATGATGCATGCCACTCGGCACAACTATTTACTGTTTGACGCGCGAAGATTTCTCCATGATTCTCCATGTTGTCAGTGCCAACGACCTGCATGATTTCCTCCTGGTCTTTCTCCATGCACGAATTTTTCGAAGCATGAAGTCACACTCCTAGATTTTCTCAAGAAGTGGGTTACACAGAAAGAACTATAAGAGAAGGACAATTATACAACTCAAAAACTCTCTCGTCTCTTCTATCTCGTTTTTGTTACGTTACTTTGCATTTTCGTTTTCTTTCACACCATTATTCAAGTTTCAACAACTCAGAGCGTTGTTTAGAACTTAAGCAAATAAATACCTTCACCTAAACAATAATAGTTTTCTACACCGGAAAACTATTGCAACATTAGTTTCTTTTCATAGCCTCCTGAACTTTGTTTTTAGTTTTATATTTTGTTCTATATTCAAGTTAGTTTTCCGTAAGCAAATCCTGTCGGCATATTATGGAGGATTGCTATCAGTACTTAAAGAGTTGCAGAAATTCTATTGTTTTCGTTATTTAATTCTAGGTATTTCATTTAATTATATTACTGTTCTTTATTTATCATTCATGCCTGAATCATTATATGTTTGATATTATTTTGTGTTCGTAACGAGTAATATGTACGGCTAATTTCCCTGATACCGATATATAAGGTTACAAACCGAAGGAGTTCGGTAATAAATTGGCATAAAATTTTTATAAAAATACTTTTCTAGTTTGGTTTCCATTTTTATTACAAATTGTTTTATTACAAGAGTAAGAGACAAACGAAGGCTAAAATCAATAATCACGAGAGTGTGAGTTTTTAACTGGATAGTGGTCATCAAACATTGGTTTTAAATACAGCGAGAGAGGTTTATGATTAATTAGACTCTATTAGTTTTCAAAATGTATCTTTGGATTTTAAATGAGATAGCGAGAGAAAAAATTTAAGTTTAATTATATAAACCGAATCAACAGTCATGAGTGTGTGAGATAAAGGTTTTTAAACTAGTAGTTTCTACTGAACAATGTTTTGAATACTCAAAGCTATGCCAATGAATTACTAAATTCCCGAACTCAGACTATTACGTAACGATGTACCATTATTAAATATTTAAATTAAGTCTAACCTTATTTTTTGTCCACCCCAAAACCTAAGATTTATTAGCCTTAGATTTACACAGTAGCTTTAGATAGCTGTAATTCGATTACCAGTCCCTGTGGGTTTGATATCTTTTAAAACTACGCGATTAAACTTTGCACTTGCAGTTAATACATTCGATAGACACTTAAAGTCGCGATAAAGTTTTTGGCACCGTTGTCGGGGACTGATTTAGTCGATATTGTGAATCCTTGGTTACGTATTATAGACTAAGGCAACCAATTTTATTTCCTTTTTATCCGTTGATCATATGCCAAGCACTCACTCTCAAGGCAAAGAATCAGAGCAACCAATCGATGAGGTCGAGCATTTCGTTAGTATAAGATGCTGAATTAGAGAATACCAAATTAAGTACAATCTTGCCAAATTCAATCTTCCCGATTTATCTCTTCCTGAACCAAGAATGGCCGAAGGACCCCAAAATCGTCATCTGAAGGGTTATGCTGCCCCATCGCAAGAGGAACCTCACAACATCGTTGTTGCCCCCCGCTATCGCTCGGAACAATTTCGAGTTGAAACCTTTGTTATTACAAGTTATCCAACAAAATCAGTTTTCAGGATGTCCTACGGACGATCTGAATCTTCATTTATCATTGTTTGTGCAGTACACAGATAGACACAATGAAAGCAAATGGTGTCAGCCCTGAAGCGATAAGACTTTGTCTTTTTCCTTTTTCATTACGAGATAGAGCTAGAGCTTGGCTCCAGTCTCTACCATCCAACTCTGTTACCACATGGAACGAGTTGAAGAAAGTTTTCTAGCACGACATTTTCCGCCGAGTAAAACTACTATGCTAAGAGCCAATATCAATGGTTTTAAAAAAAAAGGAAATCGAATCTATCTTCGACGCATGGGAAAGATACAAAGACATGTTGTGACTTTTTCCACATCATGGTCTATAAGAATTTATGAACATCCACACCTTTTTCAATGGTCTCTTGCACAGCACAACACTAACGATTAACGCTGCAGCTGGACGCGCACTGATGAACAAACCTTATCATGATGCTTATCAACTTATCGAAAGTATGGCTCAAAACCATTACCACTGGGGAAGTGATAGAACCATTATAGAGAAATCTCAGACGAAAGGTGGTATGTATGAAGTTAGCAATTTAGACCAGGTTAACGCTAAGGTAGAAGCTCTTGTCCAAAAAATAGAAAATGTAACCATAACTCCCTCACCCACCATGGTTGCAGTAGCTCCAACATGCGATTTATGCGGACTTCACACACATGTTACGCCTGAATGTCCACTTTTAACAGGAGTACTAGTTGATCAATTGAATTATGCTCAAGGAAACCCTTACAGGAATACATATAATCCTACTTGGAAAAATAATCCAAACTTTCCGTACAAGAACAACAATGCACTATATGCACATGGACAAGCTCTTACTACACCCTCAGGATACCAGAAATCCGCCCAAATTACTCCAAATGTTCATAAGAAATCCAATATAGAAATCATGATAGAAAAATTCGTAGCCACTCAAGCTCAACAAAACAAAGATTTTATGAATCAAAACATACACACTAACAAATAAAGCAACTATCAAACAATGTTGATGCCCTTGCCACTCATAAAAAAATGCTTAAAACGAAAATCTCTCAAGTGGCTCAGCAACAAGCGGCTACAGCTGCTCCAACTGGCACTTTTCTTGCCCAACGACAACAAAATCCGAAAGGTCATGCTAATGCAATAACACTTCGAAGTGGAACGTAAGTAGAAGGACCAACTGACCCAAGAATCAAAAGTCTAGCCATGTACCAGAGCGCTAGTAAACCAACTGGGAAGGAAGACGAACCAAAAGAAAATGAGAAGGGAGATGAAAGCGCTGAGGTAGAAGAGAAAGAAAAACCCTGAACCATATAACTTATGAATCTTTGGACCTTGGAATTTTTGAGCTAATTCTCCTACAACACTCCAACAAATGACAACATGTACCTCACGGGCACTGCTAATTTTAGATTGTTTAACGATGAATACTCTATGAATCAAGAGGCTCTGAGGGATTAGTTACGTTTTCGTCGTGGAGGAGAAGTGCACTACTGAATCACTCCAAAAGCCGATTGGACATCGACAACATTCGGTCTATGGAAAGTTTTAACCAGTGAGCGACCTTCAAGTTGGGAGGGAATTTTTGCTTCATCTATCCATAATCCTTCCATCCGTTACTTTCATTGATCCTTTCTGTTGTACCCCAAATTTGTTCGCCCCATTTTTAAAATATTTTTAAACTTGGTTTCATTTTTTTTGGATATTAATACAATTTGGTTTAACAGTAATTTATTTTGCTTATTTAAAATGTATAATAATTTACTTTAAATTATTTCTATTTTTAAAATAGAAAAATATTATTCCACCTTCATATACTCCTATGTCTTTTTATCTTGAATAAAATGGCATATTACAGTTGGTAAGGAAGTGAGGCTTGCAAGTAAATGGAAGGTCCTGAGTTCAAGTCTCGTTACACTAATTTTTGGTATTTATTTTCTTTTGTGTGTTTTTTCAATAAAAAGGATAAAAAACTCATTTTTCAATTATTTTATTATTATTTTTGTATTTTAAAATTATTTTTTATTTTTCTAAATCTTTGATTTTATACACTTAATAGTCAAGTTATTAAAAATAATTGAAAATTTTCAAAATCAAATTTTATTAATTACCAAATCAATCACAATATTGAGAAAAAATCACAGAAGTGTTTAGGTTCATAATCTTGTCCTCCAAATTTCAATCAAATCTCAATTGGTATAAATCTTCCCAAAAAAATCACTTTTTTTTATTATTAAATTATTATTTTTGTATTTTTTAATTAATAAATTTTCAAAAATAGTTTTTTTTTCTCACTTTTTTCAATTTTTAATTAAAAAATAACCAAAAAATCATATAAAATATAGAAACAACAAAATTACATGATTTGTCACTTTCTGATTGGTCACATGTTGACAAAACTGATTTCTCATTGGTCAGAGTTTGTAGACTTGCTGACCAAGATAAAATCATAAACTTTGGTCTTTTCTTGGTGTTGACTATTTCCTTTTCGGGATGTCTTTAACCTAATTCCAAATCTATAAATAGACTGCTCTTCACACTATTTTTCATCTACAATTTCCTAATCATCCATAACTCACTAGAGTTCTCCTAAAGTTGTTGTTCTTCACATAAAAGAACAATAGAAAATAAGCTCTAAGCCTTCAGAATCTGGTATTTATCCAGGAAATCACATTGGAGAAAGGAAAGAAAAACCATGAAGAACAAAGAAAGGAAGCAACTTAAGTGGGTCACTGCATTCTAGGGTGGTAAAACTTAACCTTTAATTGTATGACTGAATATTTGCATATTGTATCGGTAAAATCAATAAAGTCGCCATCGAGTATTTATTTATCCCATATAAAAATGAAAGGAAAATCATCGAAGAAAAACCTAAAGGGGAAATCAAGGTTCTGCGACCGAGAGATTAGGTAAGGGAGTCAGTTATGCAAGGGGAAGGTATTAGCACCCCACACGTCTGTAGTACTCTACGGGGTCCACTCTTGTTGTTCTAATAAAAGGGTGTGTCTAATCTAATGCTTAAGAGCTATAAAATGCTAAGAGGGAATGCATGCAAATAATGTAGAAAATAATGTAGGGAGAATAAAAGTTGTGCTCGTTCAGGCCCTACCCTAATGCCTACGTATCCCTTTTAAGGAATCAGAGCAGACGTAGTTCGACTCACATATTTTTTGCTTGTTTTTATTTTTTAAATGAACAATAATAAACTCAATCATTCTACCGCAGCTCGACCGTTGGAGACTCACGCACTGTAGTGGAAAGGAATGAACACATTCTTAGAATAGAAAAGCCCAATGGCAAAAATAAATGGATTGGTTGGTGGTTTTTTACCATGAAATGAATTTTTGTATGCTTATCACTTTTTATACATTTGCTAAGAAAAATAAGTTTTAGTTTTAAATGCAATTATGCAAAAATGGGAAGAAAACAGCTAAGGGAGACTAACCTATCTCTAACCTAGTGTTATCATACAATGATGGCCCTATGTCAAAGATAAAAATGGAAATCTCCACCCTATGTTAGCATGCATGGTTTGCAACCTAAGGTCTAACTTGCATCCGAAAGGAACAAGCATATCCTAAGGGAACATGGTATATACAAGGATAAAATAAGCAAGCTCGAAGGAGCACACACATAAAATGGTAAAGAAAAGAAGCAAAATGCTTTAACTAAGGGGAGCGGATCACCCGAAGCCAAGAAGCGGGAATAAGATGTAACTTGCAAAATGCTTTATTTCCTACTTCTCATGATATCTAAATATCAGTAAAGTCCCTACTTTTCATGATATCTAGAAAGCAATAAAGTGTGAAATGAGATAAACAAGAGAAAATACCAAACATATATCTATCCGTAGCAAAATGTATAAAAAAAAAGAAACCCGACGAGCTTTACGAAAGCTTCGCCAATCAAAGAAAAGAGTCAGAAATCAAATTCTCGAAATAAGTGTCAAAGCATCACCGATATGAAAATAAATCACAATCGAAATCTCGAGCATATCCATATATCACACAATAAACATGTATAAGACTCAAATCTCAACAAGCAAAGGTGCGTCACAAGTCTCAAGTAACAAAATTATTACTAAACATAATTGACAATAAAAATTTCTAATCAAAATTCTACAAAAGGAATTCTAAAAAAAAAATCTATTATATTCTACTATCCCTTATTGTTTTTATTATGGACAAAAAAAACTATCAAAAACTAGAGAATTAGCTCCTAAAAATAACTAACAAGTCTTATCGATTTTGTAATTTTTTTAAATCAAAAATCCATAACAAAAAAAGGGAAATGTCATGGAAATTTCAAGAGAAAATTAAACTAAAGGGGGTATTAAGCTGAAATCAGGGGGTGTTGTAGAAATTTGGCGCTAGGTCCAATCAGCTTGTAGCCCAACAAGGTTTTTATTCACAGAACATGTCAGCTTCCAAAAATTTGAGTGGGCTTGGGGAATGGTGGTTGAGTGTGGAGAGAAACATGGCCATAGGCGTAAGGCCCATTTCAACAAGGGTCCATGAAACGACTTTATTCCAATCCTTCAAAACTCCAAAAATAAGAAGAAACGGGCCAAGTAGGGAGGGATTCGTAATGAAATCAGCCAAGAATCCCAAAATGACTGCGTTTGAGAAGAACCATAGAGTTTGTGACTATCCAAATCCTACGATAAGAAAAAGTCCCTCTCCTCTCTCAAAGAAACACGTCGCAGCCAAACCTGACTCCTTCACCTCTTCTCGACACGACGCCGTGACGTTCTTCTACTACATCTCTGACGAAAGTTGCTCACCTTCTTCAACTTCATTGCTCAATCTGACATTTATGACCGCCTTCCACCGTAGCTCCGTTGAACTCTTCCTTTCAATTTCGTTCACAATTTGTTTTCATCTCCTTCACGCTTATACGCGGTTTCAACATGTTCATACCTCCGTTTCAGATTTCGATTCAAAATTTCATCTCAGTTCTGATCTCAATGTTCGAGAAGCATACAAAGTTAAGAAGAGAAAACAATATATCTTACCTACCAGAGAAACTATCTGGTGCTTCTTCAACATTTGCATCTTCTCTTTTTCTTCCTTTTTTGATTCTTTGCACCCTTCCTCGTTTTGTTGATTGTGGATGGAAGCAGCTCGCTAAAGTGTTGTTGTTGATTGCAGAACGAAGATCATTGAAATCGTGACGATTTGTTGATGCAGTGATGTTTTCGTAATGGAAGAAAATATGTGTGAACGCGGGAGCCTGGAGATGATATGCTCAAAGACTGAAGATGAAGACTGATAGAGAAGAGTTTGAGATGGAGGTTATTGCTATAAAGAAGGTGTGGGTTGCGGTGAAAAACGACTATGGTGATGGAGTGCTCAGAGGGAGGGAGTGGATTGAAGGTTGAAGAGAGGTTGCAGAGGTTTTAAAGATGGACCAAGATACCAGTGAAAGGGATGAAGACTCAAAATAAAGAAGAAGGAAGATGAGAGTGAAGATAGAGTTTTTTTGTGATTCTTTCTAGAATTGAGGAATCCTCCTTGAATGCCGGTAAGAATAAGTTATCAATTTGTTAAATTCGTGGAAAGTTAGTTAAAAACTGAATCAATCTGAATCGTTAATGTGAATGTTTGTTAGGTATTTTTGATGGATGAGATTGGAGGTCGTAGATAATTATGTGGAATTCTGTTTTGAGAGTGAGTTGGTTAGAGAAATCTGCTAAGGTAGTTACCATTAGGAATAATTCAGTTATCAGGTTTGTTATGGTTTTATTGAACAGCTAGCCTCAAACTGATTTTTTTTGCAGTGTGTTACTCTTGGCTTGATATATATTTTCCTTCTGTTTCGATCTGCAGTAGACTCGTTATTTCTATTTTTTTATTTTTCTTCTAGTTTTATTATGTAGTTCAACTTTTGTTTGGATCTTTTTCTGACTTTCTATTTTGGTGTGAAAACACTCCTTCTGACCTTATTAATGCAGGCTGCAGGCCTGTGTTGGATTTTTAACTGGTTTTGTTAAATTGAATGCGCAGGGCTATAACATGGTTTGTATGGTTTGATCCAATGGTCCATGGTGCAAAGCTGAAACTAGCATGGCATAACAAGGTGCATAGAATTTGGAAGCATGAAGTTTGACACGAAGCTCGTAAAATTAGGAAATTCCTTAACTTGTAACATTTTTATAGCTATCTTTGAAATGCAACATAGGTGATATGATTGGGTTTTGGATTTAATTGAATTTGGTTTATGGCCTTTGATTTTGCAATGTTGAGACATGGTATCTCGTACTTGTTTAGAAATTTTTGATATAAATGGAAGTTGTTTTAGTCTTGTGATTGGAATTGAAATAAACATCCCAAATCAAATCATGAATAAGCTTGAATCCAAGAATTTGAATGAAACTTGTAGTTTTGGAATGTTAATCCACTTGCCAAACTTGAACAAAACTGAACACTTGAATGGAATTAGAACGAATGAAAATGTCTTTCCATTTGTATCTTATCTTTTCCATTCCAAGAAACTCTTATGACTAAGCTTGAATCAAATTCGTGAAAACAAACTAATGCTTAGATTTTTTTTTAATTCCATTTGATTATCTTCGAAACACTTCACTTGATAACTCAATGAACGAATTCCAACCAACTTGCATATTCAATGAACAAGTCTTGAACTCAAGATATGACATAGCATTCAATCGAATCAATAATATTCATGCATGATCCCAATAAAGAAAACAACCTCTCCATATTGCCTTTGCCCAAATTCAAAGCCTTTATTCATATTCTTCTGACTCACTTAATGCTCCCTCGCATCATATCTTGTATTGTGCTTCAGCTTTTGTAATTCAAGTCATAAACATGTCCACTTGTAAACGTAAGGCTAAAATAATTAAGAAATTCCCTTGAAGATGATAATTCCTGACACATAATATAGGGCTCTCTAAGAAATCCCCTTGATAAAAAAATAAACCCTAATTTCATGATCTTTGAAGAAAAACTAGATTGGAGCATAATTGCCAAAAAAACTGGCTTTGATCGCATATAGGAAAATAAACCCTGATAGCCTCGTTGCTTGATGAAGAAAGAAATTTTCAGTGACCCAGATCACAACCCTAATTCCACTGCTCATTGCCTGAATAAGAAATCAGCCTTTATTGGATACGAACACCTTAACCATTGTGAAACCCTAATATCGCACCACCACTGAACTTTGAACCAAAGATCTCAGTCCATAGAGAAAAACCCTAATGCCAAAGAGCCTTTCGATCCCCTAACCATTGACTTAAAAAAATGCATGAGATATATATGATGTGATGAGGGATCTTAGGGGGGAAATTGGGGTATAACACATATGTTTGAATTTCGGTCTAATTATGTTGGTTCGTTTATCTAATATTTGGTGTGAGATTTATTATAATAGGTTTAAACCTTTTTTATATTATTATATAATTATCTATTAAACTTTGTTATAATTAGTGATTAATATTTTATATGATATATTAAGCATTTTTTCCAGAAATTATTTTTTAGAGATTATTTCAAACTCTTTTTCTAGTTTGTTTCATTAGGGAAAATTCAAAAGAATTAATCTTCTCCTAACTCTATCCCCACCCCATGCATCTTATTTTCTCAGTTTTCTAACCCTTGTTTTTCATCCCTTTTAATTTTCTATTTTTCTCATTAAACATTAACCCTTAGCCAAATTAGGCCTAGTTTTTTTGTTAATTAACTAGAATTAGGGTTTCTCTTTTAATTAATTAATTAATTAGACCTTACGTTTTAATTAAAATTAATTATTTTTAGGGTTTTAGCCAAATAATTCTTCTTAATTAATTAGACATTAGGGTTTTGTTTTTTAATTAACTTAATTAATTAACTATTAGGATTTAATTATCATCCCTAACCCTAGATCATTTTATAAAAATACAAAAAAAAAATTAAAACATTTTTCTAACACCTTTTCTTATTTCTTATTGTTATTTAAATTCATAGAAAATTGTATAGGTTGCATTCTGTAATTGTAATAGTGTAGATTTCTTTTCTCGCATTTTTTTCCTAATTATGTAACTGCTCACAGGATGTAATTGCATATATTTACTTTCTCGCAAATTTTTATACTTATGTACCTCTCCCAAAGCCATGTAATAGCTTAGGATTTTACATTCCGCAATTTAATTTCTGTACATATTTAACTGCTAGTAACTAAGGTTTGCATGGAAAAACTTAAAAAAATCTAGAGAACCTTAATATTCAAGATAAATAACTAAATCAATACACCTCGCACACTTGCACCTCTAGGATAACCTCTCTTATTGCCTTACGAATATTGGCCACGTCCCTCGAAAGTGGAGATACTTTAGTAAAAGACCCTCAATAAAATCATCACATCCCTTTCGAATAAAGGTCATAATCTCTTGATGACCCTTCGAGCTGCCTATAAAATGATCTAGTCCCTTCGAGTTGCCTACAAAATGATGATAGTCCCTTCGATACAATTGCTAAAGTATCCTTACTTGTTGCCTTCGATGACCATACGATGACCCTACGCCCGTCCCTTCACATCCAATAGATAGGGCTACCTACCAACTAATGGTATGGATAGTACTATCTCTAAAGGAGAAGGAAAAGAACAAGAAAGACTTTAGTGGGTAAGAAACTTTTAATTGCTTGCTCACTACTTTTCTCAAAACTTTTTTTCACACTACACTTTCAAACAAATATTTTCAAAAATAACACTTTGTATACATTCTTGAGGACATATATGGGAATCATTACAAAGTCAGTTTTACATTGGCGATTTCAAAATATTCTCAGAAAAATCACACACACAAAGCAAAAATTTTGAAAGTGAGTTAAGCAATTAAGAGTCAGTAGATAACTACGGGTGAAAAGGGTGCTAACACCTTCCCTTTTCATATCTTACCCCCCGAACTCAAAATTTATCAAAGGTCTTTCCTGTTCTTTTTACCTTTCCTAAACATTGGATAAAAGAAAACTCAGTGCCGTCTCTAGCTACCCACACATTTGGATAAAACCAAAAAGTCAGTTCTCCCACCGTATTATAGAACTGGAGACTCTACTGGGGAGTACTACTTAAAAAAGAGGGATTACTTTAGAGTTTAAAATCACTTTACTTGCTTTTAATTGTATGTTTTGCTTGCTTTACTTTAAGGGTTTGTTTGGGTTTACTTTCTTGTAAGATCCTACACCCAGATCTAGGGATGCCTTAGGTAAGTAGAAATAGATCATAAAGGTTGTGTGGCATAGACCGATATGGTTAACATTATGGCTACAGTTAGTGTGACACTTTGGTTTATTTTGATGTTCTTTGAGTCATTCAAGGATAACATTAGGATTTCGCGTGGTGTTGTTAACACTAACTTACTTTTAGAACCTCAATTGGCCCATCTTGGACATTAGAAGGTAGTGAGATAGCCGAATTTGGTGCAGTCTAAGGTTGGTTGTTACTCGAAACTACACTCATTGAGATTTGACTTTCAGGATGTTTTGGTGGCAAGCCAGTTTCCGTGCTAAAATAAAGCTTGCGAGAAAGATCAGTGATATGAGATTCCTAGAACCCGGTTACTATTTTAGGACAGGTTGAGCCAACTTAACTTCAATGGGGAAGGGTACTTACCTATGGACTTCATGCAAGCCTTTAAACCTAAGGATCTTATGTGACTTGTATGTGTTTTCTACTTATATAACATGAACATGACATCAAAACATCATATGATCATATCATAACATTTTCAGTAACCATTTTAATGACCTAGGGATTTACCTTTGTTCTTTTTTGTAGGTTATGGCCTCCACTCGTAGAAACACTATCCAGATCAACTTTGTAATGGTACCTTCCCAGCTTAAGGAGTTAGACTCAAAGGTTCCCGAGAACTCTCAATTCACTAAAATATTATCAGTTAGTACCCACAATTGAAGAATTCTCTAAGGTACTCGGAGTACCTATTCTTGATCAGACACCCTTCACCGGTTTAGAGAAAGTTCCAAAACCTGAGGATATTGCAGCAGCCTTACATCTGAAGCGGTCTGAAATTGTATCTAATTGGGAAACAAGAATTGGAGTCAAGGGCCTTCTTGATAAATCTTTGATAGATAAGGCTCAGTTGTTTCTGGATGCTATGAGTTTTAATTCTTTTGAGGATATCTTGGCTTTATTGATCTATGGTTTGGTACTATTCCCTAATCCAGACAAACTTATAGATGTGAATGCCATCAAAATATTTCTTACTCATAATCTTGTGCCTACTTTGATTGGATATATTTTGCATTCTCTTCACACTCGTACTATGAGGAAGCGAGGGACTCTTATATGTTACATACCCTTTACTATCCAGTTGGTTTATTTTTCACCTTCCATGAACAATGATGAAGAATGAACAAGGTTTAAGGTGGTCTCAAAGGATGATGTCACTCTCTCATTCAAATATTTATTGGTGTTCCTGATCTCAAGAGGATATCACTATTATTAACCATTGTGGGGAATTCCCTAATATAGCACTCCTTAGCATAAAGGGATGTATCACTTACGAATATTGGCCACGTCCCTCGAAAGTGGAGATACTTTAGTAAAAGACCCTCAATCAAATCATCATGTCCCTTTCGAATAAATATCATAATCCCTCGATGAACCTTCGAGCTGCCTATAAAATGATCTAGTCCCTTCGAGTTGCCTACAAAATGATGATAGTCCCTTCGATACAATTGCTAAAGTATCCTTACTTGTTGCCTTCGATGGCCATACGATGACCCTACGCCCGTCCCTTCACATCCAATAGATAGGGCTACCTACCAACTAATGGTATGGATAGTACTATCTCTAAAGGAGAAGGAAAAGAACAAGAAAGACTTTAGTGGGTAAGAAACTTTTAATTGCATGCTCACAACTTTTCTCAAAACTTTTTTTCACACTACACTTTCAAACAAATATTTTCAAAAATAACACTTTGTGTACATTATTGAGGACTGATACAGGAATCATTACAAAGTCAGCTTTACATTGGCGATTTCAAAATATTCTCAAACAAATCACACACACAAAGCAAAATTTTCGAAAGTGAGTTAAGCAATTAAGAGTCAGTAGATAACTACGGGTGAAAAGGGTGCTAACACCTTCCCTTTTCATATCTTACGCCCCGAACTCAAAATTTATCAAAGGTCTTTCCTTTTCTTTTCACCTTTCCTAAACATTGGATAAAAGAAAAGTCAGTGGCGACTCTAGCTACCCACACATTTGGATAAAACCAAAAAGTCAGTTCTCCCACTGTATTACATTACTGGAGACTCTACTGGGGAGTACTACTTAAAAAAGAGGGGTTACCTTAGAGTTTAAAATCACTTTACTTGCTTTTAATTGTATGTTTTGCTTGCTTTACTTTAAGGGTTTGTTTGGGTTTACTTTCTTGTAAGATCCTACACCCAGATTTAGGGATGCATTAGGTAAGTAGCAATAGATCATAAAGGTTGTGTGGCATAGACCGATATGGTTAACATGATGGCTACAGGTAGTGTGACACTTTGGTTTATTTTGATGTTCTTTGAGTCATTCAAGGATAACACTAGGATTTCGCATGGTGTCGTTAACACTAACTTACTTTTAGAACCTCAATTGACCCATCTTGGCCATTAGAAGGTAGTGAGATAGCCGAATTTGGTGCAGTCTAAGGTTGGTTTGTACTCGAAACTACACTCATTGAGATTTAACTTTCAGGATGTTTTGGTGGCAAGCCAGTTGCCGTGCTAAAATAAAGCCTGCGAGAAAGATCGGTGATATGAGATTCCTAGAACCCGGTTACTATTTTAAGACAGGTTGAGCCAACTTAACTTCAATGGGGAAGGGTACTTGCCTATGGACTTCATGCAAGCCTTTAAACCTAAGGATCTTATGTGACTTGTATGTGTTTTCTACTTATATAACATGAACATGATAACATAACATCATATCATCATATCATAACATTTTCACTAACCATTTCAATGACCTAGGGATTTACCTTTGTTCTTTGTTGTAGGTTATGGCCTCCACTCATAGAAACACTATCTGAATCAACTTTGTAAGGGTACCTTCCCGGCTTAAAGAGTTAGAATCAAAGGTTCCCGAGAACTCTCAATTCACTAAAATATTATCAGTTAGTACCCACAAT
Organism: Vicia faba; assembly: GCA_948472305.1. Taxonomy (NCBI): domain Eukaryota; kingdom Viridiplantae; phylum Streptophyta; class Magnoliopsida; order Fabales; family Fabaceae; genus Vicia; species Vicia faba. Next base: position 1,030,038,567 of record OX451737.1, read on the forward strand.
GGAAGAATTCTGTAAGGTACTCGGAGTACCTATTCTTGATCAGACACCCTTCACCGGTTTAGAGAAAGTTCCAAAACCTGAGGATATTGCAGCAGCCTTACATCTGAAGCGGTCTGACATTGTATCTAATTGGGAAACAAGAAATGGAGTCAAGGGCCTTCTTGATAAATCTTTGATAGATAAGGCTCAGTTGTTTCTGGATGCTATGAGTTTTAATTCTTTTGAGGATATCTTGGCTTTATTGATCTATGGTTTGGTACTATTCCCTAATCCAGACAAACTTATAGATGTGAATGCCATCAAAATATTTCTTACTCATAATCTTGTGCCTACTTTGATTGGAGATATTTTGCATTCTCTTCACACTCGTACTATGAGGAAGCGAGGGACTCTTATATGTTACATACCCTTTACTATCCAGTTGGTTTATTTTTCACCTTCCATGAACAATGATGAAAAATGAACAAGGTTTGAGGTGGTCTCAAAGTATGATGTCACTCTCTCATTCAAATATTTATTGGTGTTCCTGATCTCAAGAGGATATCACTATTATTAACCATTGTGGGGAATTCCCTAATATAGCACTCCTTAGCATAAAGGGATGTATCACTTACGAATATTGGCCACGTCCCTCGAAAGTGGAGATACTTTAGTAAAAGACCCTCAATCAAATCATCATGTCCCTTTCGAATAAATATCATAATCCCTCGATGAACCTTCGAGCTGCCTATAAAATGATCTAGTCCCTTCGAGTTGCCTACAAAATGATGATAGTCCCTTCGATACAATTGCTAAAGTATCCTTACTTGTTGCCTTCGATGGCCATACGATGACCCTACGCCCGTCCCTTCACATCCAATAGATAGGGCTACCTACCAACTAATGGTATGGATAGTACTATCTCTAAAGGAGATGGAAAAGAACAAGAAAGACTTTAGTGGGTAAGTAACTTTTAATTGCATGCTCACAACTTTTCTCAAAACTTTTTTTCACACTACACTTTCAAACAAATATTTTCAAAAATAACACTTTGTGTACATTCTTGAGGACTGATACAGGAATCATTACAAAGTCAGCTTTACATTGGCGATTTCAAAATATTCTCAAACAAATCACACACACAAAGCAAAATTTTCGAAAGTGAGTTAAGCAATTAAGAGTCAGTAGATAACTACGGGTGAAAAGGGTGCTAACACCTTCCCTTTTCATATCTTACGCCCCGAACTCAAAATTTATCAAAGGTCTTTCCTTTTCTTTTCACCTTTCCTAAACATTGGATAAAAGAAATCAGTGGCGACTCTAGCTACCCACACATTTGGATAAAACCAAAAAGTCAGTTCTCCCACTGTATTACATTACTGGAGACTCTACTGGGGAGTACTACTTAAAAAAGAGGGGTTACCTTAGATTTAAAATCACTTTACTTGCTTTTAATTGTATCTTTTGCTTGCTTTACTTTAAGGATTTGTTTGGGTTTACTTTCTTGTAAGATCCTACACCCAGATTTAGGGATGCATTAGGTAAGTAGCAATAGATCATAAAGGTTGTGTGGCATAGACCGATATGGTTAACATGATGGCTACAGTTAGTGTGACACTTTGGTTTATTTTGAAGTTCTTTGAGTCATTCAAGGATAACACTAGGATTTCGCATGGTGTCGTTAACACTAACTTACTTTTAGAACCTCAATTGACCCATCTTGGCCATTAGAAGGTAGTGAGATAGCCGAATTTGGTGCAATCTAAGGTTGGTTGGTACTCGAAACTACACTCATTGAGATTTAACTTTCAGGATGTTTTGGTGGCAAGCCAGTTGCCGTGCTAAAATAAAGCCTGCGAGAAAGATCGGTGATATGAGATTCCTAGAACCCGGTTACTATTTTAAGACAGGTTGAGCCAACTTAAATTCAATGGGGAAGGGTACTTGCCTATGGACTTCATGCAAGCCTTTAAACCTAAGGATCTTATGTGACTTGTATGTGTTTTCTACTTATATAACATGAACATGATAACATAACATCATATCATCATATCATAACATTTTCACTAACCATTTCAATGACCTAGGGATTTACCTTTGTTCTTTGTTGTAGGTTATGGCCTCCACTCATAGAAACACTATCCGAATCAACTTTGTAAGGGTACCTTCCCAGCTTAAAGAGTTAGAATCAAAGGTTCCCGAGAACTCTCAATTCACTAAAATATTATCAGTTAGTACCCACAATGGAAGAATTCTCTAAGGTACTCGGAGTACCTATTCTTGATCAGACACCCTTCACCGGTTTAGAGAAAGTTCCAAAACCTGAGGATATTGCAGCAGCCTTACATCTGAAGCGGTCTGACATTGTATCTAATTGGGAAACAAGAATTGGAGTCAAGGGCCTTCTTGATAAATCTTTGATAGATAAGGCTCAGTTGTTTCTGGATGCTATGAGTTTTAATTCTTTTGAGGATATCTTGGCTTTATTGATCTATGGTTTGGTACTATTCCCTAATCCAGACAAACTTATAGATGTGAATGCCATCAAAATATTTCTTACTCATAATCTTGTGCCTACTTTGATTGGATATATTTTGCATTCTCTTCACACTCGTACTATGAGGAAGCGAGGGACTCTTATATGTTACATACCCTTTACTATCCAGTTGGTTTATTTTTCACCTTCCATGAACAATGATGAAGAATGAACAAGGTTTGAGGTGGTCTCAAAGGATGATGTCACTCTCTCATTCAAATATTTATTGGTGTTCCTGATCTCAAGAGGATATCACTATTATTAACCATTGTGGGGAATTCCCTAATATAGCACTCCTTAGCATAAAGGGATGTATCACTTACGAATATTAGCCACGTCCCTCGAAAGTGGAGATACTTTAGTAAAAGACCCTCAATCAAATCATCATGTCCCTTTCGAATAAATATCATTATCCCTCGATGAACCTTCGAGCTGCCTATAAAATGATCTAGTCCCTTCGAGTTGCCTACAAAATGATGATAGTCCCTTCGATACAATTGCTAAAGTATCCTTACTTGTTGCCTTCGATGGCCATACGATGACCCTACGCCCGTCCCTTCACATCCAATAGATAGGGCTACCTACCAACTAATGGTATGGATAGTACTATCTCTAAAGGAGAAGGAAAAGAACAAGAAAGACTTTAGTGGGTAAGTAACTTTTAATTGCATGCTCACAACTTTTCTCAAAACTTTTTTTCACACTACACTTTCAAACAAATATTTTCAAAAATAACACTTTGTGTACATTCTTGAGGACTGATACAGAAATCATTACAAAGTCAGCTTTACATTGGCGATTTCAAAATATTCTCAAACAAATCACACACACAAAGCAAAATTTTCGAAAGTGAGTTAAGCAATTAAGAGTCAGTAGATAACTACGGGTGAAAAGGGTGCTAACACCTTCCCTTTTCATATCTTACGCCCCGAACTCAAAATTTATCAAAGGTCTTTCCTTTTCTTTTCACCTTTCCTAAACATTGGATAAAAGAAAAGTCAGTGGCGACTCTAGCTACCCACACATTTGGATAAAACCAAAAAGTCAGTTCTCCCACTGTATTACATTACTGGAGACTCTACTGGGGAGTACTACTTAAAAAAGAGGGGTTACCTTAGATTTAAAATCACTTTACTTGCTTTTAATTGTATCTTTTGCTTGCTTTACTTTAAGGATTTGTTTGGGTTTACTTTCTTGTAAGATCCTACACCCAGATTTAGGGATGCATTAGGTAAGTAGCAATAGATCATAAAGGTTGTGTGGCATAGACCGATATGGTTAACATGATGGCTACAGTTAGTGTGACACTTTGGTTTATTTTGATGTTCTTTGAGTCATTCAAGGATAACACTAGGATTTCGCATGGTGTCGTTAACACTAACTTACTTTTAGAACCTCAATTGACCCATCTTGGCCATTAGAAGGTAGTGAGATAGCCGAATTTGGTGAAATCTAAGGTTGGTTGGTACTCGAAACTACACTCATTGAGATTTAACTTTCAGGATGTTTTGGTGGCAAGCCAGTTGCCATGCTAAAATAAAGCCTGCGAGAAAGATCGGTGATATGAGATTCCTAGAACCCGGTTACTATTTTAAGACAGGTTGAGCCAACTTAAATTCAATGGGGAAGGGTACTTGCCTATGGACTTCATGCAAGCCTTTAAACCTAAGGATCTTATGTGACTTGTATGTGTTTTCTACTTATATAACATGAACATGATAACATAACATCATATCATCATATCATAACATTTTCACTAACCATTTCAATGACCTAGGGATTTACCTTTGTTCTTTGTTGTAGGTTATGGCCTCCACTCATAGAAACACTATCTGAATCAACTTTGTAAGGGTACCTTCCCGGCTTAAAGAGTTAGAATCAAAGGTTCCCGAGAACTCTCAATTCACTAAAATATTATCAGTTAGTACCCACAATGGAAGAATTCTGTAAGGTACTCGGAGTACCTATTCTTGATCAGACACCCTTCACCGGTTTAGAGAAAGTTCCAAAACCTGAGGATATTGCAGCAGCCTTACATCTGAAGCGGTCTGACATTGTATCTAATTGGGAAACAAGAAATGGAGTCAAGGGCCTTCTTGATAAATCTTTGATAGATAAGGCTCAGTTGTTTCTGGATGCTATGAGTTTTAATTCTTTTGAGGATATCTTGGCTTTATTGATCTATGGTTTGGTACTATTCCCTAATCCAGACAAACTTATAGATGTGAATGCCATCAAAATATTTCTTACTCATAATCTTGTGCCTACTTTGATTGGAGATATTTTGCATTCTCTTCACACTCGTACTATGAGGAAGCGAGGGACTCTTATATGTTACATACCCTTTACTATCCAGTTGGTTTATTTTTCACCTTCCATGAACAATGATGAAGAATGAACAAGGTTTGAGGTGGTCTCAAAGGATGATGTCACTCTCTCATTCAAATATTTATTGGTGTTCTTGATCTCAAGAGGATATCACTATTATTAACCATTGTGGGGTATTCCCTAATATAGCACTCCTTAGCATAAAGGGATGTATCACTTACGAATATTGGCCACGTCCCTCGAAAGTGGAGATACTTTAGTAAAAGACCCTCAATCAAATCATCATGTCCCTTTCGAATAAATATCATAATCCCTCGATGAACCTTCGAGCTGCCTATAAAATGATCTAGTCCCTTCGAGTTGCCTACAAAATGATGATAGTCCCTTCGATACAATTGCTAAAGTATCCTTACTTGTTGCCTTCGATGGCCATACGATGACCCTACGCCCGTCCCTTCACATCCAATAGATAGGGCTACCTACCAACTAATGGTATGGATAGTACTATCTCTAAAGGAGAAGGAAAAGAACAAGAAAGACTTTAGTGGGTAAGTAACTTTTAATTGCATGCTCACAACTTTTCTCAAAACTTTTTTTCACACTACACTTTCAAACAAATATTTTCAAAAATAACACTTTGTGTACATTCTTGAGGACTGATACAGGAATCATTACAAAGTCAGCTTTACATTGGCGATTTCAAAATATTCTCAAACAAATCACACACACAAAGCAAAATTTTCGAAAGTGAGATAAGCAATTAAGAGTCAGTAGATAACTACGGGTGAAAAGGGTGCTAAGACCTTCCCTTTTCATATCTTACGCCCCGAACTCAAAATTTATCCAAGGTCTTTCCTTTTCTTTTCACCTTTCCTAAACATTGGATAAAAGAAAAGTCAGTGGCGACTCTAGCTACCCACACATTTGGATAAAACCAAAAAGTCAGTTCTCCCACTGTATTACATTACTGGAGACTCTACTGGGGAGTACTACTTAAAAAAGAGGGGTTACCTTAGATTTAAAATCACTTTACTTGCTTTTAATTGTATCTTTTGCTTGCTTTACTTTAAGGATTTGTTTGGGTTTACTTTCTTGTAAGATCCTACACCCAGATTTAGGGATGCATTAGGTAAGTAGCAATAGATCATAAAGGTTGTGTGGCATAGACCGATATGGTTAACATGATGGCTACAGTTAGTGTGACACTTTGGTTTATTTTGATGTTCTTTGAGTCATTCAAGGATAACACTAGGATTTCGCATGGTGTCGTTAACACTAACTTACTTTTAGAACCTCAATTGACCCATCTTGGCCATTAGAAGGTAGTGAGATAGCCGAATTTGGTGCAATCTAAGGTTGGTTGGTACTTGAAACTACACTCATTGAGATTTAACTTTCAGGATGTTTTGGTGGCAAGCCAGTTGCCGTGCTAAAATAAAGCCTGCGAGAAAGATCGGTGATATGAGATTCCTAGAACCCGGTTACTATTTTAAGACAGGTTGAGCCAACTTAAATTCAATGGGGAAGGGTACTTGCCTATGGACTTCATGCAAGCCTTTAAACCTAAGGATCTTATGTGACTTGTATGTGTTTTCTACTTATATAACATGAACATGATAACATAACATCATATCATCATATCATAACATTTTCACTAACCATTTCAATGACCTAGGGATTTACCTTTGTTCTTTGTTGTAGGTTATGGCCTCCACTCATAGAAACACTATCTGAATCAACTTTGTAAGGGTACCTTCCCAGCTTAAAGAGTTAGAATCAAAGGTTCCCGAGAACTCTCAATTCACTAAAATATTATCAGTTAGTACCCACAATGGAAGAATTCTGTAAGGTACTCGGAGTACCTATTCTTGATCAGACACCCTTCACCGGTTTAGAGAAAGTTCCAAAACCTGAGGATATTGCAGCAGCCTTACATCTGAAGCGGTCTGACATTGTATCTAATTGGGAAACAAGAAATGGAGTCAAGGGCCTTCTTGTTAAATCTTTGATAGATAAGGCTCAGTTGTTTCTGGATGCTATGAGTTTTAATTCTTTTTAGGATATCTTGGCTTTATTGATCTATGGTTTGGTACTATTCCCTAATCCAGACAAACTTATAGATGTGAATGCCATCAAAATATTTCTTACTCATAATCTTGTGCCTACTTTGATTGGAGATATTTTGCATTCTCTTCACACTCGTACTATGAGGAAGCGAGGGACTCTTATATGTTACATACCCTTTACTATCCAGTTGGTTTATTTTTCACCTTCCATGAACAATGATGAAGAATGAACAAGGTTTGAGGTGGTCTCAAAGGATGATGTCACTCTCTCATTCAAATATTTATTGGTGTTCCTGATCTCAAGAGGATATCACTATTATTAACCATTGTGGGGAATTCCCTAATATAGCACTCCTTAGCATAAAGGGATGTATCACTTACGAATATTGGCCACGTCCCTCGAAAGTGGAGATACTTTAGTAAAAGACCCTCAATCAAATCATCATGTCCCTTTCGAATAAATATCATAATCCCTCGATGAACCTTCGAGCTGCCTATAAAATGATCTAGTCCCTTCGAGTTGCCTACAAAATGATGATAGTCCCTTCGATACAATTGCTAAAGTATCCTTACTTGTTGCCTTCGATGGCCATACGATGACCCTACGCCCGTCCCTTCACATCCAATAGATAGGGCTACCTACCAACTAATGGTATGGATAGTACTATCTCTAAAGGAGAAGGAAAAGAACAAGAAAGACTTTAGTGGGTAAGTAACTTTTAATTGCATGCTCACAACTTTTCTCAAAACTTTTTTTCACACTACACTTTCAAACAAATATTTTCAAAAATAACACTTTGTGTACATTCTTGAGGACTGATACAGGAATCATTACAAAGTTAGCTTTACATTGGCGATTTCAAAATATTCTCAAACAAATCACACACACAAAGCAAAATTTTCGAAAGTGAGTTAAGCAATTAAGAGTCAGTAGATAACTACGGGTGAAAAGGGTGCTAACACCTTCCCTTTTCATATCTTACGCCCCGAACTCAAAATTTATCCAAGGTCTTTCCTTTTCTTTTCACCTTTCCTAAACATTGGATAAAAGAAAAGTCAGTGGCGACTCTAGCTACCCACACATTTGGATAAAACCAAAAAGTCAGTTCTCCCACTGTATTACATTACTGGAGACTCTACTGGGGAGTACTACTTAAAAAAGAGGGGTTACCTTAGATTTAAAATCACTTTACTTGCTTTTAATTGTATCTTTTGCTTGCTTTACTTTAAGGATTTGTTTGGGTTTACTTTCTTGTAAGATCCTACACCCAGATTTAGGGATGCATTAGGTAAGTAGCAATAGATCATAAAGGTTGTGTGGCATAGACCGATATGGTTAACATGATGGCTACAGTTAGTGTGACACTTTGGTTTATTTTGATGTTCTTTGAGTCATTCAAGGATAACACTAGGATTTCGCATGGTGTCGTTAACACTAACTTACTTTTAGAACCTCAATTGACCCATCTTGGCCATTAGAAGGTAGTGAGATAGCCGAATTTGGTGCAATCTAAGGTTGGTTGGTACTCGAAACTACACTCATTGAGATTTAACTTTCAGGATGTTTTGGTGGCAAGCCAGTTGCCGTGCTAAAATAAAGCCTGGGAGAAAGATCGGTGATATGAGATTCCTAGAACCCGGTTACTATTTTAAGACAGGTTGAGCCAACTTAAATTCAATGGGGAAGGGTACTTGCCTATGGACTTCATGCAAGCCTTTAAACCTAAGGATCTTATGTGACTTGTATGTGTTTTCTACTTATATAACATGAACATGATAACATAACATCATATCATCATATCATAACATTTTCACTAACCATTTCAATGACCTAGGGATTTACCTTTGTTCTTTGTTGTAGGTTATGGCCTCCACTCATAGAAACACTATCTGAATCAACTTTGTAAGGGTACCTTCCCAGCTTAAAGAGTTAGAATCAAAGGTTCCCGAGAACTCTCAATTCACTAAAATATTATCAGTTAGTACCCACAATGGAAGAATTCTGTAAGGTACTCGGAGTACCTATTCTTGATCAGACACCCTTCACCGGTTTAGAGAAAGTTCCAAAACCTGAGGATATTGCAGCAGCCTTACATCTGAAGCGGTCTGACATTGTATCTAATTGGGAAACAAGAAATGGAGTCAAGGGCCTTCTTGATAAATCTTTGATAGATAAGGCTCAATTGTTTCTGGATGCTATGAGTTTTAATTCTTTTGAGGATATCTTGGCTTTATTGATCTATGGTTTGGTACTATTCCCTAATCCAGACAAACTTATAGATGTGAATGCCATCAAAATATTTCTTACTCATAATCTTGTGCCTACTTTGATTGGAGATATTTTGCATTCTCTTCACACTCGTACTATGAGGAAGCGAGGGACTCTTATATGTTACATACCCTTTACTATCCAGTTGGTTTATTTTTCACCTTCCATGAACAATGATGAAGAATGAACAAGGTTTGAGGTGGTCTCAAAGGATGATGTCACTCTCTCATTCAAATATTTATTGGTGTTCCTGATCTCAAGAGGATATCACTATTATTAACCATTGTGGGGAATTCCCTAATATAGCACTCCTTAGCATAAAGGGATGTATCACTTACGAATATTGGCCACGTCCCTCGAAAGTGGAGATACTTTAGTAAAAGACCCTCAATCAAATCATCATGTCCCTTTCGAATAAAGATCATAATCCCTCGATGAACCTTCGAGGTGCCTATAAAATGATCTAGTCCCTTCGAGTTGCCTACAAAATGATGATAGTCCCTTCGATACAATTGCTAAAGTATCCTTACTTGTTGCCTTCGATGGCCATACGATGACCCTACGCCCGTCCCTTCACATCCAATAGATAGGGCTACCTACCAACTAATGGTATGGATAGTACTATCTCTAAAGGAGAAGGAAAAGAACAAGAAAGACTTTAGTGGGTAAGTAACTTTTAATTGCATGCTCACAACTTTTCTCAAAACTTTTTTTCACACTACTCTTTCAAACAAATATTTTCAAAAATAACACTTTGTGTACATTCTTGAGGACTGATACAGGAATCATTACAAAGTCAGCTTTACATTTGCGATTTCAAAATATTCTCAAACAAATCACACACACAAAGCAAAATTTTTGAAAGTGAGTTAAGCAATTAAGAGTCAGTAGATAACTACGGGTGAAAAGGGTGCTAACACCTTCCCTTTTCATATCTTACGCCCCGAACTCAAAATTTATCAAAGGTCTTTCCTTTTCTTTTCACCTTTCCTAAACATTGGATAAAAGAAAAGTCAGTGGCGACTCTAGCTACCCACACATTTGGATAAAACCAAAAAGTCAGTTCTCCCACTGTATTACATTACTGGAGACTCTACTGGGGAGTACTACTTAAAAAAGAGGGGTTACCTTAGATTTAAAATCACTTTACTTGCTTTTAATTGTATGTTTTGCTTGCTTTACTTTAAGGATTTGTTTGGGTTTACTTTCTTGTAAGATCCTACACCCAGATTTAGGGATGCATTAGGTAAGTAGCAATAGATCATAAAGGTTGTGTGGCATAGACCGATATGGTTAACATGATGGCTACAGTTAGTGTGACACTTTGGTTTATTTTGATGTTCTTTGAGTCATTCAAGGATAACACTAGGATTTCGCATGGTGTCGTTAACACTAACTTACTTTTAGAACCTCAATTGACCCATCTTGGCCATTAGAAGGTAGTGAGATAGCCGAATTTGGTGCAATCTAAGGTTGGTTGGTACTCGAAACTACACTCATTGAGATTTAACTTTCAGGATGTTTTGGTGGCAAGCCAGTTGCCGTGCTAAAATAAAGCCTGGGAGAAAGATCGGTGATATGAGATTCCTAGAACCCGGTTACTATTTTAAGACAGGTTGAGCCAACTTAAATTCAATGGGGAAGGGTACTTGCCTATGGACTTCATGCAAGCCTTTAAACCTAAGGATCTTATGTGACTTGTATGTGTTTTCTACTTATATAACATGAACATGATAACATAACATCATATCATCATATCATAACATTTTCACTAACCATTTCAATGACCTAGGGATTTACCTTTGTTCTTTGTTGTAGGTTATGGCCTCCACTCATAGAAACACTATCTGAATCAACTTTGTAAGGGTACCTTCCCAGCTTAAAGAGTTAGAATCAAAGGTTCCCGAGAACTCTCAATTCACTAAAATATTATCAGTTAGTACCCACAATGGAAGAATTCTCTAAGGTACTCGGAGTACCTATTCTTGATCAGACACCCTTCACCGGTTTAGAGAAAGTTCCAAAACCTGAGGATATTGCAGCAGCCTTACATCTGAAGCGGTCTGACATTGTATCTAATTGGGAAACAAGAAATGGAGTCAAGGGCCTTCTTGATAAATCTTTGATAGATAAGGCTCAATTGTTTCTGGATGCTATGAGTTTTAATTCTTTTGAGGATATCTTGGCTTTATTGATCTATGGTTTGGTACTATTCCCTAATCCAGACAAACTTATAGATGTGAATGCCATCAAAATATTTCTTACTCATAATCTTGTGCCTACTTTGATTGGAGATATTTTGCATTCTCTTCACACTCGTACTATGAGGAAGCGAGGGACTCTTATATGTTACATACCCTTTACTATCCAGTTGGTTTATTTTTCACCTTCCATGAACAATGATGAAGAATGAACAAGGTTTGAGGTGGTCTCAAAGGATGATGTCACTCTCTCATTCAAATATTTATTGGTGTTCCTGATCTCAAGAGGATATCACTATTATTAACCATTATGGGGAATTCCCTAATATAGCACTCCTTAGCATAAAGGGATGTATCACTTACGAATATTGGCCACGTCCCTCGAAAGTGGAGATACTTTAGTAAAAGACCCTCAATCAAATCATCATATCCCTTTCGAATAAAGATCATAATCCCTCGATGAACCTTCGAGGTGCCTATAAAATGATCTAGTCCCTTCGAGTTGCCTACAAAATGATGATAGTCCCTTCGATACAATTGCTAAAGTATCCTTACTTGTTGCCTTCGATGGCCATACGATGACCCTACGCCCGTCCCTTCACATCCAATAGATAGGGCTACCTACCAACTAATGGTATGGATAGTACTATCTCTAAAGGAGAAGGAAAAGAACAAGAAAGACTTTAGTGGGTAAGAAACTTTTAATTGCATGCTCACAACTTTTCTCAAAACTTTTTTTCACACTACACTTTCAAACAAATATTTTCAAAAATAACACTTTGTGTACATTCTTGAGGACTGATACAGGAATCATTACAAAGTCAGCTTTACATTGGCGATTTCAAAATATTCTCAAACAAATCACACACACAAAGCAAAATTTTCGAAAGTGAGTTAAGCAATTAAGAGTCAGTAGATAACTACGGGTGAAAAGGGTGCTAACACCTTCCCTTTTCATATCTTACGCCCCGAACTCAAAATTTATCAAAGGTCTTTCCTTTTCTTTTCACCTTTCCTAAACATTGGATAAAAGAAAAGTCAGTGGCGACTCTAGCTACCCACACATTTGGATAAAACCAAAAAGTCAGTTCTCCCACTGTATTACATTACTGGAGACTCTACTGGGGAGTACTACTTAAAAAAGAGGGGTTACCTTAGAGTTTAAAATCACTTTACTTGCTTTTAATTGTATGTTTTGCTTGCTTTACTTTAAGGGTTTGTTTGGGTTTACTTTCTTGTAAGATCCTACACCCAGATTTAGGGATACATTAGGTAAGAAGCAACAGATCATAAAGGTTGTGTGGCATAGACCGATATGGTTAACATGATGGCTACAGTTAGTGTGACACTTTGGTTTATTTTGATGTTCTTTGAGTCATTCAAGGATAACACTAGGATTTCGCATGGTGTCGTTAACACTAACTTACTTTTAGAACCTCAATTGACCCATCTTGGCCATTAGAAGGTAGTGAGATAGCCGAATTTAGTGCAGTCTAAGGTTGGTTGGTACTCGAAACTACACTCATTGAGATTTAACTTTCAGGATGTTTTGGTGGCAAGCCAGTTGCCGTGCTAAAATAAAGCCTGCGAGAAAGATCGGTGATATGAGATTCCTAGAACCCGGTTACTATTTTAAGACAGGTTGAGCCAACTTAACTTCAATGGGGAAGGGTACTTTCCTATGGACTTCATGCAAGGCTTTAAACCTAAGGATCTTATGTGACTTGTATGTGTTTTCTACTTATATAACATGAACATGATAACATAACATCATATCATCATATCATAACATTTTCACTAACCATTTCAATGACCTAGGGATTTACCTTTGTTCTTTGTTGTAGGTTATGGCCTCCACTCATAGAAACACTATCCGAATCAACTTTGTAAAGGTACCTTCCCAGCTTAAAGAGTTAGAATCAAAGGTTCCCGAGAACTCTCAATTCACTAAAATATTATCAGTTAGTACCCACAATGAAAGAATTCTCTAAGGTACTCGGAGTACCTATTCTTGATCAGACACCCTTCACCGGTTTAGAGAAAGTTCCAAAACCTGAGGATATTGCAGCAGCCTTACATCTGAAGCGGTCTGACATTGTATCTAATTGGGAAACAAGAATTGGAGTCAAGGGCCTTCTTGATAAATCTTTGATAGATAAGTCTCAGTTGTTTCTGGATGCTATGAGTTTTAATTCTTTTGAGGATATCTTGGCTTTATTGATCTATGGTTTGGTACTATTCCCTAATCCAGACAAACTTATAGATGTGAATGCCATCAAAATATTTCTTACTCATAATCTTGTGCCTACTTTGATTGGAGATATTTTGCATTCTCTTCACACTCGTACTATGAGGAAGCGAGGGACTCTTATATGTTACATACCCTTTACTATCCAGTTGTTTTATTTTTCACCTTCCATGAACAATGATGAAGAATGAACAAGGTTTGAGGTGGTCTCAAAGGATGATGTCACTCTCTCATTCAAATATTTATTGGTGTTCCTGATCTCAAGAGGATATCACTATTATTAACCATTGTGGGGAATTCCCTAATATAGCACTCCTTAGCATAAAGGGATGTATCACTTATGAATATTGGCCACGTCCCTCGAAAGTGGAGATACTTTAGTAAAAGACCCTCAATCAAATCATCATGTCCCTTTCGAATAAATATCATAATCCCTCGATGAACCTTCGAGCTTCCTATAAAATGATCTAGTCCCTTCGAGTTGCCTACAAAATGATGATAGTCCCTTCGATACAATTGCTAAAGTATCCTTACTTGTTGCCTTCGATGGCCATACGATGACCCTACGCCCGTCCCTTCACATCCAATAGATAGGGCTACCTACCAACTAATGGTAAGGATAGTACTATCTCTAAAGGAGAAGGAAAAGAACAAGAAAGACTTTAGTGGGTAAGAAACTTTTAATTGCATGCTCACAACTTTTCTCAAAACTTTTTTTCACACTACACTTTCAAACAAATATTTTCAAAAATAACACTTTGTGTACATTATTGAGGACTGATACAGGAATCATTACAAAGTCAGCTTTACATTGGCGATTTCAAAATATTCTCAAACAAATCACACACACAAAGCAAAATTTTCGAAAGTGAGTTAAGCAATTAAGAGTCAGTAGATAACTACGGGTGAAAAGGGTGCTAACACCTTCCCTTTTCATATCTTACGCCCCGAACTCAAAATTTATCAAAGGTCTTTCCTTTTCTTTTCACCTTTCCTAAACATTGGATAAAAGAAAAGTCAGTGGCGACTCTAGCTACCCACACATTTGGATAAAACCAAAAAGTCAGTTCTCCCACTGTATTACATTACTGGAGACTCTACTGGGGAGTACTACTTAAAAAAGAGGGGTTACCTTAGAGTTTAAAATCACTTTACTTGCTTTTAATTGTATGTTTTGCTTGCTTTAATTTAAGGGTTTGTTTGGGTTTACTTTCTTGTAAGATCCTACACCCAGATTTAGGGATGCATTAGGTAAGTAGCAATAGATCATAAAGGTTGTGTGGCATAGACCGATATGGTTAACATGATGGCTACAGTTAGTGTGACACTTTGGTTTATTTTGATGTTCTTTGAGTCATTCAAGGATAACACTAGGATTTCGCATGGTGTCGTTAACACTAACTTACTTTTAGAACCTCAATTGACCCATCTTGGCCATTAGAAGGTAGTGAGATAGCCGAATTTGGTGCAGTCTAAGGTTGGTTGGTACTCGAAACTACACTCATTGAGATTTAACTTTCAGGATGTTTTGGTGGCAAGCCAGTTGCCGTGCTAAAATAAAGCCTGCGAGAAAGATCGGTGATATGAGATTCCTAGAACCCGGTTACTATTTTAAGACAGGTTGAGCCAACTTAACTTCAATGGGGAAGGGTACTTGCCTATGGACTTCATGCCAGCCTTTAAACCTAAGGATCTTATGTGACTTGTATGTGTTTTCTACTTATATAACATGAACATGATAACATAACATCATATCATCATATCATAACATTTTCACTAACCATTTCAATGACCTAGGGATTTACCTTTGTTCTTTGTTGTAGGTTATGGCCTCCACTCATAGAAACACTATCCGAATCAACTTTGTAAAGGTACCTTCCCAGCTTAAAGAGTTAGAATCAAAGGTTCCCGAGAACTCTCAATTCACTAAAATATTATCAGTTAGTACCCACAATGGAAGAATTCTCTAAGGTACTCGGAGTACCTATTCTTGATCAGACACCCTTCACCGGTTTAGAGAAAGTTCCAAAACCTGAGGATATTGCAGCAGCCTTACATCTGAAGCGGTCTGACATTGTATCTAATTGGGAAACAAGAATTGGAGTCAAGGGCCTTCTTGATAAATCTTTGATAGATAAGTCTCAGTTGTTTCTGGATGCTATGAGTTTTAATTCTTTTGAGGATATCTTGGCTTTATTGATCTATGGTTTGGTACTATTCCCTAATCCAGACAAACTTATAGATGTGAATGCCATCAAAATATTTCTTACTCATAATCTTGTGCCTACTTTGATTGGAGATATTTTGCATTTTCTTCACACTCGTACTATGAGGAAGCGAGGGACTCTTATATGTTACATACCCTTTACTATCCAGTTGTTTTATTTTTCACCTTCCATGAACAATGATGAAGAATGAACAAGGTTTGAGGTGGTCTCAAAGGATGATGTCACTCTCTCATTCAAATATTTATTGGTGTTCCTGATCTCAAGAGGATATCACTATTATTAACCATTGTGGGGAATTCCCTAATATAGCACTCCTTAGCATAAAGGGATGTATCACTTATGAATATTGGCCACGTCCCTCGAAAGTGGAGATACTTTAGTAAAAGACCCTCAATCAAATCATCATGTCCCTTTCGAATAAATATCATAATCCCTCGATGAACCTTCGAGCTGCCTATAAAATGATCTAGTCCCTTCGAGTTGCCTACAAAATGATGATAGTCCCTTCGATACAATTGCTAAAGTATCCTTACTTGTTGCCTTCGATGGCCATACGATGACCCTACGCCCGTCCCTTCACATCCAATAGATAGGGCTACCTACCAACTAATGGTAAGGATAGTACTATCTCTAAAGGAGAAGGAAAAGAACAAGAAAGACTTTAGTGGGTAAGAAACTTTTAATTGCATGCTCACAACTTTTCTCAAAACTTTTTTTCACACTACACTTTCAAACAAATATTTTCAAAAATAACACTTTGTGTACATTATTGAGGACTGATACATGAATCATTACAAAGTCAGCTTTACATTGGCGATTTCAAAATATTCTCAAACAAATCACACACACAAAGCAAAATTTTCGAAAGTGAGTTAAGCAATTAAGAGTCAGTAGATAACTACGGGTGAAAAGGGTGCTAACACCTTCCCTTTTCATATCTTATGCCCCGAACTCAAAATTTATCAAAGGTCTTTCCTTTTCTTTTCACCTTTCCTAAACATTGGATAAAAGAAAAGTCAGTGGCGACTCTAGCTACCCACACATTTGGATAAAACCAAAAAGTCAGTTCTCCCACTGTATTACATTACTGGAGACTCTACTGGGGAGTACTACTTAAAAAAGAGGGGTTACCTTAGAGTTTAAAATCACTTTACTTGCTTTTAATTGTATGTTTTGCTTGCTTTAATTTAAGGGTTTGTTTGGGTTTACTTTCTTGTAAGATCCTACACCCAGATTTAGGGATGCATTAGGTAAGTAGCAATAGATCATAAAGGTTGTGTGGCATAGACCGATATGGTTAACATGATGGCTACAGTTAGTGTGACACTTTGGTTTATTTTGATGTTCTTTGAGTCATTCAAGGATAACACTAGGATTTCGCATGGTGTCGTTAACACTAACTTACTTTTAGAACCTCAATTGACCCATCTTGGCCATTAGAAGGTAGTGAGATAGCCGAATTTGGTGCAGTCTAAGGTTGGTTGGTACTCGAAACTACACTCATTGAGATTTAACTTTCAGGATGTTTTGGTGGCAAGCCAGTTGCCGTGCTAAAATAAAGCCTGCGAGAAAGATCGGTGATATGAGATTCCTAGAACCCGGTTACTATTTTAAGACAGGTTGAGCCAACTTAACTTCAATGGGGAAGGGTACTTGCCTATGGACTTCATGCCAGCCTTTAAACCTAAGGATCTTATGTGACTTGTATGTGTTTTCTACTTATATAACATGAACATGATAACATAACATCATATCATCATATCATAACATTTTCACTAACCATTTCAATGACCTAGGGATTTACCTTTGTTCTTTGTTGTAGGTTATGGCCTCCACTCATAGAAACACTATCCGAATCAACTTTGTAAGGGTACCTTCCCAGCTGAAAGAGTTAGAATCAAAGGTTCCCGAGAACTCTCAATTCACTAAAATATTATCAGTTAGTACCCACAATGGAAGAATTAGCTAAGGTACTCGGAGTACCTATTCTTGATCAGACACCCTTCACCGGTTTAGAGAAAGTTCCAAAACCTGAGGATATTGCAGCAGCCTTACATCTGAAGCGGTCCGACATTGTATCTAATTGGGAAACAAGAATTGGAGTCAAGGGCCTTCTTGATAAATATTTGATAGGTAAGGCCCAGTTGTTTCTGGATGCTATGAGTTTTAATTCTTTTGAGGAGATCTTGGCTTTATTGATCTATGGTTTGGTACTATTCCCTAATCCAAACAAACTTATAGATGTGAATGCCATCAAAATATTTCTTACTCATAATCTTGTGCCTACTTTTATTGGAGATATTTTGCATTCTCTTCACACTCGTACTATGAGGAAGCGAGGGACTCTTATATGTTTCATACACTTTACTATCCCGTTGGTTTATTTTACACGTTCCATGATCAATGATGAAGAATGAACAAGGTTTGAGGTGGTCTCAAAGGATGATGTCACTCTCTCATTCAAATATTTATTGGTGTTCCCGATCTCAGGAGGATATCACTATTATTGACCATTGTGGGGAATTCCCTAATATGGCACTCCTTAGCATAAAGGGATGTATCACTTACAATCCTTCCCTAGATCTATGTCAATTTGGTTATGCTCGAAGGGACGATACTCATGTTATGCTCATCCAGGGTATTATATTCTATTAGAAGAACGATCCTCAAGGTTACCGTCAAAGTTTTATACGTGCTTGGGGCATGGTGAATAAGATTGATAGCAAGACTTTGGAACAGAAAAACTCCATCTCACTAGGGACCTACCTCATATGGGTGCGATCTCGTGCTCAAAATATTATAATGCTATATCCCGCTGTCCTACCAGTAATTATGGAGCCTGTTGATGAAGGAGATATTCCTCATACCGTTCTTCATCCAGATATGCCACTGACCTTAAAGAGCTACAGAAGTCTTGGATTCAACTGAAAGAAGAAAGGGACACCTTTGAGACTCAGTTTTATGCTAGTGAGAAGAAAGTATTGGAGCTGACCAAATGCCTTCACGAAGAGCAAAGCCTTAATTCATATGTTAACACAAAGAGGAAGCGTCCATGGGAGACTTGAATAATAATTTATTCCTTTGTAACCCTTCTCTTTGATTTCATTGTAAGCCTAAAAGGCGTTTATAATCTACTAACAAGAATCTTTGTTGTTGTTTCCTTTTTATTAACAAATTTCAATCCCAAGAGGTCCTTGAAACCATTACATATGCATCTACGTACCATACATATCATTACATAATATGTTTCCAAGACAGGTTTTCTCATCTTCTTGTTGTTTATTCTAGTAGAAAAAATGGCTCTTGAATAGAGAGTCAAAGATCTCCAGGCTCAGAATGCCCAGTTCCAACATATGTTCCTAAACTTGGCCTAGGGGAAAGAAGAACTAAAGGCGCTCATCGCCAAAGAAAATAAGAAGAAGACAAAGAAGCCAATCAGCATCCTTAACACCAGGAAAAGGTTTAGAGGTCTAGTCAAGTGAGATCGAGATATGATATCCCATCAGACAAAGATGACAATCAAGATGAAGATGATAAAAGTGGTAAAACTGAAAGAAACAACCTTGGTTCTGACAAGTTTCCTCATAAAGAGGAAGAGGATTATTTGGATGAACAATATCCTCTTGCTGATGAGAAGTATAAGCTGTTAGAAGAGCGTCTGAAAGCTATGGAGATCCATAAGGTGTCTGGCTTGAAATTTGAAGAATTGGGTTTAGTCTCAGGAGTCGTCATTCCTCCTAAGTTCAAAACTCCTACCTTTCCCATGTATGACGGTGTTTCTTGCCCGAAGCTGCATTTGAGATCATATGTTCGGAAAATTCAACCACACACCGCTAACAAGCGATTATGGTTGCATTTCTTTCAAGAAAGTGTGTCTGGGACACAACTAGAATGGTATTATCGACTTGAAGGTACCAACATCCATACCTGGGAAGATTTGGCTTCAGCTTTCTATACACAATATCAATACAATTTTGATTTGGCACCAATCCGCATGAAACTACAGAGTATGTCCATGGGTTCTGAGGAAGGCTTTAATGAGTATGCACAGAAATGGAGAGATCTTGCAGGAAAAGTTCAACCTCCTTTGGCTGATAGGGAATTGGTTGACATCTTCATGAGCATGCTAACAGGTCCTTTCTATAATCATCTACTTGGAAGTTCTTCATCCGATTTGACTGAACTGATATTAACAGGAGAGTGTGTTGAGAATGGAATCAGAAGCGGTAAAATTCGGGTGGATACATCTTCGAATACTGTGAAGAAATCTTATAATGGTAAGAAAGAATTCAATGTTGCATACGGCTAGAAGGGTCATAATAAGAGTGACCACAACTAATATGTGGGGGAAGTTCTGATCTATAATCCCGCGCCAGTAACACAACAAAAACAGAATAATCAACGTAGGCAGATCACACCCAGGAGACAGTTCACAAAAATCAACATGCCTTTTTCTCAAGAATTACAACACATGTTGAAAGCAGATCTGATTACATTGAAGGATCATCCGCAGAATCGCAATACTTCTTCTCCCGGTTATAATCCCAATGCAAGGTGTGCATATCACTCCAACAGTCCTGGACATGACACTAATAGTTGTTGGCCTCTGAATAATAAGATTCAAGATATGGTTGACTCTATGGAAATTGAATTTTACCCTCCTAAGACTCCTAATGTGATTACTTCTCCTATGCCTAATCATGACAAGATCGTTAACATTGTGGAAGACGCTGATAGCGACTATGACATAGACAGTTGGATTTTCCCTACTATTGGAAATGGGATCAACATTTGGAAGGCTAGAGACTTTATACCAATCTCCTTTAGTTAGGAGTAAATGCTATTTTTTGTTTTCTTGCTTTCAGTTTTTTGGTTATGTAATTTAAACAATAACTTTAAACCTTTTGCCTTACCCGGGGCGCAATGGTCCCTTTGTTAGGGTTTCCATTTTTCATCCGCATATTTTCATTTAATAAATAATTGGATGTTTGCATTCAAATTTTGAGGTCTTTATATTTCTTTTACTTTATTGCTTTCAAAATAGCCATGTGTTCTTACACACACCCACACAACAAATTACAGATCCATATCCACCCTAGATCCCATTGATAATAATTCTGCTATTACCAATTATGACTTAGAAAATCCGATCTACCAAGCCGAGGATGAAGGTGAGGAAGATTGTGAAGTACCTAGAGAGATTGCTAGGCTGTTAATGCAGGAATAAAGAGTCATACAACCGCATGAAGAGCCAGTCGAGGTTGTGAACTTGGGTAATGAAGAGGACAAGAAAGAAGTCAAGATAGGTGCCAACCTAGAAGACAATGTCAAAAAGAAATAAATCCAGATGTTGCGATCTTTGCTTGGTTGTGCAAAGACATGTTAGGGCTTGATACTGACATTGTGGTTCACCGTCTATCGATGAAGGAATGTTTTCCTCCTATAAAATAGAAGGTTCATCAAATGTGTCCTGAGATGCCTGAAAAGATCAAAGCTGAGATTATGAAGCAGTTCAATGTTGGTTTCTTAGTTGTTACTTCCTACCCCCAGTGGGATGTAAATGTGGTGCCAGTACCTAAGAAGGATGTCAAGGAGCGTATGTGTATAGAATACAGAGATTTGAATAAGGCAAGCCCAAAAGATGACTTTACGCTTCCACATATTGATGTTCTGGTTGACAACACCGCTCAGCATAAAGTATTTCCCTTCATGGATGGTTTCTCTGGTTATAATCAAATCAAGATGGAACCTGAAGACATGAAGAAGACTACTTTTATCACACAGTGGGGCACCTTCTGTTGCAAAGGTATGCCTTTTAGTTTGAAAAAAACCAGCGCAACATATCAGCGTGCAATGGTAGCTTTGTCCCATGAGATGATTCATCATGAGATAGAGGTTTACATTGATGACATGATAGCCAGTTCTCATACTGAAGAAGAACATCTCGACCACCTGCACAAGCTGTTTGAGAGGTTGAAAAAGTACAAGTTGAGGCTGAACCCAAACAAGTGCATCTTTGGGGTAAGATCCAATAAACTCCTTAGTTTCTTCGTCAGTGGTAAAGGTATTGAAGTTGATCCTGCCAAGGTTAAAGCCATTTAAGAAATGACAACTCCCTGTACTGAGAATGAAGTCAGAGGTTTCTTGGGACGATTAAACTACATTGCCAGACTTATTTCCCATTTGACTGCTACTTGTGATCCAGTCTTCAAGTTGCTGAAGAAAGATCAGGTAGTGAAGTGGAATTATGATTGTTAGATAGCCTTCAACAAAATCAAGGAATACCTCCAGGAACCTGCAATTCAGATTCCACCGGTTGAAGGATAAACTTTGATAATGTACCTGACAGTATTAGAGAACTCAATGGGATGTGTATTAGGGAAACATGACGAGTCTGGTCGAACAGAGAATGCAATATACTACCTTAGCAAAAAGTTTACCGATTGTGAAACAAGATACTCACTGCTCGAGAAAACTTGCTACACTTTGGCATGGGTTACTCGTTGACTAAAATAGTCTATGTTGACTCATACTACTTTGTTGACATCTAAGATGGATCCAATAAAATATATATTTGAGAAACCCGCTCTCTTCATAAGAATAGAAAGATGGCCACCAATCTTGGCAATGCTATGATCACGGAACTCTGCATGCAGTTCATGATTAAGCATCACAATTCTTCTCTGTACCGACCAAAGATGAATGGTGCAATGGAAGCCGCCAACAAGAATATCAAGAAGATCTTGCAGAAGATGACTGTGACATACAAAGATTGGCATGATATGTTACCATTTTCTCTTCATGGTTATCGCACTTCAGTATGTACATCAACTGGAGCAACCCCATTCTCTCTAGTCTACGGTATGGAGGTTGTCTTACCTGTTGATGTCCAAATTCTTTCCCTAAGGATTATGAAAGATACATGTTTAGATGAAGACGAATGGACTCAGACTCGACAAGACCAAATAAATTTATTCGATGAAAAAAGGCTTGCGACTGTTTGTCATGGTCAGATGTATCAGAAACGCATGATCAAAGCCTATTAACAGGAAAGTCAAACATCGGGTATACCAGGATGGTGATTTTGTAATAAAACGCATTGTCCTACCACAAGGTGATCCCAGGGGAAAATGGACTCCCACATACGAAGGGCCATTTGTGATCAAAAAGATATTTTCTAGTGGTGCTATGATACTTACTACCATGGACGGTGAAGATTTTCCACACCCTGTGAACGCGGAAATAGTAAAAAAATACTACGCATAAAAGAGACCCACTAGGTTGACAAGCATAGGCAAAAGTAAGGGCATCCCAACAAACCAAAACTCTCCGGGCAAAAATTACGGATATATATATAAAAAAAATTGTATATCCGGCAAGTCAAAAACTTGAAAAGGTGGCTTGGGAAAAAAGGATATCCCAATGGAACGAAAACCCGAAAGGGTGGTCAAGGAAAAATTTAGGGATTAAAGCGTACGAGTATGTCCCGTTGGATCACCCATCTACTTACAACCAGCTTCATTACTAGCGTCAAGTTCAAACGATACCGAATAATTCAATCATCTTCTTCCAATAGCAAGTGATGAGATGCTTGAAGATATAGGGGCAATATCAGAGTTGAAAATTGATGGGATCGTTTCCACATAGCTGTTTTTCCTTGTTTTTCTTTGTACCCTTTCTTCATTCCTACGATGATTTCCTCTTACTAGGATTTCTAAATCTTTGTATAAAAATGCCTGCTTATAGGGAAAATTTCATAATTAATGCAATTAGATTTAAAAATTCAAATTTGTTTTACTTTCTATGTTTGGTTTTCAAAAACTTCCAATGATTACATTGAATGAACATATGCATTTGAACATGATTACTGTTAACAAAATATTTTCATAAAAATAGGATTAACATTTACTAAAGACTCTAGGAGTTAGGATAATGTTCAAGTCATCCACAAATCTCCATAGGGAAATCTCCACAGAACTATATCTACCGAGCTATCTTCACAAGCTCATCCCCAACAAAGATATATTCACCAGAAAACCTAATATGCCATTAGACAGAAATTGGGGTATCTTCCAGCGGTTCGCCTCTATATCTCTTATGGATAGCTCGGCACAATCATCTTCCCTAAAAGGACCCCTAGCATATAAGGAAGTTTGATCATTTCCCCAGCATACGGTGGATACTTCCTCAGCGCATCCAATGAAATCCTTATCCCCATCAGAGATTATTTCCTCAATGCAGTTGTAGCAGTAGAAATGTCTAGACTAAGCCATTGGATTAACTTAATTCGCACAAATCAAATAAAAATCGCCACCGTGCTTTATTGTTTCCAAAGGAATGGAAAAAGAGAGAATAACCCAAAAAATGGGGAGAGAATCTAAGTTCGGGGGTTGGTTATGCAAAGGGAAGGTATTAGCACCCTAAACATCTATGGTACTCCGCGGGAACCTCTTTGAAAATTTGTGCATTTTGGCTATAAAAGTTGTATACAAAAAATGGATTGTGGGGATGGGAAAAGAAGTATTTTTTATAATTTTGCACCCGCCGCGATTGAGAACCTTTAGTGCCTACGTACCACTTTCCATGCAATAGGGGATCAGGGTACTCGTAGTTCACCTTTAAAAATTTTAAAACACAACTGTATTGGTTAATTTTAAGAGACGAGACATCATCGTCTTATCCGAGTGGAAGAACATACTTACTACCCACGATTATGAGAAAGGAGAATTTGCATCATCTCAAAGTGGAGGATATAGCTTGGATTTTAAAATCAATAAAGCCTCGCTCAACACCCAAGTGGAAAATACCTCACTTTACTATATATTGTAGAAGTATAGTAGCTCATATCACTACAAATATTGACAAAAGTCTAATCTTTTGAGAAAAAGTTTAAAGTAAAAGAGCCAAATTGACAAAATGGTTTCAATGAGATTGATTTACTTTTAGGCTTCTCACAAAAATGTCAAGATATTATTAAGTTTGATTAAAGTTTGATTAAGAAAATATTTTGAAAATGCATGGACTTAAGTCCAAGTTTATTGTGAAAGCGGTTCAAGTTTAGAAAACAAGAATAGTTTTGAAAGGAGGGAGAAGATTTTTTTAAATTAAAGAAGATGGGAGGAGATGAAGGGACTATCCTAAAGCATATGGTAAAAGCTAGGGAAAAGAACCGTCTAAACAACAAGAAACCAACACTTGACATGATGAGTCAATGTAGAATTACCATCCTTTAGATTGAAACCAAGCAAGCAAACATACTAAACCTCTTAAGAAAACCAAGATTCAAAGGTAATAAGGCTTCACAAAAATTAGGAAGAGTAACGGCTGTATATAGATGAATTCCTGATCACAGAGAAAGCATGTAATCAAAACAACCTACACACAAAGCAAATAAACAACCCAATGTCTTGGAGTGAACCTCAAGAAAGGCAATATTGCAATAAAAGTCACAAGGTATCAAGGTAGGTCAAGGACTCTAATCCTAATTCCAAGAAGTCCATCACTCCATAATGCCAAGGATAGTAACCAAATAGTCCAAGTAACATTAATGTTTTTTATGGTTTAAGTTGATTATTAGGTATCTTCAAAAAGAAATGAGAAGCTCAAGTGAGCAAAAATAAAAATAACATAAAAGTAAATGCTCAAGTGAGCAAAGATGAAAATAGCATGAAACATAAATTCTAAAATAAAATGGTGCATAAAGTAAAGGCATAAAATAAAAGCATAAACTAAAGAGCATAAAATAAAAGTTAAATGTTAATGAATTAGTAATTAGAGGTTAGTTGAATGACCATCTTGAAACTTGCATTTGAAACTCATTAGGGGATTGAAAAAATCAAAGCCTCTCAACAACAAGTTTCATTTGCTTTTTATCATGTATATCACTCATTTTTAAAATCTCAAGGCAACAATAAATGATCAATGATGTTTAAGTGATTCACTTTGACCAAAGCTTATAAAGATTTATTAGAGGATTGATTAGACAAAAGCCTTCTAACAATGAATCTCAAGATTATTGGATCAAAGGTTTCAAATTAACATACTTGGGCTTGCAAACATAGGTTTGGGCCACGAATGATCATTTTTCAAATCGAGACAAAATTTAGCGCTATGTTAAGCAATTGTAAGTGGACTTATATAGAAATTGCACCTATTTTGAGGTCGATCAATAGCAATTTATGTGCCAAATATTTTGAGAAATGATATGTATATCATCCTCTAACAACATGTAACACAATGAGAAGAGGATGAGATGAAGAGGGAAGGGATATGTTTGAAATAAAAGTTTAATCAAACTATCATTAAAATCATTCATCCATTTTGGTGGAGTTAAACTTAACACCCAAGATCCAATGATGTTAATGAACTACATGATCAAATGTCAAAAAGTCAGAATATGTACAAAAAATAAAATTGTATTTAATGAATAAAATAAAAAAATGAAATGGTTTTTAAAATGTTTTTAAAATGAAAATAAAAGGGAAAATAGAAAACTATACTCAAAATATCAAATAAAAATTATAAGAGACCATAGAAAAATCAGAAATGACCTCAAATATTTTTACAAAATTTTTGGTGATTTTTCAAATCAGAAAAGTATTTTTTAAACTAATTAAAATTGCTCAAATAAGTAGAAAAAAAAGAAAAAATAGTAGAAGTCAATATAAAATTCTAAAAAAAAAATTCAGAAGGTAAACAATAAGAGAAATAATTTTGATGAATTTTTTTCAGAATTAAAAAATGTCAAAAAGTATTTTTAATCAATTAAAAACAAACCAAAACAAACAGAATATCATGAAAAAAACCAAACCTGAAAATAAAATTATGGAAAAATAAAAATCAGAAAGACAATATTTGAAAATATTTTTTGTGAATTTTTTCATAATTTTTTAGTCAAAAATTAATTTTCTTGAAGTTTAAAACAATTAAATATAAAAATCAGAAATAAAAAATAAAGTAAAAAAATATAGACCATTGGATGAGAGTCAAAACACGTTAGTAAGCTAATCCAATGGATCAGACGCGCTGTGCATGTCATGGTCTTTAATGAATAAAACATGTGATCAACTATTAAATCAAATTTGAAACAAATGTGTGGCAAATTCCCATTGGTTGAAGATGGACATGTAGGTCGTCTTCAACCTTTGTCCACGCGATTTTCAAGTTCATGAAATGGAAAAACTAGAACTCGAGACTGGTACCATTCGCTTCGTCACCAAAGATTTGAAAATGGATTTGAAAATTCATGGCCAAAACTCACTTCCAGTTGAAAACAAATGTTGCGACTAGAACCATAATGATGAGAGCTTCATTACAGTACCAAAGTTTGAGAGAACTGATGAAGGAATCTACCTATTGAATTTCAAATTCAGATATCTGAAAATTGACTTGGCTAGAACGATTTAGGAAGTCCTAGGGCTTGGTTTTTCTTCTGTTAGCTTCAGTGAAGTTCAAGGATGAAGAATTGACAAAGAAAATGGATTGAGGAAAGCTATAAAACAAAATTCAAAGTTGCAGAAAAGTGGGTTGAATAGAGAGTTTGGCTGGGTGATTCGTGTTATCTAAGCTTGGGAAAATGAATGAGGTATGACCCTCTATTTATAGGGAAGCTAATGGAATGCTTAAGCGTGTGAAATGATGAAGTTTGGAGGGAAATCGTGTGAAGTTGCAATCATGAAAAGTGTAACTTCTATTTTGCTCAAAACTCAACCAAAACTTGTGTTTCAAGGTGCTAATCACTTCTGGAAGATTGCTAAACATGATTAGATGTAAAAACGCATAGAAATTTTGTGTTTAGAGGCCAAATCATGAATTTCAAATTCTGATTTTGGAGGAAACTTCAGTCTCAAGGTACCATCTTTGAATCAATGGTGTTCACGATTTAGGGAACCTTAGGGCTTGATTATTGATGCCTTGGAAATATGAGATCATAAACTTTACAATATGCAAATAATGGAATCAAATGGATGCTTGAGATGAAAGTTGTGATGAATCAAAGTTCCAAAAATGCTGATTTTTTCTACTTAGAAAAATTCTAAGTTTTCTTCAAAAATGACCTATAATGTCTTGAATCCAAACATGGAATTCCATTTAAAAAATTTTCTCTTGACCCAAAAATATGGCATGAAGTAGATCTCTTGAGTAGCATTTTGATATTTGACCCATTTAAAAACTCCAAAAGTTGAGAAAGTTATGACTTTGTGAAGTTTGTGAAAATTCATGAGATGACCTATAATATTTTGCATCCTTAGGGAATCTTCCATCCATTTTCAAGCTTTGCACATGAAAGAAGAGTTTAAGTTCACACTTTTAATATCATTGTGGAAAAGGGATGGGCTCAAGGAGATAATAATTGACCAAATTATGATCTTTTGAAGCCACACAAGGGAATTTGATGGCCTATCTAGAGGACTTGTAATCATATCAACCATAGCAAATACTTTTGTCATGTAAGTAGAAGTTGTTGATTATAATAATGGGAAACCATAACAACCATAACCACTTCTAGATATTACGAATTAAGGGAAAAATGCACTTGTGACCAAGAAATCAAGAACTTGTCCAATTAGGTCAAATTTCTTCAATCAACCCTTATATCTTTGAACTATCTTTGACAAGTTGAGGCATGATGAATCATAATATACTTTGTCATGATATTACTTCAAAATGTCTTTAATGATGAGGCTTGAATCTCAATGAAGCTTTGTTAAAGAAGGCATGGAAATAAACTCATGAACCTATAGATCAACTTGATGGAATGTGTTGTGCTTTCACCTATAATATCATCAATTAGGGCAAATATTCATTGTATTTTTTAGTTAAAAGTTAATAAATGTAAAACATAGATGATCACAATATAAAAGTTAAGGTTCTTGGTGATTCCCCATGAGCAAAGCTAAAGATAAGGAGAAACACCAAACCCTAATGTGATTTTGTTGTGATTGAATTGATATGAGATGATAGAGGGATCTTAGGGGAAAAAATTGGGGTACAATAGCTTCCCTTATTTAAGTGTCTTCTATACGAAGGTTAAAATCTTCGTGTAGACGCGATCGAAGATACTTAAATATAAAAACAAACCCTATTTTTGGCCCTAATATGCCACGAAATGTTTATGTATGTGCATGCAAACAAACAGATCCAATGGTTACACAAGACACCACTGGGGAAACAAAAGATAAATGATAAAAATAAAACTAGACCAGGAAAATAAATCACTAGTGAACAAAGGACTCAACTCTACTGGTGTAACGCCTAAGGAGAAGATAAAGCAACATCAACTCAAATATTGAGGAGAGAAAGTAAAGGATAACAATGATCGATAAATAACCTTAAACTATCCACTCTCAGAGAAGATAGCAAAAAAGGTAATGTCGACCTACTGGGGGAAAAGAGGTGGTAGGATAATACCAGCAAACATCAATATTAGGGGTGGTAATAATTTTTTGGCATCAGTACTCATGACTGGAAACAAAAAAACTTCTTCAGAGAAAAGTGAATATCAACGACAAACTATCACCCATAATGAAGAGACTACCATCCATTGAAAAAAGATCTCAACAATGAATTATATCCTGTAATGACAAGACTACCATTCATTAGAGTAACAAATCTCAACAATGAACTATCTCCCATAATGACGAGATTACCATTCATTGGAGTAACAAATCTCAACAACGAACTATCTCCCATAATGACGATACTACCATCCATTAGAGTAACAAATCTCAACAATGAACTATCTCCCATAAAGACGAGGCTACCATCCATCAGAGTAATAAATCTCAACAATGAATCATCTCCCATAACGACGAGACTACCATTGATTGGAGTAACAAATCTCAACAACAAACTATCTCCCATAATAACGAGATTACAATCAATTGGAGTAAAAAATCTCAACAACGAACTATCTCCCATAATGACGAGACTACCATCCATCGGAGTAACAAATATCAACAACGAACTATCTCCAATAATGACAAGACTATCATTCATTGGAGTAAACAAACGAATCTTCTCAGGGGACTAACAAACTTACTGGGGAGGTACAAGTTACTCAAATAAACAGACTGCCACTTGCTGTTATGAGAAGGAACTGTAATAATGACTTCCTGGGGAAATGCCAATATATTCCTTTTGAGGAGCTAAAGTCTTCTCGTGCCAAAATAAATGCACATTCTCAAACTAGGGCTCAAAGTTTGCAGAAATCAAAATAATAACAATGTCGGGGACCACATATTCAAACCAGAAATAAACGGGTGTGAAACAGTGAACCGAGATAGCACCTGATGAGAAATAAACTCAAAAGGGGATCACATTCCACTCAAATAAAGAACCGAATAGGAAGGATAAAGCAAAAATCTTCCACGTGGGATAACTCAGTGGGGAAATTGAAATTATATACACTTTCTGCTTAAAGTTGACAAACTATCAGAGAGAGGGTGACACAACTCTGCAAATAGGGTAATATTCCAATAAAATTTAAAAATTCATAAATGTAAATAAGCAATGAATTTTAATTCAGCTATGCATGATGTATATATGAATGTTATTATGTATATGTTGACAAAACTATCACACCATACTAGGGATAAATAGACAAAACAAAATTGGGTAAAGTTAATACTCGGCTAAATCACATCCAGAATGAAAATTCCCAAAAGAGAATAAGTACCAACTGAGGAAATAAATTCCTATCCCATGGCTTAACTTCACTGGGAAGAAACACATCCCGAAAGTAATTAAATCACACAATAGAATCAGTGCAAATACAAGGATCTAACATCCTCCTCTAGGCTTCACCGGGGAACATCACACATACTTCAATGGGGAAAACAAATGTTTCAACATCTAGATTTTCACTGGAGATATAATACTGACTTTGTTAGGGCAGATAAAAACTATATCGTTGAGATATTGACTAGGGATTTCGTGCTAACTTCATTAGGGAGTACAACACCACATCATTGAGGGGCCTAACAATAAATTCTTCAATACCAAGAATGATGATTACACAATCTTCCATGGGGATAAATTATGAAAACACTTGGGGATAACAAATTCTAGCCAGAAATAAAATCTCAGCTTCTCTTGGGGATCTAAGAAATCAAACAATACAACAATAGATCAAAATTATGGGGATTTTAAATCAAACCTAGCACACGGCGGGAGAAAACCCAAAAAGTTGACAAATGTTTCCACACTTCTTAGAAAAGATAATGCCCTTTCTTAGTTGCATGGGAAAACAACAACAATGCCATTACTTCTAAGAAGAAAGGACTTTCGTCATATGAGATAAAACCTTACTGGGGAATCTGAGATAGAGACCTCAAACCATGCAAACGTGAAATCAAAATGGACCAAGACTTGATTGGGGAAAACGGGAGTACAAGCCCGATACCGCACCTTACGCCAATTGGTTTCATCTCCAACTATCTGAGAGATCCTTCCTAGGAAAACAAACTTCCAAAATTTTTGAGTTTGTCCATCCTGAGAATCACCATTTTTGTTTTTCTTGTGTCATAAAATCTAAATTAAAAAGTAATTAGTAAATTCCTTTCAAAAAACAATTTTGTTATTTAATCTTTTTGCTTTGAAAATTACTATCAATAATAAATGGAGTCTTTGTAAGCAGAATAAAATAAGAAATGCAAATAATTGGATAAAAGCTCAAACTTTATTAATAGAATGGTAGTCTGTGAACAGAGAGACTCCATAGATGATTACAAAGTTTGGAAAATGGTAATATATATTGAAAATGATACATTGAAATACAATTACCACTATTCTCCCTAATAACTTTTAATTCCTAAGCAGCAATTTCTGTTGAAGTATAGTGAGGATCCAAGAAGATTGTTGCTTCAATGATCAAGTCCTTTTTGATGCAATTACTTGCCAAGAAATCCCTAACTTCTTCCTAAGTTGCCCTTGCGGGTTTTCAACCTAGCGGGAAAGTTTTTCTGTTTATGTCTCTAATTTTTGCCTAGACCTCCCTTTCGGGTTTTCAGCCTACCGAGACGCTCTTTTTTGCCTAAGTCTCCCTTTCAAGTTTTCGACTTAGTGAGTTATTCTTTTATTTCTTTAGGAGAAGTATTTCTTGACTACATCAGCATTCACGGGACACGGGAACTCCTCGCCATCCATAGTTTCAAAAATCAATGCACTTCCAGAGAAGGCTTTCTTGACAACATATGGGCCTTCAAAATTAGGAGTCCACTTGCCCCTAGAATTAGCGTTAAAAGACATGATCTTCCTGAGCACGAGGTTGCCTTCTCTGAATTCACAAGGCTTGGCCTTTTTATCAAAATCTTTCTTCATTATCTTTTGGTATAAATGGCTATGACACAAGGCCGTCATTCTCTTTTCTTCAATCAAATTTAATTTCTCAAACCTGTTCTGGACCCATTCATCCTCTGACAACTTGGTTTCCATTATCACGCGTAAAGAGGAAATCTTAACCTCGATCGAGAGCACTGCTTCTATACCATACACAAGGGAGAATGGGGTTTCCCCTGTGAAGTGCGGACGAATGTACGATACCCGTGAAAAGCAAAAGGGAGCTTCTCATGCCAATCTTTGTAAGTAACAAACATTTTCTGGATGATCTTCTTAATGTTCTTATTAGAAGCTTCAACAGCCCCATTTATCTTTGGCCTGTAAGGAGATGAATTATGATGGACAATATTGAATTCTTCACAGAGTTCTGTCATCATCTTGTTATTCAGATTCGAGCCGTTATCAGTGATAATCCTGCTTGGCACACCATATCGATATATAAGATTGTTCTTGATAAAGCGTACTACCACCTGCTTAATAACATTGGCATATGAAGTTGCTTCCACCCATTTGGTGAAGTAATAAATTGCTACCAAAATGAAATGGTGTCCATTCGACGCCTTAGGTTCAATCATTCCAATCATGTCAATACCCCACATAGAGAAAGGCCATGGGGAAGAGATAACATTAATAAGTTTCGGAGGCACATGAATTTTGTCTGCGAAAATCTGACACTTATGCCACTTCTTTGCAAATTTATAACAGTCAGATTCCATTTTCAGCCAATAATAAACTGCCATAAGAATCTTATTTTACATCGAATGTCCATTGACATGGGTACCAAAGGAACCTTCATGGATTTATTTAGGCAGTTCCCCAATCAGCCTCACTATGGGTACGTCTGCCTCCAATTCCAATGAAATTGAGATAATGAAAATTAACCTTTGCAAATGTAGTTTACAAGAGAAAAAGTAGCAATCTAATCCTTCAAACCCTATGGTTGATATTGATCCTAACTTCTTCTCTCCCCTTGATCATAACTCGATCAAGTAATCTGATACTTCCAATTTGATCCTTTGGTTACCGTTATTCCTTTGACTGAACACCCGTTCTTCAAAGCCTTCAATCAGATGAATCCAAATTGTGAACATATTGTGACCCGAGATTTCTAAAGTGATCCTCCGGTTATCGTTACTCCTTTAACTAAAATCCTTGTACTTCAAAGCTTTCACTCGGCTGAATCCAAATTGTGCAATCTTGTGAAAAACTCCCAAAACAATCCTTGGTATTAGAAGAAAACCCCAAATGGATTTATCTTGAAACCCCAAAATACTTTTAAACCCAATTGATTACACCAAACCCTAATTAGACCTTATCAAACTATCTCAAGATCACACAACAAAAATGATTATGTGTAGTTATTGTATGTATGTAATGGTAGAGGATAAAGATGATGAAAGAATTTTGTATTTTTTTTGTTTTAATTATGATAATGATGCATGAATTACTATATATACGTGTGAGTGTGTGAAAGAATAAAACAAAAAAAAGGTTTGCAAAATTACAAAATTGGATATTTTGAGCAGTGGGAGTAAACTCATTCAAAGTGGGAGTCAACCCACAATGGAAAGGGAGTCGATCCATACTTCCCGAGAGTCGAATCCAAGTGGACAGAGAATTTTTTTGAAAATATGCTTCAGTAGAAGTCGAGTCATAGCACGTGAGAGTCGACTCGTTCGTGTTATGTATCGACTACAAATGTTTTGGAGTAGAATCATCTTGGACAGGGATTGAAAATCAAAAATACCTTTTTGTGGGAGTCGACGCACAGATCAAGAGAGTCAACTCCTTAGTGATGTGTGTCGACTCCAAGGCCCCTATGTATCGACTCCTTTTTGACAGAGAGTTTTATTTTCAATATGCTTTAGTGGGAGTCGACTCCTATCACGGGGTAGTCGACTCCAAATATGATTTTTCACAAAATTGCATATTTTTGACACTTTTAACTTGTCCAAATGCTTTTGTCTTGTTCTATAAGTGTCCTAAGATGAAAATTAAACATAGACCATATAGAGATAAGGTACAATGTACAAATAATACATATTATTGTTGAAGCGGTAAAGTGGCATGCAAAGGTAAGTATTTTTATAGGTTATATCATATTATCTCCATAGGGATTAGTGTTACTGAATTTTCATTCAACAATTTCTCGCATTTATGAGTTTGGGGTTGAATTGGGTTGATTTGTATAAAAGGTAAATGCGAGAATTAAAGTTATTAACATAAAAAGAATTCATTCTTCGGAGAGTAGAGAACTCTTGGGTTTTCATTTCATCTACCCTATGAAATACTTAAAATCATTACCCAATTGTACTCAACCTAAACTACTCGTCAATATCATCATCTATCAATCATACAAAGGTTATATCTAACACAGAGTGAGATATCAACCGTATTACTCACGTCGAAGATCTCTCTTCACAACACAAACAACATGAAGGCATTAAGAGTCGATACCTAAGTGATTATTAAGCCTAAATATATCTCTAGAGTCTAAGCCCAATAGATATTCATTCTAAGTCCATATTTGAACTGTTAATTTCTGCAATAACCCAAACCCAAATAAAGAAAGCAATAATCAATATTGATTTATAAAATTAGTTTCATAGAACACTATGAGAAATAAATATACATATAATCAAGGTAAATATACATATAAAAGAAGAGGACCCATACATTTCATGGTTTGTCAACACCAATCGATGAGAAATTCGACTCCAGATCATCCGATTGCAACCTCCAAATGTTATTTATAAGCCTCTCTCTATGAAAAAATGAAGTTGATGGTGTTGGGACTCAAAATTACTCAACC
Organism: Vicia faba; assembly: GCA_948472305.1. Taxonomy (NCBI): domain Eukaryota; kingdom Viridiplantae; phylum Streptophyta; class Magnoliopsida; order Fabales; family Fabaceae; genus Vicia; species Vicia faba. Next base: position 1,030,073,572 of record OX451737.1, read on the forward strand.
CATAACCTAAAAATGTGATTTTTGGCCTATTTAATGAGTCTGAAAATCACAGATCCCGCTTAGCGGTACAAAGCCCACTAAGCGCACTCTGCTGTCATGAGAAAAAAATTAGATTTTTGTTTTGCCATAACTTGATAACTATAACTTCGATTTGCGCATGATCATAAGCGTTGGAAATTTATTCAATGATATATATAACAATGACTACATATCAATGCTTGAATACCTGCAAAAATAAGATAAAAACAATTAAACTCAATGATATTTATATGATAACTCAATATATACATTATAATATAACCTATACCGAATATACATTAAAGTTGAGGTTTATGGACAAAAAACAATTGAATTAAGTCGATGAGTACTAATTATTCACACTTAAATTCACAAAAATTTAGCACTCAACAATTACCTAGTTTTAACATCATTCAAAACTTCTAAGAGAGGATATTACACTCACAAAAATGGCATGCTAATGTTTTCTTGGTTTAAGCTTTTATACAGTATGTGAAACTCATGTGTAATGCAATATGTTATTGTAATTTTAGTTAGTTTATGATATGTGCTATACTTATACATGTATATTTATGACTTGTTTTCCTGTTGTGGAGTACAACTTTGTCCTTAGATATTTTTCATGATATCAAAACTGGGAAAATCTAGCATCTCTGTATATTGGACGATATATCTATGTCTTGTGGCACTCCTCTGCATGAGGAACCTTGTAGGTTTGATTATGAAACTTGTCAAATTTGGTAACAAGAAGTGAGTACTCTTGAAGCCCAAGTGTACAAGACATCACAACCTATTGATATTTTTGCTATTAATTCTCCAAAGGTTGAAAAGCCTCACAAAAATTATAATTTGATAAAGAAAGATGCAAATAGAAAAAGTAAACATCATCGTAAGTTGTTTTGCTATTATTGTGGCAAGAAAAACCATACTATTAAAAAATTCAAATTTAGGTGCTTTTTAGTTCCTAAGAGTAATTTCCAATGGTTGTCCAAAAGCAAAAATTATTTCACTCACTTCCAAGGACCCAATGAGAATTGGGTACTTACCACTTGTGTTTAATTTTTGTAGGTTGAGTGTCTTGACGCTATGACGGGAAAATGGATTCTTAATAGCGGATGTTCAAGACACATGACATGAGACATATCTCTATTCTATGACTTTGTGGCGAGGAAGAAAGATTTTTTATCCTACGGTGATCACAACAAACGTGAAATACTCAGAAAAGGTAGTATAGGTAATTCCTCAACTATTACTATCTCAAATGTTATGTTAGTTGAAGACCTTAGACATAGTCTTCTTAGTATTAGTCAATTATGTGACAATGGGTATATGGTGAATTTTACCAAAGATTGTTGCATAATAGAACATAATGAAAAAAATATTATATGTTTAAGTGTGTGAGGGTTAATAATATCTATATGCTTGACTTAAGATAAATTTCCTTGAATAATACCCAATGTCTTGTCACCATGAGTGAAGACTCTTGGCTATTGCGTAGACGTTTGGCACATGTTAATTTTGATATACTTAATAAAATAGTTTTAAAAGATTTAGTAATTGGTCTACCTAAAATAAAGTTTTCAAAAGATCACCTATGTGGTGCATGTAAAAAGGGTAAAGCAAACAAGAGTATCTTTTAAATCTAAAAATGTTGTTTCCAAATCCAGACCTCTTGAGCTCCTTCACATGGATTTGTTTGGACCTTCACAGACCAAAATCATAGGTGGTAATTGTAACACCCTATTTCCCCGTTGGTAATTTATATAATAATCAGAGTGAATTAACTTCTAAATAAACATCACCCGAATAGGATGTCACATAATTTGCTAGCATGTTCATTAGTCTTAAACTTCAATGCATTTATTCGCAGCGGAAAAACATCAATAAATAGTCATCTCAATTTTTCAATCGAAGTTATAATTATTATCTTTCAAACATCATCATAATCATAAAACAATTCAAACAGCAGAGAAACACATGTTTACTCCTAACATAACAAAGCAAATCACGTGAAACCTCCAAGTGTTACGTATCAGAGCATACACCGACTCAATCTACGCAACTGAAGGAACTCCTCATCTAACCTTAGATCTATAGATACTTAGGATCATCTACATATTATCCACGTGGAGGTAACATTCAAACAGAAAGGGTGAGATATCATAACAATATAAGAGGAAGCATAATAATGAGCAAGTAAATATTCAAGTACATAATGAGCATATAACATACATCATAAATTAATACATACTTGCATCAATTTTCACCCATCGAATTATCAGCCATAATATGATGCAAAAGACCAACACTGATTCAATGCATGTGGTACCAATAGGGTAGAACCCTCTTCACAATAATGCCAATTTAGAGCAATCAACTTCGCTAGCCAATACAGGCCTTCGCTCACCAATACATGGCTTTGATTTATGAATGCATGAGACACTATCATGCAACAATATACTTCATATTTATCGTTATTACTCATCACAATTTCACCAGTATAGGCCATCGTCACCATCCTCATTATGTATCTCATGTCACGTAATCAAAACAATTATTGCAAACAACCACAACATAATTCATTGCATACAAATCAAAACGCACTTACGGATCAGTATCAATGTTGATGAAATAATTAAATACCTCATTATAAGTCACTTTTATAAAATATGAAGTTATTTTATCTTTCCAACAGTCCAAACGACGCGTCAAACGGACACGCGAGGCAAAAGTTATGAGGTTTAGAAGTTTTCCAAAAATGTTGTCAGTAGCAATGGTAACCCGTTACCGCAAGACAGTAACCTTGTTTCTATAATATTCCTCACGGTAACTAGTCACCCACTTATGGTAACCAGTTATTGCAAGACAGTAGCCATCTGTGTTTCAAATTTTGATATGGTAACCGGTTACTATATTTGGGTAACCGGTTATCCTGCGATAACAAAGAAAAATCCTACAATTTCAAGTTACGATCCTTCCATGTTTCAACCCCCAAAATTCATATTTGTCACATCAAAATTTGTCTTTTAAGAAGGCTCATTACTCACCGACATTTTTCTACCAATCCTAACTAATTTGTATCATCCAATCCCATCAAAAACACACCAAAATCACCAAAAATCCATCAATGGGAAAAACCCAAAAAACAAACAAATAGGGAGAATTCAAAACATACAATCATGCAACCTAGATCCTACCATACCCAATCACTAGTCAACCTTTTATAAATTTAGAATCACCTATTTACTTAGATTTTTGGTTGATTCTTGATTTCTACGGTGAAATCCTTACCCTAACTTCCTAGTGCCTTTCTCCTCTTCCAACTTCTATGCTTGTTCTATTTTCACGTTCTGACTCTATTTCTCTTCTTCTCACTCTAATATATCCCAAAAAATATAACTAACCCAATAAATAATTATTTAATTATTACTATAAAATAATAATAATTATTCTAATAATATAATAATAATAATAATCTATATTATTTCACACACTCCTATGTTTCTACACATTTAGCCAAACACCCCTATAACCTCAAATTCTATAATTCTAAAGCATCTAGTCCCCAACAAGGTATCACACCACATCATAAAATCCATCAACTCATGTAATTTAACTGCACCATCTTATTATTTAATTAAAAATAATTCTAATTAAGTCGGGGTGTTACAATTCTCCCCCACTTAGAATATTTCCGTCCTCGAAAATTATCTGAGGAAAATAACTCTTGGTAAGCCTTCCTCATCTTGATCTCTAGCTCCCACGTCGCATTCTCTCCAGAAGCTTCCCCCCAGATTACTTTCACAAGGGTGGTCTCTTTGCCTTCAACTTTTTTATTTTGCGATCCTTAACCCTCACAGGTACAGTCTCAACAGTAAGATTGTCCCGCACTTGTACATCATCTATCAGAATTACATGCGACAAAATTGAAATATATTTCCGGAGTTATGACACATAGAACACATCATGCAAATTTGACAGGTTGGGTGGCAGGGCCACCCTATATGTAACACTTCCCACCATCTCTGAAATCTGATACTGACCAATAAACTAAGAAGTCAACTTCTTTGACTTTAGAGCATGACCTACAGTGATTATCGGTGATACTCTCAAGAATACATGGTCTCCATCTTGAAACTCGATATCTTTTCTTGTCTCATCATGGTAACTCTTTTGCCTACTCTGTGAAGCTTTCATCCTCTCTTGGATTACCTTTACCTTCTCCGTAGTCTCTCTCACCATCTCGGGTCCGAGCACCACATGCTCACATGATTCATACCAACACAAAGGTGTTCTACACCTACGACCATACAGTACCTCGAAAGGTGCCATACCAATACTAGCATGGTAACTATTGTTATAGGTGAACTCAATCAGAGGAAGACAACTATCCCAGGTACCTTCTTGCTTAAGAACACAAGCCCTTGACAAATCTTCTAGCGACTGAATAGTCCTTTCCGTCTGACCATCTATTTATGGATGATATGTCAAACTCAATTTTAGCTTCGACCCCAACGGGTCCTGCAAACTCTTCCAAAAAGCAGAAGTAAATCTCGGATCTCTATCCGACACAATGCTGGACGGAACACCGTGTAGATTCACGATCATGCAGAGATAAATCTCTTCCAACTTCAGTACAGGAAAATCGATAATAATCGGAATGAAATGAGCTGAATTTGTTAGCCTGTTAACTCACCCAAATCACATCGTGTCTCCCCAGAGTATTAGGCATTCCTATCACAAAGTCCATTGATATACTATCCCACTTCCATTCCGGAACATCTAAAGGTTCCAACAACCCCACAAGTTTCTGATGTTCGACTTTTGATTTTTGACATGTAAAACATGTATACACAAACTGTGCCACATCTCGTTTTAACTCAGACCACCAAAATAACTTCTTTAAGTCGTGATACATCTTGGTAGAGCTCATAGATGAATACTCAAATTGCTTCTATGGCCCTTTTCCAGAATCATCTTCCTCATATCAGCATCATCAAGGATACAAATCCTGTCACGGAATCTCAACAAACCTTGGGCATCTAATTTAAAGTCAATGTCTTCAGATTTGTTACTCTCGACCATCAAATCTACCAACTTAACATCTAACTTTTGAGCTTCTTTAATATTATATAAGAAGTCATTGTTAATCTTTAACATCCCCAACATCACACTATGGGGTGTCATTTCACATACCAAACTCATGCCCCTGAATTGTTCGATCAACTTTAATTCTCTAACTATCATAGCAGACATATGCAAGGACTTCCGACTCAAAGCGTCAGCTACCACATTAGCTTTACCTGGATGATAATTCAAGCCAAAGTTGTAGTCCTTCAATAATTCCAAACATCTCCCCTGTCTCATGTTCAATTCCTTCTGATAAAATAGATAACACAATCTTTTATGATCACTAAACAGTTCAAAACTGGAACCATAGAGATAATGTCTCCAAATCTTTAGCACAAACACTACTGCATCTAATTCTAGATCATGAGTAGGATAGTTTCTTTCATGAATCCTCAATTGTCTCGACGCATGAGCGAGTATTTTATCATTCTACATGAGCACACCACCTAAACCCAATTTAGAAGCATCATAATATACCACAAATGATTTCTCAGGATTAGGTAATATCAAGATCGAATTCATCGTCAATCTCTTCTTTAACTCAACAAAACTCTCTTCACATTGGATGTCCCACACGGATGCTCTACCTTTACAAGTTAGCTGAGTTAACGGAAGTGCCAACTTAGAAAACCTTCAATAAATCTCCTATAATATCCAGCTAAACCCAAAAAGCTTCTAATCTCTATAACTGATTTTGGAGCTTCCCATTGTAACACTGCATCTACTTTAGATGGATCTACATAATATCATCACCTGAAATAACATGATCGAAAACTGACTTTTGTCAACCAGAACTCACATTTCCATAACTTTGCATATAACTTCTTCTCTTTCAATACTTGCAATACAATCCGCAAATGTTTGGCATGTTCCCCTTAGGAATTAGAATAAATCAAAATATCATCGATGAATACTATAACAAACTGATCCAAATAAGTGTTAAAGATGCGATTCATATATTCCATAAACACTTCTGGTGCTTTGGTAACACTAAAAGGCATCACTGCATACTCGTAATTCCAATACTAAGTTCTGAAAGTTGTCTTCTGAATGTACTCATATTTCACTCGAATTTGGTGATAACTCAATCTCAGATCAATCTTGCTAAATACACCTGCACCCACCAATTGTTCCATCAAGTCGTCTATTCTCGTAAGTGGATACCTGTTTTTGACTATCACTTTATTCAATTGTCTATAATCCACACACAACCTCATACTACCGTCTTTCTTCTTCACAAGTAATACTAGAGCTCCCCAAGGAGATACACTTGGTCTAAAAAATTTCTTTCCAAGCAAATCATTTAATTGTTTCTTCAAGTCTGATAATTCGGACACCGACATCCTGTATGGTGCCATAGAAATAGGTTTGGTACAAGGTACAAGATCAATTGAAAATTCTACTTCTCTTTCTGGTGGCACATATGGAATATCATCAGGAAAAACTTCGGGAAAGTCACACACAATGTTTAACTCGTCAATGAAATATATACCTCTGATCAAGCAGTCTCCACGGATGTATGAGTCCCAGCTAAAGAAAACACTTTCCCAATGGATCGATCTTTCTTAGGTTTCTGGCAATGGGCACTGATATGTCCTTCTTCACCGTAGTTGAAACATATTACTTCCTTGTGTTTACATTCGGTTATCTCATGTTCGTTTTTGCCACAATGGAAACACCTCTTCATTTCAGTATTGCATTCGCTACTCCGATGACCAGGTCTCCCACATTTGTAACACACAATACCAACATGAACACCTCTCCCACTTTGCCACTTACCATCAGTAGCTTTCTGTTTTCCTTTTCCATTCAGAGCATTGTAAGGCTTTCTAAGATATTATTGTTTCTTGCCTCTATTATCAGTGATAATCTTGTAGTGAGCCTCATTATCTTCTTCATAAATCCTGCAACTGTTCACTAAATTTGGAAATTTACGGATCCGCTGATACCCAATTGCCTTATTTATTTATGAAAGCAGTCTGTTTTCAAATTTCACACACTTTAAGAATTCAACAGTCTCTTGGCTGTAATGAGGATAATAGTTTGCCAACTCCACGAATTTGGTATCATAATCAGCTATCGATAAATTCCCTTGTTTCAGTTCCAGATATTTGATCTCCTTCTTCCCACGGACATCCTATGGGTAATACTTCACCAGGAATTCCTTGTGAAACACAACAAAAGTAATATCTTCTCTTATGCCTTTCAGCCTCTGGCGAGTAGCAACCCACCAGTCATCAGCCTCTCGTTCCAGCATATGCGTACCAAAATGCACTTTCTGTGCATCAGAACAGTCTATAACCTGAAAGATTATCTCAATATCCTTGAGCCACTCCTGTGCTCCTTCAGGGTCATGCTTCCCTTTAAACGTAGGTGGATGATTCCTCTAGAAAGTTTCCAAAGCATGAGCCCCATCATTCCCACCAGCGTTAGGCTAATTCTGCATTTCCTGAGCCAACGCCTGAAACACATTAGCGAGTGAACCATTTCCTCTTCCCGCCATTGCTCTGCTTCACATCAAAACATCAAACAACAGTTAAACAGATAAACATCAATAATATTCCACAATTACACTACATTAATGACTCAACAACCTGGTCGGACAGACCGACCTGCTCTGATACCAATTGTAACACCCTATTTCCCCGTCGGTAATTTATATAATAATCAGAGTGAATTAATTCCTAAATAAAAATCAACCGAATAGGATGTCACATAATTCGCTAGTCACACATGCTCAAAATTAGGATACGCAACATAAATCGCATGCTCATAAGTCTTAAACTTCAATGCATTTATTCGCAGCGAAAAAACATTAATAAATAGTCATCTCAATTTTTCAATCGAAGTTATAATTATTATCTTTCAAACATCATCATAATCATAAAAGAATTCAAATAGTGGAGCAATACATGTTTACTCCTAACCTAACAAAGCAAATAACGTGAAACCCCCAAGTGTTACGTATCAGAGCAGACACCGACTCAATCTACGCAACTGAAGGAACTCCTCAGCTAACCTTCGATCTCTAGCTACTTCTAATCATTTGCATGTTACCCACGTGGAGGTAACATTCAAACAGAAATGGTGAGATATCATAACAATATAAGAGGAAGCATAATAAGGAGCAGGTAAAAATTCAAGTACATAATTAACACATAACATACATCGTAATATAGTACATACTTTCATCAATTTTCACCCATCGGATTATTATTAATAATATGCAGAAGACCGACATTGACTTAATGCATGTGGTACCAACAGGGTAGAACCCTCTTCACAATAATGTCAATTTAGGGCAATCAACTCCGCTCGCGAATACAGGCCTTCACTCGCCAATATAAGCCTTCGTTTTATGAATGCATGAGACGCTATCATGCAACAACATACTTCACATTTATCATTATTACTCATCATAATTTCACTAATACAGACCATTTTCACCATCCTAATCATGTATCTCGTGTCACACAGTCAAAATAATCTTCGCAAAACAACCACAACATAATTCATTGCATACAAATCAAAACAAACTTACGGGTTGTTATCAATGTTGATTAAATAATTAACTATTGCATTATAATTATTTTTATAAGATATGAAATTATTTTATCTTTCCAACGGTCCAAATGGTGCATCAAACGGATACCTGCGGAAAAAGCTATGAGTTTTGGAAGTTTTTCAAAAATGCTGTCAGTAGCAGTGGTAACCGGTTACCCAGTTATGGTAACCGGTTACCGCAAGACAGAAACCTTGTTTCTTTAAAAAATTCCTCGCGGTAACTGGTCAGCCGCTTATGATAACCGGTTACTGCAAGACAATAGCCATCTGTGTTTCAACTTTTGATATGGTAACCAGTTACCATATTTGGGTAACCGATTATCCTGCGATAACAAAGAAAAATCCGATAATTTTCAGTTACGATCCTCCCATGTTTCAACCCCTAACTTTCATAATTTTTACATCAAAATTTATCTTTTAAAAAGTCTAATTACTCACCAACATTTTTCTACCAATCCTAACTAATTCGTATCATTCAATCCCATCAAAAACACACCAAAATGACCAAAAATCCATCAATGGGAAAAACCCCAAAAACAACCAAATACGGAGAATTCAAAACATACATTCATGCAACATAGATGCTACCATACCCCATTATTAGGCAACCTTATATAAATTTAGAATTCCCCTTACCTTAGATTCTTGGTTGATTCTTGATTTCTACGGTGAAATCCTTGCCCTAGTTTCCCAGTGCCTTTCTCCTCTTCCAACTTCTATGCTTGTTCTATTTTCACGTACTGACTCTATTTCTCTTCTTCTCACTCTAATATATCCCAACTAATATAACTAACCCAATAAATAATTATTTAATTATTATTATAGAATAATTATTATTATTCTAATAATATAATAATAATAATCTATATTATTCTACACACCCCTATGTTTCTACACATTTAGTCAAACACCCCCATAACCTCAACTTCTATAATTCTAGGACATCGAGTCCCGAACAAGGTATCACACCGCATCATAAATCCATCAACTCATATAATTTAAATGCATCGTCTTAATATTTAATAAAAAATAATTCTAATTAAATCGGGGTGTTACAGTAATTACTATGGTTTTGTTATTATAGACGATTACTCAAGATTTTGTTGTACTATTTTCTTACGTAGTAAAGATGAAACATTTACGACTTGCACACGTTTTGCCAAGTTATCTCAAAATAATTGAATTCAAAAATAGTTTCCTTTAGAAGTGATCATGGAGGTAAATTTGAAAACCACCTCTTTGAAGTATAGTGTGATAAATTTGGTATTGAACATCACTTTTCGGCTTCTAGAACTCCACAACAAAATGGTGTTGTGGAACGAAAAACATCATGTTTTAGCGAAATTAGAAATAACAATACTCAATGATTATGGTCAACCAAAATATTTTTGGGCCGATGCTATTAGCACGACATGTTATGTCTTAAATAGGATACTTATTCTTTCTATACTTGACAAAATTCCTTATGAACTTTTAAAAGGTAGAAAACCAAATTTATCGCATCTTCATGTCTTTGAATGTAAATGTTGTGTTTTAAATAATGGAAAAGATAATCTTGGAAAAAAATTAACGCGAAAGCCCATGAAGGTATCTTTCTTGGATACTCACAATCTAGTAAAGCATATAGAGTTTACAATAAAATATTACTTATCATTGGAGAGTCGATTCATGTTTATTTTGATGAGACTTGCCAAAATATAGTTGGGAAAGGTATTTCTTTTCATGGTGTAGGTGCATCTACAGAAGACATGCTCAAAGATACCATAAAGGAGTTAATCAACCTAAAACGGTGTAAATTGAGAAGGAGGAAGATGACAACCAAGAAAATAAGGATGATGACCAAAGTCAACAAGAAGATGATGTCTTCCATTAGAGTGGAGAACCTTCAAGGATCATCCTATCGAAAACATTATTGGTGATATCACAAAAGGGGTAACAACGTGCTCTAAGATAAGTAAATTTTGTTATCACCACACATACATATCACAAGTTGAACCTAAAAATGATAAGGATGCCTTACTTAATAAGCATTAGCTTATGGATATGCAAGAAGAATTGAATCAATTTGAAAGAAATAACGTTTGGGACCTTGTACCTCGTCCACAAAATCATCAAGTTATAGGCACTCGATGGGTATTTAGGAATAAACATGACGAACATGGTGTGATAACGATAAATAAATCACGTCTTGTGGCTCTAGGGTATAACAAAGAGGAAGGCATTGATTATGAGGACACTTACGCTCTGGTTTCCTGACTCGGGACTATACGCATTTTATTAGCTTATGCATGCTCAAGAACTTCAAATTATATCAAATGTACGTTAAAAGTGAGTTCCTTAACAGATACATAAGTGAAGAAGTGTTTGTGTTCATAACCTCATGGTTTTGAAAATTATGAGTTTCCTAATCATGTTTTTAAGCTAAAACATGCTTTGTATGGTCTTAAACAATCCCCTAGGGCATGGTATGATCGACTTTGCATGTTCTTGCTAGATCAAGGATACTCTAGATGGAAGGTAGAAACTACAATCTTTATTAAACGTCAAGTAAAACACATTTTACTCGTTCAAATTTATGTTAATGATATCATTTTTGGATCAACTAACTTGCATCTTGTCAAGGAGTTCTGTAAGCTTGTGTAGGAAGAGTTTGAAATGAGTCTAATGGGAGAGTTGAACTACTTTCTCGGACTACAAATTAATCAACTCGATGAAGGAACATTTGTATATCAAACCAAGTATTGTCTCGAATTACTTAAAATATTCGGTATGGATGGTGCAAAGGAAATTGACACACCTATGGAAACAAATGGTAACCTGGATAGAGATGAAAAGGGTGAGGATGTTGATGTTAAAATGTATAGAGGTATGATTTGATCTTTTCTTTATCTCAATGCGTCTAGGCCCGACATTATGTTTAGTATTTATATGTGTGCACGATATCAATCTGTTCCTAAGGAATCACACTTAAAAGCAGTTAAGTTTATTCTTAGATATCTTATTGGTACCTCTATGTTTGGGCTTTGGTATTCCAAGGGGAAAAATGTAGCTTGGTTGGTTATTCCGATTCCGATTTTACCGGTTGCAAATTGGATAAGAAAAGTAACAGTGGACCTTTTCACGTGTTTTCAAAATCCTTGTTTAGTTGGCATAGAAAAAAAGCAATTTTTCGTGGCTTTGTCAAGGGCCGAGGCGGAATACATGGCAGTCAGTAGTTGTTGTGCCCAAATTTTGTGGCTTAAGCAACAATTACTTGATTTTGGTATTAAAATTTCATGTATTCTTATCATATGTGACAACACTAGTTCCATTAATCTAACCAAAAATCTTGTACTACATTCTCCTTGAAAGTAAGATTTTCCTTAATACATGTTACTTGTTTACTTCCAAAAATGCTTTATATTTTCTCAAATGATGAAATCCATGAATGTTCATTTGCAAAAAAATTTGGTTGATAACCATTGTTTGTTCTTAATCTATATGCTTAGAATGACTTCATGTATTAATTCTTTCATATTTGCATAAGTTTGTTCTTGTTGTGCAAACATGTGTTTTTTATTCTTTATTTCGTGCACTTGTGCTTGAGCTAATTGTATGCGTGTTATTTGCAATATGCATTTCTTGTTGTATTGGCTACATTGTATGACAAACATCTTAATTTTGGTTTTAGTAGCGACATATTCTTGTCGCTATGCTAGCCACATGCGTGTGTGGCATTCGGAGTTCCATTATATTGTATTACGTAATCGTGACACTATAAAAGCAACTTGACATATTTTCAATTTCACTGCTTGTTTATTCTTTGTGCAATACATTAAATTGGTTGTAATGTTAATTGTCGGTTATTTATTAATTTCGCATAATTTACATATATATGGGGATATGTGATTGTTGCTCTTCTATGCAAAAATACCTCTGGATGATATATTAGTATTTGTATTGTACTATGATACTTGTAACAATTTGCTATCTTTCCTTTTGATGTTGTCAAAGAGAGAAAAGCATAAGCCAGACGAAGTTAGGAAGCACAAAGTCAGGGAGAGACTTCGATAACTACATGAAATGCATCACCGTAAGTTTTGCCATCATAAAAAAGGGGGAGTATGTGAGTACAACTTCGTCATTGGATGTTGTGATCGGTGGATCTGGAACTGACTGTTTAACGCTGGATCGCGAAATGTCGCGGTAAGCAAGAGTCGCCACCGTCTTTTATTTTCTCCAACATGGACAGGACAAAAGCACAGCAAAATTCCTTATAAGATAGTTTCTCGGTTCGGGAGGTAGATTTATAGAAAGGGAAGGTGTTAGCACCCTTTCTATCCATGGTTATCCATGGGCTCTTAGATACTTGCTCATTTGTGTTTTCAAAAGTGTTTGCTTTTCAATTGTGAGTGGGTTTGAAAAAGTTTCGTTTAAAGATTTCAGATCGACTCTTGTATCAGTCCTCAAGAGTGTTTGAAAAATTGTTTTGAAAGCTTTTTTGAAAGTGTCGGTGTGAAAAGAGTTTTTTTTTATTTGTTTTGGAATAGAGCAAGTATCTATGAGTCATCTACCTACCCTAAGGAATTAGGCTGTGTAAATGTCCTTAAGGTAGTGCCATCCCACCATTGAGAGGTAGGTAGCACCACCATTGGAGGTGTTCGGGTCAATTCGTTTGTAGGGATAGTGTGGTCACCAGAGCAACAGTAGGACACCTTAGAAGCTACCCTTATGCCATTGATCATGGACATAAGGACTTACTAAAACGTCCTATACTCGACGACCACGTTTCGAAGGCAAGGAAACAGTGAGGCATACCCTAAGAGTGGTGTGTGAATTTGTGTATTGTTTTCAGTTTAACCATTATCTTTGATCATGCATTAGGGTGAGCTACGCTTGTTTTTAATTTGGCCATTCATTCTTTCATGCAAAGTTTAGCAGTTAAGAGTGCAGAAATTTAAATGCGGAAAGTAAAATCCTACGCTATTACAAGGCGCGGGTCTATACACCGCCAAATTACAAAGACCCGTTTGGAATAAAAATGCGAAAAGTAAATAAATTTCCTAATTACTATTACAAGGCTTGAGCAGTTACATAATGTTCATAGGAAAATAAAATAAATGCGCGAAAGAAGAAAAATAGAACGTTCGAGGGCGTTGGACCCTTTTGGAATTTAATTGAAATAAGAAAGTTAATTAATTATTAAAGAAAAGAAATGTTTTTTTTGTTTTTGGTATTTATGAGATAAAGAAATTAAAATTGAAGAGAAACCCTAATTCTAAGTTGTTTTTAATTATTAATGAAAAATATTAAAGTTTGACCTAATTTACTAAATAATTAATGTACATATTTATTTACAAAATATTTAGTAATTAATAATAGTAATAATAAGAAAAAATTATTTATTAAGAAAAAGATGAAAAAAAGTTAAAAAAACCTAATTTCTACTTATTTTATTTATTTAAGAAAAAGTGTTAAGGTTGAAAACCTAAATTAACTAAATTTATCATTTAAAGTTTATTTACAAAAATAAATTAATGGTGAAATAATAATGATTAAATATATTTTTTAGTTTCTGATTTTTTTATTGTGAAAATTAATTTGTGAAATTAAAGAAAACAATTAAAAAACAATTAAAAGAATCAAAAGGGAAATCAAATAAAAAATAAACATGATGCAAACCATAGGGGGTGTCTGGCCCCAAAGGGAGGTAATTTGAGAAATTCAGGCCCATTAGAAACCTAGCCACGTTGACTTTCCAGGATCACATGTTTGATGGTTGACCCAGGTGTATGATGGTCTTCACGTTCTGGCCTTTGGATTGATCATCCTGCTTATGTGGCAAGCTAGCATGTGGGTGTGTATGGTGGTCTTTGAAGGAGGCGCTACATGGAAACATGTTATGGAAAAAATTATGAAATATGATGGGGGACCTGGGAATCGAACCCAGGTCCCAAAGCTTGCAGCGCACATCCCTTGCCAATTGATCTATCATGTTCATTCATATATAATATAATAAGGAAACATAATATAAAAAAAATGCCCACTATGCTGAAAAACGCGCCAACGTTTTAATTGGCCAACCATATGAGGACGCGCATGCTTCTTCCTCCTCTTTTTCCTGCAAATAAAAGCAAATAGCGGGGGTTTTAAACCCCCACAAAACCAAAGTCCAGAAAATAGCGATTAGCATATGCCTTAACATAAATTGAGCGCGAGGTATGGTTTTGATTCGTCTTGAGGTCACGATTTCAATGGTATAGGTTTTAGGATCCAATTTTTCCATATGGGGAAAGCCCCAATTTGAAGCTCTGAAAAACCTAGCTTTTGACAATGGTGGATTCTTATTTAGGCAGCCATAACTCAATTGAATGGTACCAACAGCTTCAGAATAACATTGTTAGTAAGAATCAATAGTTAAAAAACATGAATAATGCGTGGAAAGTAAAACACGATTATGGAAAAGTTCAAGAAAGGTGTGACTTTTTTCTACCAATTCTTGGGATATGGAGAGCTGGTTTTGATTGTAATCGACTCCTGGATGTGTCAGGAATGTTTTAGAATGCTTTTGAAGCTTTGAAACGCCCTCTCCCTATGATTTCAGATTTTAACTTTTTAGTGAAAAATTGCAAATTGGTAGGCAGCTTGTATGCAGTTTTTTCGTGTGTGTGAGCATTAGGCTATGTTGTATATAAGTAACTAAACGAAATTAGGTCAAAAACAAGTCCAAAGATCCATGCATTCATGTTTTGAATATTTGATTTTCTCCATATCTTTTCCAATCTTTTTTGCCATGGAAACTTGCCAAATTTGGATGATTTTGTCCCCTTGAGAAGGTGCACGAGATCTCTTGCATATCATGAATATATTTGCTGCACAAAAAGGATTTAAAAGTATGATTTGGTATTTTTCTTATATTTAAATTTAATTAAATGAATTAATGATAATAAAAATTCAAATAATTAATCAAAAATAAGAAAATAACTCCCTTTGAGCTTAATGGGTCGTGCATAGCCTTTGGGTAATGATTCATGGAAGAATTTGTGGCCCATTAGAAATTTTGAGGCTTTTTGTGCAAAGTTGACTTTTCAAAATTCCCAAAAATTTCCCAACTTCCTCAAGTCATATCTTGCTCAATTGTGAAGCTATGAACATGTTCTTGGACACTTTGGAAAGGTCTTGAAGTCCTCTAACCAATGTCTTTGGTCCCATGTCATTTTGATTTACCAATCTCAAGTTATGGTCTTTGACTTAAAGTGCCTTTTTGTTGACTTTTGAAAATGACCTATAATGTTGAAATTGATAACTCTTTATGAGAGCATTTCTTGGACTTTAAGTGTGAAGATGAGTTGTAGGAAATGTCATTCTCTTCAAAATTAGCTTTGGATGGAATTTTTCTGATAAACCATGAAGAAGTTATGCCCTGGTCAATTTGCAGTTGATTTTTTCAGCTGTCCAAAAATAGAAACTTTTGCATCTTGAGACTTTTTGAGCCATGCTTTGAGAATCATGATCAAGAATTGATCAAATGATGTTTGTGGCTTCAAAATAAGATGTTGACCAAAATTTTTGACTTTTGACTGTCAAATGACCATTTTGCCACTGCAGTTGACTGTGAAGCATTTAGGTTTTTTGACTGTGCAATTTGATGCTGTGAGTCTTGAAACTTGGCTTATGAATGCTTGGCAATGTATATAGGCATGTGGGACTTGTTTGGACCCTTTTAAACTTCCATTTCTTTGCAAGAACCAAAACCCTAATTTTGACTGTGTTAGGAGGCAATTGGACTGTGCAACCCTTGGGAGATTTTGAACCTTGATCTTGGCAAATCTTGAAGAATATGGGAGGGCAAATTTTGGGGTACAACAAATGTTTTGCATGATGTCAAAATTGGGAAAGGCTAGTATATTTGTATATTGGGCGGTATCTCTATGTATTATGGCACTCCTCTGTATTAGGGGTCTTAGGAACCATTAAGAACCACTTTGAAATTGATCCAAGTCATGAAAAATATGTTTCTGCATAAAATTTCATTGCATGTGTCGACACAAACGATTTTTAGGTCGACACATGCCACTTAGTTTTGAAGTCTGTAACCTGAGGGAGGCTCGGGTCGACACATGCATTGCATAGATCGACACCTACTGAAGCTTTTTTGAAATTGCAGAAATCCTTATTTTATGTGTCGCCACATACGAATTTTAGGTCGACACATTTACTATTATTTTAAAGCCTGTAGCCTCCGACTTACTTCAGTTAACACATACATTCTTTCAGGTCGACCCATACAACTTAAACTTAACGTATGTGTCGACACATATGATTTTTAGGTTGACACATACTATTTTTTTTGTTAACTTTTCAAATATTTTTAATTCCAAAAAGTCCTTTTTTGCCCTAAACTTAGAAAAATATAAATACATGATTCATGCATCATTCTAACTTGATGATACCATAAAAATATCCTGCATTTTCTCTTCATCTTCAACATCCAACCTATGCATACACAACGGCGTGTCAAATTTAAGTCTTGTGTTGAAAAGATACAATTAATGGTGCACGAAAGCTTTGGAGATAAAGTACGCAAAGGAGTAGCAAGATCCAGATAATAAATTGGTAGCTATTGTGTCTTGGTCTTGTTGAATATCAAAGGAATAGAATGGGTTGAATCAACATTAAACAATTGTGTTTGTAGGGTTGCTTTTGAAACACTTATCTTGTATTCATACTTTTTGCAAAGTAAGAAAGTATTCTAATTCCACATTGGAATTGGGCGCAAACATACCCACACGCGAGGACGAAAGTGGGAAACTATGAAGACAAATCCTCGTGTCCCTTTTTCGTATTGCTTTACTTGCTTTATTTTCATAAATCAATTTGTCTAATAACATTGTATTATCAATTAACTCATAGGAATTTTTTCAAACTGTTTTTGTTTTGAATTAAGTGTTGATATTTCTTATAATCACTTTTAATTATAAATGCTTTTTGTATCAACATAAATCAAAGAAAAATTCTAAAAATTCAACTTTAGACTAAATGTTCGACAAATTGTTTTTGTTTGGTTTTTTGATAATTGTATTGGAAATTGCATTGCTGGTAACTTGCTATAAACGATTCATAATGTGTTACTTAATTAAAGTACAATTAATTCAAAATATCGTATTCATTTCATTTGTTATTTTATATTTGCATATTTGAGTTTCAATAACTAAGGTTGGATATAAGACATGTTATGTGAATCTTCTGCGTGCACTCTTATCAAATCAAAGATTTTCAAAACAGATTTTAAACTTAAATTTTGACTTGATGATCTATTCACTCCCCTCTAGATACGGCGTCGTCATCTAACACCTGTTTCTATTATAAAATGAGATTTGTAACTCTGATTGATGTGAGATCAGATACATTGGAAAGTGAGTCCAATATTATATCTTTTGGTAAAGATAACCCATGTTTATGTTCTAATTATTGGTTGCATGTTTAATGAGGAACCTTTGTTTCGAAAGTCCTATTTAGTGAGGAACCTTTGTTATAAAAGTCCTATTTGGCTATAAACCTTTATTCTTAAAGTCCTATTTAGTGAGGAACCTTTGTTTCGAAAGTCCTATTGATAATGAACTATTTTGTGTACTTCATGTATGATATTTGATGTGTATGTTATGAACTATATTATGACTTCTTGCTTGTATGTATGTATTAAATGATTAAAATCTTGATAATGACTGAGGTTAAACCTAGGGTTTGTAATTAGGTGAATAGACTAGTAAGAAAAATCTAGGCTATGACAATGACTTAAATGGTGATATTCAGACGCGAAGGTACCTCAGTGTGTAGCATAAACGAGTAGTCGCTAGAATTGTAGCTTAGTCATGAACTAATATGCTTTTTATGGAAAATAAGTTGATGCTATGAAACTTGGAGAATGTAATAACCTAGTGAATGATGAGTAAAATCACGTTTTAATTGATGAACTATTCATGTATTCAGAAACAACCCCATTGTGGTGCAAGTCCCAAATTGTGATGCTTATGAAAAGTAAGAATTAGGATACATTAATTATTACTTCTTATCAACCAAATGTATTAGATTCCCATTGTTTAACCAAATGTGTTAGAGTCCCATAGTTCAAACAAATGGGTTAGAGTCCCATAGAAGATATGAACCTCAAAGGGGGTTAGAGTGCCATACGAGGAAATGCTTGAAATGTGTTTGAGTCTCATATGGAGTGATAATTTTTGTAGTGGATTCGAGTCCCATGGAGAATTTGAAATCCATAAGAAAGTCGAAGCATAATACAAGGATTTATGGCCCGTTTTGATAATCCTAGACGTAGGGTTGGCCTAAGAAAGATGCCTTTGTACGATTTCCAATTAGTGACTTATTTGAGTTGGTGAACCAAAGTGTACATGTTTCTATACAATGTGAAAATCCCTTAGATACTTATTTCTCTATTGTGTAAGAGTACACATGTTGATGTTGAGAAGCTTAAGTTGAGGAATTGATTAGACGCCTTGTATAGCTAACTGGACCCTTAAGATAGTTAAACTCACGGAGATTATAATCTCACCAAACTATTATTGTTGTTTTTTAGTTTATTATTTGCATGTTAAAGGCAAGGACAATCTTGTCTGATGGTGTTTTGAAGATATTTGTTATTGTGATCTTTCTTTGTTGATTATGTGCAAATGTGGATATTGTATATAGATCTTAGTTTTTAGATTAGAAACTCTTGCATATCATGTGCTATAGTTGTATTTTTATTTTGGACATGTATATATAGTGATGTCGTTAGACACTTGTGTTGTATAAGTACCAATTAACATTACTTATAATATATTTTCTAGATGTATATTATATGGAGTGTTTATAGTGGGAAGGGTGAATAGATTCATAGTTTTTAAGTGGGAAAAGTGGAATGGTTGTATAGTACTTATACTATGAACCTATCACTTTATGTATTATAGAAGTGTATGTGGAGAATTTGTGAGTTCAATGGTAGTTTTTTTTTACCAACTGACTCCAAACATGAGAAGGGGGTGAACTGTAATATTCAAAATTCAAAAATAATTTATAAAAGTCTTTGACTATGAAAATATTTATGTTAGTATACAGAAACTAAAAGAGGAATAACAATAGAGTAATGGATAAAAGAGACAAATGCAACGGAAATAAAAATAAAATATTGAAAGTAAAAGACAACAAATAGAAATATTACTCTAAATATATACCGTGATTCGACCTAAATCAATTGACCTACTTTAATCCCCTTGATTTTTCCCTTAAGATTTCCACTACAATCAATTATGTGCTTTTTATGTGCTTTTTACCAAGTGATTTAGTCGAGCTTTTCGCTATTGTATTATGGTGATTTCTTTAGTCATAGCCAGTTGTCTTTAAATGATACTCAGATGTTGGCTAGAGCTAAGATGGTTGGGTTTTCTTTTGTGAGGGGAGATGATTTTGAAGTGAGGAGGTTAGTTCATTTGAGGAGAGAGATGTGTAAGCTAAGTAAATTTTTTAAAATAATTTAAATTAAATCTATTGCATTGATAAAAAAAATAGGATGAATTGTTAAAATCGTGAAAATCTATAAAGAATTTTTCACAAATTAAATTTATTTAAAGAATATCTAATGACACATTAAAGTAAAAACTTAAAAATTTTCTTATACTCTATATAATATATGAATATCAAATTTATTATTCTTAATCTTTCTAAATTATAAAAATTGTTCCACATACTTTTTGAAAATTTCAAATGGATTTCTAAATTTTTCAAAAAGTGAAAATGAATCCTTAATAATTTTTAAATGATACAAATTAGTCTCTATTTTGAAAATTTGGCCATGTATTAAAAATTTATAAAAATGACTTAAAATTTAACAATTAATTTTGTAATACTCTAACCAAACAAAAGAATTTAAAAATAAAAAAATATTTAATTAAAGCATTTGACTTATCTAAAATTTTAACTTTCCTTTAAAGTTCAAAATATTTCATCTAAATACACCTTTTAAAATTCAGTACTACAAAAAATACATTTATCTTAGTTGAAAAAAGGTTTTTATCTCAGTTGGAATCAGGGGCAGTTTTATAGTCCAGCGAACCCAAGCACGCGCCTGAGCTCAATCCTTACTTTCTTTATATTCCTCCCAACTTAATAGCCGATTTTTAGACAAAACCAGAAGATAAATTAGTAAAAATATGGTGCAAAATTAGTAAAAACATGGGAAAAATTAATAAAAAAAAGATATAAAATTAGTAAAAATAGGGTGTAGAATTTTTGCCTAGGCTACCTAAAATTCTTGGCTCTGCCACTGGTTGGAATATGAGCGAGGTGATAAAAGGTGTTATAGATAGTATCCCCTTTTCACCTTGGGCCAGTGGCCGAGGGAAAAATAGAAAAGCACAACACTTTTCTCCTCGATTGAATGTGTTAAGTGAAGGAAAAAGTGTCATTGATCATGAGTTTCATTTCCAATAATAATATTTTAGTATTTTCATAATGAGTTAGATTTTCAACTTTTCCCCTTTCTTGGACTTAAAACCAAGGTGAAAAATCCATTTTTTTTCTTTTGGTTAATTCTTTTATTTTAGGTGATATGCGTTAGGGGAATGTTTTACCTCGGTTGTGTTGGCTGAAGATTTTGATAATGTTATTTAGAAGCTAAATGAATTAAGCGTTTTGGTCGAAATGGAATTAAACGTCATATTTCGAAGTAGCAGAAGCAGTATTTCGAATTAGTGTGTCAAAGCTTGGAGTTTCGAGCAGCAATTATGGGAATATACCTAAAGGAGTCTCGAAACAACAGCGAGACTTTGTCCGGGAAGAGCGTTCGAAATGGAGAAACACTAAAGCATTTGAAATTCAAATGGAAGCGGGACTTTCGAAGTTTGAAAATTATGTGTTGGAGCATTTGAGGACACGTGGAAAGAGGAAAGGAGCATTGTCCTGCATGTTCGAAACGTGGCATAATCCTATAGCAAGACCGTTATGGTCGAATTAGTATAAATAGAAGTCTTAGTATTAGGATTTCGGGTGTCATATCTATTATACAAAATACTCAATAACATTCAAACTACCACATGGCAAGGGAAACGAATGCAAGATAAATGTATGTATGATAGCACCATGTACTTTTGGTTTAATGAAAACCTTTTATCATTTCCAGTACTTTCCTTTATTCTTTTTGTCAAACAATATTTACAAGCCTTCTTATTTACAGTCTTGTCATTTCGAAATCTATTCTTCAAAGTCTTACACTTTTATATTTTCTTTATATTTCAAGCGCTTTATGTTTCAGAAAACTGTCATACCTTTACATTCAAGTCTTATCCTTCGAACAAATATATTCACTTAAAATCATTTACAGATTTCTTGCACCAAACACTTTCTTTACATTTCAAGCCTTTACGTTCCAGAAATCCTTTCGGTTCTACATGTCTTTACAATCAGCATTACAATTAGCATTTATTCGTGTAACTTAGTTTTCACGCACATTTTGATTACATCTTTAGAATCTTAGAGAGAGAGAAATCGAAATAAGCCAAACACCTATACAACCTCAACCATGAATATCTGTTCGATTGTGAGAGTAACTTTAATATCCAAGGAATCCTAGGATCAATCTAGTCGATCCTGTGAGTTACCAGAGGAATTGAATAACAGTCAGAAAGATTATTCGATAGTTTGGAAGACTAGCGGTTGTTTACCAGAAATCACTGGAAACAAATTGGCACACCCGGTGGGACAAATCATTGGATATCAGAATCAAGAATTGTTGAGACATAACCATTACGAGAAACCTTGGAACCTAAGAAGTTTGCTGTTTTATGAACCTGAGAAGTGGTAAGATAACCAACAGCAACAAACCTTTATCCAGGAAAAAACGTTTAGACAAAATGTCTAATTCAGACAGTCAACAAGGGGACCAAAGTGGCCCACATGCAACAGGCACTAACGCGTCCACTTCGATCGGAACATCTAATGCAATCCCTTCGAATGCACAATCTGTTGCATCTTCGACCAGTAACATAGCCACCAATGGAGTAAGTGGCATATCAACTAATAGTTCGATCTTAGGAAATACTGGAACTATTGGCTACCCTGGGGGATTCGTTCCACCATCAGGGACACAATCCCATTTCGCCACTCCATTCACTAGACCACCCGGTTTCGATGGGAATAGAACCAGAAATTCCTCTTATGGAATGCCAACATCTTTTATGGCAGGTTTACACAATTCCACATCGAATTCATCTCCACAACTAGGATCTGGGTCTGGGGCGAACCAGTTTATGACAAATAGCCAAGGGTCCATGGGTTATAGCACAATGCCTATCCTAACCACAGACAACCAGTTGGCTTTTAGGCAATTGATGGATGACAGTAACCATAATATGATAGGGGTGTTAGCACAAACCATGCAGGAGATATTTGCCCCAATAGTGCAAAATGTGACTGTGACGAACAGGGAAAATGCTGACAACATGAGTCGAATAGCAGATTTCTTCGCTCCCCCAGAAAGGCGTAGGCAGAATCAGGCGGGATTTCGAACGAACACGCCTGTTATAGAACAAATTGCTAACGACCCAATTTATAGACCACCCAGAGAAGAAGTTAACTTAGGGGCCAGGGCACCAAGGTTAGAAGCCCCAATAATCCTGGGTCCACAAAGGGAAATTATGGAACCAGGGGCAAGGGTCGAAAGGCTAGAAGCCCCAGAGTTTCGAGAAGAACAACCTAGGGGAGTTATTTTGGTTGGTCGAAATCAAGATGCCGATGTCGTCGTTCATAGAATTCGAAACGATAACATCTTGGCAGAAAACAACCTAACCACCATGATAGAGAGGGTCATGGCCCAGAATGGCCTCAACACAGGAATGAGGAGGCCAAGTTACGCTTCTCCCATATTGGATTGCATAATGCATACTGATTTACCAAGGGGATATAAAGTCCCTAAATTTACAAAGTTCGCTGGGGATACTAATGAGTCAACAGTCGAACACATAGCGAGATATCTAACCGAAGCAGGAGACATAGCCAATAATGAAGATCTTAGGATCAAATACTTCCCAAGTTCCTTGACGAAAAACGCCTTCACATGGTTCACCACTTTGCCTCCTGGGTCTATTGACACTTGGGCTCTCTTAGAGAAATTATTCCATGAACAATTTTACATGGGACAGTCGAAAATAAGTTTGAAGGAACTGGCCAGTGTTAAGAGAAAGTTCACCGAACCCATAGATGATTATTTGAATAGATTTAGGCTTTTGAAATCCAGATGTTACACAGTAGTGCCTGAACACGAATTAGTCGAAATGGTCGCTGGTGGCTTGGACTATTCTATTCGAAAGAAACTAGACACTCAATATTTGAGGGATATGGCTCAGTTAGCCGATAGGGTTCGACAGGTCGAAAGACTAAAAGCTGAAAAAGCCAGAGTTTTTAAGAATAGCAAGAAGGAAAGGATTTCCTATGTTGGGACTGAAGAAGCAGAAGAATATCCTGAATTCGAATTCGAAGAGGTTGAAATTGACCTCACTGAATTAAAACAGGCTCCGCCTTATTCCTGCAAAATGTTAGTTCCCACAAAAGGGAAGGATATTGTTGAAAATGAAAAAAGTGACAAATTCCCAAAGAAGGTTTATACCTTCGACATCACTAAATGTGACGAGATTTTTGACTTACTTGTCAAAGATGGCCAACTAATTGTGCCACCAAATGTCAAAATACCTCCTTTGGATCAGAGAAAGAAGAGGGGATTTTGCAAATATCACAGTTTCCTAGGCCACAAAACCTCACAATGTTTTCTTTTCAGGGACTTGATTCAGAACGCGATCAAAGATGGCAGACTAAAGTTCGCTGATAAGATGAAGATGAAAGTGGACGAAGACCCTTTGGACGTCGCAGACACCAACTACTCCGAGCCTGCGTGCATTGGAGAGGTCAACGTGGTGGAAACTGATCAAGGCGACGGAGTTGAAAACTGGGTGATGATCGAAGTCAGCAAGGAGGTCACTGAAGACATCCAGAAAACGCCAGAGACTTCGATTGCTGCACCGGCAGCTGTTGCAAGCGAAACCCAGGCTACTGAAGGCCAGGAAAATCAAAATCAGGGATTAACACAAGTCACTGAAGGCTTGAGGCTGGAATTGGAGAAAGTCCAAATCACGCAGCCAATTTCCCCTCACAAGGAAATATGGGATACTCTAGGGGAACCCAGTGGAAGATTCGACTATTTGGTCAAATATTCTGCCCCAGAGAGTTCGAAGGTTCAGATTGAGGATATAAAGCCCACAGGATGGGATGATGATGGAGCTAAAGAGGGAGATGTGGAAATAAATATGGTGGATATGGAAAGGTTTCGCTCTGAGATGGAGGAAGTAGAAAAATACTTAGAAAAAGAAAAGTATGGAACGGGGGATAATCACACTGGAGATGCTTGTCTCAAAGATTATCTCATGACATGCCACAAAGGAGATTCTGGCATGATATTGTGCCCTAGGTGCAGCATCCTCTGCAATCAAAGGATCGCTGCGAATTTCGAAAGGGTACAGAGGGCTCGAACTGGCAACAATTGGCGCCAGGATAACCAGCTTTTTAAGTGTTATCCCAAGGCTGGGGAAAGTTTGCTGGAGTTTGTGTTTCGCTGCTACAAAGGGGCAACCAAGTGCTTGATTTGCCCAAGGTGTTCTGCTGTGTATGACCAAAGAGCATGGCTAGGGCCTTCGAAACGATTCCCTTCGCCCCTTGCTGGAACCATCAAGAAACTGCCCAGATGGGCCCACGTTTCGACAGCAGACACAAACAGCGAAGGCCTGATAGCCCTCACCCCAAGGCTGCTCGAAGAGTAACTTTCAAACTCCCTGCTGAAGTGCCAACCGATAGATGGCTACAGGTCAGAAATGACAAAGGCAAAGATAGATGGAGAAACGCTGAGCGAAATGCACGCCATGCCGTGACATACAGGAGGCAATTCAACACAGCAAAAAGGGAGGAAGTGAGATTGGAAAATTACAAAGGGAGGAACCCCATGTCAAGATCCCAGTGGCGCAGACAGCAAAGGATTCGAAAGGCTGAGAGAGAAGCTGTGGCAAATAAAGGGTTTACTTCAATGAAAAACCAAGGTGAATCTAGCACCAACAAACCAAAAAATCAAACTGAAGACAAACCTCCAGTCAATAGGAGGCTCTTCTCTGAAGAACAACGCGATGAACCAAAGGAGTACACAACAAGCCCAGAAGAGGACGAAGATATGATAACAGATAACTTCGAATCGGAGGGGGAGTCTTCATTTAACTTAAACTGTAATGTGGTGTCGGTGCTTCCCTGCGAATTTGGGCAGGAAACCGAAATCAACGAATATGAGGAAGAAGACACCACAGATTTGATGAAACACAGGCCCGTGTGCTACTACGTGATGGACAATGGAGCTGTTGAGGAACAAAATGCGTTCTTCGAACGTCCAGAACCTGCAATGAAGAACCATCTCAAGCCACTTTTCATTCGGGCGAAAGTTGGTGTCCATGGCGTGAACAAAGTTCTAGTGGATGGGGGCGCTGCAGTCAATTTGATACCCCATTTCATGCTAAAAAGATTAGAGATCCGCGAAGGTGATATCAAGCCCCATAATATGGTTCTGTCCAATTATGAGGGAAAAGTGGGTAAAACACTGGGGGTGGTCCAGTTGGAATTAACAATAGGCTCAAGCTACAGGCCCACCATGTTTATGGTGATCGAAGCCAAAGCCAACTATAACCTACTGCTGGGAAGAGAGTGGATCCATGGCGTGGGGGCAGTTCCTTCGTCAATGCATCAGCGATTGGTCCTGTGGAGAGATGATGGCATTGTGGAAAACATCGAAGCAGACCAGAGCTACTTTATGTCAACTGTCAATTTAGTTGACAAAAGGGATTATGATAAAAATCTGGCAAAGATTGCTCCATGTGTTCCAAATGATGAGATTAATGAAACTAGAAACGCCCACTATTACATGACACTTTGTCATGATGGCCTTTACTGGGACAGAACAATAATCGGCGAAGAAGAGGAAGTCGAAAGCACTATACTAAAACGGCCAGCAGGCTGGGACTTCGACAACCTTAGCCATGACTGAGTCTACCTTTTTCGAAAGGATTTCGGCCTATATGGCTGAGAACGAATCAAAAGCGGCCTTAGAGGCTGAAATAAATAAATCAACTATAAAGACGAACGAAGTCAGTGGGGAGGGTTCGGAATGCTCACCCCTCAAAAAGTTTGAGATGGATCAAAGGTAAGATGCCATCTATGATAAAGAACCCTTAGGCTTCGAAAGGGACCCCATAAACTCAGGAGCCAAAATGTTGACACAGGATCCGCTCGAAGAAGTCAACTTAGGGGATGAAAAAACGAAAAGAGTAACCTATATAAGTGCTAAACTTAGCCCAAGCCTCAAGAAGGAAGTGATCGAAGTCCTTAAAGAAAACAAAGATTGCTTCGCATGGGATTATGACGAGATGCCGGGTTTAAAAAGGGAGCTGGTCGAACACAGACTGCCGATCAAAGACGGCAAGAGGCCCATCAAACAAACTCCCAGAAGGTTCGCACCAGCGGTTCTCACAAAAATTAAAGCTGAGATCGAAAGGTTGCTGCGTTGCAAATTCATCAGAACAACAAGGTACGTCGAATGGTTAGCAAACATAGTACCCGTTATTAAGAAAAATGGTTCTTTAAGAATTTTCATAGATTTTAGGGATTTAAACACTGCAACCCCTAAAGATGAATACTCCATGCCCGTGGCGGAAATGCTAGTAGATTCTGCTGCAGGGTTCGAATACTTGAGTATGTTAGATGGATACTCTGGGTATAACCAGATCTTCATTGCTGAAGAAGATATTGCAAAGACAGCATTTCGTTGCCCAGGAGCCTTAGGCACCTACGAATGGGTGGTGATGCCTTTTGGTTTAAAAAATGCTGGGGCAACTTACCAAAGGGCAATGAATTCAATCTTTCATGATTTCATTGAAACCTTCATGCAGGTGTATATTGACGATATAGTCATCAAATCTACATCTGCAGAAACACATTTACATCATTTAAGCCAATCATTCGAGCGAATGAGAAAACATGGCTTAAAGATGAATCCCCTTAAATGTGCATTTTTTGTGCAGGCTGGAGATTTTCTTGGTTTTGTGGTTCACAAGAAAGGAATCGAAATCAACCAGAACAAAACTAAATCCATAATGGAGACGAAGGCACCTGCGTCAAAGAGGGAGTTGCAATCCCTGCTAGGAAAAATTAACTTCCTCAGAAGGTTCATCTCGAACCTAAGTGGAAGAACCCAAGCTTTCTCTCCGTTACTTCGTCTAAAGCAAGGTTAAGCCTTCGAATGGAACGAAGCTCACCAGGAGGCGTTTGACAAAATAAAAGAATATCTTTCTCAACCTCCTATTTTGTCTCCACCATCATGGGGGAAGCCCATGAGATTGTACATATCTGCCTCTGAAGTTAGTATAGGTAGTATGCTAGCACAAGAGGATAGCAATGGCGTCGAAAGAGCCATATACTATTTAAGAAGAGTGCTAAATGATGTAGAGACCAGATATAGCAATTTAGAAAAGCTATGTCTCTGTTTGTATTTCTCTTGTATGAAACTCAAGTATTATATAAAACCTGTTGATGTTTATGTTTCATCTCATTTCGATGTCATTAAACATATGCTTTCAAAACCAATAATGCATAGCAGAGTTGGCAAGTGGGCTTTAGCCTTAACAGAATATTCGTTGACTTTCATGCCTTTAAAAGCTATGAAAGGTCAAGTGATTTCCGACTTCATTGTGGACCATTCGTTGGTGGAGCAGACGGTTATGAGTTACGTCGAAATGCAACCATGGAAATTGTACTTCGATGGTTCAACCCACAAGAATGGAAGTGGTGTTGGAGTCCTTCTGATTTCTCCTGAAGGAATCCCAACAAAATTCAAGTATAAATTAGATGGTCCTCGTTGTTCAAACAACGAAGCTGAGTATGAAGCGCTCATTGTTGGACTTGAAGCTTTGTTGGAATTGGGGGCAACCAGAGTCGAAATTAAAGGAGACTCTGAATTGGTAGTTAAACAAATCACAAAGGAATACAAGTGCATAAAGGAAAATCTAATGGTATATTTCGTCATAGTCAATAGGCTATTGAGGAAATTTGAATACATGGATATTCAACACATACCAAGAATAGAGAACCAAGAGGCAAATGACTTAGCGCAGTTGGCTTCAGGTTATAAAGTGACTACCAAGAACTTTAAAAATTTGGTTGAATTAAGGGGAAGAGTTATGGCTACTAGATTCACGCCATCGGATCTGGAAAGTATGAGATTGGGATATGCTGAGAAACAGGGATTCGAAATATTAGCCATAAATACTTTGTCAGATGCAGATTGGCGAAGTCCATTGAAGAGTTATCTAGCGGACCCAACTTTAAAGGTGGATAGAAAAACAAAATATAGAGCATTGTCATACCTCCTCATGGGGAATGAATTGTTCAAAAAGACCCAAGAGGGTGTATTATTGAAATGCCTAGGAGAAAGTGAGGCATACTTAGCATTGTCTGAAGTTCACAATGGGGCATGTGGGGCACATCAAGCAGGCCATAAGATGAAATGGTTGTTGTTTCGATACGGCTTGTATTGGCCTAACATGCTCAAAGATTGCATAGACTTTGCTAAAGGATGTGAAGAATGTCAGAAACATGCAGGAATTCAACATGCCCCTGCAAGTGAGTTGCATTCGATCATCAAACCGTGGCCATTCAGAGGATGGGCATTGGATTTGATAGGAGAAATAAATCCTGCTTCGTCCAAAGGACAGAAATATATCTTGGTAGGAATAGATTATTTTACCAAATGGATCGAAGCTATACCTCTAGTAGTTGCTGATCAAGAGGCAATTATCGAATTTATACAAAAGCACATTATCTATAGGTTCGGATTGCCAGAGAGCATAACTACAGACCAAGGCTCTGTATTTACTGGTAGAAAGATGCAAGGATTTGCCCAAGAAATGGGGTTTATATTGCTAACATCAACACCATATTATGCTCAAGCAAACGGACAAGTCGAAGCAGCAAATAAAGTAATAATAGGATTAATCAAGAAGCATATTGGCAAGAAGCCAAGAAATTGGCACAAAACTCTGGACCAAGTATTATGGGCTTGTAGAACATCTCCTAAGGAAGCTACTAACACTACTCCTTTCCAACTCACATTTGGTCATGATGCAGTGTTGCCAGTGGAAATTCATCTGCAATCAGTCCGAATTCAGAGACAAAACGAAATCCCAACTGCATTATATTGGGAAATGATGATGAATGAATTAGTTGAGTTGGACGAAATCAGATTACATGCGTTGGAAATTTTGATGAGGCAAAAAGAAAGAGTGGCCAGAACATACAATAAAAGGGTAAAGAGAAGAGTATTCATTATTAATGACTTAGTTTGGAGAGTCATATTGCCTATGGACAAGAAAAATAAAGCATTAGGTAAATGGTCGCCTCATTGGGAAGGACCTTTTCGAATATCAAAAGTGTTCTCAAACAATGCATACGAAATCGAAGAACTCATGGATGATAAACGTATCCTAAAGGTTAATGGGAAATATTTAAAGAAATATAAGCCAAGCCTGTGGGAGATTCGAATAGTAACAACGTGAACAAAATATTATAAAAGCCAAGATGGCAAGATAGAATGCCAAAATGGCGTTGTTCGAATATTACATGTAAGGAACCAAAATTATAGTCAAATAAAAATCTAGAAGTAAGAATTATTTTTCAATCGATTAAAAGTACTTCGAAATGATTCAAGTTTTTGCTGAGCAAACCGCCTGGCTCCTTCCAGGGTGGCCACTTCTCCTTTAAGTTGCTCTGCAGCCTCCATTTCTGCAAGCCCCTGGTTGAGAAGCTCTTCGAATTGGTTGCCAGCAGGATTAGTTTCGAAGGCTAGTTGTTGTTCTTTAGCCTCCTTAACTTTTTGTTGAAGTTCCAGAATCTGCCTTTCCCAAAGAAGGATGGACTCAGCTCGAGCCTCATATTCAGTTTTCGCCTGCTTCAGATGCATAGCTTGATCCTCAGCTTCTTGAGAGAGTTTCGAAGCTTGTTCATAAGCGGCATCCATGGCAATGCGTTTCTCTTGAACCTTCTTGGCCGCAGATTCGTCTTGGAGAAGGTAGCCAGTTACGTTGTCCAGCAAATTCTGAAGATCGAACAGGAGAGTACTAACTGGCAAGGAGCAGGTGGAAAGATTGACCTTTGTGAGCAGCTCCTTCATGGTATAGCAGGCAGTACTATCTTGCTTAAGCACTTCGAATATATCCACATTGAGAATGGTTTTTCTAATTTTGTTAAGAAGAACAATTCTTTCATCTGTGGGAAGGGGATAACTGGTCGAACTTGTGCCAGCCCTAGCGAGTGGGACGTCCCTCTGAGCCAACTTTGCCTTCATGTACCCAATAGGGTCATTTCGTCTCAGAAGTACCATTTCCTCGTCAGTCATTCGAGACAGAGAGGATTGAGGAAGTTCCACGCGTAGGGGAGCCTCGTTTGTTTCAACCTCGAAGGGTTCGTTGATTGCGTTGCCAACCCCTTCATTTATTTCGTGCTCTTGGTCTTCTTCGTTCTCGTCCAAGTCTACCACTTCGATACCATCCCTTTCGCTGCTATTTGGGTTAGACTCTGTCCCAGCAGTCGAACCGTCATTGGCAGTTTCCTCCTCATCGGCATTCTCCTCCTCAAATTCTTCGTCTGCAGATTCTTCGTTGCTTTGCCCAGAAACAGCTTCCTCTTCCTCAGTTTGAGTGTCCTTTGGGTCCTCCTGAAGAGTTTCAAGAGGGGACTTTTGAAGAGAAGCCCCTTGCAAATCCTCTGCAGACGGATGAAGTATTGTTTCGTTTACTTCTTTCAGAAGAATGGAGGTACCTTGATCATCCTGCTGTTCAGAGGTTCCAGCCAAAACCGCCATATTGGAGGAACCTTTATTTTGGACCAAGTTGCTGGAATCTCCTTGCGGAGAGGAGTTGAGCGGAGCAGCAGCTCTAGATGGTGAGGTCGAAATGGTGGAAGCTGGGTGCAAGATGTTCTGCAAGGAACAATAGAGTGTTAAAGAAAACATTCACCAAGGTAATAAGAGGTTAGTATTAGAAACAATTTGTAAAGGTTCGATTTACCTGTGGACCCTCAGAAGAGAGGTTACTAGCTATACGTTCCAACGTTGGGTTGGAGGTCGAAGGTGGAATTTTGGATTTTGGTAAGGGAGCAGCCCCGGAATCGAGTCCAGAGATACTAGTCGGAACAGTGCCTTTAGAAGTATCTTTCTTCGGCTTTTTCTTCGAAGCAGTATTTAAGTTTCCTCCAGCCTTGGGGTCTTCCCCAGTGGTGCTTGATTTCCGCTTCTTGGGAGTAGTAGGAGGAAGCTTGCTGGTCTGAAAGAATTTTTTTTTTTTGATAAAAGGTTAGGTGTAAACCATAAGGCTTGAGTGAATTCGAAATGTCAAGGCTAAGTGATTACCGTTGGAATTGGAACACTGGTTGTTGTTGGTGTGATTGTTGTTGTTATGGTTGCAGCAGTAGTAGTTGGCTCGGATGGAGTCACTTTGTCAGTAGTTTCGATGGAGGCTTGAGAGGCACTCCCCTCCTTTGACTTCGAGGCAGTGGTCTTTATCCTGATAGCTGAAAATCGAAACAATTATAGCAAAGGTTAAAGATATGGAAAATAAAAGACATTTGGGATTTCCCCAAGCATTCGCACCTGTGCCTTGATCAGATTCAAGTGACATGGCGGAAAGGTCGTATCGAAGGTGTCCTGGGAAATCATGAAGCCAGTATCGAGCCCATGTCACAGTCTCAGATGGCTTTGGTTTCCTTTGAAGATGTTTGAACATCTCTTTGCAAGTAAACCACCATGGGTATGGGGGAAACCAAGCCAGAGCCAATTCTGAGGTAGGTAATCTGGGAAATTTAGGTGGATGCATTTCGAATGCCAACCTATACCTATCCTCAGGTGACAGCCCTGAAGGAAGTTTTAACTTAGAAACTTTTTGTTTAAATTTTTCCTTCAAGGTCTCAGCTGCTTGATGCACAGTGGAGTCCAAGCGCGTGGGGTCGTAAGTAGTTTCAAAATAATTTTGGAAAGCTTTAATCTCTTTGGCATGAGTAAACATACCTTTCTTTGCTGGTACCTGCACATCGAAGGCATCAATTAGTTTCTGTCGAATTGTAAGTGTATCGAACATGTAAGTTTGATAGAACTTAATCCACCACTCCAGAAATCCTTTAGCCGCGAGATGGGTAGGTTCGAAGGCTATCAGCTCAAATTGGGCAAAGCCTTGATATTGTTCTTGCTGTATCTTGGCTTCCCGTGCCTTGAAAGTTCGTCCAGAAGTGATTGCACTCTCAGTTTGAAACAGAGGTTCAGGAATTAATTGGCATAAGCCAAACTGCCTCGAAACGAAGTTTGGTTGGTAGGCAAAGAGAAGAATTTGGTTCTTGGCTGGGGTTATCCTTGAAGAAATAAGTCTAGGCAACAAGAAAGCTCTCCATACATCCTGAATCTCCTTACTCTTGATAGCTTCTGAGAGAGGCATGGTAAACCAAGAAGGTCCATGAGCCCTCGAAGCAAAAGGCGCCATGCTCTCTTCGAACTTGTGCTTTTTGGAGAATATCATGATGTACTTCGAGAATTGAACTTTGAAGTCATCTTTGTCATCATTGGGGGTTAATTTTCGAAGCCTAGTGCCTTCGACTATCCTATCACTTATTTCAGAATCTTGCTCATCAATGGTATTAGCGGTTGATAGGGAGGGTTCGAACATGGCATTTAGCCATAGTTGGAGTAACCAAAATGGGCCAGCTAATAAAATATTTTTGGAGGTGTGGGATTTGAGGCTCGAAACAGCTGACCTCAGGCTTTCATAGAGGTCAACTAAGAGTAGCTCACTTAGGCATACTTTTCGATTTTCATGTAAATCCCTAGCTAGAGGAATGAACCTACTAGCTACCTGTAGGGATCTACTACAGAAAACATATCTTGACAACCACAGGGTTAAGAAAGCAATGTGCTCTACGTCAGATACATTGTCCCCTTCAGCATGATAATGACTGATAAATTTGGAAAAGCTGGCTAGCTTGATTTCGAAGTCAATTATGCTTGAGTGCTCTTCGTTGTCGGGTATATAAGTTTCTCCCACTGGCGACAGCCCAGTAATGGCCGCTATATCGAAGAAGGTTGGGGTGATCATTCCACCTGGGAGATGGAAAGTGTTGTAGGTGCTGTCCCAGAAATAAAGGGACGCGAATAGCAGGGGGTGGCTGTAGGTGAATCCCGGTTTCGATAACTTAATCAGGTTATAGATGCCTAACTCCTCCCATTGCTGGGATTTCTTAGCCTCTACTTTCGTGAACCAATTTTGATAAGCAATATCAGAAGTAGGGCAAGATCGAAACGGCTTAAAATTGCTTTTTACATAATCCAAAACAAAGGGGTCCTTGGGAGGAATGGTTGGGGTTTCTACGGTGTTTGAACTAAGAGATTCTACTGCCTTAGGGGCATCCATTTTGTTGAATAAGGGTTTTAAGCTATAACAGACTGGGAAAATCGTCCTGGTGTCCTTTAATATTTCAAAAACCGTAAGAGGGCCGTTTAAAGCTAACCTCTTACCAGCAACGTGGGTAGGAATGAGTACCTGTGACGCATACAGCATTTCTTTTTCTTTGGAAATCATCTGAGGGGCGAGAGCAGATTGGCCTTGGATGGTGATGATTTTGCTTTCCATGGAAGCTCCGGTAGTTTTTCCTTTCTTCTTGGAGACTTTCTTGAGTTGAGATGAAGTAGAAGAAGACATTTTGACAGATGTTAAAAGCTTAGATTGTTTTATGAGAGAAGGAGGGTAAAAGATTCAGAATATGAAAGATTTAGAGTGTAAAAAAGGAAAGAAGAAGGTTAAGTTGATGTTTTATAATGAGGAAGTTTAAACATCCACCGAGTAGTGGTATGATACGTGGAGATCGTGTGTTGGTGTGATGAAAAGGTGGCGTGAAGTTAACATAGGTAATAGGCGTGATTTAAAAAGATAATCATTAGTTATAACTGCACCACGCTGTGAAGTGACTCCAGACGGTTGAGGAATCCAAAAGGTGCTATGATTGATGTGACTGGGGTCAATTACATTAAATGTTACGATGATTCGAAAATCCTATCAAAATCTTGTGTAGGTGTTTAAAATAAGTATTTCCCAGAGGAATCGAAATACCTATTTTAAAGGGGCAATTTGTTGGCTGAAGATTTTGATAATGTTATTTAGAAGCTAAATGAATTAAGCGTTTTGGTCGAAATGGAATTAAACGTCATATTTCGAAGTAGCAGAAGCAGTATTTCGAATTAGTGTGTCAAAGCTTGGAGTTTCGAGCAGCAATTATGGGAATATACCTAAAGGAGTCTCGAAACAACAGCGAGACTTTGTCCGGGAAGAGCGTTCGAAATGGAGAAACACTAAAGCATTTGAAATTCAAATGGAAGCGGGACTTTCGAAGTTTGAAAATTATGTGTTGGAGCATTTGAGGACACGTGGAAAGAGGAAAGGAGCATTGTTCTGCATGTTCGAAACGTGGCATAATCCTATAGCAAGACCGTTATGGTCGAATTAGTATAAATAGAAGTCTTAGTATTAGGATTTTGGGTGTCATATCTATTATACAAAATACTCAATAACATTCAAACTACCACATGGCAAGGGAAACGAATGCAAGAGAAATGTATGTATGATAGCACCATGTACTTTTGATTTAATGAAAACCTTTTATCATTTCCAGTACTTTCCTTTATTCTTTTTGTCAAACAATATTTACAAGACTTCTTATTTACAGTCTTGTCATTTCGAAATCTATTCTTCAAAGTCTTACACTTTTATATTTTCTTTATATTTCAAGCGTTTTATGTTTCAGAAAACTGTCATACCTTTACATTCAAGTCTTATCCTTCGAACAAATATATTCACTTAAAATCATTTACAGATTTCTTGCACCAAACACTTTCTTTACATTTCAAGCCTTTACGTTCCAGAAATCCTTTCAGTTCTACATGTCTTTACAATCAGCATTACAATTAGCATTTATTCGTGTAACTTAGTTTTCACGCACATTTTGATTACATCTTTAGAATCTTAGAGAGAGAGAAATCGAAATAAGCCAAACACCTATACAACCTCAACCATGAATATCTGTTCGATTGTGAGAGTAACTTTAATATCCAAGAAATCCTAGGATCAATCTAGTCGATCCTGTGAGTTACCAGAGGAATTGAATAACAGTCAGAAAGATTATTCGATAGTTTGGAAGACTAGCGGTTGTTTACCAGAAATCACTGGAAACAGGTTGAGATTTTCAAACGAGGGGAAATCCCCTATTTTTAATTTATTTTATTTTACATGATTTTCATTTTAACTTATATTTTTTGAAACATAATCTAAATTACATATTTTGTGAAACATAATCAAATGACTCATTTATGAAACAAACTATGTATACCTTATGTACCAAAATAACAAACATTTTGTATCGAAAATATACATTGTTTACGTCAAAAACAAACTGGCACAAATATTATTTAAAAAATAAAACAAAAATAAAACAACTACAAATGATTAACAAACAAAGGCAATAATGAATAAAAACCCGTGTGCTTATAAATTAACAAACTTAAGAAAGTGAGTTGTGCAACGTGAACGAATGTCCTTTGATTTTTATGTTGTGAATGGTTTCTTGTCGTTAAACACCCAAAGTTTGAATGAAATGTAAAAATAATTAGGATAATGCAAAAACAATAACATTAAAATTTTAGTAACAAAAACTTTAACCTTCATACCTTTGATCTCAACGAAAACTATGACAAAAATAATAACAACAACTACATTAAGCATTCAATCTCAACAACAATAATAATCTTAAACCTTTTACTAACAACAATAACATTAACTTTTCTTTCAATAAAAACAACATTAAACATTTTACTAACACAACAACAACAAATCAATAAAATCATTAAACATTCATTCTCAACAACAACAATATTAAATATTTTACTTAACACAAACTCAACAATAACAACTAACATAAATAAGTTACATGCATGGATAATGTGATTACCTGCTACCGTTAATCAGCAATGTTAACAAAGACAATATTCAAAATATGTTTCATCATATAATATCCACACTCGTATCCTCTAGGTTGTAGCCTTATCAACAAATAAGTTTTATATGGTGATTAATACACATAAAAAGCATAATTTATTATATATATATATATATATATATATATATATATATATAAATATATATATATATATATATATTATATATATATATATATATATATATATATATATATATATATATATATATATATATATATATATATATATATATATATATATATATATATCACTTACTTTAGGGGTAATAAATTAGGGATAATAAATTTTATCATTTATTTTTAAAATCATAAAGCATATGGTATCCCTCAACAAATCTACATGTTGAAAAGTAAAGTGAATATTTTGATATTATAAATATACTTTATTGAGTCACATAAAATATTTACTTGTAATATTTTTCATATCTCTTCTACGATCATAACAAATAGCGTGCACATTGTCTAAATCATTTTCTTCATATAAGGTACGAATGTATGTTACGAAAGAAGGGGTATTGGAAATATCAAGAGTTAAATCTTGATTTTCATCACTAGTAAGAATGTGGTTTCCTTGTAGAATAATTGACCATCTACTTTTAGAAGGATAAGTGAAATAAAAAACTTTTTTCTCGAGATGCCATGATGAAAGGTCTGTTCATATAAGCTCTCTTGCAAAGGAAAACAGGTGTAAATCCTAATTCATTGGTTTGCACACAAGTGTTATTGTCAATCCACTTAAATTTAAATAAAATATATTTAAATATAACATTATAAATCTCTTCAATGAACCTAAAGTATAATCTATATTCCATTACAAGATTCCTATATTTAGAACTAGAGAAGTACATGAATTTAGTCTCAATCATAACCCCATTATTTTACATGGTACAACGATTATCCTTTGATTTTTTTATGTAACGGAAAATTGCTAACGTAGCATGCACTTCAAGTTATTATAATAAATTTAGGCATATATGAAATCCATTTAGTTGTCTTAGAAGCAATCTCATCTTTCGAAACTTTTTCATTAAAAAATTTATGAAACTCTTGTTATCTGTACAACAATCATTTTTCACTCATCTGAGATCATTTTTTCTTTGTAGTATTTTGTGAGTGGATAAGTAAGGTTAAACTTCATCAAAGGTATTCAATATATACAAGTGTTCTTAAATAACTACATCATAGTCCATTATCTTAACATTTAAGCCTTGAGTGTCTCTATCGCCATATCTTATATCATGAGGAGACATAGGAATTCCAATAAAGTTTACTCCTGACAAATAGTTTGAATAAAACTCAATAGATTCTTTTTTAATGTTTATTTTAGATGACATGTGCCTCCATATCCAAGAGAGTGGAGAAATGTATGGGTTCAGTTGGCTGGAAAAAAAATCATCCAGAAGATCAAAGTTTAAAAATATTTTGTAAAACAAATAAGTAAATACACATAGGAATAACGAGTTAGATGAAAAACCAACGGAAAGATAATAAAGTAAAGAGATCAGAAAGACACACACACACACATGTGTGTGTATGTGTGGAGAGAGAGAGAGAGAGAGAGAGACATAGACAGAGAGAAAAAGAGAGAGAGAGAGAGAGAGAGAGAGTAGAGATTTATATAGGTTTGCCCTAAATTAAGCTACTCTTGTCCCCGACAATTATTCTTTAGAGTATCTACTAATCTTTAGAGATTTGCCCACAAACCTCTTTATACAAAAAAAATGAATTTTAAAGGCTAACTTTCAAGAAAATAACAAATATAGTTTAGAGTGGCTATTCTTCAAAGAAAATAGAGATTTTAAATGGGTTAATATTCGATCGAGATGGAGTATTTCCCTAGCTATCCTCTTAACCGAGTTGGGGTTTTATGTTGCATATCCTTCAAACCAAACCAAGTTTTTATAGAAGTTAACCTCCAAATCGAGATGAGATTTAACACAGGCTAATATCGAACCAACTAATCTTTTACAACAAGCTGAACTCAGGAACCAAGATGAGATTTTACACAAGCTAATCTTGAACTAATAAAGATTTTAATCCGGCTAAGATCAAGAGTTGTTGTTGAGATTTTAATTGCTTATCTTCATGAACCAAAAGAGAGTTTTTCTTTTGGGCGAAGCTCACAAACCAAACAAAGACTTTATAAGATAATCCCCTAAAACAAACTAGAGCTTTTAATGGTTTAGCTCGTAACAAAACAATTTCTTATGGAACTTTTTCTACTGAAGAGATAATACATTCTTGGTAAACTACAATTAATCCCTCACCATGAATAATGATTATCACGTAGATACCGAAGCACTCTTGAAGCACTGAGGAAAAATATATGGGATAAACCGAAGGATTTATGGAAAATTAGAGAAAATAAGAAAGTGAGATCAAAGCTCAATTTCTGGATGAAATGAAATTATAGAGAAGTTATTTATTTTTAGTTCTCTTGTATTAGGATTGACTTAATTTTTGTAAAACAAATAATAAAAACAATAATATAATGTAGAATAGGATGTATAAACTTGCTAAGAAGAACATGTACAACAAGAAGTCCTATTACAATGTCAAAACATGTTGTGTTGAACTTTTTCAACAACTGGAACAACATGTCAAAGAAGATGTCTTGACATCGCGTCTGCTGAGCTGGATTAATGAGATTCAGTTTATTCTTAACATAAGCAGAATATTCAGGAGAATATTATGCTTCTAATGTGGAGCATATTTAAGGTCTAGAAAATTCAATCAGAAATTAAGGAGAATGAAGACTTTCTAAATAAGGAGATTATTTAGGAAAGAAAATATTGAAGACCTTTCTTGGGGATGAAGTTTCTGCAGTTTGTTACAGCTGATTTGCTGTGATTGAATGCCCAAAACCAATTGGTTAACAGATTATAAATAGAAAGGTTTGTAACCTAGAAAAGAGACGGTTCAAGATGTAGAATTCTAAGGGTTTTGTCAAGGTAAACCTCCCGGGTTATGGAAAGGTTACCATGTTCATCTCGAAGCCTCTAGGTAAAAGATGCATTGTTCTTGGAGGAAGATTTGAAGCAACTCCAGGATGTGTTAGGAGCAAAGCTAACAAACAATGGAGTTTATCTTAGAGACTTATCTAGGTTATCATAGAAGTATGTCTTCCAAACTGTTTATCTATGTGATCAGAATCTTGGTGAAGGGCCGTCTATGCAGTGACTGAGGTGTTGACTGCTAGACATCATTGTGATGATTGGAAGTGGGATGGGGATATTCCATATCTTGGAAGGACCTAGGTAGAAGGTTCATTGGGTAGTGATTAAGTGCATAGATTGTAAATGGGTGTGTTGGCTGTAGGGTCTGAAAATTGATACAACTGTTAGTGGACTTCATTCCTAGCTTAGTAGCCCCCAGAGTAGGTGTTGTTGTACACTGAATTGGGTAAATAATTCTGGTGTGTTCTTTATCTTTTTAGTACTGTTTTATCTTGCCTGTATGTTTATGTCAGATCAGATGTCTCGACATCCTTGTAGGACATCTGAGTCTGTTGTGCCAGAATTTCAATTAGTATCAGAGCAGGCATCCTATTCTGATCTGGGTGAGATCCTTGGAAGGTACTTTCTGGTCATGGGCAAGGAAGAAAGTATTTACTAAAAAGAACTATGAACTTGGACAATTCATACTACTGTATGGATGATCTCTTGGCAAGGATCATTAATTATATGTGACAGGTATTGTTCCTAGTTGTTTCTATCAGGCATGCAACTTAGTGGAAGCTGCTGTATGTAGGGGTTTATTTCTTCCATCCTAGGTTGCCATGCTTGTACTTGGATAGTGATTTAAATCATTGTGTCTGAATATTGTTGAGGAGTTTGTTATATTCCGCTGCATGGTTTCTGATATAACCGAGAAAGTATTAGAAGGATACTAGGGTTGTTACTCTTAACATAATATATGCTGATACTTTCAACCGTATTAAAAGTTCCAAAGATACTTGTGATTTTCCTCAAGTACACTCATAAAGACATTTATCAATAAAGTTGATGAGAATCAATTTATCAATGATGCTAATAGACTTCTGCATATTGACCTTGAAGACTGTCAAGGATGGTGTGTTCCAAGAAGAAAGAACTGATGTTCTATGGGATGTTAGAACATTATGCAACTACCAGTTGAAGAACAAATGCTTTGGGTACTGAATAAAAATGTTTTGAATACTTTTTGTTTGGAACCTACTCCTAATCTGGAAGAGGAGGCATCTGGTTTGTGCAGGTTGATTAGGACACGATCAACAATTTATCTACTCCATGTGTCAGTTTATTTCTGACCAAGGACTATGAGAGTATAGAGGTTGAGCTCCATGCTCTTGAGAAGAACTCATAAAGAAATCTCCACCAGACCCTTTATGTATATGAGATGAGCTCGTATCTTGAAGATCCTTCTGATCAAAGGAACCAGATTCATGGAATCATGTTTGTGGCCTTAGAACATATTATATTTGAAGAAGAGGATTGTGATCCAACCACAATGTTTTATGCTCCTGAATATTATTTTGATTTCCCTTGAGGAGAAAAATTGGTGATTCTCTTTATGTATCCTCATAAGTTATTGAAAAAGATTCCCATGTCAAGGGTAGATATGATGTCAGACAGAATGTCGTGATATCTTTGAAGATGTTAAAATTTCTAGGGAATTATTTTTGAAGAATCAAGGGAGACAGATGCTCTGAAAAGTCTTTTTGTCATGCCTAGCAGAGTCTGTTCCAGATACCTAATAGAGGAAACTTCCTCTATAGGTACGGACAATGACATCCATCATCTCAAAGTCAGACATCAGGTCTAAAGAAAAGTTTATTGAGATGTGGCTCGTGCAATCCCCTACATATGTTGGTAGTCTAATCCTAAAGATTAATTAGTTGTTGTTGGTTTGTTTCCTTGTGTTAACCCCCACAAGAGTTGATTATAAGTTACTAAGGAAGTTGCTCTCAGAACCATAGTAAGAATGGATGATGTCGTATCTGATGTCGGTGCATCATCTCTAGGTGAGTGCTTCCTCTAAATAGGAAGTTGTTGTGTAGATCATGAGGTGAGTATTGTTCAAAGTTGGAATGCTTGATCATGATGGATCTGAAGACCAGTCTCTGACCAAATCTATAATGTTGAAAGGATCCTCTTATGTTGGATGATGAAGAAGAAGGATGTCAACTCAAGTGCTCTAACATATGTTGAAAAGGAGTATCATCTGCAGTTGTGTGTGCAGAGAAGTTTTTCCTCTGATTGGGAGCTAAGTATCAGTCTGATCATGTGAAGATGTGCATGTTACTGATGATAATGACCTTGTCAGGAGCTAAGTACTTATCTGAGGTATGGATACAAATCTACTATCTGAACTAATGATTCAGATATTATTGAGAGTTTATTTACCTCTATAGTTTTCAGATGGCTGTATCAGCCTAAATGAGTCGCAGAAGATGTAATCTTTTGTGATATTTTCTAAAAAATACTATCAAGATTAATAATCTCTTTGGTTGATAAATGAAGAACTGAATTATTGGGATCTATGAATAAAGGTTAAAGTCCTAAATGATGTTGTAACATCATTTTGTAAAGGAAGGTTTAAGATTATGATTATGGAAGATTGAGGATCAACATGGTTGTCAAAAGAAGGAGTTCCGACTTTGTGGACTAGAAGATGCAGATCATAATCCTGTCCTTAGTAGTATGCTTGGTGACTACATAACTACTATGTTGAAGACTTCACTAGTACCAGCAATTTCTAGTGATTGTTAGAACAAAGGAATATGAAGAAGTTGGTTTTCCTCTATTGCAAGTATGCTTAAAATAATCTATTTGAGGGCATGTGTCTGTATGATGTCCAAGTATATGTTCACGATATCTTGGCTATCCAAAGAGGTATGGATATTTGTTTGTTTATGTAGGGCCATGTATCAGACATGACCTTGTAAAAGTCTGAAGACCCAGAGTTGGTATATCAGATTAAGGATGAGTTATTTTCACAAGAGTGTTGATATATTTCAGTGAGCACGT
Source organism: Vicia faba (assembly GCA_948472305.1). Classification (NCBI taxonomy): domain Eukaryota; kingdom Viridiplantae; phylum Streptophyta; class Magnoliopsida; order Fabales; family Fabaceae; genus Vicia; species Vicia faba. The sequence continues at coordinate 1,030,116,483 of OX451737.1, forward strand.
GAAGTCTCTTGTTTGTCTTCTGGTGTCCAAGTGTTCATCCTCAATAGAAGCCTTGTTTATCCATGATAGGGGGAGCTTATAACCTATCTATGGTTGTTGTTGTAGTAGTTATGGAGCTTGTGTGTAATTCAAGCTTGTGAAAATTACAGGCAACATGTTGTGACTTGTGGCTACTAGGTGTAGCTGTTTATGCCCCTATTGGGTCTATGTGGTTCTAGTCAGGAGAAGCTAGTATATTTTGTGTTCTCTGAGGGTTGAGCTTAAGGTCAAGTCACTGATCTAACCTGGAATGTTTTGGATGCCATGATTGGATGTCTTGTCGAATATTCAACAAGTATCACAGGTGTGAAGAAGAAAGCTGTCAGTTTTACCTAGTGTGAGAAGCTTACTACAAAATATAGTGAGAGAATATTTCTGCTGTGAGACCTTGTGAGATCCACTTGTGAGAATGGAGAGTTTGTTAAAGGGCATGGATGGAAATAAGTCCCTTGGATGATGTTTCTAGAACCAAAGCTGATAAGCTCTATGCAAATGTTATTGATGTCTCAATTGATGTTGGAACATAATTTTTGATGATAGTCTATTAAAGATACTTGGATCTATGAATCCCAACATTCAAAATCCACACTCATTAGTGGAAGTTATGTCTATGGTGTTGAGTAAGGAGATTCTGATTAAAGGAGAAGTATGCTCAAGTAATGTATAACTACTATCTTGGCTTGAAGACTTTACTAGTGTCAGCAAATACTAGTAATGTCCAGAAGGAGGATTTAATTAGCACATTAGTTAAGGGATACTCCTTCTATTGTAGAGTTTGAATCTTAGTAAATCTTTTAAGCACACTTAGAAATGTTTGGAAGTTGGTTTCAGACTATGGTTGCATGACATCTTAGCCATCCAAAGAGTCATGATAATATGTATGAAGGTACAAGTGCATGAATCAGAGGTGTGATGGTTATGTGACTAGTTTAGGGTACTGGGAGTTATTCCCAGTGAACTAGTGGGTGTTTAGTGTTGTTTTTCCTCCATAATAAAGTTTTGTTTGTCCATGACAGGAGGAGTTAGTGGATTAATCGGTTTGTTTGGAGCTTATGATGTTCAAGCATATAGAGTTATTTCCCTACAATGGAGATGATGTTGGATAACATACTGAGACATGTTGCTACAAGATGTAGCTATTTATGTCCTTATAAGTCACTGAAGACTCTAGCCAAATGTTGCTAGAGTATACCATCCTTCTCCAAGAGGATGTGTTGGTTTTGCAAAAATTTATTTTTCTCTACAGTAGTGAATGGGACAAAGAAGACTATCTTGGTGATTGTTAGGAGATGTCACATCCTCTGCCAAGAGTATCAATAAGAAGACTATGTATAGTCCCCCAAAGCCCCGGAGTAAAGAAGTTCCTCACTCAAACAAAAGAAAAGTTATAATTGATAGCTCCTCATATGATGATGAAGATGATGTCCAGGACATCTCTCCTCAGAAGAAGTCTGCAAGTAAGAAGCTTTTTGCCATGGTGCCTGATGCTCCTCTAGACAATATTTCCTTCCATTGGCAATGCTAAAAAGTGGAAATATGTGTCTCAAAGAAGAATTTCCCTTGAAAGATAATTGGGAGCAGGTGCACTGGAGTGCAAAGAGACTATGGAGCTGATTTCTTTTGTTGGCTTGGAATATACGAAGGTGTTTGTGTTGATTTTTCCCTTGCTGTCAACAAGTGTTATCTGGGCAGCTCTAAAGATGATTAATGTGAGTTGGATGTGACTGATTATCAGGTGTGCAAAGCCATTACTACAAACCAGACTGTAAAACATACAGGAACCTATGCACCAGCTATGTGTTCTAATGGAAGATTCTTAAAGGATTTCTATGCACAATGAGTCCTTTAAATGATTGAGAACCAGTTTGATTAGGTTCTGTATTATGAACTTGATGTACCACATGATGTCTTAACATTATGATTGTTGATGGCTGTTTTGTTTAATGCTTGGGATTGTTCATGTGAAGTTGGATGCTTAAGCATTATTGTGAGAAGTGGCATTTCTGAATATATGGATTAGAATATGGAAAGTCTAATCTTATCTATAGAAGCATGTTTGATGAATGCATAACTATTTTGTTGAACACTCCACTAGTATTAGCAACTAGTAGTGGATATAAATACAAAAGGCTACTAACAGATACTTAAGGGGTACTTTTTTTGCAGCAAGTCACTCTAGAAAAAGTTTGGTGATCTGGAGAAACTAAGAGTTTTTGGAGTTTGTGAGTGACTTCACACCTAGTATGCCTGACATCTTGCCTATTCAAAAGGTCATGATAAAAAGTGTGGTTATGATAAGACAATAATCAAATGTATCCTTGGGTTGTGAAGAAGTCAGGGTTCTTAGAAGTATTCTCAAGGAGTGAGAATATCTGTCTCTGGTTTGACTCTACTAAGGGAGTCAAGGTTATGGTCATAACTTGAACTCCAAGCATTTCTAGAAAAAGTTCTTCCCTACAATGTTTTATATCTCATTGAGATCTACAACTTTCGTGTTGGAAGTGTCCCTTGAATTATCTTGCATCATGGTGGAAATTTGGCACAAAGTTATGAAAAAATGTGAACTTTCCAACACTTAGAAAAAATTCTAAGTCTTGGAAATTTGACTTTTCAAAGATGAATTTTGACTTTTCCATTCCATGATGAACAAGTTTCATATTTTGACTTGTCTTGATGAATTGTAATCTTTGAAAATTGATTTTGTTCAAATAGTCAAAGTTTGACTTTTCAGTTACAGTTAACTTTTCATCAGTTGACTGAAATTCAATTATCAATCAATTGATCTTGAGAAATTTTTTGAGCCATGCCATTAGGTCAAAATAATTTATTTGAATCCTTGAGATCATGTCTTAACACAATAAGTCACTTCCTTGGTCAAAAGTCAAGAACTGAGCCTTCTCAATCAAAACCCTAATTTTGACCATTTTGCCCTTTTGATGTTCTGATCAAATTTCTTGAGGAATTGTGATCCAAAATTGATAAATTGACATATATGAGTTCATGATATTTATATGGATAAAAAATGTATGAAGTTTTAATGCAAATTGACCACAATTGACTTTTTCCCCAATACATTTGATTTTAGGTCAACTTATCAACTGATTGAGCAAAAATGTGTTCCAAAGCTTGAAACTTGACATGAGCAATCTTGACGGTTCCCAATGATCCATGAAAGTCACATGGGGCATTAAAAATCCATTTGTCCATGTGCAAAATAAACCCTAATTTTCAGTTGTTAGTGGTTGAGGAGGTGTCTTGAGTTGATCAAACCTTGTGTAGTCTTAAATCAAATGGAGATCTTATGAGAGATTTCTTGAGAAATGAGAGGGAAAGTTTTGGGGTAAAACAAATTTGCATATCATGCATCATTACATAAAAGGTTTTCCCATACATGTTTTCTCATCTTCTTGCTGTTTATTTTAGTAAAAGATGGCTCTTGAACAAATTGTTAGGAACTCCAAGCTCAGAATGCCCAGTTCCAGGATACTCTCCATAACCTAGCTCAAGGACAGAAGGATATGATGGTACTCATTGCCAAAAAAAAAGAAGACTCCGGAAGCCAATTGATATTTTCAACATGAGAAGAAGATTCAAAGGTCTTGCTAAACAAGTTCAAACTGCTTATATTACCTCTGATGAAGATGACAACCAAGAGGGGGATGGTAGAAGTGTCAGGGATAAAGGTGGAAGAAACATTGGTTCTGGTAATATTTATGAGGATGAAGACTACTCGGATGAATAGTATCCTCCTATTAATGACAAATACAAATAGATGAAAGATTGCCTCAAGACTTTGGAAATCTAGAAAGTGTCGGGATTGGATTTCAGAGAGCTGGGTCTTATTCCATGGGTAGTTATCCCTCACAAGTTCAAAGTCTCTATTTTAGCTAAATATGATGGTGTGTCTTTCCTGAAATTTCACCTGAGATCTTATGTTCGGAAGATGCAACCCCATACTGCTGATAAAAGTTATGGGTTCACTTCTTTTAAGAAAGTTTGTCTGGTACACAACTCGAGTGGTTCTATCAGCTGGAAGGAACCAGCATTCATACTTGGGAAGACTTGGTTGCTGCTTTCTACAAGCAATATCAATATAATGCTGACCCTGCACCAACTCGTGTGCAATTACAAAGCATGACTATGGGATTGAATGAAGGATTCAAGGAATATTCCCAGAAGTGGAGAGACTTAGCTGGAAGGGTGCAACCTCCCTTGTCTGACTGGGAGCTAGTTGATATGTTCATGGGCACTCTGATAGGTCCATTATTTAATCATCTGATTGGGAGTTCTTTGTATGGTTTTACCGAGCTGATTCTAACTGGGGAACGAGTTGAAAGTGGTATTAAGAGCGGAAAAATTCAAGTGGTCGCGTCTTCAAGTGCTATATAGAAGACGTTCAGTAATAAAAAGGAAAGCAATGTTGTTAATGGCCAGAAGGGCCGTGGTAAAAATGGTTGCAATCAGTCTATGGGAGCAGTACTAATTTCTAATCCTGCACCGTTCAACAACAACAACAGGGCAATAGGCATAGGTCAGATGCTCCAGGAAGGAAGTTTACCAATATTAATATGCCATTGTCTCAAGCGTTATAAGATTTTCTAAAAGCAGAGCTGATTACGCTAAGGGATCCTCCTCAGAATCCTATGACCTCCTCTCCTAAGTATAATATGAATGCAAGATGTGCCTATCATTCTAATAGTCCCAGGCAAGACACCAACAACTGTTGGAGCCTGAAAAACAAAATCCAGGACATGATTGACAATAAGGAAATTAAGTTTGATCCTCCAGAGACTCCAAATATGATTATTGCACCTATGCCGAAACATGACAAAGTCATAAGTGCAATTGACGATTTTCTTCATGTTGCTGCTGTAAGTGAATTGGTGACTCCTCTACCAATTATGAAGATGAACCTGTTACAAGCCAATTTATTTCTGGGCTGTGTTGAAAAATGTTACTGCTGCGCAGCCCAACCCAATGGTTGCAGATTATTGAAGAGAGGAATTCAATGCCTGATGGACAATCATATAATTTTTATCGAGAAGATTTCTTCTGTTGAGAGTATGTGTCAAGACTTATCCATAATTTATGGCCCTACTGTCAGGATCACCTCCAAAGGTCCTGTAAGGATTACTGCCAATCTAACAGTTGCTCCTCTGATTATCACTACACCTGGACCTATCCTATATTCTTCGGACAAAGCTATTCCTTGGAATTATAGATCCGACGTCTACTATCATGGCATCAAACAAGAACTACCGACTATCTAAGATGAGGTTATTGAAGTTTTTAATCTCGTTATTGACAATATTGAAGTTGTTATCTCTGATTCTGACCGTTGGCGACAAGCTTATTAATTGGAAAGAGGAAGACGTTATCTCTATCTCCTTTAGTCAGGAGTAATAACTTACATTCCTATTTTTATTGCTTTCAAGTTTTGGCTTTGTAATATTTGAACAATGACTTTAAACCTTGTGCCTTACCCGGGGCTCAACGGTGCATTTGTTAAGGGTTTTCATTTCATAAACATATTTTCATTCAATAAAGCATTGGACATTTTGCATTCAAATTTTGTGCTCTCTGTCTTTATTTTTATTATCACTTTAAAATAGCTATGTGTTCTTACACACGTACACACAATACATTGTAGATCCACATCCACTCTGGATCCCGTTGATAATAATTCTGCTATTGCCACTTATGACTTTGAAAATCTGATCTACCAAGCGCAGGACGAAGGTGAGGAAGATTGTGAGATACCAGGAGAACTTTCCAGAATGTTAGTTCAAGAAGAGAAAGTTATTCAACCACATGAAGATCTAGTTGAAGTGGTAAACTTGGGTTCTGAAACAGACAGAAAAGAGGTCAACATAGGCGCCAACTTAGAGGAAAGTGTCAAAAATAGGCTGATACAGATGTTGCATGAATATGTTGAGATTTTCTCCTGGTCATACGAAGACATGCCAGGGCTTGATACCAATATTGTGGTTCACCGTCTACCGATGAAAGAGGGTTATTCTCCAATAAAACAGAAGGTTTGTCGTATGCGTTCTGAGATGCCAGAGAAGATCAAGGCAGACGTTATGAAACAATTCAATGCAGGGTTCTTAGCAGTGACATCTTATCCTCAATGGGTTGCAAATGTGGTTCTGGTGCCGAAGGAAGACGGTAAGGTGTGTATGTGTGTAGATTACAAAGATCTGAACAAGTCAAGCCCCAAAGATGACTTCCCACTTCCACATATTGATGTTTTGGTCGACAACACCACTCATCATAATGTATTCTCCTTCATGGACGGTTTCTCAGGGTATAATCAGATCAAGATGGCACCCGAAGACATGGAAAAGACTACTTTTGTTACACAGTGAGGCACTTTCTGCTATAAGGTTGTGCCTTTTGGGTTGAAGAATGTCGGAGCAACATATTAGTGTGCTATGGTAGCTTTGTTCCATGACATGATTAATCACTAGATAAAGGTATATGTCGACAACATGATAGATATACCAGAAACTAAAGAAGAGCATTTGGACCATCTATATAAGTTGTTTGAGAGACTGAGGAAGTTTAAGATGAGATTGAATCCGAACAAGTGCACCTTTGGGGTGAGATCTAGTAAACTCCTGGGTTTTGTTATTAGTGGTAGAGGAATTGAAGTTGATCCCACTAAAGTCAAAGCTATTCAAGAAATGCTTGCTCCCTGCACCGAGAAGGAAGTCAGAGGATTCTTGGGACGACTGAATTACGTTGTTAAATTTATTTCTCATTTGACCGCTACTTGTGAGCCGATCTTTAAGTTTATAAAGAAAGACCATGTAGTGAAATGGAACGATGATTTCCAGATAGCCTTTGACAAAATCAAGGAGTATCTATAAGAATCGCCAATTATGATGCCACCAGTTGAAGGAAGACCTCTGATCATGTATTTAACAGTGTTAGAGAACTCAATGGGGTATATACTGGGACAACATGACGAGTCTGGTCGAAAAGAGCATGCAATATACTACCTTAGCAAAAAGTTTACCTAATGTGAAATAAGATATTCACTGCTCGAGAAAACTTTCTATGCTTTGGCATGGGCTGCTCACCGACAAAGGCAGTATATGTTGACTCATACTACCTTGTTGATCTCTAAAATAATCCCATCAAATATATATTCGAGAAACCCGCTCTCTCCACCACTCAGAAAGTAATCAAAGGAAGTGTACCAGAATATCATTTGGCTCATCAAGTGGTAGACGACTAACAACATATGAACTTCGAATTCCCAAACGAGAACATTATACAAGTTACAGATTGTAAAGAACCTTTACTGTATAACCTGAGGCAAGATCCCGATGGACTATGGTTTTCGATGGAGATTATAATGCGCTTGGAAAAGAAATTGGCGCTGTAATTATCTCTCCTCAGGATTGCCATACACCCTTCACTGCCAGATTATGCTTTGACTGTACCAATAACATAGCTGAATATGAAGCATGCATCATGGGTATTAAAGCTACTATTGATTTGAGAATCAACTTCTTGAGTGTATACCGGGACTCATCCATAGTGATGAACCAGATTAAGGGAGAATGGGCTACGAAGCATCTGAATCTCATTTCATACAGAGGGCATGTGTTGACCTTAATTCCATATTTCAAGGAGATCACTTTTGAGCATATCCCAAAAGAAGAGAATTAGTTGGCAGACGCGTTAGATACCATGTCGTATATGTTTAAAGTTAGATGGGACAACGAGACTCCAAGAATTACCATTGAGAGGCTAGACTAACCGTCACTCTGCTACGAATTTGACACTAACGGGAAGCCTTGGTTTCATGAAGTGAAAAGATATCTTAAGGCTCGAGAGTATCTTGAAGGGGAATCTATCCACGACAAGAAATTCCTATGGAGGTTCTCAGCTAAGTTTTTCCTTAGAAACAGAGTTCTATATAGGCGCAACCATGATTTGACTTTGCTACGTTGTATGGAAAAGAAAGAGGCGGAGAAGATTATGGAAGATATGTATGAAGGTATCTTTGGTACTCATACCAACGGACATACTATGGCTAAGAAAATTCTGAGAGCGGATTACTATTGGTCGACTATGGAAACTGACTGTCATCACCACTCAAGAACTTGTCACACGTGCCAGATCTATGTTGACAAAGTACATGTGCCTCTAGTACCTCTGAATGTTTTTACTGCTCCTTGGCTGTTTGCAATATGGGGCATTGATTTGATTTGAGAGATCAAGCCTATTGCTTCTAACGGACATCGCTTCATCCTCGTCGCATTGATTACTTCACGAAGTGGGTTGAAGCAGCCTCGTTTGCCTCTGTTACCATGAATGTGGTTGCTCGATTCATTAAGCATAACCTTATCTGTAGGTATGGAATCCCCGCAAAGATTATAACAGGCAACGGTACCAATATCTACAACACTACGATCACAGAACTCTACATGCATTTCAAGATCAAGCACCACAACTCTTCTCCGTGTCGACCAAAGATTAACGTAGCAGTGGAAGCCACCAATAAGAAAATTAATAAGATTGTGCAGAAAATGGTTGTAACCTACAAAGATTGGCACGAGATGTTACCATTTTATCTTCGTGGCTATCGCATTTCAGTTCGGACATCAACCGGAGCAACCCTATTCTCTCTAGTTTAAAGTATGAAAGTTGTATTACCTGTCGAAGTTCATATTCCTCCCTTGAGAATTATGAAAGATGAAGACTTAGACGAAGACGAATGGATTCAGACTATTCTGGATCAGGTGAATTTGATTGACGAGAAGAGGCTCACGGCTGTTTGTCACGGTCAGATGAATCAGAAACGTATGATCAAAGCATTCAATAAGAAAATCAGACATCGAGTATATTAGGTTGGTGACCTGGTAATTAAGGGCATCATCCTACCACAAGGAGATCCCAAGGGAAAATGGAATCCTACCTACGAAGGGTCATTGGTTATCAAGAAGATATTTTCAGGCGGTGCTATGATACTTGCCACCATGAACGGTGAAGATCTTCCACACCCTATGAACGCGGACATAGTTAAAAGATACTATGCATAAAAACAACCTGCTAGGTTAAATGGCCTAGGAAAAACTAAGGGCATCCCAGCGAACCAAAAGGGTTCAGGCAAAAGTCAGGGATATATATATAAGATTGTACACCCGACAAGTCAAAAACTTAAAAAGGCGGCTTGGGCAAAAAAGGGTATCCCGGTGGATTGAAAACCCGAAAGGGCGGTCTAGGAAAAATTAGGGATTAAAGCGTACGACTATATCCCATTGGATCCCTCACTTCCAGCTTTAATACCAACGTCAAGTTCAAACGGTATAGATCAATTCAGTCAACTTACTTCGACAAGCAAGGGATGTGATACTCGAAGACATAGAGGCAATAGCAGAATTGGAACCCGACGAGATCATTTACACATAGCTATATATATTTTTTTCACTTTGTACCCTTTTCATTTCTTGATGATTTCCTCGTACTAGGATTTTTGTCTCTTTGTACAACAATCGTCTGTTTATAGGCAAACTATCAATATAAACACAATTTCAAAGTTCAAATTTTGTTTTACTTTTTCTATATTGTTTGCAAAAAACGTCCAATGACTAAATTGAATGAACATATGCATATGAACATGATTACTATTAACAAAATATGCATAAAAACAAGAATAAGTATTTACTCAAGACTTTTGGAGTCGGGATAATTTTCAAAGTCGTCCATAAATCCCCATAGAGTAATCTCCAGTGAAGATTGCCCCATAGAGCAGTTCCCATAAGATTATCCCCCACGGAGTCACCTTCACAAGCTTATCTTCAACAAAGAATATTCCCCACAAGCCGTATTCACCAATAAATCCCCTATAGCAGACAAAGGAGTATAATCTTTTCCCCTACAATGTCACCAACCTAAGGAATTCCAATCTTCAGTAAATTATGATAACAACACAGTTTACAGGAATTCTCTTCCCCAACTGAGTTTATTTCTCCAACACCATAAAATCCCTTGTAGAATTCTCTTCTACAGCCGGATTCAAATACCTCAGTAGAGCATATTCCTAAACATAGTGTTTCTCCAATAGAGTTTATTTCCCCAACAAGGTTTATTTCCTCAACAGGGTTTATTTCCCCAGCAAAATTGAATCTCCCCATCGTAAGTTTATCCCTCTAACTACTGTAAATCACAGGCAAAAACTTCTCTCCTCATAAAAGGGTAGTCCAGACCATTATCCCCAGAGAGTCGCTACGAAATCTGAAACTAGGACTAAGTATTAGTTAATCTTATCCTCCCTAGACGAGTCGACATAAATGTCGAAGAAATCGGTCAGACAGCATTTCAGAAGGTTATGTATCTCTAATATCCCCAGTCAGGATATATAAGAACTAAATTCCTCAGTAGAGCGATGGACGAACAATGTTCTTGAGTTCTTCTCCCCAAGCAAAAATCAGCATTCCCCAATGATTTTTTCTTAAACAGCAAGCAGGAATCTCCAGCAGATCGAAGATTCATATTCATCATCCCCAGCAACAATCAGGGATTTATTTTCCCGATCAAAATGTTATATGAAGCTACCGATACACTTCAACAACATCTCACATTCATACATCATTTATCATAGCATATGCATACGAAACCCATTAGCACATTAAAATTTATTTCGAGAGCATCGTTACGCAATGCACTACATATATCATGACATTTCATAAACACTAATTCTATCTTTTCAGGTAAAGTTTAGAAAAAGACGAACATCATCAACAATTTTCTAACAAGTCGTAGAGTAATTCCTGAAAAAGGATGGTTTGACTATCTACATGATCATACAATTCCACTCATAGAATAAATATGACCTGTAGCTACTTAAGCACTTTACCCATAAAGTCATTCTGAAAAATACCTCTTCTAGTTGAAGTCGGGCATAAACATCTTCTAGTTCGGATGAAATCAAGCATAGATTTCTTTCTGATACTCTTTTTTTTTTGGAAAAAGTCAGGTGTAGACTCTTTCTGGTACCTCTTCTAGTTGAATTCGGGCGTAGACATCTTCTAGTTCAGATGAAATCAAGCATATATATCTTTCTAATACTCTTTTTGGAAAAAGTCAGGCGTAGACTCTTTCCGGTACCTCTTCTAGTTGAAGTCGGGCGTAGACATCTTCTAGTTCGGATGAAATCAATCATAGATTTATTTCTGATACTCTTTTTGGAAAAAGTCAGGCGTAGACTCTTTCCGGTACCTCTTCTAGTTAAAGTTGGGCGTAGACATCTTCTAGTGCATCATTCAGATGAAATCAAGCATATATTTTCTTCTGATACTCTTTTGGGAAAAGTCAGGCGTAGACTCATTCCATTACCTCTTATAGTTGAAGTAGGGCATAAACATCTTCTAGCTCAGATGAAATCAAGCGTAGATTTATTCTAATATTCGCGTAGACTCATTCCAAATACATCTTGTAAGACAAAGTTAGGCGTTGACTTATTCTGATATTCATATCTACAATTACTTTAGGTGGCATCTACAAGCCTATCTTTGACGACTCTCTGTCATTTCTCCAGATGGCATCTATAAGCTCGTCTCCAACATCCCGTTACTCTCTAAATGGCTACCTTAAGCCCATTCTCAGTATAATCAACCAACAATATTACGTCGTGCACATGCGAGTGCAAGTTTCAGAGAACTTAAGTGTTCAATCATCTTCTACCTTCAATTCACAAAAAATTTCCCTCCCATTTACCTTAAATATATTCTCATGAGATCCTCATTTTCTCAAGTTAGCTCAAGAATTGACCAGACAAATTCTCCTCCTAAATAATGGGTCCTTAACTAGGGTTTGGTATTTTTAAAAGAAGATTGGGTTTCCAAGATCTCAAGTGTTTTTTATGGGCCCTAATATGCTTCAAATGATTCTCATGTCAAGTTTCAAGTCTTGCATCACAAGTTTGCTCAGTCAATGACTCAAATGATAGAAAATCAACTATATTGGGTAAAAAGTCAATTATGGTCAACATACAATCAAACTTCAAGATTTTTTGCCATCATCAACATTTTTAAGTGATATTCATCATTTGATGAGGGGTTGATCATGATTCCTCAATAAAATCCCTCAAATCATCAATAGTCAAAATTGCCAAATTTGGGTTTCCTTAGGAGAAGTCAACTGAACTTTGACCAAGCATAACTTTCACATGCTTCATCAGATTTTCCCCAACCAAAGCCCATTTTGAATAAAATTCGATTCTCTACAACTTTGTCTCTCTAAGTTCAAGTCCAATAAATACATCATTTGAGAGATATAAGTCAATACATTACAGGTTTTTTCAAAAGTCAACAAAAAGACACTTTTTGACAAGGCAACTTACATCAAGATAAAATCTTCAAAAGCAAAAATGATCAACATAGAGGTTGTAGAAGTCATCTTGAGCTTTCCAAAAATACCAAGATCACCCTCAATAGATGAAAATAGAGTGAGTTATGACCATTGTAAGTCGGGAAATTTTGAGCAAATGCATGAAGTTCAAATTGAGCAAACCTGATATTTTGGACTATTGGGCCATGGGTTTGAGGTCCAAATGTGTGTTATAATCTTCATACACCTCATAATTAATTCACATACCCTTTGTCCTTATTTTATTTTAATTATTTTAGATTTAATTCATTAATAATTTAAAATAAAATAAGATAAAAATCATATTTTTACCAGAGACCAAGCGCATTTGTTTTTGCCCTAAAAATTCTCTATATATTCAGACATCAAGACAAGAAAAAAAGACACGAAACCTTGCCTCTCAATATTATCAAAAAATAGTAAATTTTTCTCAAGAACCCTAAGTCTTGAAAACCCTATTTTCAAGCCTTCTCACTATTAAACCTCCATCACATTCGCTTCTAAGAACATTGAAGGGTAATATTGGATTGGTTACCATGATCCAAAGGGCCTGAAACATGCATATAGGCCATGGTCGGTTCATGATTTTTTATCATTCATATATTTTTCATTCCATGCATTGTTGAACGTTTCTAACCATCCAAATCAGTTTATATGTATGTTAAGAACAGGTTGCAATCGTTATATGGGGTTTTTGACGTCCAGATATTGACTTGCCATTCTTAAGCCGAGTTAGGTTTCTTGCTTCGAAACTCACGATCCAAAGACTTTTAGCCAATACTAAGCCCTTATCAGGAGGGTTGAAATAGGAGGGATATGATGTTTTGGATCATTAACTATTTGAATTTTGCAGGTTTTGAATACACAGGTCACCGGAGAAGACAACCAAAGTTAGGGTTCCAACGCTTCTCCGGTCAATACTTTCAGATTCATATTATATATTTATTGTTTTATTTAAGCTAACAGATGTATGACCACCCCAGTGGTAGCGTGCTTTCCCTTAAGACCTTATTATGTCTGTACACGAGTTCGATCCTGGCGTGGGACAAATTTTTTTCATGTTTTCTGATTTTTACAGATTATGTGAGAACCAGCTCATGCGCTCACCATGCACCCTCACCTCACCACCACCATATCTTCACAGGACCATATCTAGCGTCCCAGGTTTGCACACACACCATGGATCTCTTGGAGCCAGTCGCACTGGATTGTTCACAGCATTTGGGCTTGCACGTTAGGGCCTAATGGGTCTGCTTTCCTCACACCCCCAGATTCACTTCTTATAGGCCCATTCCATTCTTTTTTTAATTATTTTGTTTTAACTCCTTTTTTTTACATAAGTTTTATTCAAATAAATTTAAAACCACTTTAGAATTAGGTTTTTTTAAATTAAAATTAACCAAATTAACTCTTTCTTTTCATTAAATTGATTAAATTTTTTTAAGTAAATCTTTTCTTTTTAATCAAAATAATTAGGTTGTTTTAGTTTTTTTATTTTAAATAATAAATATTTTCTTTTTCTTAATCAAAATTAATTAGGGTTTTGAGATTAGACATCAAACATTTTTCATTAAAAATCATCAAACAATTTTTCTGTTTCATTTGCAATCCTCGCATATCTTTATTATTTTCTTATTAGCTTTTTTTTCAATTTATGTAATTTCTAAAGGAATGTAATAGCTTAAATTATGATTTTATTTGCTATCTATTTCCCCCCAATTTTTGTGGTTTGTACCCCTTCCCCCGAAGCTTTGTAATAGCATATGACTTTTAATTTTTGCCCTTATTGCTTTCTTTGTAACTGCTAGTAATTAGGGTTTGTATGGCAAGACTAAAAAAAATATAGAAAACCCTAATCACAGGATTAAATAACTGAATTAAACCACTATTCACACACTCACCTGTAGGGTAATCTCACTTGTTACCTTCGAATAAAAAATCATGTCCCTCAAACGCGGGAATGCTTTAGCAAAGTCCCTCCCATTAAAAAGATCTTAGTCCCTCGATGACCCTTCGATTCTGCCTTCGGTAAACGATCTTAGTCCCTTACGATAAAATTTCTAAAGCATCATTACAAGTTTCCTTTATGACTGTACGATGACCCGCGCCTGTCCCTCACACATCCAACGACAGGTCTTCCTACTAACTAATGGTAGGATAGCACTATCTAAGGAGGAGGAAAATAGCACAAAAGACTTTTGAGTAAGGGTAGAATACAATTAATCTCTTTCTCACAAAAATAAAACATATTTTTTCAAAAACACTTTTCTGAAATATTTTCAAAACAAACACTTTGTATGCGTTCTCAACTGATACGAGAATCATTAAAGTTGCCGCACTTAGGCATTTTCAAAATATTTTCAAACACACATTCAAAAAGCAGTTTCAAAAAAGTGAGCTAGCAATTAAGAGCCTGTAGATAACTACAAATGAAAAGGATGTTAACACCTTCCCTTTTCATAATCAACCCCCCCAAACTCAAAATAATCTCAAGGTCTTTCTTGTTCTTTTCACCTTTTCCTTATTGGTTAAAAGAAAATTCGGTGGCGACTCTCGCTATCTGCAACATTTGTGATAAAATGCAAAACAAGTCAGTTCTCCCACCGTATTACAGCATATAAGTAAGTTAACATGTCCTTACCTGAAAATGGTTTTAGAGAGAGAAGGTGCTCAGGCGCAAAAAAAAGGTTTGAGTTGGTTTGTATTTTTTACCTTGAAAAAGGGTTTTTTTTGTTAGAGAGTTTCTTTATTAGTATGGAGGAAAAATGAGGTTTTAGTTTTAAATGCAAGGATGCAAAAGAAAGAAAACGACTAAGGGAGACTAGCCTAGCACTACCACTAATGTCATAATGCAATGATGGTCCTAAGGTTTGGATTTCGAAGGGGAAATCTCTACCCTATGTTAGCATGCATGGATACCTATCCTAATGTCTAGCTCGAGGAGTAACCTATATGAGTAATCCTAAGGGAGCATGGTATAGAAAACAAATAAGCAAACAAGTGCTTTGGCAAAAGCACACAAACATATGAGTAGCACATACTGGCTCAAAGGGATGGGGGAAACAAAATAAATGCTTTATCTAAGGGGAGCAGATCACCCGAAGCAAACAAGCGGGAGACATATGAAATAAAAAAGAAAAGAAATGCTTTAGCTAAGGGGAGAAGATCACCCGAAGTAAATAAGCGGGTAGCGAAGTATCAACAATGGCCATTGAGAACTCTTAACAAAGTGTGGTGGTTGGTTGCGAACCCTTCTCCACATCACTGACTCAATACATATGATCTGTACGACTCTGAAGCATCAACGTACAATGTGAGATAAGGATGACACAGACTATAATGTGCAGGGGTTGGCTACTAAACCAATCCACTCGCATCCTTTTGAGGATTTATCATCTGTAATATAATATATGCGGGAGCGAATGTAAACACACCTGCATAATACATACTTCAAAGGTAGGGTTTTAGACAAACACAAGTAGCAAACAAGTCACGTATGCGGAATTTCCTTAAACATGTCTTTAAATAAACTAGAGGGATTCCTGACATATATCAGCAACAGAGATCCCTTTCATACATCTCTACCCTACTTCTCATGGCATCAAAAAGCAGTAAAGACCTACTTTTCATGATCTCTAGAAAATTCGTAAAGAAATGCGATAAAGTGCAGAGAAATATAAAAATAGTAGCAAAGACTACCAAAAGCAAGTAGATCGTCAAAAGCGGAAGAAAGCAATGGAGAAGAAAGGAGTGCGCATCGAGAAAGCTTCACCAAGAAACTAACAAAGTCAGAAACAATATCCAACTAAGATAAAAGCAAACGCGTGTTGTGAGTGAAACGCGTAATCAGAAGTTCCTGCACAACATATCACATGTATCAGGACAACATATAACATGATATAAATGTCTCAGGATGATGAGAAATAAGGCGTGTCGCATCGGAAGCGAGCATAAGCCATACTCTTCGATCACATAATAACATGTTCACAATATTCATTATTCCAAAAAAGTGATGAGCTTAGCAAGGATGGCCCGGTCCACAATATTCATCTGCCTTTTCTTTATTTCTTTATTGATTAGGGAATTAAAAAAATTAAAAAAAATAAAAAAATTACAAAACCGTGCTTTGGTACTTAGGTTAGATTATGGCTCTTGAGCTTCTTCGAACGATAGCTTCTTCTCATATCTCTCCTTCACAAAAAGTGTAGCGGTGACCTAACCTTCCTCTACGATTCAAGCCTAACCCGCTGCAATGACAAATTCGGCCATCCCACAACATTGCCTCGACTTCATCCTTCAAACCTTTGGATTCATCTCACCTAGCATCGTCCCCGTCTCGATTTCCAGTTCAACTCAACCTCTGCACTCACAACACAAAACATAAACGTAGCAAGAAGGATGGGGAGGGCTTACCGGTCGGAGAAAGAGTCTGGTGCCTCTTCAACCATAGAGAGGTTGAGAAAAACAGAGAATGTGACTTCAACAACTGATGTACTCATTAATCCTTGATTCTCATTTCTGGTTATTCTCTTCTTCTTATCATTCTTTATGTTTCTTCTAAATGGACGCGTAATTGCTGAAGTTGTTATGATGTTGATTCAAAAGCAGAAAAACGTGGCCATTGCAATGATGCTGAGAGTTTCGAGTTAAACTAGAAGATTCAAGAAGATGAAGATTGAAGCAACTCGATGCGGTAATGGTTATAGAAATTGATGAGTGAAGATGGAGTTCATATAATTTGCAGCGAGAGAGAGAGAGAGTGTTTGAAGGTGAATAATGGTTCAGAAAGAATCAGAGAGAAGATGGAGACAGAGGTTGATGGTGAAGGAAAAAAGTGAGAAGAATGAATCGTGTTAAGAAGTGAAGAGTGAAGAGAGAGTTTTTTGAGTTTTTTCTCGTCTCCTGATTTTTCTTCTTTTGATTTTCTGTATCAATTTTCCTTCTAACTCGTGAATATGTTATCATCAACAAAAGTTTGTTATGCTATTAAAAACTGAGCTAGCAAAATCGGTTAGGACACTTAGAGAGTTGGTTACAGGGCAAATTTGTTAGAGGTTGAGGAGTTAGTTATTCTATTTGGAAGTTAGTTGAAATCTGTTTTTGTGTTAGTTCTGTTATTTTTCCGGGTTTTTAGATTTCGACTTGTTCTCCTAATTTTCATTATGCAGCATAAAATTGTGCTTCAGAAATACTATTATAGCACTTGATTCAAAGCTCCAACACCTGAATACGGTTCATCGACATCTTGCTAGCTTCTATCACATTTTTCTTGAAAAAATAAGACTCGAGAAGCTCCTTAAGCTTTACAAGAAGGGTCGTTCCAACTGGCTACAACTTGAAATCATCACTCTACAATTCACTCTTCAGCTCCCCAGCGTCTACCAACATGTCGCGAAGCTTACAACCACGAGAATGAATTCTTCACAGTGAGTCTTGCACATATCTTCAGCTTCAACTTATTTTTTCCTTAAACTGACTCGTGAACTGAACTGATCTCCAATTTTGCAGCATATTAACCTATAGACTTATATTGTTCTTGTTCTGAATTATTGAATTGAATTCCGTTGTCTTCACGTGGCCATCATATATTTAAAATCCAATTTAAACTTTCACCATAATGTCTCTTATGATCTTGAATTGTATTGAATGATTGTCAACTCTGCAATGTCCAAATTTTAATCATGTCCCTTTGGATTGTTAATCCCTGGACTGATTTAGTATTGGTTAGTGATGCACTATTTTTATGTTATATTTCAAGTGTAGGGATGTTTTGGCATGAAGTTGAACTGGTTTTGATGATTTTATGCAGGTCAATTTTGTTAAGCAATAACCATGGGATGTAGACTATGGTATAAAGCATGAAGTTGGTGAAGACTATTTGAAGATGTCATGGAAGCTTGAAGATTGGTGTTAAATCATGAAAGTCTTGGAAGCATGGAGGATCATTTAGAGATTAAGCCTAGGATAAGTTCATCATGTAAATGCCTTGTGATTCTTGATGTAAAAGCTTTATAATGCTTCCATTCATAATTTAATGCCTTTGATTTTGCAAGTAAACTTGTTTTTTTAAATGGTGTCAATGAATAGATTATGATGAACATTGATAACTTGAATCAATTTTGATGAAATCTTGATAGTTTCTTATTTGTTATGTCATGTTCTTCAAAAAATTGAATTCAAAAACTCCATTAGAAGTTTGCATAAATTTTACATGCCATGCTTGCAATTTAAGAAACTTCAATCTCCATGTTCCAATATCAAATTCTCACTAACTTGCCTTTGAAGTAAACTCTTAGTTGAGGAATCATGCACAAAACTCTAAGTTTGAATTACTTGGACTTTGAATCAAACTCAACCTTTGAATTATCCCTTGAATGTATCATCATGATTTGATTATCCTAAAATGAATGAATGATTATTGTTATAAGAACTTTAATCCTTAACTCAAAACCTTAATCCTTCATGATAAGCATTAGATCTATGGCTTAATGTACTTCAGAACGAACTCGAAAGAAGCTCGTAACACAAGTAAACCAATCATTCAGATGAAATATCTTGCATTACGATATCCATAAACCCTAATTTGACATGGATAAGATCCTATGAATTTATCATTGCCTTGTGTTACATATTGAAGCTTCTTGAACCAAAAACCATAGCATACCATGAGTACACTAAGATCTCTCCATATCTTGTGCTTTTTGAATCATGATTTGAAGCCTTGAGAATGCAAGACTCAACTGATGAACAACTCCTAGTGAACCCTTCCTTAAAGTCCAAGTGATTAAGGAAATAAAGCCTAATCAAGTGGTGATGATGAAAAACATAATAAGATTGTAAATTCCTGGACTTGTAGCCCTTAGGCAACCTTTTAGGATAACTTACATTATAAGCAACCATAACCATCTTATGTGTTGAAGAACGCAACAAGAATGTTATGGAAGTGGAGCTCCAGATGATGTAAGCAAGCCTTCGAACGCCCTTTTAATGACCTTGAGTATAATGGTTAAACACTAATCTTTGGTCTTTGCACCTTTAAATGAAAGTTCCCTAGAAAAGAGACGAAACATTGTTGCACTAGTGACACCCTAACCCTTGGCCTTGATTATTGGAGAAACCAATTTATTCCACCTTGAATGAGGATAAGAGCCTAAAAGCACAGGGAAACCCTAATTCCTTAAAGTCTATGATCCCATGCTAAGCCTTGTGGTTAGTGAATGCATGTTGTTATTAAATGACCTAATGGAAGGTATGCAGATGAAGAGAATGAGATACATACGTCAGATGATCCTAGTTAAAGGGTAGGACAAGTTTGGGGTATGACAACTACCTCTATTTAATTGTCTTAAACCTGAACGTGTGATTGGCACAGGCCTTTCATACATTCAAGGTAAAAGATGATTAAATACCAATGCCAAAAATTTGTTCTAAAAATGATGGTTACTTATTACTTCGTGACGCCCACTGGTGATGAAATTTCCTGTTTTTTCTATGTAAAAGAATTCATGGATGAACATGGAAGGTGATTGCTCGTAACATGGAAATGGTGCCAAAACGGGTTTTAGAAACCTACACGAAGAGTGCTTCAAAACCGACAAGATGAGTGTTTAAAAGTTAACAACGACGGATGTTTAGAAACTGACACGACGAGTGTTAGAAGATGACATGACGGGTGTTTAGAAGTTGACATAACGAGTGTATGAAGATAACACGACAGGTGTTTGGAAACTGATACGACGAGCGAAGGCAAATGAAATGACGAGTGTTTGAAGATAACATGACGGGTGTTTGGAAAATGACACGACGAGCGAATGTAAATGACACGAAGAGTGTCTAAAGATAACACGACGGGTGTTTAGAAACCAAAACGACGGGTGAAGGTAAATGACACGACGAGCGTCTGAAGATAACATGACGTTTGCTGGAGTAAAGACTTCATCAGGGATCCGTGGCAGAATAACACATACGCGTGTTCGAAACAAAATATAAGAGTATCAGAAGAGGACACCGATGAGTATCAAAGGATATACAAACGAGTAACAAGGAAAGGATTACATAGACAAGTGTTTGAATCAATACGAACGAGTATCGAAAGAAGATACGTACGAGTATCAAAGAAAGGTTAAACTCGGACAAGTGTTTGAATTAATACAGATGAGTATCAAAAGAAGATACAAACGAGTATCAAGGAAAGGATTACACAAACGAGTGTGTGAATCAATACTGACGAGTATTGAAAGAAGATACATATGAGTATCCAAGAAAGGTTTAACACGGACGACTGTTTGAAACAATACGGACGAGTATCGAAAGAAGATACAAATGAGTATCAAAGAAAGGTTAAACACGGACGGGTGTTGAATCAATACGAATGAGTATCAAAAGAAGATACAAATGAATATCAAGGAAAGGATTACACAGACGAGTATTTGAATCAATACGGACGAGTATCGAAAGAAGATACAGATGAGTATCAAGAAAATGATTACATGGATGAGTGTTTCAATCAATACGAACGAGTATCAAAAGAAGATACAGACGAGTATCAAGGAAATTATTACATAGACGAATGTTTAAATCAATATGATCAAGTATTGAAAGAATATATGAACGAGTATCCAAGAAAGGTTTAACACATACGAGTGTTTGAATCAATACGGATGAGTATCGAAAGAAGATACAAATGAGTATCAAAGAAAGGTTAAACATGTACGCGTGTTTTAATCAATATGGATGAGTACTAAAAGAAGATACGGACGAGTATCGAGGAAATGATTACACAAATGAGTGTTTGCACCAATATGAATGAGTACTGAAAAAAATACGAACGTCTATCAAGGAAATGATTACATAGACGAGTGTTTGCATCAATATGGACGGGTATCAAAAGAAGATACAAATAAGTATCAAAGAAAGGTTAAACATGGATGAGTGTTTAAATCAATATAGACGAGTATCAAACAAAGATACAAACGAGTATCCAAGAAATATTTAACACAGATGCGTGTTTGAATCAATACGGACTAGTATCGAAAGAAGATATCAACGAGTATCAAATAAAGGTTAAACATGAACGAGTGTTTGAATCAATACGGACGAGTATCGAACAAAGATACAAACGAGTATCCAAGAAAGGTTTAACATGGAAAAGTGTTTATAATGATGCAGGTTGACACAGACGAGTGTTAGGAAAGTTAACACGGATGAGTGTTTGGGAAACTAACATAGACGAATGTTTAGAAGTATAATGTAGTGGCACCTCTAGTGGATATCATGATGTAACGAAGGACGTCAGTTGAGATTTTGGGAGTGATATCCTATTGTGGGTATGTATTGATGTCTTTGAATGATTCAGGTTTTTCATTTAAGGTACCCGATCTTGCTTATGCTTCGTATGCATGTTTGAATTTTTGTATGGCACAAAGATCAATTCTGATGGATCGGATACGCGTATTCGAATATGCAATGTTATGTAGTGATAACTATATGAAATACAGAGAAATAGAATTCATGGGTGTAATATGATGGGAGAAATGACTTGGTTTTGTGTTTTATCGCAAATGTTACGGATAGTAAGATTCACCACCGACTTTTCTTTTATCGAATAAGGAAAGGGTGAAAATAATAGGAAAGACCTTGATAGATTTTGAGTTCGGGGAGTAGGTTATGAAAAGAAAAGGTGTTAGCACCCTTTTCATCTGTAGTTATCCACGGGCTCTTAGTTTCTTAGCTCACTTTTGAAATTTGCTTTGTGTGTGTGTAACACGGTGGGAGAACTGGCTTGGGTGTTTTGCATTTGATCACAATTGTTACGGATAACAAGAGTCACCACCGACTTTTCTTTTATCCAATAAGGAAAGCTTGAAAAGAACAGGAAAGACCTTTCAAGATTATTTCTTGAGTTCGGGGGGTAGGTTATGAAAAGGGAAAGTGTTAGCACCCTTTTCATCTGTAGTTGTCTACGGGCTCTTAGTTCCTTGCTAGATCACTTGCTTTTATTTGAAAATGTGCTTGTGGTGTGGAATTGAAATTATTTTGAAAAACGTCTTTGTAATTGTTCTCGTTTCTATAAGAACGCTTACAAAGGTGTTGTTTTCGAAAATAGTTCAAAGAGGTGTTTATGGAATGTGTTTTTAAAAGTGATTTTAAAAAGTGTCTTTGTAATGATTCTCGACTCTATAAGAATGCGTACAAAGAGCTTTGTCTCTTGAAAATGTTTCAATTTGAAAGTGTTGGTGTATAAAATGTTTTTTATTGTGAGCAAGCAAGCAACTATGAACAACCTACCTACTCAAAAGGTCTAATGTTCTTTTCCTCCTCCTTTAGATGTTGCTATCTTACCATTGATTTGGTAAGAAGCCCCACCATTGGATGTGAAGGGACGGGCGTGGGTCATTTGTATAGTCATAGAAGGCAACCCATGGGACGTTTTAGCAAAGTTGTTTAGGGACTAGATTATTTACCGAAGGCAACATTGAGGGTCATCGAGGGAATACGATCTTTTATCGAGGGTCTTTGCTAAAACACCCATATTCGAGGGACATGAATATTTTCCGAGGAAACAAGTGAGATTGCCCTAAGGATGCATGTGTCTGAATAATGTGTTTGATTTGCATGCATTTAGTCTTTGATTAGGTTGCCTACTTGTTGGTTTTATCTTTCCATACATCCTAATTACTAACATTTGTACAAAAGAAATAAAAATGCAGAAAATAAATCCTACACTATTACAACCATATTGAATAGCAAGAAAATGTAAAGACAAAACAAAAATAAAAGGAGAAAAATGAGCTTTTCGATCTAGGCAAAAACACCCTTTGATTTTGCCCTTCCCGGCTTCCTTCGATTTGGGCCTGGAATCAGTAAGGACATGTCGTTCGATTTCACCCCTTTCCTTTTTATTTCGAATGGGACCTGGAAGTCAGTGTGGCCATCCTTCTGGCTTCTTCTTTCGTTTGAGGCCTGATAGTCAGTATGGAAAATCTTCTGGCTGCTTCTTTCGATTGAGCTTAGCAATTAGTGTGAGAGGCAACCTTCGATTCCTCTTTTTGGCTGCTGCTTTCGACTGGGCCAGAGAATCTGTGTGAACATCTTTCATTTCTCCCTTCTGGATCCTTCGTTTGGACTATGAAGCAGTAAGGGGGTGAAGCCTGAGGCATAGTTTCATACTTCCTTCCTCTTTTTTTCCTTCGTTTGGGATTTTAATAGCAACATGGCCTGAGGCCATGCTAGTATTTTCTCATGGCCAGGTTAGTTCTTAAAGCATGTTTAATAAATAAAGAAAATAAGCCATAAGAGTATCATTGAAAACAAACTGAAAAGGTGGAAACAAGAAGAAGAAAAAAAGTTATGTACTTGTTTTGAAACGAAAATCCTAAGGTTTAAGGGGACTTACCTTGCTTGACATTGGAATGCAAGTGTTAGAACTTGAGCTGCTGCCCTGGGTGCAAATGGGTTTGAAGGTAGAAATGAAGGTGACATTTCTAACGTTAGATTCGAAGGTCAAGAAGAGTTGGGGTGGTGCTCGTTATTCCTGGATTCGAAGGAGAAACAAAGTGTGGTGTTGTTCCTAGATTCGAAAGGGAAAGGAAAAAAGGTACGATCTTTAGATTTTTGGTTTGTGTTTAGTGTTTAGGAATCTTAAGAGTTTATGAGTTTTGAGAGTTTTATGATTTTTGAATATTCTTTTCCACCATCAAAAGGTCTTTGGATATGTGGTCCAGCCCCCTTTTAGATGTTATGGAGCCTCTTATTTATAGGTGAAGCTGGCTGAGATTTAGGAGGGAAAACAAAACAATTTGACCAAAATGAGTAAACTGTTTTTTTAGCTTTCGAGGCGCAGTGTTCGTATGCCATTTTAGTGCAAGAATGGGGAAGTGTTTCAGGACTAATGTACAATCGTTTTTGAGTGTTATGGCCATTGTATCAGGCCTGAACTTGGCAGCAAGCATCTTTTGATATCTCCACCTTTCGTTTTGACCACCTTTGACCAGATTCTCCTTCAAACAACATTATTTGATTTTCACCCAACAAGTGTCTTTCGAATGGGCTCTTATTGTGCATCCTTCGAAGGAGCCAAATGTGTGTCCATTGAATGGGTCACCAAAATATGCCTTAAGGTATGTCTTTGCGGGTCCTTCGGATGGTCCATCAAACATGTCCTTTGAATGGGACACCCAGACATGTCCTTTGAATGGGTCATGTAGGTATCTAAGAAAGGGCCAAATATGTGTCCTTCGAATGGGCTAGTAAGGTACATCCTTCAAAAGGGAACCCTATGTATGCCCTTCAAATCCACCAATACATGTCCTTTGAAGGGGCCACCAACCATGCGTGTTGAAGGTTGTCAAGGGTGGAATTGAAGCATATTATTTCAAAGGGAAATATTGTCATAGTCGAAGCTAGTGTACACATAGCCAATGCTCTGTCGAAGCCTGCATGCAGGAGGTCTCTACTTTATGACTCCAAGCAAGCATACAAGAGGCCATGGCTCAAACGAAGGTTTGCATGAAGAGTCAATGCCCTGTCGAAGCCTGCATGCAGGAGGTCACTACTTTGTGACTCAAGGCAAACATGTAAGGGGCCAATGGTGCAAATGAAGCTTGCGTGCAGGAGGATTCGAAGAAAACTTAGAGGTGAATTTGAAGCATGCATGAAAGTTGATTCGAAGCAGGTTTGAAGGTGGATTCAAAGCCGGTTACTTTGAAGGAAACCAATGCCCCAAACAAAGGATGTCTCAAGCTTACTAGATGCCCAATCGAAGGATATGGATTCGAATCAAACTTATTATTCTTTGACTTTTCAAAAGACACATTAACATCTTCATTTTTTATTTTCCTTCGACCAGTCGAAGTAACAACTTGCCATCTTCAAAGAAAATCATTTTCTTCATTTCTTCAAACAGGTGTTTATAACCACACATGCGATAGAAATCTTAAATAATAAGAGGGAAATTTTGGGGTACAACAGCTGCCCCTGTTCAATCTTCTTAAACTTGAAGAGTTAGATTAGCGAGTCTGCCATTCATGACTTGAAGGTAGAAAATGATTGAACACTAGAATGCCTAGAAATTTGCACTCTATGATGTGGTGGTTGATTATGTAGAGAATGGGCTTAAGGAAGCCATTTGGAGAGATGATGGAGAGTTGTCGGAGATGGGCTTATAAATGCCATTCAAAGGTGATTGTTGACGGGAATTAGAATAAGTCTATGCTTGACTTCAATTGGAAAGGAATCAGAATAAATCTTGGGAGAGATTTATCTGAACCAGAGAAAGTGTCTACCGAAAAGGAATCAGGATAAACCATTGACTGATTTAAACTGAACCAGCTGAGGTCTTGAATATTCCTTCATTTATGATGGGCCTGTTTAGGGCTTCTTTAGGAGTCATATGAGCGGGAAGCCTGGGTAGGGCTGCTTTAGAATGAATCTATGTGAAACTTCATCTAGAATTTAAGAGAAGGAACTTGGTTAGAGTTACTTCATGATGAGTCCGTGTGAAACTTCATCTAGAATTTAAGAGAAGTAACCTGGGTAGGGTTGCTTCAGGACGAGTCCGTGTAAAACTGCATCAGGAAATGGGAAGGAACCTGGGTAGGGTTGCTTCAGGATGCGTCCGTGTAAAACTACATTTGGGAATGAGAAGGAACCTGGGTAGGGTTGCTTCAGGATGAGTCAGTGTAAAACTACATCTGGGAATGAGAAGGAACCTGTGTAGGGTTTCTTCATGATGAGTCCGTGTTAAACTTCATCTGGAATTGTCTGAGAAGGAACCTGGGTAGGGTTACTTCATGATGAGTCCATGTAAAACTTTATCTGGAAATGTAGAGAAGGGACGTGGGTAGGGTTGCTTCATGATGAGTCCGTGTGAAACTTCATCTGAACATGAGAAGAAACCTGAGTAGGGTCGTTTCATGATGAGTCAGTGTAAAACTTTATCTGGAAATGTAGAGAAGGAACCTATGAAGAAAATGGATATTTTGTTTGATGTTTTATGAAAAAGGAATTTTACCTTATCCTAATAAAATAAAGAAAGTAATTTATTAAGTTTGAAATTATTGAGAAAAAGATTTTAGATGAAAATCCTAATTTTATTAATTAATCAAAAGAAAATAAGTTTTAGAAAAATATTTTTTTTGGGCATTTTTTATCTTAAAAATATTTATAGCATTATAAAATATTTTTAGTCTTTTTGGTATTAAAATAATATATTTTAATTGGTGTAAAAGAAAATAAATAATATCCTTGTTTTAATTAAATTTACAAGAATAATTAGTAAAATAAATAAAGTGTGGTCAAATATATTTTTGTGAGAAAAATAAAGAAACTAAGTTAAAATATAAATCTACTATGTTTTGTATTTTATAATTTTTTAGTATTTTAAAAAATATATTTAAGAAAATAAAATAAAAATAAAAATGAAAAATAAATGGGCCAGGGGTGTCAATAGCCTGCAGGGGGTTAGTAAGCAAAAAAAACAAAACAAAAAACAAAAGATAAGCCCAAAAGGCCCAGCGCCTATTTGCTGAAGCAAAAAGAAAGGAAAAATGACCAAGAATGTAAAACAAAAGCAAAAAGGCAGTGCTGAGGTTCAAACCCATGACCTCTACCAATAACGCGTGCTGCCTTACCACTGAGGTGGCTGTACATCCGTTAATATAACTGAAACAATATTTACAAAACACAAAACGCGCCTTGATTACACTTCATCTTCAACCTCAAGCAAAAGGACATGTATCTTCTTCATCTCTCAACAAAAATGAAAAGTTCAAACAAGAAATTTGTGGCATTTTTCCCCACTAATCGAACCATATAAACAAATTAAGCTAACAATCAAAGATGAATGAGAATTTTTCTAGCCCTAATTCAAAACCTAAAAATATCAGAAAACTTCAACCCTAAAATTCTCTAACCTCAGGCCATATAAATGTAAACTATGGATATGTACAGCTTCGTGGAAATCGTATCTACATTTTATCTTCACAAACCAAACTCAAATGATGCCTGTATGAAGAGATAGAAGTTTGAAAACTTACCTCTTGCAGCTGGATCGTGTATGGAGTTTGAGCTACCTTTGTGATGGCCTGATAACTTCTGTAGCTTTCCTGGACCTCCTTGAATGTGTTCCAACTCCTAATTTGCTTTGAGGATGGCTGGAACTCCCAACTCAAGTCAAGTTGCAAGCTTCAGTTTTGAAAATGGTAGATGATGATGGAGGAGTTATAGTTAGGAAATGAGGGCCTGGATCACTTTGATATGAAGTATGGAAGGTGTTTAGATGATTAGTTTTCAAAACGCACGAGTGGAAATGAAGATGGTGAGTTTTTGCTCAAAACTGTCAAGTTTGGGCAATTCTACGCAGCAAGGTGCTTGGGAGTGTTTTAGGGCTTGTACAAACGTGTGTTGTGTTGCAATTGACTTGTTAATATGTATGGAAAAGATTAGAGCACAAAATCACTCAAGGTTTTTGAGTTATAGGGTTATGGCTCTATAACTTTCTTTTTAAGAAAAGTGAAGTGACAAATCTCAAGTATTATACAAGCATGTTCTGAGCTCTTTGAGACCTTAGAAAAATTTCTTTTGGTTTATAGGGGTTGTGTGTGCAGAAAGAACAAGTTAGAAGCTCAAGACAAGTTGACTTTGTGATTAAAGCAACTTTTCAAGAATGGAATGGTAACTTTCTTCCTAAAATGGCAAATTGGCTTGGACAATGCTTGGAACACTTGGATAATAGCTCAAAAGCAAGTGCAATATTCTGATTATGGATAGATCTTGAGGTTTAGAGGCCTGCAAAACAAGATTGTGCAGCATAGGTTTAAAATTGACTTCTTGTTCATCACGAAATGGCTTGTAAATTAAGTAACAAAACCCTAACTTCATCTCTTCGATTCTCCATACTCAAGAAAGATCTCAAGGAGTTATTTGACATTTTGGAAAGCTTGTAACATGCTCTACAAACCATCTTTGAATTTATTTTGAATATTCCCCTTGGAACTATGTGAAAAAGTGTCATGAAATTAGGTTAAAATCCTGTCCAAATTAGGGCAAAATTTCACTAAGTGTTTTGTTTCATGACCCTATGTTCATAAAATTGTAATTTGAGATCCATACATTTTTGGAAGAAGTTTTGTGAAGAAAAGTTGTAGATTTCATGGAGATCTACAACTTTCATGTTGGAAGTTTCTCTTGAATCATCTTGCATCATGGTGAAAATTTGGCTCAAAGTTATGAAAAAATAAGAAATTTTCCATACTTAGAAAAATTTCTAAGTTAAGAAATTTTAACGTTTCAAGATGAAATCTTGAATTCTTGATTTCTTGATGAACAAGTTTCATATTTTGACATGTTTTGATGAATTGTGATCTTTGGTACTTGAATTTGACCAAAAAAATCATAGTTTGACTTTTTAGTATACAGTTGACTTTTGATCAGTTGACTGAAAAATTCATTTGTCAATCCAATGGACTTGCAATGTTTTGAACCATTTCATTAGGTAAAAATGATTAAATTGGACTCTTGAGATCATGCCTTAAACCAATTGACCATTTGCGAGGTCAAAAATCAGAAATTGCCCTTTCCCAATCAAAATCCTAATTTTGATCATTTTGCCCTTTTGGAGATTTGATCAAATTTCTTGAGGAGTTGTGGTCCAAACTTGAACAAATGATACACATGGGTTTAAAATGTTGATGTGGACCAAAAATCACGATTTTTGACTGTGTATTGGCCATAGTTAACTTTTTCCCCAATATAGCTAATTTTTAGGTAAACTACTCAATTGACTGATCAAAAGTGTGATCCAAGGCTTGAAACTTGACATAAGTAATATTGGGGGTCCATAATGATCCATGAAAGTCATATGGGACATTGGAAGTTCAAAAATCATTGTGCAAACTCAAACCCTAATTTTGGTCATCAGTGCTTAAGGAGATGTCTTGAGCTAATTAACCCTAATGCAGTCTTGAGTCAAAGGAGATCTTGTGAGTAAATTCTTGATAAGTGAGTGGGAAAATTTTGGGGTACAACAGCTTCCCCTTTTCAATCTTCTTAAGCCTGGAGAGTTAGATTGGCATGTTTTTTCATTCGTGACTCGAAGGTGGAAGATGATTGGACACTAGAGTGCTCAGAAATTTGCACTCGACAATGAGATGGTAGAGGGAATGGGCTTAAAGATGCCATTTGGAGAGGTGATAGAAAGTTGTTGGAGATGGGCTTGTAGATGCCATCCAAAAGTGATTGCTGAATCTGAAAGAAAATCTGAATGAGTATCAGAATGGCCTCCGTATCTGAACTGTATCTGGAAGCTGATTTTGAATGAGTATCAGAATGGCATCTATGTCTAGAGCGTATATGAACTGTATCTGAAAGTTGAATGAGTTTCAGGATGGCATTCGTGTTTGAAGCGTATCTGAATTGTATCTGAAGATCGAATCTGAATGAGTATTAGGATGGCATCCGTGTCTGGAGCGTATATGAACTGTATTTGATAGCTGAATTTGAATGAGTATTAGAATGGCCTCCATGTCTGGAGCATATTTGTACTGTATCTAGAAGTTGTGAATTGAATGAGTATCAGAATGAAATCTGTTATCTGGAGTGTATCTGAACTGTATCTGAGAAGTTGAATCTGAATGAGAATCAGCATGGCATCCGTGTCTGGGGCGTATCTGAACTGTATCTGAAAACTTTGAACAATGTCAATGGTAGCTGGTAACCTTATCCTGAAAAGGGTAAAATGTTAGCAAAAATGTAAAGTCATGTTGTATGAAATGCATGGTATAATGCATTTGTGTTATCAATGTTTATGATATATGGATGCAATGTAGGCGTATGCAAGCTAATCTGCCACACTGTTGTTGGATTGGGGAAAATAAATCCCTGACTGCTGCTGAGGATACGAAGTATAAGTCTTCATGTTGTGAAGTCTAAGTGTTGATGAATTTTTGCTTCAAGGAATAGACTCTGTTGTAAGGGAGATACCGTGTACTGCTTGTAAAATCCTATTGGGGAATCCTGAGAAATTTGACGACTTCTACTGGGGACTGATAACTGGAAGCTCTGTTCCGCTGGGAATTGAACTACATACTGCGAGGGATTATGGAAATGGCATAGAGAGATTTCCCTACCTCTTAAATCCATCAGTGATTGTCTTTCTATTTTGTTTATTTGTAAACAGTAATTATATTCAAATGCATATGTTCAAAAATGAATCATTGGACGTTTTTGTAAATAAAACACAAGCGTCAAGAAAAATAGATAGTTTTTGTACTTTCAAAGGGATATCTTTGTATTGACTTTGAGTAAGTATTTTTGTACAATGAGACAAACATTCTAGTAAGAGAATTTTGTCGTAAAAAATGAAATTTTTGATACAAAGAAAAGATAGCTATGTGCAATAATCCCACGGGGTTCCCATTCTACTATAGCCTTCGTATCTCTGAGCATCTTGTCTATTTGTGGCCTCGTCTGAAGATGATTGAGTTGATTAGAAACTCTGAGTTTGCAAGTTGAATCCAAAGGTTGTCCGTAAGGTGATCTGACGGGACATAATCATACGCTTTAATTCCCTAACTTCTTCCTAGACCTCCCTTTCGGGTTTTTAGTCCACCGGGAAACCCTTTTTTGCCCAAGTTCCCCTTTCGGGTTTTCAACTTGGCGGGTGTACAAATTTTTTATTTTATCCCTACCTTTTGCCCTAACATTTTGGTTCGCCGGGATGCCCTTGTTTTTCCCAGGTGTGTCAACCTAGCGGGTCTCTTATGCATAGTATCTTTTGACCATGTTTGCGTTCGCAGGGTGCGGCAGGTCGTCACCATCCATGGTGGTCAAGATCATTGCTCCACCAGAGAAAATGGTTTTGATTATAAATGGTCCTTCGTATGTAGGAGTCCATTTTCCCCTGGGGTCACCTTGCGGCAGTATGATACATTTGATCACCAGATCCCCAACTTGATACACTTGGCGTCTGACCTTTTTGTTGAAAGCCTTAATCAACTGTTTTTGATACATTTGACCATGGCAGACAGCAGCAAGGCTTTTCTCATCAATCGAGTTTAATTGATCAGGTCGAGTCTGGATCCAATCTTCTTCATTCAGCCCTACATCCTTCATAATTATCAGAGAGGGGATCTGGACCTCAATAGGCAAGATAACTTCCATGCCATATACTAAAGAGTAGAGTGTTTCCCCAGTTGATGTGCGCGTTGTGGTACGATACCCGTGGAGAGTGAATGGTAGCATCTCAGGCCAGTATTTGTACGTGACTGTCATTTTCTGTATGATCTTTTTGATATTCTTATTCGCGGCTTCGACAACACCATTCATCTTTGGCCGATAAGGGGAAGAATTATGATGCTGGATCTTGAATTGCTCGCACAGGGAGGTGATCATAGTATTATTCAAGTTTGTACCGTTGTCTGTAATGATCTTCTCCGGGATACCGTAATGACATATGAGATTCTGCTTGATGAACCGGGCGACAATGTTCTTGGTAACGGAAGCGAAGGAAGCTGCCTCCACCCACTTTGTAAAATAATCAATGGCCACTAAGATGAAGAGGTGTCCATTAGAGGCTGTTGGCTTGATTTCCCCAATCATATCAATCCACCACATAGCAAAGGGCCAAGGAGCCGTCAAGACATTCAGAGGAACCGAAGGTACGTGCACCTTGTCAGCATAGATCTGACACTTATGGAAACTTCAAGAGTGTTGATAGAAATATGCTTCCATGGTAAACCAGTAATAGCCTTCATGTAATTCATCCATGATCCTTTCAGCTTCAACCTTGTCTACGCACCAAAGTAATACAGAGTCATGGTTGCGTTTGTAAAGAATGCCATTACTAAGGAACAATTTAGCAGAGAATCTCCTTAAGAACTTCTTATCATTGACTGAAGCTCCTTCTGGGTATTCGTGTGCTGGTTCATCCCTTCGTTTAATGGTGATCTGGGGAGCCTCATTATACCATTTAAGTTTAAACATAGATGACATTGTGGCTAGTGTGTCGGCTAGCTGATTTTCTTCTCGCGGTAAGTGCTTGAAGGCAATCTTCCCAAAATATGGGAGCAACGTCAAAACATGTTCTTTGTAAGGGATAAGGTTAGGGTGTTTGGTGTCCCATTCCCCTTGGATCTGGCTAATAACCAAAGTTTAATCTCCGAATACATTCAAAGATTTGATCCCCAAGTCTATGCCATCTTTGAGACCAAAGATGCACACTTTGTATTCCGCCATGTTATTTGTACAATTGAAGTAGTGTCTTGCAGTAAATGGAGTATGAAAACCTTCAGGAGATATGAGTATTGCACCAATACTATTGCCGAGTGCATTAGACGGCTCATCAAAAACAAGGGTCCATCGGGATCCTTGTTCAGGTCCGTTATATGGTCTGAATTCTTCATAGTCGTTTACCATCATGATATCCTCATTTGAGAATTCGAACTTCATGGACTGGTAGTCCTCTACAGCTTGGTGAGAAAGGTGATCAGCTAGTACACTGCCCTTTATTGCTTTTTGGGTAGTATACTATATGTCATATTCTGTTAGGATCATTTTCCATCTCGCTATTGTCCCAGATAGTGCAGGTTTCTCGAAGATGTATTTTATTGGATCCATTTTAGATATCAACAGGGTAGTATGAGTCAGCATATACTGTCTTAGCCGGCGAGCAGCCCATGCCAGAGCGCATCAAGTTTTCTCGAGAAGTGAATATCTTGTTTCATAGTCGGTAAAATTTTTGCTTAGGTAATAAATAGCATTCTCTTTTCGGCCAGACTCGTCATGCTGCCCCAGCACACACCCCATTGAATTTTCCAACACGGTCAGATACATGATCAATGGTCTTCCTTTGACTGGTGGCATCAACATAGGAGGTTCTTGTAAGTACTCTTTGATTTTTTCAAAAGAAAATTGGAACTCATCATTCCATTTGACCACTTGATCTTTCTTCAATAGTTTGAAGATTGGTTCACAGGTAGCTGTTAGGTGAGAAATGAATCTAGCAATGTAGTTCAAACGTCCCAAGAATCCTCTGACTTCCTTTTCAGTATGAGGAGCAGGCATCTCTTATATCATTTTTACTTTGGCAGGATCTACTTCAATACCCTTATTGATGACGACAAAGCCTATGAGTTTACCAGACCTTACTCCAAACGTGGATTTATTTGGGTTCAACCTCAGCTTATACTTTTTTAATCTCTCGAACATTTTTTGTAAATGATCAAGATGCTCTTCTTCTGTTTGAGATATAACTATCATGTCATCCACATAGACCTCAATTTCGTGATGTATCATGTCGTGAAATAGAGCTACCATGGCACGCTGATAGGTTGCCCCATCATTCTTCAGTCCGAACGACATCACCTTGTAGCAAAATGTCCCCCATTGTGTGATAAAGGTTGTCTTCTCCATGTCCTCAGGTGCCATTTTGATTTGGTTGT
Source organism: Vicia faba (assembly GCA_948472305.1). NCBI lineage: Eukaryota > Viridiplantae > Streptophyta > Magnoliopsida > Fabales > Fabaceae > Vicia > Vicia faba. The sequence continues at coordinate 1,030,150,343 of OX451737.1, forward strand.
AACCTGAGAAACCGTCCATGAAGGAAAACACTTTATGTTGTGCAGTATTGTCAACTAGGATGTCAATGTGGGTAAGTGGGAAATCATCCTTAGGGCTTTCCCTATTCAAATCTCGGTAGTCCACGCACATTCTTACCTTTCCGTCCTTTTTGGGCACGGGGACAACATTGGAAACCCATTGAGGATAGGAGGTGACGACCAAGAATCCAGCATTAAATTGCTTCATGAATTCAGCTTTAATCTTCTCTGACATATCTGGTCGCATGCGACATAACTTTTTTTTTACTTGTGGGAAATCCTTTTTTGTAGGTAGACTATGCACCACAATATCTGCTTCAAGTCCTGACATGTCTTCATACGACCAGGCAAAGACCTTAACATACTCGTGTAGCAACTGAATTAGACGCTCCTTGACACTGGGTTCCAGATTGGCACCCATCTTGACTTCTCTTTTGTCTTCCTTGGTACCTAGGTTGATTGTATCCACGGGTTCCTCGTGAGGCTAAATGGTTTTCTCTTCTTGTAGTAGTAATCTGGAAAGTTCCTCTGGTACTTCACAATCTTCCTCACCTTCGTCTTCGGCTTGGTAGATTAGGTTTTCAGAGTCATAGAAGGTCATAGCAGAATCGTTACCCACAGGATCCCGAATGGATGTAGACCTGCAGTGTGAGTGGGTGTAAGGGTATAACTATCTTTGAATGAAATGAAAATGTAAAAAAGAAAAACAATGAGCACAAAGTTTGTATGCAAAGCATCCATGATTCATTGATATCACATGGAAATGAGATAATAACCCTTACAAATGGACAATTGCGCCTCAGGTAAGACACAAGGTTTTAAGAGTTTGAATTGTTTTAATATTACAGATCCAACAAAATGTAAAGACAAATTACTGTGGGATAAAAGTGATCGGGATAAAATCTCTAGCCTCCCAATTGTTGAGCCCTCCATTGACAGTTGGGAAGATCCAATCCTCCAAGTTGCAACCATCTTCATCATCCTCTACTGCATTGACTTCACAGTTGCTGATCTTCAGGGGTGGTCCTCCAGCACGAGCGCGGAATACAGCCTTCTGAGCACTTGAAGTGAAACCCAGGCCAAATTTGCAAGACTTGTATGCGATATCTTGGAGTTTCCCCCAGATAGTGCACCCACCTTCTTCTATCACTGCCTTTTCATACTTCAAAGATGACATTCTGAGTGGAGGCCTTGTGATTTTTGGAACAGCCCTGGTTACTGCCACATCTTTCGGGACTTCCTCAAAGTGTTGGAATGGAGTTTCAATAAATTCACCATCTAACTCCACATATCTGAAGGAATTGAGATGGTTGATCATATACTCTTCTTCTCCATGAACGGTGATAATCTTCCCTTGGATCAGATACTTCAGCATTTGGTGCAACGTAGAAGTGACAACGCCAGCATTGTGAATCCACGGTCTGCCTAGCAAGCAGGAATATGAGGGGCGGATATCCATTACATAAAAACTTGAATCAAATGTTTGGGTTACAACTTTTATGGGGATATCCACTTCCCCATGCACCATCCTTTTTGAGCCGTCAAAGGCCCTCACTACTATGTTGCTTGGTTTCAATGTCAATCCCTCACAGTCAAGCCTATTAAGAGCCCTGTTAGGCAATACATTCAGAGATGAGCCAGTGTCCACCAAAGCATGAGCCAAGGTGGTGCCCATACATTCAACTGAGACGTGCAATGCCTCATTATGCTTCCTTACTCTTGGCGTTAAATCAGCATCCGAAAAACCTAGACCATTATCTGTAGTCAAGCTGGCTATGTAGTCTTGGAACTGATCGACAGATGTTTCTTGGGGTACATGGATAGTTTTCATGAATTTTACCAGGGATTTTGCATGCGCCTCAGAACATAGTAGTAAAGCTAGCATGGAGATTTTAGATGGAGTTTGCCCCAGTTTCTCAACTACATCGTAGTCGCTTCTTTTTATGATCTTTAGAATTTCCTCCATCTCTTTCCAGAAGGTCTCAAGGATAGCCAATGATTGTGCCTTCGTCCGGACGGGCTCAATCATAATACTTTTACCTCGAGTCTCAGTTAACTCGGCAGCAGGAATGTCACTAGGAGTGATAACAAAGATTGTAATAGCTTTGTCAGTTGCAGTATTGGTGGAGATGATTGTAGGACTGGGGATAGCCTTTGGAGGAGCAATAACAACATGAATGATTACGGGTCCATAAACTTCTTTTGGGGGAGCAATTTCTGGAGAGAATATTCTTCCGCTTCGGGTAATCTTGCTAGTCCCTGCAATATTACTGATATCAGAGTTATTTTTCTCGGAACTTGAATCTTCGGCAACTGGCCAATCTTTCTTGATAATGTGGTAGTAGACATCCCCTCCATAATTCCATGGTACGGTTTTGTCTAACGATTACGGGACTGGTCCAACAATTGTAATTATCAAAGGAGTTTCTTTTGGAACTGATGTAATTCTAACGGGTCTTTTGGTGGAGACCCTGGAAGAATCAACGGAAATGGTTAAGATAGAAACATCATTATAAGAAACAGGTGAAACATAAGTCTTTTCAAACAAAATTTCCTTGTTATCTATTAGGCATTGAACGCCTGCTTTCAACAAAGGACAACTAGTTGGTGAGGACAAACATAAATGACAACTTTCATCACAGCCTGGGAATACACTGGGATTTAATAAGTTATCTTTGATAGTCAGGAGTGGAATCATAAGGTCATCAACTAAAGTAACAAAAATATCTTCCTCAATGGGGTTGGTATTATGGCCATGTTTGGGCATAGGGGCAGAAATGACATTTGGATTTTTGGGCACATCGAATTCAATCTCCTTGGCTTTAATGAGGTCTTGTACTTTGTTCTTCAGCGTCCAACAGTTGTTAGTGTCATGGCCGAGACTCTCAGAGTGGTATGCAGAGCGGGCATTAGGATGATAGTGAGGAGATGTTGTGTTAGGATTCTTAGGAGCTTCTTTCAAGGTCACTAGGTTGGATCTCAATAGATGTGGAAATACCTGAGATAAGGTCATATTAATTCTGGTGAATTATCTTACTGGTCTTTCCATCCTTGGTTGGTTGTTTCTTTGTTGATCAGGTGCAGGTTTAGGAATCATAACAGCCCCTACCATTGGACAATGTTCGGCCCTATCTTGATTTCTCTGAGGATAAACAGCAACCACTTCTTTCTTTCCGATAAATGGCTTCCTTATAGCAGCAGATGATGTATCTTTTTGAATCTTTCCACTTTTTATCCCGGCTTCTACCCTCTCTCCGATCAATATCAGTTCAGTAAAACCTGCTGATGAACTCCCAATTAGGTGATTGAAGAAGGGACCAAACAAGTCTCCCAAAAACATGTCTACTAATTCTCTTTCAGATATGGGAGGTTGAACTCTTCCAGCCAAGTCTCTCCATTTTTGCGCATAATCTTTGAAGCCATCACTTGAAACCACGGCCATACTCTGGAGTTGAGTATGGGTTGACACAAGATCAATATTGTATTAGTATTGTTTGTAAAAGGCTGCAACAAGATCTTCCCATTTATGAACATTGAATCTTTCTAATTGATAAAACCAATCAAGTTGAGTTCCAGACAAACTGTCTTGGAAGAAGTGTACCCATAAATCTTTGTCAGTGGTATGGGGCTGGATTTTCCTTACATAAGACTGGAGATGCATTTTAGGACATGAAACTCCGTCATATTTGGCGAACATAGGTGCTTTGAATTTTGGAGGAATGACAATTCCCGATACTAACCCCAAATCCTCAAAGTCCAAGCCAGGCACTTTTTGGATTTCCATTGCACTCAAACGCTCTTCTAGATGTTTATACTTGTCATCAGCTGGACGATATTGTTCTTCAGAATAGTCTTCTTCTTCCTCTTCCTCTTCTGATTCCGACTGGACAATTGTTTCCTTGCCCTTCCCATCTTGGTTGTCTTTCTCACCAGATGTTGTTGCAAAGTCTAGGGCTCTTCTTGTCTGCCCTTGGAACCTTCTTCCCATGTTTAGAACTCCGACTATCTTCCTTGTCTTCTTTTTCTTATCCTCAGCCAGCAAAGTCTTCAACTCTTCTTGTCCTTTGGCTAGGGTCAAGAACAACTATTGAAACTGTGCATTCTGAGCTTTGAGGTCCTTCACCGTTTGCTCGAGATCCATCTTACTGAAATTAACAGTAGAGAGATGAGGAGACTTGTTGCAAGAAACCTGCTTATGTTATAATGAATGATAAATGCATATGCAATGTTTTCAAGCATTTTAAGATTCAAATTTGTTTTAGACAAAAAGGAAACACACGTCATATTAATAGATTAAAGCTTGAGTACATCAATACCTTCTTGAGAAAAATAATACAAAAACTCTAAGATAAAAAGGTAGTACATATCCTCCTTGGTGCAATGTAGGTATTCAGAGTTTGTTCCTCATGAAATAGCCTAGTGAGTTCCAAAACCTTCTTCTCGCTTGCGTAGAATTGGGCTTCGAAGGTATCTCGCTCCCCCTTGAGTTGTATCCAATCCCTTTGTAGGTCTTCAAGAGAGGTAGGCATGTCAGGATGTAGGATAGTATATGGAACATCTCCCTCTATGACAGGCTCAATGATTATCGGGAGAATGGAGGGGTAAGGCATCATAAGACTCTGAGCACGAGTTCGTACCCATTTGAGGTAAGGCTCAAGAGGGATGGAATTCTTGTGCCCTAAAGTCTTGCTATCTACCTTGTTCAACATCCTCCAAGCTCGGATAAATATCTGGAGAAGACCTTGATCGTCGTTGTCGAAGTCAAATACCAAACCTTGAATCAGCATCTCGTGCGGACCATCCCTTCGGGCGTAACCAAACTATCTTAAAGCTAAGCAGGGGTTGTAGGTGATTCCTCCCCTAATGCCAAGTAAAGGGACATTAGGAAATTCCCCACAACAATCGACAATAGTAACATTCTCTATGGATAGGAAGCACCAATGAATGTATGAATGTTTGAGCGTCATCAACCTTTGTGACCACCTTGAACCTTGATCATTCTTTAATACAGATTGGGGAAGATGTGAAATAAACCATCTTGCCAAGAGTGGAGTGCAACACATATGGACACCTCTTTTCCTCATTGTGCGAGTGTGAAAAGAGTGTAGGATATCCCCTAGCAATGTAGGCACCGGGTTGCGAGATATAAAGATTTTGACAGCGTTCACATCTAGAGGAGTATTCTTATCTGTTGGATTTACCTGTTACCGATCGTGTTCCTTTTACTGGTTTGGAGGGTGAGCCAAAACCACACAAGATTGCTGCTTTGATCCATCTGGGGAAGTCTGAGATGGAAGCCCATATGACTACTAAAGGAGGGATTAGAGGATTACCAGCCCAGTTCTTAATGGAAAAAGCTCGTTACTTTGCCAGGATGAAGAGTAAAGTCGCTTTCGAGGCCATCTTTGCTTTACTTGCTTATGGGTTGTTTTTATTTCCTAATGTGGATAAGTTTGTTGACGTTAATGCTATCAGGATCTTCATGATTGGAAACCCAGTTCCTACATTGTTGGGTGATTCTTATTACTCTATTCATCTTCGTAATTCTTATCATGGGAGATGCTTATCTGTTGCACGCCTTTTTTGTACCAGTGGTTTATCTCTCATATGCCTCAGTCTGATGCTTTTTGGGATGTCAGGAAGGAACCCCAATGGGCTCCTAATATCATGGCACTTACTCACTCAAATATTGATTGGTATCATCGAGCTTACCAGGATGTAGAGATTGTTAACAGTTGTGGTAGTTTCCCCAATGTACCTCTTCTTGGTACAAAGGGAGGAATTAATTATAACCATGTTCTTGCACGACGATAACTTTGTTATCCGATGAGGGATAAACCAAATAGTATTCATTTGAGTAGTTTCTTTCTGAAGGAGGGAGAAGACCATGAGGAAGCTAGGAAATAGATTGCGAAGGCCTGGCGTCACATTCATAAGAAGAGTAGGAAATATTTGGGACCAAGAGGGGTTGTTTCTTTGGACCCTTATTATCAGTGGGTCCAAACGAGAGCTATTTAGTTGAATATGTCATATTCTCGGGAAACACCTATGCATGATTTGTTTGTGAAGACCACTTCTCCCTTATTGGATGATATAGAAGAGCTACAACTTGCTTTGGTCAGGATGCAACATGAAAAGGATTCTTGGAAGAATAAGTGCCAAACTTTAGAGATTTCCTATAGAGCAAACTTGAAGGAGAAAGACGACTTGATTGAGATCTTTTAGAGTCGAGCGGTAGAGACCATGGAGAGGAAAGGAGATTTGTTTTCTCTTAAGCCTCAGTCAGATGTTAGTTGCTCACTTCCCAATTCAGGTGATTGGAAGGAGGTGGCCACTAGATATGCTGAAGAAAACCAGAGGTCAAAGGCTCAGATTACCAGACTTACAGGGAAGCGCCAACGTATAGAGTGATCTCCGTCAGCTTTACTTCTTAGGGTTTTAGACTTTATTTTCATCTTGTACTTGGGATTGTTGAGACTTGTAACCTATTTTGAAGTTATTATAATAAAAAATTTCATTATTTGAAATGTGTTATTACTTTGATATTTTCAATGTGTCTATAAATCTTTAAGTCCCTTGAAATATTAATAAATATAAATCATGTGCACCACATATCATACATCATATTGCACATATTTCTTGCATTTATTATGCATATCAAGGTGTCTTACCAAGCTTCTTTACTTCGTTCAACAAGCTGTCTCACCACTACAATACTCGGGCTAATTGCAGAAGGAATATGGACAACTTAGAACAAGAGAATCGCGAGCTGCGTGAGGAGGTTTATGCTTTAAAGGCGGGCATGGCCAATCTTACTGCTCTTATGGAATCACTGGTGGCTGCTCAGAACCAGCCACTGAGTTTTCAACCTCAACCAACATTGGCTACCACTGAAGCTCCTGTTGTTCCTGTGTCTGCTACTCTAGCAGTTGTTCAGAATCGCATGCCTCAAAGTTATCCATGGGGAATGCTAGAGAACTTTGCGCCTGAAAGTTTCAATCTTGGTCCTCAAGAAGCTCCAGTTGTTTAGACTACTGTTACTATTGAACCTCTTGTGGTGCATGCTGCTCCTGTTGCACCTCATTCAGTGGATATGGTCCCATTTGCTTAGGATGATATGTGTCGTCCTTTTCCTCCACCAAGTGAAGACTTAAGTCTTTATGACAGAATGGATGATTTTCAAGATCAGTTTGACACGATACAGAGGGAGATGAAGGCCCTCAGGGGAAAAGAGTTATTCGGGCAGAACGTGAATGAATTATGCTTGGTCCCAAATGTTAAGATACCTGCAAAGTATAAAGTCCCAAAGTTCGAGAAGTACAAGGGAAACACTTTCCCTTGTGCTCATCTGGTGATGTATGTAAGGAGAATGTCCACCCATACTGATGATCAACGTCTGCTGATTCACTTTTTTCAGGATAATTTGTTCGGTGCGGCGCTGAAGTGGTATATGAGTTTGGATAGCGTCAATATCCATACTTTCAATAACTTGGGAGAAGCATTTATCAGACAATACAAATACAATGTGGACATGGAGCCTGATCATGATCAACTCAGGGCCATGGTTCAGAAAGACAGGAAATCATTCAAAGAATATGCACATAGATGGCGTGAGGTAGCCGCCTAAGTGATTCCTCCCATGGAAGAGAAGGAGATGACTAAGATTTTCTTGAAGACTCTGGGTGCTTTCTACTAGGAAAGGATGGTAGAAAGTGCGCCAAGTGACTTTACTGAAATGGTAAGCATGGGTATCCGTTTAGATTTGGATGTAAGAGAGGGCCGTTTAACGAAGAGTGAAGGTTCTTGAAGTGCGAAGTGTTAGAACATAGTTTGATTCTACAACCCTTAATTAGAGTTTTGATGATAACAAAATACAAAGAATAAATAAATCCAAAGATATATACAAAGAACAAAAATGCTACTTAAAATTATGTTTTGTATATGCAGAAGTTCTGATGAAATCAGCTTCAGAATGGAATCAGCATCAGAAGATCAGCAATATGTGCTACACGCTGAAGCTACCAGATTATACGCTGAAGTTTGATGACCAGAATCTGCGCCTAAAAAAATATACTCTGACTCTGATCAAAGACATCTTTACCAAGTCATCAACACTCTGAAGCGTTATCAACAGTTACAGCAAAGAAGACTCTGAAGCGTTACTGGTTATTCAAGATAGAATTAAATGCTAACGGCTTTCTCCAGACAAGATCTTCTTCAAAAGGAAAGTGCATTATTATCATTAAACTTGATTTATGGACAACGTCTCATGCTTTCCTATATAAACAAGTATGCTTGTGAAAAGAAGCACGTACGTACGCACTCAACAATTTGCAAAGCTATCCAAACCACGCATATTCAAAGCTTTAGCAAATTCATTTTATTCCAAGCTTAATTTGTGTAATTATCACAGTTGTGATATATTGTTTTGTAAGAAAACGTTAACACACTCTTGTTCAATTATTTGTAAAAGATTTCCTTGAGATAAACCGGTCTATGGTTATATTCAAGAAGACTTTAACAGTTGTTAGCTGTTGTAATCCTTTGAGAATAGTGGATTAAAACCTTGTTGGAGAGAGGCGAAATCACCTTGACGGGTGGACTGGAGTAGTTTGAGATCAAACGAACCAGGATAAAAATACTGTGTTGTTAAGCCTTTTGATTTAATTTTTTCAATTTAACCCCCCCTTCTTGTGTTTTTCACATCTTCAATTGGTATCAGAGCGCCTGGTTCTGAGCTTTAACACTTAACCGTGTCAGTACAAGATCCAGCGTTAGAAAAACTCAATGGCAGGACCAAGTCAAAACATCAGCAATGACAACAATGAAGAAAGGGACAGATTTAGTGGCAAACCTCCAGTATTTGATGGAGAAAACTTTGACTACTGGAAAGACAAAATTGAGAGTTTCTTTCTGACCCATGATGCTGATCTGTGGGACATGGTGACTGATGGATACATGTACCTAGTGGATGGACGTGGTCAGAAGATTGACAAAAAAATGATGTCTGATCAGCAAAAGCGTGAGTTCAGAAATCATCACAAGGCCATAACAATTCTTCTCAGCGCCATCTCATATTCAGAATATAAGAAAATATCAAACAGAGAAACTGCCAAGAATATGTTTGATTCTCTGAGAATGACGCATGAAGGCAACATTCAAGTTAAAGAAACAAAAGTCCTTGCGCTTATTCAGAAGTATGAGGCATTCAAGTTGGAAGATAGTGAATCAATAGAAGCTATGTTTTCAAGATTCCAAATTCTTGTTGCTGGTCTAAAAGTTCTTGACAAATAATATTCCACTGCTGATCACGTTAAGAAGATCATCAGAAGCTTGCCAAAACAGTGGAGGCCAATGGTCACAGCGCTTAAGCTAGCCAAGGATCTCAACAAAATCTCTCTGGAGGAACTTGTTAGCTCCCTCAGAAGTCACGAGATAGAGCTAGAAGCAGATGAACCTCAAAAGCAAGGTAAGCCATTAGCTTTAAAATCTAACAGAAAATCTGACTCCAATGTTTTGCAGGCTGTGGAAGAACCTCTTATGGATCCTCATCAGAAGAAGACGAATTGTCTCTCCTCTCCAGAAGGGTTAACCAACTGTGGAAACAGAGGCAAAGAAAGTTCAGGAATCCCAGAAGATCAGAAAATCAGAATGAATCTTCCTCCAGATACAGAAAGTCAAAATCCTCCTCTTGACACAGAAGATCTGAAGGCTCTTCAGGATACAGAAAGCCAAACAACAAAGACATTATCTGCTATGAGTGTAACGAGCAAGGGCACTACAAAAGTGATTGCCCAAAGCATCAGAAGGAGAAGCCCAAAAAGAAGATTGGCAAGGAAAAGAGGAAAAGTCTCATGGCTACATGGGATGATTCTGACACATCTGAAGCTGACTCAGAATCAGATGATGAAAGAGCAAACATAGCTATCATGGCAAACGTCTCTGAAGATAACGAATCTTCTGGTTCAGACTCAGAATCAGATACAAAAGAGGTATTCCCTAACTTTACTATAAAATTTACTAAGGCTGAACTAGCTGAAAGCCTTAATGAAATTCTGGAAAGGTATCAGCAGATCAGAGTCAAATTCAGAAACCTGAAAAGGAATCTTGCTTCTGACTCTGATAAGACTGAGAGTCTCAGATTGGAGAATTCTGAGTTAAAAGACAAAATTTCAAAATTAGAAAACCAATTGCAAAACTCTCAGAAGGAAACAATCCCTGAAACTCCCAGCAATGCTGATGAGATCATCAAAGAGTATGATCACAACTTTCAGAAGTTTCTGGCTAAAAACATAGACAGAAGCAAAATGGCTTCAATGATCTATGGAGTTAGCAGAAATGACAGAAAAGGGATAGGATATCAAGGTAAGGTTCCTACACCAAAAAATGCCATGGATTTAGTTATAAAACGTACTCCACTTGATTCACACTTTATATATGGGCACACACATGACATAAAATATACAAGTAGTGAATACTCTGTCAAACCAAAATTCAACCAAAGTTTTGGTAAAACTAACAAATTAGGACCCAAGAAAATGTGGGTACCTAAGGATAAAATAATACATGTGGCAGATATCTTTAGCAGAAAAGCAAAGACACCAGTCATGGTACCTGGACTCTGGCTGCTCACGACACATGACGGGAAGAAGGCATATGTTCCAAAGCCTGGAACTTAAGCCTGGAGGCCACGTAGGCTTTGGAGGCAATCAGAGGGGAACGATCATTGGCTCTGGAACAGTAGGTAATGGAAATATTCCCTCTATAAGTAATGTTTTATTAGTTGATGGATTAATGCATAACCTGTTATCCATAAGTCAATTAAGTGATAACGGTTATGATATAATCTTCAATCAAAATTCATGCAAAGCTGTTAGTCAGAAAGATGGGACTATCCTATTTAATGTAAAGAGGAAAAACAACATTTAGAAAATCAAACTTTCTGAACTGAAATGTCAGAATCTAAAATGTCTTCTGTCTGTTAACAACGAGCAATGTATCTGGCACAGAAGATTCGGACATGTTAGTATGAGAAGAATATCTCAGATTAACAAACTCAATCTTGTCAGAGGACTTCCTAACTTGAAGTTCAATTCAGATGCTCTGTGTGAAGCATATCAGAAAGGCAAGTTTGCAAAAACCTGCTTTCAAATCCAAAAACGTTGTTTCCACCTCTAAGCCATTAGAACTTCTGCACATTGACTTATTTGGACCAGTAAAAACTGCTTCAGTCAGTGGCAAGAAGTATGGGTTAGTAATCGTAGATGACTATAACAGATGGACATGGGTAAAGTTCGTAAGGCACAAGGACGAGTCACACTCTGTGTTTGTTACCTTCTGCAACCAAGATCAAAATGAAAAAGATCTTAGAATCGTCAAAGTCAGAAGTGATCATGGTGGAGAATTTGAAAATAAAGATTTTGAATTATTCTTTAATGAAAAAGGCATTATGCATGATTTCTCTTGTCCTAGAACTCCCCAGCGAAATGGAGTTGTAGAACGAAAGAACAGAACATTGCAAGAAATGGCCAGAACCATGATCAACGAGACTAACGTTGCTAAGATCTTCTAGGCAGAAGCAATAAACACATCATGTTACATTCAGAATAGAATCTCCATAAGACTTATTCTGGAAAAGACTCCATATGAATTGTGGAAGAACAGAAAGCCCAACATTTCCTATTTTCACCCATTTGGATGTACATGTTTTATTTTGAACACAAAAAATTATTTAAACAAGTTTGACTCTAAAGCACAAAAGTGTATTATGTTAGGATACTCTGAACGCTCAAGAGGGTACAAAGTATACAATACAGAAACACAGATTGTTGAAGAGTCAATCAGTGTTCGGTTTGATGATAAGCTTAACTCTCAAAAGTCAAAGCAGAATGAATTCCTTGCAGGTATGGAAGTTGAACTCACAGGTACTGAAGACAACTCATCAAAGGCTCTCAACAGAGACACTCCCTCAACATCAGAAAGAGTCACTGCAAGCAACCTAGCACCTTCTGTTGATCAACTCTAGAAAATACCATCCAGAAGTAGCATTGATCACCCAGAAGAAACAATCTTAAGTAGGAAGGAAGATCCAATCAAAACAAGATCTACCTTCAGAAACTCTGAAGAATCCCTCATGGGACTGGTTTCTCTGATTGAACCAACAACAATTGATGAAGCACTTCTGGACAATGACTGGATTCTGGCAATGCAAGAGGAGCTAAATCAATTCACCAGAAATGACGTATGGGATCTGGTTCCAAAACCAAAAGGATTCAACGTCATTGGCACAAAATGGGTGTTTAGAAACAAACTGAACGAACAAGGTGAAGTCATCAGAAATAAAGCACGACTGGTAGCACAAGGTTATAGTCAGCAAGAGGGGATAGACTATACAGAAACCTTTTCTCCAGTCGCCAGGTTAGAATCTATCAGACTTTTAATTTCTTTTGCTGTTAATAAAGGCATCACTCTGTATCAGATGGAAGTCAAGAGTGCATTCTTAAACGGCTATATAGAAGAAGAGGTATATGTGCACCAACCCCCAGGTTTTGAAAGTTCCAAAAATCCAGAATATGTTTTCAAACTAAAGAAGTCACTCTATGGTCTGAAACAAGCTCCCAGAGCTTGGTATGAAAGACTAAGTAACTTCCTGTTAGAAAAGGAATTCACCACAGGGAAATTGGACACAACCTTGTTCTGTAAGACAGTTAAGAATGACACCTTAGTATGTCAGATTTATGTTGATGACATCATATTTGGATCCACTAAACCCTCTCTAGGAAGAGAGTTTGCTAAATGTATGCAGGCAGAATTTGAGATGAGCCTAATGGGGGAACTAAAATTCTTTCTGGGCATTCAGATTAATCAAACTCCAGAAGGTACTTACATTCATCAGAGCAAATATGTCAGAGAACTTCTGAAGAAATTTGATCTCTCAGAATGTAAGCCCTCAAGGATTCCAATGCATCCCACGTGCATTCTAGAAAAAGAAGAGGTAAGTAAAAATGTAGAACAGAAGGTCTACAGAGGTATGATTGGTTCTCTTATCTATCTGACGGATTCAAGGCCTGACATTCTATTCAGCGTTTGCATTTGTGCTAGATTCCAATCAGATCCTAGAGAATCTCACTTAACAGCAGTTAAGCGAATTTTCAAGTATATGAAAGGTACTGCTAATCTTGGTTTGTTTTATAGAAAATCAAGTGATTACAGCCTAGTAGGATACTGTGATGCTGATTTTGCTGGAGACAAAGTAGAACGTAAAAGCACTTCTGGAAGCTGACAGTTTCTGGGAGAAAATCTGATCTCATGGTCCAGCAAAAGACAATCCATAATAGCTCTATCAATAGCAGAAGCTGAATACATAGCAGCAACTGGATGCAGCACGCAAATGCTCTGGATGAAAAGTCAACTTGAGGACTTCAATATATTTGAGAGTAACATCCCTATCCTCTGTGACAATACTTCTGCTATTTGTCTCAGTAAAAATCCTATTTTGCATTCTAGGGCTAACCATATAGAAATAAAACATCATTTTATTAGGGACTATATTCAGAAAGGGATTCTCAATTTAAAATTCATTGACACAGACCATCAATGGGCTGATGTCTTTACAAAACCTCTTTCTGAAGATAGGTTTAACTTCATTCTGAAACATCTCAGCATGAAGCTTTGCCCAGAATAAACTGTTTTATTTACATATCTTAATCTTCAGAATTTTTTTGTTATTTTCTGTGAACTGCTGATCAACCTGCCTTCAGATTTTTAGAAGTACAAATTGCATCAGAATCTATCCATGAAGATCTGAGCGTTTCATTTCAAGGATAGAAGTGTACTGTTCACGTAAGCAAGCAGTTGTCATCCATTCATCAACTACCTTCTGAGGCTGAACACGCGTTCATTTTTCTGAAAGGTCAAAAGCGCTGATTGGATGCATTGAGACACATGTCATGGGTAACTGTTCCAATATCTTTCTGAATCCCCCAAAATCAGCTGTCATTAATGCTTATAATCATTACAATTTATTTCTCTCTCTTGCAGTTTACGCTTTCAAAATCTATTTAAACACATTTCTCACTCTTTACACTCTTTCACTTTCACTTTCTCTACAATCTAATTGTTTTCAGTTTGCATCTCTCAAAAACCCTTTCACTTTCTTCTCAATTTTTTTGTGTGAACATGGCTTCCTCAAGCATCCCAAATTCTAATACTCAGAGAACAGAATCAACAGAAAAATATGAAGAACCGTTCAGAACTCTCCTCACGCCCATTGACAACCTAGAAGTACTCTCAGAATTGATTGTGGACTTTGAAAGTCTTCAAGAAAATGGGTTCAATCTTTCTGAAGAAGTAAAGGCTCAAGGATGGAACAGGTATTTTGACCGTCTGCTAGGTCCAACGTTCCCAATCCTTGTGAAGGTATTTTGGATTCATGCTTCATCCTCCAACCATCAAGTTACTTCATATGTAATGGGGAAAAAGATAGTTATTACTGAAGACCTTATAGCAAGATTGATAGGCTACAGTGGTGGTGGCGTAAGGTGTATAGACATGGCTGAAAGATGTGTTGATGTCGCTTCAATTGCTAGAGAAATTTTGACTCTAGGTCTTCCCTTCAGCAAGATAAGGGATCTGAAGGACCATCACAGAATATGGGCTAAGACTATTCTTGGATGCATAAACCACAGGAAGCCAACCAGCTCTCTTGACTACATCAATATTGATCAGCAATTTCTGATCTACTTCATTTCCCAGAAGACCAAGGTGAATCTGGCTCATTTGTTGTTCAATCATCTAAGGACGAGTGTTAAGGAGACTAGAGAAGATTAGCGCACTAAAAGGGATTGGATACCCCTTGGAAGGCTCATATCATATATTCTGACAGAGAATAGGCTGATAAAGCATCTAACAGAAGCACAGGAAATCAGCTCTTTAGAGGCAAATGCTGGAAAGCCTTTGAATACGAAGAATCTGAAGAAGATGAAGATTATTGAGAACATCAAGAAGGAACCCAGTGTTACTTCTTTTGCAACAATCACCAGCAGAAGAATCCCTCTGGATGATTTTCCCATGTTCTCAGAAATTGATTCCAAGCCTGATATCATCGTCAGATATTTGGATGCATGCAAGGCAGATGGCACTGCACCAGGGTTAAACATCCAGTACTTGCAACAGGCGGCTCAAGAAGTTGTGCTGAAGAAGCACAAGAAAAGCAAGGCAGCAAAAGGATCATCTCACCGGACTCCCAAAGCTACTAAAAAGAGAGGTAATCCTTCTTCTATAACTGTTTTAGATTCAGTATCTTTATCAACATCTGAACTAATTCCTACCCAATCAGAAATTCCTACCCCACAAACATTTGATGATTTTGACATTGGGTTTGACCCCTCAGAAACTTTAACTCTTAGAGAATCTCACTCCCTACCTATCAATCCAATTATTGAAACAACTCAACCAGAACTTGCAAAAGTTCTGTCAGATATTGAAACCTTTGACCAGAATATTTCTGCTCCCATACCAGAAAATCCAAACTCTGAAACCATTTCAGAAGCACCTCAACCAGAAATTCCCCACTCTCCACAACCAGAAATACCACAACCTTCATCTCCTCAAGCAGATATTCATCCACCTTCTCCACAACCTGAACAATCACAACAAGAAGTTCAAACTTCTGAGGTCCAACCTTCTGAATCCTATGAACCAGAATCTCATAACGTTCAATCTAACCAAACAGATGATTCTGATACCATTCCCATTCCTGGAATCACTGAACCTCTTGCCATCCGTATGCCCCTGACAATTCTGGATATTCCCCAAATTCCCTCTTCACTAGAATCAACTCCACCAAATTCCCCAACTAGTCCAATAATTATACCAGACTCTCCCACTCCCTCACCAAAGAACAATCCAGATGACAATACCAAAACTGTCATTGATTTAACTGTTTTTGAACGTCTTGCTGCCATAACCCACAAAACAACCATTCCAAAACCAAAACCATCTGAACCCACACCAGATGTTGGTACTAGTTTATTGATGTTTGAAACAGAAATGCAGAATTGGATAACCTCCATGAAGTAAGCTAGTCTTGAGATGATTAATTCTGCTGCCTCAGATTATCTTTGGACAAGTTTCAGAAAATGGTTAAGTTCTGAAACTCATAAGATGCAAGAACAGAGCTACGGACAAGTTTAACAGAATTTCAGCAATCTGCTAAAGGTAATTGAAGACCAAGTTCTGAGCCAACTACTCAAGGAAGAAGTTCTCCCTCTGGACAATGCTCCCTGGTCAAAATATCGTCCAACAGACAAAGTTCAACCAGAGTCAGAAGATCTCATTCTGACTGATACTCCAGAGCAGATGATTCCTGCAGAAGAACTGGTTCAAAAAGATGACGTCGCAGAATTCTCTGAGAAGCATCCAGTTACTGAAGATTCTCAAGCTTCCTCCTATGAAAGGCAGACTCTGGAAGAATTGAAGAGATCCGATATTATTATGCAGGAAAGGATGGATAAATATGATGTCAAAATTTCGGAAATCAAGAGCATGTTAAGCAAACAAGAGGAAACCAACATCCAGATCAAGGGCTTGTTGGAAGCTTTGTCCACGCGCCTTCCTCCTCCATCTTAGATTTTCCTTGTCTATAAAATCTATTTATCTGTAATATTTTCTACATTGCTACTGTTTTGAACTTTTTATCGTTGCTTCTGATTTTAATATAATCCTTTTTGGCTCTGATTATATGTTCTTTTTGATAACTGACAAAAAGGGGGAGAAAGAATAAGATATTTTCAATGACGGATTACTGAGACATAAGTCTCAAACATTCTGATCTACTTAATTTCTTCTGAAAAGCTTGAACATGTACAAAACTCTGATGAAAGACGTAGTCAAATTCTGATGCTCAAGGACTCAAAGAATTTAAAGGAAGTAATCAAATCAAGGGTAGTTTTTCTTCTTAATTCTACTTTTTATTCTTTATTCTTTAATTGAAAATTTTGGTTTTTGTCATCATCAAAAAGGGGGAGATTGTTAGAATATAGTTTGATTCTACAACCCTTAATTAGAGTTTTGATGATAACAAAATACAAAGAATAAATAAACCCAAAGATATATACAAAGAACAAAAATGCTACTTAAAATTATGTTTTGTATATGCAGAAGTTTTGATGGAATCAGCATCAAAAGATCAGCAATATGTGCTACACGCTGAAGTTACCAGATTATACGCTGAAGTTTGATGACCAGAATCTGTGCCTAAACAAATATACTCTGACTCTGATAAAAGAAATCTTTACCAAGTCATCAACACTCTAAAGCGTTATCAACAGTTACAGCAAAGAAGACTCTGAAGCGTTACTGGTTATTCAAGACAAAATTAAATGCTAACGGATTTCTCCAGACAAGATCTTCTTCAAAAGGAAAGTGCATTATTATCATTAAACTTGATTTTTTGACAACGTCTCATGCTTGCCTATATAAACAAGTCTGCTTGTGAAAAGAAGCACGTACGTACACACTCAACAATTTGCAAAGCTATCCAAACCACACATATTCAAAGCTTTAGCAAATTCATTTTATTGCAAGCTTAATTTGTGTAATTATCACAGTTGTGATATATGGTTTTGTAAGAAAACGTTAACACAGTCTTGTTCAATTATTTGTAAAAGATTTCCTTGAGATAAACCGGTTTGTGGTTATACCCAAGAAGACTTTAACAGTTGTTAAAGTAGCTGTTGTAATCCTTTGCGAATAGTGGATTAAGACCTCGTTGGAGAGAGGCGAAATCACCTTGACGGGTGGACTGGAGTAGTTTGAGATCAAACAAACTAGGATAAAAATACTGTGTTGTTAAGCCTTTTGATTTAAGTTTTTCAATTCAACCCCCCCTTCTTTTGTTTTTCACATCTTCACGAAGAAGCCATCTTATGGGCTTACCAAGAAGAAGGAAGGGGATACAAATGTTTTCATACAAGAAAGGAGAGTTAATCCTCCTAGAAGAAATTATCAACGTCATCAGTAAGTTTCCTCAGTTACCCTGGTTGTTGGTATAACTCCAACCACCGTTGCTTATCAGAGACCATCCCAGTAGGGGAATAAAGGGTATAATCAGAGAAGGGAGAGTTATGACCCTATCCCTATTAGTTATATAAAATTACTCTCGATGTTAATTCAGAAGAAGTTGGTTCAGACCCGATGACCTCCCGTTGTACCATTACTATTTCCTTGGTATTATAAAGCAAACCAAACATGTGCTTTTCATCAGGGAGAACCAGGACATAATGTTGAGAATTGCTATCCTTTAAAGACTGAGGTGCAGAAATTGGTGAAGTCTGGTATTCTATCTTTCAAAGATGTGGGCCCTAGTGTGAAAGAAAATCCTCTACCCAAGCATGGAGGATAAAACGCTATGAACATGGTGGCCGGTTGTCCTGGTGACTTCCGAATTTTTTATGTTAATCTGGTTAGAGGAGATTTGGTGAAAATGCATGCAGACCTCTGTGAATTTAGCTAATATACGCATGATCATGCCGGATGTGCTATTTGCAGTACAAACATACATGGTTGTGATAAGATAAAGGCTGATTTGCAGAAGATGATGGATGAGGGCCTCATCCACATAATCAGGCATAGGGAAGAGTATGAAGAGGAAGTGAGCATGGTTTCTGGATGTCCTGGAGAGTTCTGAGTTTTTGATGTGGACTATATGAATGGGGATATTGTACAATTGCATGCTACTTTCTGCCACATGGCTGGTCAGGTGGAACATCAGTATGGATCTTGCTGAATTTGCTGCCTGGACTCCCGAGGATGTTCAATCGTGAGGAAAGATGTTAAGTTATTGTTGGATAATGGAACCATCAAGGTTACAGGTCAAAGGGGTGATTACCATGAATTTGATATGATTGAGGTTTGTTTGGTTGAAGAAGAGTAGGATGATGAGTATGCCTCTTCAAATGAGTTTTTCTCCTCGGATGAAGATTTGTTTTCTAGAGATGACTCCATAATGACTGATTGTGTTGAAGAAGGGGTAAACGTCATTGTGCCTTGTTTTGGTGTACCCGCCCATTTTGAAGTTGAGTATCATAGCAAGCCGGCTATTACTCCATTGGTTATTAGTTTACTAGGTCATGTCCCCTACAAGTCAGATAAGGCTGTACCCTACAAATATAATGCTACAATCTTAGAGGATGGTGTGGAAGTTCTCATCCAGCCAATGCCTAATGTTGGAGATATTACTGAGACTAGCAGAGTGACCTACAGTGGTCGTGTGTTTGCACTAGTTGTTTGTGGAGATGTTAGTACTGGAAAGAAAATCATTGAAAATATTGAACCCAGGAAGGCTACAAGTGAATCTAGTGGAGCTACACTAGAAAAGGATGTGGATGATATTTTGAAGATAATTAAGATGAGCGACTACAAAATTGTAGATCAGCTACTGCAGAATCCTTCAAAAATATCTAACTTGGCTTTATTGATGAACTCCTCTGCTCACAGAGAATCTTTGATGAGGGTATTGGACCAAGCTTTCATGGAGAGTGACATGCCTGTAGACCAATTCAGCAGCGTAGTGGGGAATATTACGTCATGTAATAACCTGAGTTTCTGCGATGATGAATTGCCAGATGAAGGAAGGAATCACAACTTGGCCCTCCACATCTCTATGAACTACAAGAATGACTCACTATCCAATGTGTTGATTGATAATGCGTCCTCTTTGAATGTTATACCAAGGAGTACACTTATGAAGTTGAAATATCAAGGAATGCCCATGCGCCCAAGTGGAATTATTGTGAAAGCTTTTGATGGATCAAGGAAATCTGTTTTTGGTGAAGTGGACTTGCCTATCCATATAGGACCACATTTTTTCCAGATTACTTTCAAGGTCATGGATATTGTACCCGCTTATAGCTGCTTACTGGGATGGCCTTGGATACATGAGGCAGGGGCTGTCACTTCAACTTTACACCAAAAGCTGAAGTTTATACGTGAAGGAAAAGTGGTGATTATAAATGGAGAACATGAATTATTGATATCTCCTTTTTCCTCTTTCAGCATTGTGGAGGAAGATGAAGCTGCTGTTGGAACTCAATTCCAAGCTTTATCCGTTGATAACATAAGGGGAAATGAGAATTCCATGGTTTCACTTAAGGATGCGCACAAGTTGTGCATAATGGTCATAATGAGGTATGGGTACAAATTGTGGATCCACCTGTAAACAAGAACAGAGTTGGCTTGGGGTTCTCTTTGAAGAATGACAAATGTAAGAGCATGAAGCCGAAGTCTGCTGAAGGCAAGTATCAAGACATCTTCCGTAGCGGGGGTTATCTTTATCCAACTATTTCCGGGATTAATGCCATTGCAGAAGATGAAGCAGAGCAAGAATTGCCAAATTACGTGACGAATGAAGTTAGGGTTCAGAACTGGATCACCATTGACGTTCCCTCTTGCATACATGTTTCAAAGTAATTTGTCTTGTTAATCTTTTTTTGAAGCTTTCACTATACCCAAGGTGAAAGTATTGATATTGTATGGGCTCATTGTTTGCTTTGATTTTTAAAATCAATAATAAAAGTTGTCTTTGTTTCTCAAATTGTGTCTTTATTTTTTGCTTTTCATGGAAAATGGTAATTAGAAAAAAAACCTTTTAAAATAAATAATAACTGAAATTTAATCTGCATGATCACGTGTTATATGTGTCAGTTTCTAAAAACAATCATAAATCATATATGCAGATTAATTAAAAATCCCGTTGAATACAATGACCCTGCACCCTCTCCTAACTTTGAATGTCCTGTGTATGTAGCCGAAGAAGAAGACTATGATGATATTCTGGAAGAGGTCTCATGGTTGCTTGAGCACGAGGAGAATTCCATTTAGCCATATAAAGAGCCATTGGAAGTAATCAATTTGGGCTCAGAAGAAGATCCGAAGGATGTCAAGATTGGAGCATTACTGCATCCTGATGTGAAGAGCAGGTTGATTGAGTTGCTGAAAGGATATGTGGACATTTTTTCTTGGTCTTACCAAGATATGCCTGGTCTAGATACAGATATTTAGAGCACCATTTGCCGTTGAAGCCAGAGTGTCCTCCAATCAAACAGAAGTTGTGAAGAACTCACCCAGATATGGCAGTAAAGATCAAAGTGGAAGTTCTAAAGCAAATTAATGGCGGTTTTCTTATGACATAAGTGTACCTGAAATGGATTCCCAATATTGTCCCAGTACCGAAGAAATACGGAAAAGTTTGCATGTGCGTAGATTACAGAGATCTAAATAAAGCTAGTCCAAAAGATGATTTTCCATTGCCACACATTGATATGTTAGTGGATAGCACAACAAAATTCAAAGTTTTCTCGTTCATGGACGGATTTTCCGGGTATAATCAAATAAGAATGGCTCTAGAGGACATGGAAAAAACAACGTTTATCACACCCTGGGGAACATTCCTTTACAGAGTGATGCCCTTCGGGTTGAAGAACGCCGGTGCAACGTACCAGAGGGCTATGACATCCCTTTTCCATGATCTGATGCACAAAGAAATCGAGGTATATGTTGATGATATGATTTCTAAATCCCAGACTGAAGAACGACATGTAGAAGATTTGTTGAAGTTGTTTCAGCATTTGGAGAAGTATCGTCTCCGCTTGAATCCAAATAAATATACCTTCGGTGTTCGATCAGGGGAATTGTTGGGTTTCATTGTTATCCATAAAGGAATTAAAGTTGACCCTAATAAAGTCAAAGCAATTCAAGAGATGCCAGCGCCAAGAACTGAAAAGCAAGTCAAAGGGTTCATCGGGCGTTTGAATTATATTTCCAGATTCATTTCTCACATCACTGCTACATGTGAACCGATCTTTAAGTTGTTAAGTAAATATCAAGGTTGTGTATGGAAGGATGACTGCCAAAGGGAATTTGAAAGTATTAAAGGATATCTTCATTAACCTCCTATCTTGCTCCCTCCTGTTGAAGGAAGACCTGTGATTATGTATCTGACAATGTTAGATAATTTCATGGGTTGTATTATGGGACAACAAGATGAAACAGGGAAGAAAGAGTATGCCATTTATTATCCCAATAAAAAGTTTACTGATTATGAGTCGCGGTATTCCATGCTGGAAAAGACATGTTATGCTCTGTCCTGGGCGGCAAAACATTTGTGGCAGTATATATTGAATCACGCTACTTGATTGATCTCCAAAATGGATCCAATCAAGTACATTTTTGAAAAGCTTGCTCTTACTGGGAGAATTTCCCGCTGGAAGATGCTGTTATCTGAATATGATATCGAATACCACACTCAAAAAGCTATTAAGCGCAGCGTGTTGGCATATTATCTTGCTCACCAACCAGTTGTGATTATCAGTCAGTGAAGTATGATTTTCCTGATGAGGATGTGATGTTTCTGAAAGTGAAAGAATGTGATAAACCATTGCATGAAGAAGTTCCTGATCCTGAATCTCGCTGGAGTATGATATTTGATGGAGCTGTGAATGCTTACGATAAAGGAATTGTTGTTGTGATTGTCACTCCACATGGATCACACATTCCTTTTACTGCAAGGTTGACATTGGATTGTACTAATACTATGGTAGAATATGAGGCGTGCATCATGGGTCTCGAGGAATCTATTGATCTCAGAACTAAAATTTTAGATGTGTATGGCGATTCAGCTTTGGTAATAAATCAGATTAAAGGAGAATGGGATACTCGTCACCCCAGCTTGATCCCTTACAAATATTATGCTAGAAGATTGTTACCCTTCTTTAATAAAGTTGAATTCCATCACATTCCTAGAGATGAAAATCAAATGGCGGATGCTCTAGAAACTCTGGCTTCTATGTATCAAGTAAATACTTGGAATGATATACCTCGAATTATGGTTCAGAGACTGGATAGGCCCGCTCATGTGTTTACAACAGAGGAGGTAGCAGATGAGAAACCTTGGTACTATGATATCACGATTTTTCTTCAAACTTAGGAATACCCGATTGGTGCATCGAATAAAGATAGAAAGATTTTGAGAAGATTGGCAGGCAGTTTCTTCCTCAGTGAAAATGTGTTGTACAATAGAAATTATGCCATGGTCTTGCTCAGATGCATGGATAGACACGAAGAAGACATGTTTATGCATGGGATTTATGAAGGTTCATTTGGCACTCATGCCAAAGGACATTCGATGGCTAAAAAGATGCTAAGGGAAGGTTACTATTGGCTGATAATGGAATCTGATTGTTATAAATTTGCAAAGAAGTGTCATAAATGCCAGATTTATGTGGACAAGGTTCATGTGCCTCCGACACTTTTCAATGTGATCTCTTCCCCATGGCCTTTCTCTATGCGGGGTATTGACATGATTGGGATGATAGAACCTAAAGCTTCGAATGGACACCATTTTATCTTGGTAGCGATTGATTACTTTACCAAATGGGTGGAAGCAGCTTCATATGCTAATTTTACTAAGCCGGTGGTTGTGCGCTTCATTAAGAATAATCTTATATGTCGGTATGGTGTGCCGAGAAGAATTATCACCGACAACGGCTCGAATCTGAACAATAAGATAATGACAGAACTTTGTGAAGAATTCAAGATTATCCATCATAATTCATCTCCTTACAGGCCGAAGATGCATGGGGCTGTTGAAGCTTCTAATAAGAATATCAAGAAGATCATCCAGAAGATTGTTGTTACTTATAAATATTGGCATTAAATTCTCCCTTTTGCTTTACAGGGATATCAGACATCTGTCTGCACTTCAACACGAGGAACCCCGTTCTCCCTTGTGTCTGGAATGAAAGAGGTGCTCCCAATCGAGGTTGAGATTCCCTCTTTGCGTGTGATAATGGAAACTAAGTTGTCAGAAGATGAATGGGTCCAGAACAAGTTTGACCAATTTAATTTGATCGAAGAGAAGAGAATGATGACTTTGTGTCATGGGCAGTTATATCAGAAGAGAATGAAGAAATATTTTGATAAGAAGGTCAAGCCTCGTGAATTCAGAGAAGGCGACCTCGTGCTCAAAAAGATCATATCTTTTAACGTTGATTCTAGGGGCAAGTGGACTCCCAATTTTAAAGGCCCATATGTTGTCAAGAAAGCCTTCTTTGGCGGTGCATTAATTCTTGAAACTATGGATGGAAAGGAGTTCCCACGTCCCATGAATGATGATGCAGTGAAGAAATACTTCGCCTAAAGAGATAAAAGAATAGTTCGCTAAGTTGAAAACCCAAAAGGGAGGCTTAGAAAAAAAAGATCGTCTCAGTAGGCCGAAAACCCGAATGGGAGGTCTAAGCAAAAATTAGAGACATAAACAGAATAAATTTCCCGCTAAGTTAAAAACCCGCAAGGGCAGATTAGGCAAAAGTTAGGGACTATCTTGGCGAGTAACTACATCAGAAAGACTTGATCATTGAAGCAACAATCTTCTTGGATCCTCATCATACTTCAACGGAAGATGCTGCTCAGGATTTCAAAAGTTATTAGAGGGGATAGTTGTCATTGTATCTCAATGTATATATTCCATTATATATTACCATTTTCCGAACTTTGTAATCATCCATGGAGTCTCGCCATTCGCATACTACCATTCTATTAATGAAATTTGAGCTTTTACCCAATTCTTTGTATTTCTTATTTTATTTAGCTTGCAAAGACTCCATTTATTATTGATAATAATTTTCAAAGCGAAAAGATTAAATACAAAAATTGATCTTCAAAAAGAATTTACAATTTGCTTTTACTTTAGATTTTGTGATGCAAGAGAAAAACAAAAGTGGTGATCCCAGGAATGGACGAACTCCAGTTGTTTTGAGAAGTTTTTGATTCCCCCAGGAAGGTTTAATCAGGATGTTTTCGCTGTATTGGGTTTATGACTCCAGTGTCCCCAGTCAAATCTTGGTTCATTTTTCTTCTTTTCTGAGTTTGCATGATATGAAGACTCAATCCAAGATTTCTCTAGTGAAGGTTTCACTTGTTTGATAGAAGTTCTTTCTTCCCAGAGAAGTTGGTATAATAATTACTCTCGAAGAACATGTGTCTCTGGTTTCTCCAGTGAATAACATATATTGGTTTCCCTTTGAGAATGTGGTGTTGACCTCCCCAATGAAGTAAGCACGAAATCTCCATTTAATGTCTCGATGATGGGGCATTATATGCCTTAGTGAAGTTTGTATGTTTTTCCTCCTTCAAAATGGGCCTGAATTCCCCAGTGAATGTTTTGATGATTTGGTGTCCATCTGCTTTACTTGAAATTAGTTTTGCAATCTCTAGTAGAAGTGTTACATTTGAAAACATTTATTTCCCCGTTGAAGTCTGAGTGCTACTCCTTGGTGAAGCCTGGAGAAGGATGTTATATCCCGGTATTTGTACTGTTTCGTCACTATACTATGTTTCTCCCCAGTAAAGTTAAGCCAGGCAGTAGGACTTTATTTCCTCAGTTGGTGTTTATTTCTTCTTTTGGGATGATCGTCTTGGATGTGATTTGGACGAGTGTGGTGGGCGCTCGAGTCGGTTTTGTTTGTGTGTTCCCAATGTTATATATCTGTTTTGTCAGCATATACATGATAACACTCATATATTCATACATACGTCGTGCATATTTAAATTTAGCAAATCATTGTTCATTCGCACTCATTAATATTTTATGGACATATTGCCCTGTTTTGCAGGGTTGTGTTATCCTCTCTCCGATAGAGTGTCAGTCCTAAGCAGAAAGTGTATATTCTTTCAACTTCCCCACTGAGTTATCGCTCGTGAAAGATTTTTGCCTTAGCCTTCCTACACAACTCTTTGTCTGGATAGATTGGGTTTCCCACTTGAGTTTATTTCTCAAAGGAGGTATTTTCGTAGATCATTTTACTCCAGTTTATTTCTGGATTGAATCTCTGTTTCCCAACAATATTATTACTTTGGATGCCTAAAAGCTTCGAGTTTCGGTTTGAGAATATGCATTTATTTTGAACGAGAAGACTTTATCTCATCAGAAGGAATATGTTGGCATTTCCCCAGGAAGCCACTTTGTTTTCCCCAGGAAGCAATGACATTTCCCCAGGAAGTCATTTTACAATTCTCCACAACAGTAAGTAGCAGGTCTCTTTATTTGAGACAACTTATATATTACCCTTTCCAGGTGGAGTGTCTTGGTTAAAGAAGAATTTGAGACCCATTCTAGGTGAAATGCCAGAATATTGGGAAAAACTTGTTATATTTTTGCTACCTTCAGTTAACGTTGGTAGTTCATCGTCAGTGAACGATGATTCTATGATATTTTTCTTTCTACCTTTAATGAAATTTGGTAGGTCACCTTCAGTGAAAGTTGGTGATTGTTATCTTTTTTCCACCCTCAGTTAACGTTAGTAGTTCATCATAACTTAACAACGATGCTATGATATATTCCCTTTCTACCTTCAGTGAAAGTTGGTGATTGTCATCTTTTTGCTACCTTCAGTGAACGTTGGTAGTTCATCGTCAATGAACAGCGATGTTAAGATATTATATTATCTTTCTACCTTCAGTGAAAGTTGGTAGGTCACCTTCAATGAACGTCGGTGATTGTTATCTTTTTTCTACCTTCAGCGAACGTTGGTAGTTCATCATTAGTGAACGGCAATGTTATGATATTATATTTTCTCTCTACCTTCAGTGACAGTTGGTAGGTCACCTTCAATGAAAGTTGGTGATTTTTATCTTTTTGCTACCCTCAGTGAACCTTGGTAGTTCATCGTCAGTGAACGGAAGTGCTATATTCTCTTTCTACCTTCAGTGAAAGTTGGTAGGTCACCTTTAGTGAACGTCAGTGATTGTTATCTTTTTGCTACCTTCAGTGAACGTTGGTAGTTCATCGTCAATGAACGGGGATGTTATGATATTTTATTTTCTCTCTACCTTCATTGAAAGTTGGTAGGTCACCTTCAGTGAAAGTTGGTGATTGTTATCTTTTTTCTACCCTCAGTGAATGTTGGTAGTTCATCGTCAATGAACAGAGGTGCTATGATATATTTTCTCACTACCTTAAGTGAAAGTTGGTAGGTCACCTTCAATTAAAGTTTGTGATTGTTATCTTTTTGCTACCCTTAGTAAACGTTGGTAGTTCATCGTCAGTGAACGGCGATGTTATGATATTTTCTTCTCTCTACCTTCAGTGAACGTTGGTAGCTCCCCATCAGTGAATGTCGATGATTTCTCCTCTCTACCTTTAGTGAACATTGGTAGTTTCACCTTTAGTAAAAGCTGGTGTATTGTTTGAACTTTTTACCATACTTTATGAGTCAGGTCTTTTGATCCACCAGTGATTTATTTTCCTGGTCGGGTTTTTTCTTTTGCTTCTTTTGTTATATCCCCAGTGGTGTTTTGCATCCCTTTGATTCTGTTCATATGCATTCATAAGCATTGCATGGCATCTTAAGGACAAAAATAGGGTTTGTTTTATATTTAAGTATCTTCGATCGTGTCAACACGAAGGATATTAACCTTCGTATCTCCGAATAGAAGAAACTTAAATAAGGGCAGCTGTTGTACCCCAATTTTTGCCCCTAAGATCCCTTCATCATACCATTTTGATTCAATCACAACAATATCACATTAGGGCTTGTGGTTCTTCTCCCTATCTTTAGCTTTTCTATTTGAGGAATCACCAAGCACCTTGATTTGTTTTATTTTGTTATCATGAAAATTTTGTCTTGACTTTCCTTATAATTAATAAAATACAATGTTGGTTTGTCTTACTTGTTGATAATGTTGGTAAAAGCAATGTGGTTTAGCAAGTTGATCCATGAGTTCATGAGTTTATTTCCATGCCCTAGTAAATAAAGCTTGAGAAATTCAAACCTCACCATTGAAGTTGTTTTTGAAGGGATGAAATGGCAAGGATTATTTTGGTTCACTACATTTCCAATTTATCAAGATTGATTCAAAAGTACAAGGGGTTGATTAAAGAAGTTGTCTTGGTTGGACAAGGATTTGTTCCCATTGGTCACAAGTGCATATTTCTATAAATTCCCAAGATATGGAAGTGGTTTTGGTGGCTATGAATTCTCATTTTCATCCTCAATAAATTCTATTTACAAAGCAAGAGTGTTTGTACAAGAAGGTGGTTCAAAATTGTCAAGGTTCTTCAAAGCATTTTCTTGATCTAGGAGCTAGGGTTTTGAACTTCAAAGAAGTATATCTTGCTCATCTTTTGGTATTTTGGAGTGATTCAAAATACATCCTTCTCTTAAAAGGGTTATTAACAAATCACTTCAAAAGTTTCAAGAATTTTTAATGTGGAAGAAACTTAATGATGAAGAAAGATTACAAGTACTCCAGATGAACCCCAAATTTCTCATGTGTGACTTCAAATGATCATAACATGGTAAATTTTTATCACCTTAATCCCACTCTTTTTCCATAATAATCTTGAGGATGTGAAATTTATTCCTTCTTTTATATGAAAAGTGAGAAAATGGATGGAAGATTCCCTAAGGATACAAAAGATTATAGGTCATTTCATGATTTTTTTGCCAACTTAAAAAATTCACAACTCTCTCAATTTTTGGAGATTTTGAATGTTTCAAGTTTCAAAGTGTCATTTATGAGGTCTATTTCATGCCATATTTTTTGGTAAAGAGCAAATTCCAAGTGGAAGACCATGTTTGGATGCAAAACATTATAGGTCACTTTTGAAGAAAATTTTGAAATATTTCTAAGTATGGAAAGTCCACCCTTTTTCTCCAACTTTGACTCAATGCAACTTTCAGCTCAAGCATCCATTTGATTCCATTATTTTTCCATTGCAAAGCTTGTAACATCATCTTTCTAAAGCATCAAGAATCATGCCCTAAGACCCCTTGAGATGAGAATACCATTGATTTGAACTTGGTAACTTGAAACTGAAGTTTCTTCAAAAGTCAAAATATAAAATCATTGATTTAGCTTCTAAACACTTTGTTTCTGCGCGTTTTTTCCTCTAAACATGTCTAGTGAACTTCCTGAAGTGATTAGCATAGCAAAACGCGCATTTTGGATGAGTTTTGATCAAATTAGAAGTCACACTTTTCTTGTTTGCAACTTCACACGATTTCCCTCCAAACTTCATCATTTCACACGCTTGGACATTCCATTTGATTCCCTATAAATAGAGAGTCATCCCTCATTCATTTTCTCAGGCTTGGATAGCCAGAATCACCCTTCCAAACTTGTTTGATAACTCAAATTTCTGCAACTTCGAAATCTGTGTTCAATCCTTTTTCAATCCAATTTTTCTATCAATTTACCTTCCTTGATCTTCCCTGAATCTAACCATACTATTACCTTCAAGAATCGTGCCCTATATTGCTCCATAGAAGTTAAGTTTCAGATCTCAGCAACTTAACTTCAATAGGTAGATTTCTCCATCAATTCGTCAAAACTTTGATATCATTGTGATGCTCTCATTGCCCTGGTTCTAGTTGCAACACTTACTTTTATCTGGAAACGTGTTTTGACCATGAAATTTCAAATCCCTTTTCAAAACATTTCTTCCAAATTGCTTGAGCTACAATTTATATAAATTTGTCGCGAAGGTGTGGTTGTCTTCGTCTTGAAGAGACGAAACGAAAGGCATAGGTCTGAGCTTATGATTTTACAGTTTGAGAGACGTGCAATTCACGTTGGCTGGAGGTTGAAGATGACCAACGTGTTATCTTCCAACCGATGAAGGCACGCCATCTGTTTTTTTTAAAATCTAATTTAATTAATGATTCAGTGCTTTATTCACTAATGACCATGATATGCACAGCGCGCCAGATCTCTTGGATTTGATTACTAACACGTTTTGACTCTCATCCAATGGTCCACATATTTTTAACTTTATTTTTCTTTTCTGATTTTTATATTTAATTGCTTTAAATTTCAAAAAATCATAGAAAATATATTTTTAGTCCAAAAAATCTGGAAACAATTATGAAAAATATTTTTGATTTTTCTCTTTCTGATTTTTATTTTTTCACAATTTTATTGTGTTTTGATATTTTTTTATAAATTTTCACTTTATTTGAATTGTTTTAAATGTCTAAAAAGACTTTTATGCATTTTTAAAATTTGAAAAAATTATGGAATGATCCAATGATATTGTGACAAATATTGGTGACCTCATTTATTTTTTATTTCTGACTGTTATTTTTTATTATTTTTGGTTTATTTTACTTATTTCTTTTAATTTTAAAAATAATTTCTGAGTTAAAAAAATTACCAAAAATTTTATAAAATTATTTTTGTTCACTTCTGATTTTTCTATGGTCTTACTTTTTATTTCTTGATTAATTTGAACATAGGTGATATTTTTCTCTTTTATTTCTATTTTAAAACATTTTAAAACCTTTTTAATGTATATACTAAATGCAATATTATTTTGTGATTATTTTCTGGCTGATCTTGGGTTGAATTTTTTATTATGAACTTTGTTAACATCATTGGATCCATGGTGTTAAGTTTAACTCATAAAAATGGATGAATGATTTTAATAATAGTTTAATTGAAATTTAATTCAAATGTGGTTTGTATGTTATTTCCCACCCCTCTTCATCTTATCTCTTTCTTATTGCACTAAGTGTTATTGGAGCATGATCTCTATATCATGTCTCAAAACAAATGGTGCATAGATTGCTATTGACCAGCCTCAAAATAGGTGCGACTTCTACATAAGTCCACCTACGATTGCTTAACATAGCGCTAAATTTTGTCCCTATTCGAATAAATGATCATTCTTGGCCCAAACCTATATTTGCAAGCCCAAGTATGTTAATTTGATCTCTTTGATCCAATAACCTTGAGATTCATTGTGTGGAGGCTTTGGTTCTACCAATCCTCTAATGGATCAATAACACTTTTGGTCAACGTGGATCACTTAAACATCGTCGATCATTAAATGGTAATTTTGAGGATTCCAAATGAATGATATACTTGAAAAAAAAGCAAATGAAACTTGTTGTGTGGAGGCTTTGATTCTACCAATCCTCTAATGAGTTTCAAATGCAAGTTTCAAGATGGTCATCCAACTAACCACTAATTATTAAATTGTTTTTACTTAATGCCTTTATTTTTTATGCTTTATGTACCATTTACTTTAAGCATTACATTTTATGTCATTTTTATTTTTCTCACTTGAGCTTTTCTTTTCTCTTCTAAGACACCTAATAATCAACATGAATCATAAAAACCTTTAATGATACTTGGACTATTTGGATAATATCCTTGGCATTATGGAGCATTGGACTTCTTGGACTTAGGATTAGAAACCTTGGCCTATGTTGGAGACCTTGTGAACTTAATTGTTATTTTGTCTAGAGTTCTTGAGGTTTTCCTCAAAACATTGTGTTATTTGCTTGTTTTGTATGCAGGTTATTATTATTACATTATTTATCTGTAATTTGGAATTCACCCGTATACAACCGTTACTCTGCCCAAGTTTTGTGAAGACTTAATCCACTGTAAGTTTGGTTCTCTCAAGTTTGGTTCTATCTTGACTCATAATGTCAAGTATTGGCTTCTTGTCGGTTAGATGGTTCCTATCCCTAGATTTTATCTTATGCTTTAGGATAGTCTCTTCTTCTCCTCCCATCTTCTTTAATTTCAAAAATCTTTTTCCTCCTTTTGAAAATTCTTCTTGTTTTTAAACTTGAACCACTTTCATAATAAACTTTGACTTAGGTCCATGAATTTTCAAAACCTTTTCATAAATAAACTTCAATCAACTTAATAATATCTTGACATTTTTAAGAAAAGACTAAAAGTCAATCAATCTCATTTCAAACCATTTTGCCACTTTGGCTTTTATTTTAAAACCTTTCTCAAATGATTAGACTCTTGTCAATCCTTGTAGTGATGCAAACAACTATACTTCTACAATATATAGTTAAGAGAGATATTTTACACTTGGGTGTTGAGTGAGGCATTGTTGATTTTAAAATCCAGGCCATATCCTCCACTTTGAGATGATGCAAATTCTCCTTTCTCATGAATGTGGGTAGTAAGTATGTTTTCCATACGAATAATGATGATGATGTCTTATATTATAAAATCAATTAACATACTTGTGTTTTAAAATTTTTAAAGAGGAACTATGTGTACTCTGATCCCCTATTGCACGAAAGGTGGTACATAGGCACTAAAGGTTCGCAACCGTGGCGGGTGCAAAAAATCATAAAAATATATTTATTTTCTCACCTCCACCATCTATGTTTATACAACATTTTATAGCCAAAATATACATATTTTACAAAGAGGTTCCTACAGAGTACCGTAGATGTTTAGGGTGCTAATACCTTCCCTTTGCATAACCAACGCCCTACCTTGAATCTTTCCCCGTCTTTTTGAGTTACTCGCTCTTTTCCTATTTCTTTGGAAACAATAAAGCACGATGACGATTTTTTTTGATCTGTATAAGTCTAGTCAATCTAATGGCTTTGTATTAAACATTTCTACCCCTACACCTGGCTTGTTACAGGTATTAATCTGGAACTGTTGAAAATTGTTGATGATAGTTATCTGTTGTTTGATCTTTCTTGAAAAGGTAAAGAGTTAGCTGTATGCAATGTCATGATGTATGAAATGCATGGCATAATGATGTTCTCAAAATAAATGAGATTATGTTGTATGCACTTATCATGCATGAGATGTTGTTGGAATGTAATTTTGTCTTGGAAAATAAATCCTTGACAAGTGCTGGGGAGTTTTGGGAAGCTGAATCCTGGAATGCTGTTGCAGATGTGGAGTATGTGGATCTTAGAACTTTGTTTAGAATTTTCCCGCTGGGGATTCCTGTTTTTGTTGTTTTGAAGAGAACTCCACTTGGGGATGTTGATTTTTCTTGAGAAGAAAACTATGTGGAGAATGTTGATTTCTGCTTGGGGAAAAGAGTTCAGGAGTTTTAGTTGTCTGTTTCTCTACTGTGGAGATATCTCTTGATAGAAGAGAAAGGAAGTTAAATCCTTGTTGGGGACAAAGAAATTAACTATTATCTTGTTGTCTCCCAGGTCTTGCAGCAACTCACTGGGGATTGTAGAGCAGTCTACTGGGGAAGAGGAGTTGTGGTCCCTTGATTTATGATAGTCTGAGAGGAAAATTCAAGCTGGGGAATCTTGCCATTTATTGGGGAAATAAACCCTGTCACCAATCTGTTGGAGAGGTGTTTTCTTTTGGCAGAACTCCTCGAGGATTCATGAGATTAACTTAGTTGGGGAGAAGTTTTAAGAGATTGAAACTCTGGCTGGGGATCACCCTATGAAAAGGACTTTGTGGGAGATTTGTCACTGACCCTAGTAGCAAGTGTTTATAGTATTACCAGGAGATGTTTACCCGATCGTACGTAACCTTTTAATAGAATTCACGTTTAGTGCCCCGAGTGATTCAGATACAGGCCTGCCCGTGGTTATTCAGCATTTCTTAGGAGATTTCTTGGAATCTTGACTTCATTGCCCCCAGACAAATTGGATAGTGACATGTCATGTCCCCTTGTTTATAGGGGATTCGTCATTGGAAGTGTCATCCCATTTCAAGTGATTTTGTCCACTGAGAGAGTTTTTGTACGCTGGATATTCGTCCTGTGAATTTCTATGCTGTCAAACAATTAGCCATATGCAAACAATGATATTCAAATAATGCAAAGTTTATGCTTGTCTTGAAGTTTTTAGAATGCAGTTTTAGCTGATAAAAGAATTTTTGTAAGAATGTGAATTCAAACTCGGGATTTAGAGTAAGCCTTACAGGAGTCAGGATACCTTTGGTAATAGAATGCTTTTGAACTAACCCATGCTTCAATTAGGACTTTGAAAGGTTGTATCATAGTCTGGTTCACGGTTTAAGAAACAAAGGATAAGGCTTAAAGTGTATTTGTACCCGCTCGTTCTTCGTGATGTTCTCCAGTCCTA
This sequence comes from Vicia faba, assembly GCA_948472305.1. Taxonomy (NCBI): domain Eukaryota; kingdom Viridiplantae; phylum Streptophyta; class Magnoliopsida; order Fabales; family Fabaceae; genus Vicia; species Vicia faba. The sequence goes on from OX451737.1 coordinate 1,030,184,248, forward strand.
AACTCAGTCAATTGTGCATTTGAACTCTTATTGAGTCTGAAATGACGTTTAGGTGATGGTTCAGACAAATTAAGTTTGTTGGAAGGTAGTCATTTTTTGCAACACTTTTCATGTTATCAAGGATTTGTAGTGACCTCTTTTTGATTCATTATCCCTGATTTTTGCCTGAATGTTCTTGTTTTGAGATTATGGTCAGCGGGATGCCCCAGTTTTTCTCTGAAGTCTCCATCGTAGGTTTTGACTTAGTGGGATTTTCTTTTTGAGAGATAATAACTACCTATGTGATAGGGAACCATCGCCGTCTTTTGATTCCAGAGGAATGTTTTTGATGTCATTCGTTGTATACGAAGTGAAAGTTTACGACTGAATGCACATTTGAATTAACTGAGAGACTACACTGCCCCATGTTTTGATTAACGGTTTCAATTTGTGTAAAAAATCAAACTCCTACTTCTTTGGCTCAAAGGGGTTGACTATGGATTATCCTCCTTATAACTCTCGTGTTTAGGAAATGAAACAAATGTTTGTACATCATCAGCAAGGTCTGTCCAAAAGCATAATGTATGAGATTATGGCATTGTTTTCGTCATCCTCCCTCTAAAGGCTTGTAACTTTTAGAAAGAGTTGAATGTCATAAAGGAATTAAAAAGAATATTTTAAATATAATGAAAACAAATAGATTAATTCAAGACAAACATATGCAATGCATTAATGAAAAAAGTTTGACATTAATAGATAAGTGTTTGAACAACAAAAGAGATTACAATTGAAAATTCAAAATAAAACTGGAACGCTCAATTATTTGGCATGGGAGCGGAGATCATGTTGGGAGTCTCTGGAGGATCTAACTCGATCTCCTTGGCGTCAATCATGTTTTGAATCTTGTATTTCAGCACCCAACAATCGGTAGTATAATGCCCAGAACTGCCGGAATGATATGCATATATTGTATCAGGATTGTAGTTAGGAGAAGAAGTTTTAGGGTTTGGATGAAGTCCTATGAACGTAATTAGATTCATCTTCAACAAGTGTTGCAATGCTTGAGACAGTGGCATGTTGATGTCAGTAAACTATCTTTTAGGCTCATCTGGCCTTCGCTGATTTCCCCTTTGTTGTTGTCGCCGCGATGCAGGATCGGAGATCAGGACTGCCCCTACATGTTGGTTGTGGTTGCTCTTGTTATGACCCTTTTGGCCGTACACAGCATTGGACTCTTTCTTCCCATTGTATGGCTTTTTCTGAGTATCAGAGGATGTAGCTCCTTGGATCTTTCCGCTTTTAATGCCAGCTTCGACTCTTTTGCCAGTTAGTATTAGCTCGATTAACCCGTCCGAGGAGCTTCCAATTAGATGACTGAAGAAAGATCACGTCAAAGTTCCCATGAAGATATCAATCAGCTCCCTATAAGTTAAGGGTAGTTGTACTCTGCCTGACAGGTCCCTCCATTTTTGAGCATATTCTTTGAAGCCCTCGTTGGAATGCATGGTCATATTCTACAACTGCACACGAGTTAGTGCAAGATTAATGTTGTATTGATACTTCTTGTAGAAAGCAGCATCTAGATCTTCCTAAGTGTGAATGTGGGAACTCTCCAATTGATAGAACCACTCAAGTTGCATCCTAGGTAAGCTCTCTTGGAAGAAATGGACCCAGAGATTTTGACCAGTGGTGTATGGTTGAATCTTACGGACATAAGATCTCAGATGCATCTTAGGACAAGAGACCCCATCATATTTGGAAAAGGTAAGGATTTTGAACTTTTGTGGGATGATCACTCCAGAAACCAATCCTATTTCTTCAAAGTCCATACCAGTTACTCTCTGGATCTCCATGGCATTGAGACGATCCTCCAGCAATTTGTATTTATCATCAGCGGGAGGATAATGTTCCTCAGAGTAGTCAGCTTCTTCTTCATTAGTCCCCGAGTTGTTATCTTTTTGATGATTATTCCACTCATTTGATGGAGTTGAGAGATCTAGAGCTCTCTTGGCTAGTCCTCTAAGTCTTCTTCCCAAATTCAGGATGCCCACTGGCTTCTTTTTCTTCTTGTCTTTGAGAAGAAAAGTCTTCAGGTCCTCTTGCCCTTTAGCCAAAGTCAAGAACATTTGTTGGAATTGAGAATTTTGTGCTTGAAGATCCTTCACAGTTTGTTCCATATCCTTGTTACTGAAATAAATAGTAGGAAGATAAGGATACTTGTATGGAGAAACCTGTCATGATATGATCCATGGTATGTGGATGCATGTTTTCAATGATCTCGCGGGTTAAACACAAGAAGATGTTAGAAGTTGAATTTTGATCAACAACTTTGATTGGAGAACTTTGTATCAGTGGATGTCCTTCCAAGAGAATCAAGATCACTATGTCAAGTGGTTCATAGCCCTTGACTCAAGTTACCGTGCTTTGTTCTTGATGGCGTTTGATTAGAGAATGAATCCTTTTTCCCCTTGATAGGCTTCTGGTTCAACATGACCCTGCATCATAGGCCCTTCAGATCCTTGAAATGGTTATTGAAAATGCTATGGTATAATGTCATGATGTTACGTACAAGTATGCAAAGCAAGCAAGTTGTTATGTACAAATAGTCATATACACATAAAGCAGACAAGTCCTTAGGTTTAGGCTTCATGGAGTTTGATAGGTAAGTACCCTCTTGAAGTTTAGTTAGCTCAACATGTACTAGTAATAGTAACCAGGTTTTAGAGGATCTCAATATCACTGATCTTTCTTCATCGGACATTGTTTCAGCACAAGCCTCTTTAATGGAGACCGAAATATCCTAAAAGTTTGATCTCAATGAGCGTAGCATCGAGTATCAACCAATATTTGGTCGAAACCAAAGCCAGATATATCACTACTTTCTAATGGACAAGTTGTTCAATTAAGGTTCTAAGGTCAGTTAGTGCTTCATGACACCGCTTAGCGGCCGCGTATTCTCCTTGACTGACTCAAGGGCTATTGGTACCAACAAATGTGTCACACTAATGCAGCTATCGCTTCAACCATGTCGGTATACGCCACACAGTCCCCACGATTTATTGCTACTTACCTAAAAGGTGCCCCAGATCCGGATGTAGGATCTTTAACAATAACCCAAACAAGGACCCAAAAAATGTAAAGCAAGCAAGTCAAATAAAGAAAATTAAGTAAAGGTGATCTAGCCCTAAGGTAACCCCACTTTTAAGTATAGTTCCCCAGCAGAGTCTCCAGTTCTGTAACATGGTGGGACAACTAACTTGGGTGTTTCACGTTTGATCGCAATTGTTGTGGATAGCAAGAGTCGCCACCAACTTTTCTTTTATCCAATAAGGAAAGGTTGAAAAGAACAGGAAAGACCTTTCGAGTTATTCCTTGAGTTTGGGGGGTAGGTTATGAAAAGGGAAGGTGTTAGCACCCATTTCATCTGTAGGTATCTACGGGCTCTTAGTTGCTTGCTAGATCACTTGCTTTTGTTTGAAAATGTGCTTGTGGTGTGGGTTTTGAAAGTATTTAAAAAAAATCATTGTAATGGTTCTTGTTTCTATAAGAACGCGTAAAAAGGTGTTGGTTTTGAAAATAGTTCAAAGAGGTGTTTGTGGAATGTGTTTTTGAAAGTGATTTTGAAAAGTGTCTTTGTAATGATTCTCGTCTCTATAAGAATGCGTACAACGAGCTTTGTCTCTTGAAAATGTTTCAATTTGAAAGTGTTAGTGTATACAATGTTTTTTGTTGTGAGCAAGCGAGCAACTATGAGCAACCTACCTACTCAAAAGGTCTATTGTTCTTTTCCTCCTCCTTTAGATGTTTCTATCTTACCATTGATTTGGTAAGAAGCCCCATCGTTGGATGTGAAGGGACATGCGTGGGTCGTTTGTATAGTCATAGAAGGCAACCTATAAGACGTCTTAGCAATGTCGTTTAAGGACTAGATCGTTTACCGAAAGAAACATTGAGGGTCATCGAGGGACTACGATCTTTTATCGACGGTCTTTGCTAAAACGCCCATATTTGAGGGACATGACTATTTTCTAAGGCAACAAGTGAGATTACCCTAAGGGTGCATGTGTGTGAATAATGTGTTTGATTTGCATGCATTTAGTCTTTGATTAGGTTGTCTACTTGTTGGTTTTATCTTGCCATACATCCTAATTACTAACATTTGTACAAAAGCAATAAAAATGCAGAAAATAAATCCTACACTATTACAACTATATTGAATAGCAAGAAAATGTAAAGACAAAACAAAAATAAAAGGAGAAAAAATGAGCTTTTCGATATAGGAAAAAACACCTTTCGATTCTGCCCTTCTTTGCTTCCTTTGATTTGGGCCTTGAATCAGTAAGGACATGTCTTTCGATTTCACCCCTTTCCTGTTTCTTTCAAGTGGGACTTGGAAGTCAGTGTGGCCATCCTTATGGCTGCTTCTTTTGTTTGAGGCATGGTAGTCAGTATGGACAATCTTCTGGCTGCTTCTTTCAATTGAGCTTAGAAGTTAGCGTGAGAGGAAACCTTTGATTCCTCCTTCTGGCTGCTGCTTTCAACTAGGCCAGGGAATCAGTGTGAACATCTTTCTTTTCTCCCTTCTGGATCCTTCGTTTGGACTATGAAGCAGTAAGGGGGTGAAGCCTGAGGCTTTGTTTTATACTTCCTTCCTCCTGTTTTCCTTCGTTTGGTATTTTAATAGCAACATGGCCTGAGGCCATGCTAGTATTGTCTCATGGCCAGGTTAGTTCTTAAAGCATGTTTAATAAACAAAGAAAATAAGCCATAAGAGTATCAATGGAAACAAACTGAAAAGGTGGAAACGAAAAGAAAAAAATGTCATGTACATGTTTTGAAACGAAAAGCCTAAGGTTTAAGGGGACTTACCTTTCTTGATGTTGGAATACAAGTGTTGGACCTTGAGCTGCTGCCCTGGGTGCCTTTGGGTTCGAAGGGAAGAAATGAAGGTGACGTTTCTAACGCTGGATTCAAAGGTCCAGAAGAGTGGGGGTGGTGCCCGTTATTCCTGGATTCGAAGGAGAAACCAAGCGTAGATTTGTTCCTGGATTCAAAAGGGAAAGGAACAAAGGTATGATCTTTAGATTCTGGGTTTGTGTTTAGTGTTTGGGAATCTTAAGAGTTTAAGAGTTTTGAGAGTTTGATGATTTTGAAGATTCTTTTCCACCACCAAAATGTCTCTGGATGTGTTATCCAACCCCCTTTTAGATGTTATGGAGCCTCTTATTTATAGGCAAAGCTGGCTGAGATTTAGGAGGCAAAACAAAACATTTTGAACAAAATGAGTAAACTGTTTTTTGTAGCTTTCGAGGGGCAGTGTTCGTATTCCATTTTAGTGCAAGAATGAGGCAGTGTTTCAGGACTGCTGTGCAGTAGTTTTGGAGTGTTATGGCCAGTGTATCAGGCCTGAACTTGGCAGCAAGCATCTTTTGATATCTCCACCTTTCGTTTTGACCACCTTCGACCAGATTCTCTTTCAAACAACATTATTTGATTTTCACCCAACAAGTGTCTTTTGAATGGGATATTTTTGTGCATCCTTCGAAGGAGCAAAATGTATGCCCCTTGAATGGGTCACCAAATACGCCTTATGATATGTCTTTCAGGTCCTTCGAATGGGCCATCAAACATGTCCTTCGAATGGGATACCTAGACGTGTCCTTTGAATGGGTCATGTATGTATCTTTGAAAGGGCCAAATATGTGTCCTTCGAATGGACTATGAAATTCTTCGAATGGGCTAGTAAGGTATATCCTTCAAAAGGGACCCCTATGTATTCCCTTCAAATCCACAAATACATGTCCTTTGAAGGGGCCACCAACCATGTGTGTTGAAGGTTGTCAAGGGTGGAATTGAAGCATACTATTTCAAAGGGAAATATTGTCTAGTCGAAGCTAGTGTACACATAGCCAATGCCATGTCGAAGCCTGTATGCAGGAGGTCACTACTTTGTGACTCCAAGCAAGCATACAAGAGGCCATTGCTCAAACGAAGGTTTGCATGAAGAGTCAATGCCATGTCGAAGCCTGCATGCAGAAGGTCACTTCTTTGTGACTCAAGGCAAACATGTAAGGGGCCAATGGTGCAAACGAAGCTTGCGTGCAGGAGGATTCGAAGCAAACTTAGAGGTGAATTTGAAGCATGCATGAAATTTGATTCAAAGCAGGTTTGAAGGTGGATTTGAAGCAGGTTGCTTTGAAGGAAACCAATGCCCCAAACAAAGGATGACTCAAGCTTGCTAGATGCCCAACCGAAGGATATAGATTCGAAGCAAAGTTTCTCTTCTTTGACTTGTCAAAAGACACATTAACATCTACATTTTTTCTTTTCCTTCGACCAGTTGAAGTAACAGCTTGCCATCTTCAAAGAAAATCATTTTCTTCATTTCTTCAAATAGGTGTTTATAACCACACACGCAAGAGAAATATTGAAAAATGAGAGGGCAAATTTTTGGATACAACAGTGTGTTTGAAAATATTTTGAAAATGCAGATGTAAGGCGAACTTTGTAATGGCTTAAGAGTGTATACAAAGCGTTTGTTTGAAAATATTTATTAAAGAGTGTGATTGTGAGAAATGTTTGTTTTGAAAAGTTTGTTAGAAAGCGATTAAAAGTTCTACCCTATTCAAGGTCGTTCTTGTAATTTTCCTTCTCCTTTAGATATAGCTATACGTACCATTAGTTAGTAGGAAGCCCTATCATTGGATGTGAAGGGACAGGTGAGGGTCATCGAAGGCAACTCGTAAGGATGCTTTAGCAATTTTTGTAACAGACTTTCATTGTATTATTCGTAGGAAACTCGAGGGACTAGATTATTTTTAAAAGGCAACGTCGAAAGGGTCACCAAGGGACTATGATCTTTTTGTATGATGACTCGATCGAGGGTCTTTGCTAAGGCATCCCTATGTTCGAGGGACGTGACCGTTTTATTTTCCAAAGGCAACAAGGGAGGTTATGAAGAAGTGAAAAACACAAGAAGGGGGGTTGAATTGTAAAACTTGAAATCAAATGCAGACAACACGTTATTTTTATCCTGGTTCGTTTGATCTCAAACTACTCCAGTCCACCCGTCAAGGTGATTTCGCCTCTCTCCAACGAGGTCTTAATCCACTATATTCAACTGAATATTACAACTGCTTTAACAACTGCTAAAGCCTTCTTGAGTCTAAACCACAGACCGGTTTCTCAAGGAAATTCTTTCTTACAGAAAAGTGAATACTATGTGTGTTGAATGTTTTCTACAAAAACTTTATATCACAACTGTGATAATACACAAAATTAAGCTTATGTGAAACTAGGATGCTATAACTATAGAGAAGCAATTTGAGAGATATAGAAAACTGTATGAGTGAGGATGAAGATGATTTTCTTTATGCGTGTGAAGAGTTGTAGAGCATTAGCCAATTCATTTCTCACAGACTTGTTTATATAGCCTTTGGAAAAGATACGTTGTAGTCAATTATTCCATTTCAATGCCCATTACGTTCTTTCCATATTGAGAAGATCTTTGTCTTGGAATACAACCGTTGGTAATAAAGTGTCTTGAATGCACAGTACCGTTGTCAATTAAGCGTGTCATTGGCTTTGGCTTATTCTGACCCTTCTAGGTGCTGATGTTATTGTTTTGGTCATGATCAGAGTTTAGAGTATGTTATGCGCAGATCTGTTCATTAAGCTTCAGCGTAAGCACATGCTTTGATCTTCTGATGCTGGCATATGATATTTCATCTTCTGATGCTGATGTTGACATTCTTGTGCTGATATCCATCAGAGTTTCTGTAAATGCATAATATAATTTTTAGGCAGCATATATGTCTCATATGAATTATACAATTTATTTAATCTAGAATTTTGTTATCATCAAAACTTTAACTTAGGGTAGTAGATTCAAACTTTGTTCTAACAATCTCCCCCTTTTTGATGATGACAAAAACCAGATATTTTCAATTGAAATTTAAAGAGAAAAAAATCAGAGATAACCAAATAATAAATTTGTATCAGCGATAAACAGAAAGGTATAAAAGATAAGAAGATAGGGAATAAAAAGGTATCAGAGTTATGATCAGAAAAACTCCCCCTGAGTTTATTACTTCCCTTTTAATTCCATGAGTCCTTTAGCATCAGATCTTTATTGAACTTTCTTTGAGCATCAGATCTTTCCTTTACTTAGAGCAGAGCTTCAGTGTATCAGACATAATTAAATTCTTGTACCTGTAAGCTTATGCAGAACAAAGAAACATTCAAATATATCAGAGTGTTAGAATGTTTGAGACTTTTGTCTCAGTAATCCGTTATTGAAAAATATCATTCTTTCTCCCCCTTTTTGTCAGCAATCAAAAAGTGCAAATAATTGAAGTTAAAAATGATCAGTGGAGAAAAACAATTGTATTCAGTTCAGAGCTCAGAAAATATTACAGATAACATGTAAAGAAAACAATGAAAACATCAAGAAACAAAATCTAAGGTTGGGGAGGAAGGCGTGTGAACAGAGCTTCTAGCATGTTCTTAATCTGATCAGTGGTTTCCTTCTGCTGATGCACCATGCTGACTACTGAGTCAATCTTACTATCCTGAACATCCATCCTTTCCTTCATTCGTTGATCATTCTCATCCATTCTCTCCTGCAGTCGAAGATCATTTTGCTTCAGCTCTTCAAGAGTCTGCCTGTCCAATGAAGCTTGAGAGATGTCAGAATCAGGATGCTTCTGAGAGCTTTCTGCAATAACTTCTTCTTGACTCAAATCTTCAGCTGGAATCGTCTGTTCTTCTGCTGGTTGAACTGTTGAAGCTGGACGCTTTTTAGACCAAGGCTCACTGTCCAGATGAAGCACTTCCTCCTTCAGCAGCTGACTCAAAACAGGACCTTCAATTTCTTTCAGCAGATTGCTGAAGTTCTGTTGAGCCTGTTCATAGCTTAGGTCTTGCAGCTTGAAGGTTTCAGCGCATACCCATCCTCTGAATTGTGTCCAGAGTTGGTCTGACACAGCAGGATCAATCACTCCCGGACAAGCCTGTTTTAGAGAAGAAATCCACTTCTGCATGTCTGTTTCAAAATTCAAGATGCTAGAACCAACATCTGGTTATTTGGGTTTGGGAATGGCAGTTTTATTGATAATGGCGTCAAAGCGTTCAAGGACTGTTAGATCAATGAAGGTCTTGCTGTGGTCATTTGGATTTTGCTTGGGTGAGGGAGTAGGAGAATCAGGAATGATTATTGGACTGGATGGGGTATTAGGTGGAGTAATTTCTGGTGAGGATGGTAGTTGAGGGATATTAACAGTGGTACCACCAGGAAATTGAATGGCTAAGGGTTGTGGTTCAGATGATTCAGATGATTGAGGTTCAGGGGTTTGAGCCTCAGAGTGTTGAGACTCAGAGTGTTGAGACTCAGGTTGTGGAGATGATTCGTGTTGAGGTGAAGGTGGATTAAGTTCTGGTTGTGGAGATGGAGGTTGTGGAATTTCTGGTTCTGATGAGTGTGTAGTTTCTGGTTGTGGTGAATGGGGAGTTTCTGGTTGAGGATTTGGATTTTCTGTATGGGGAGCGGAAGAGTGTTGATCTATTTCTGAAAGAACTTTTTCAAGTTCTGGTTCTGTTGTGGTTGTAGGTTTGGCGCAGGATCTTCTGAGGGTTAATGACTCAGAAGGGTCAAACTCAGGTTCAGTATCATCAATAGTTGGAATTGGGATTTCAAATGAAGTTGGGGTTGGAATAAATGTTGGAACAATTGTTGGAACAACAGATGAATTTAAAACATTAACATAAGACAGATTACCTCTCTTCTTTGGGGTCTGCTGAGACGGTCCTTCTGATGCAGCCTTTCTCTTCTTAGTTTTCTTCAGAGTAACCTCTGGTGTTTGCTGGTGTAGATCTTTAATGTTCAGATCAGGATATGTGCCATCAGCTTTACAAGCATCCAAGTATCTGAGAACAATGACTGGTTTAGAGTCAATCTCAGAGAACATAGGAAAGTCGTCCAGAGGGACTCTTCTGCTGGTGATTTCAGCATGAGGAGTGACACTGGGCTCCTTCCTTATATTCTCTATCATCTTCATCTTCTTTAGATTCTTGGCATTCAGCTGCTTGCCAACAGAAGGTTCTAGAGAGCTTATTTCCTGTGCCTCTGTCAGGTGTTCAATCAGCCTATTCTCGGTTAGAATATCTGATATCAATCTGTCGAAGGGTATCCAATCCCTTTTAGTCCTTTCTTCTTCTCTCGTTTCCTTGACGCTTGTCTTCAGATGATTGAACAGAAGGTGAGCTAGGTTGATCTTGGACTTCTTTGCAATAAAATAAATCAGAAATTGCTGATCTATGTTTATATAGTCAGGAGAGCTTGTAGGCTTCATGTGGTTGAAGCAGCCCAGAATAATCTTCGCCTAAATTCTGTGTTGATCTTTCAAATCTCTGATTTTGCTAGAGGGAACCCCATGTGTGAAAATCTCTCTTGCAATTAGGTCCGAGTTTGCACATCTATCTGCCATGTCAATACATCGGATACCACAACCAGTGTATCCAATCAGCCTTGCAATGTGATCTTCAGTAATCACTATCTTCTTTCCCATGATATACGAAGTAACCTGATGAGTTAAGGAAGACGCATGAATCCAGAATTCTTTAACCAAGATGGGGAACGTTAGACCCACCAACCTATCAAAGTACCTTTCCCAACCTTGTGCCTTAATTTCTTCAGACAAATCAAAGCCATTTTCCTTCAAACTATTGAAATCTACTATCAATTCAGACAGAACTTCCAAGTTCTTGACCGGAGTTAGGAGCGTTCTGAAAGGAATCTGATACTGTTCAGAAGAAGCATCTTTCTTGGAACCTGCAGAAGGAGTGCTAGAGGATGCCATGTTCACACAAGGGTTTTTGAGAAAGAGCTTGAAAAGGGTTTCTTTGAGAAAAAGCTTGAAAACACAGTAAGAACACAGAAAATATTTTGAAGATGTAAGTGACGGTAAAAAGTGAATGAATGATGTTTAAGGCGTTTAAATAGGTTTCAAAAAGTGTTTTGAAAATATAAACGTTTAAGAGAGAGAATTAAATCATGATTACTAGCATTTAATGTTGGTTGATTTTAGGGGATTTAGAAAGATATTTGGAATGGTTACCCATGACATGTGTCTCAATGCATCCAATCAGCGTTTTGCCTTCTCAGAAGCGTGCACGCGTGTTCTGCTTCAGGAATTAGCTGATGACTGGATGACACTTGTTTGATTTAGTGAACAACACATCTATCCTTGAAATGAAACGCTCAGATCTTTATGGATAGAATCTGATACAATCTCCATGTCTAAATTTCTGAAAGAAGATTGATCAGAAGTTCACAGTAAAATAAAACAAATTCTGAAGGTTAATATATAAAATTAAAACATTTTCACTCTGGGCAGAGCTTCATACTGAGATGTTTCAGAATGAAATTGAACTTATCTTCAGAAAGTGGTTTTGTGAAAATATCAGCCCATTGATGGTCTGTATCAATAAATTTTAAGTTTAAAATGCCTTTCTGAATATAGTCCCAAATGAAATGATGTTTTATTTCTATATGCTTAGCCCTAGAATGAAAAATTGGATTTTTACTTAAGCAAATGGCAGAAGTGTTGTCACAGAGTATAGGAATGTTACTCTCAAATATCTGGAAGTCTTCAAGCTGACTTTTCATCCAGAGCATTTGTGTGCTGCATCCTACTGCTGCTATGTATTCAGCTTCTGCTGTTGATAACGCAATTGTGGATTGCCTTTTGCTGGACCAAGAGATCAGATTTTCTCCCAGAAACTGGCAGCTTCCAGAAGTACTTTTACGCTCTACTCTATCTCCAGCAAAGTCAGCATCACAGTAACTTACTAAGCTGTAATCACTAGATTTTCTATAAAATAAACCCAGATTAGTAGTACCTTTCAGATACTTGAAAATTCGCTTAACAACTGTTAAGTGAGATTCTCTAGGATCTGATTAGAATCTTGCACAAATGCATACACTGAATAAAATATCAGGCCTTGAAGCCGTCAGATAAAGAAGAGAACCAATCATACCTCTGTAGACCTTCTGTTCTACCTTTTTGCTCACCTCTTCTCTTTCCAGAATGCACGTGGGATACATTGGAATCTTTGATGAATTACATTCTGAGAGATCAAATTTCTTCAGAAGTTCTCTGACATATTTGCTCTGATGAATGTAAGTTCCCTCTAGAGTTTGATTGATCTGAATTCCCAGAAAGAATTTCAGTTCCCCCATGAGGCTCATCTCAAATTCTGCCTGCATACACTTAGCAAATTTTCTTCCAAGAGAAGCATTAGTAGATCCAAATATAATATCGTCAACATAAATCTGACACACTAAGATGCCATTCTTAACTGTCTTACAGAATAAGGTTGTGTCCACTTTCCCTCAGGTGAATTCTTTTTCTAACAAAAAGTTATTTAGTGTTTCATACCAAGCTCTGGGAGCTTGTTTCAGACCATACAGTGACTTCTTTAGTTTGAAAACATACTCTGGATTTTTTGTACTTTCAAAGCCAAGGGGTTGGTGCACATAAACCTCTTCTTCTATATAGCCATTTAAGAATGCACTCTTGACATCCATCTGATATAGAGTGATGCCTTTATTAACAGCAAAAGAAATTAAAAGTCTGATAGATTCTAACCTGGCGACTGGAGCAAAGGTTTCTGTATAGTCTATCCCCTCTTGCTGACTATAACCTTGTGCTACCAGTCGTGCCTTGTTTCTGATGACTTCACCTTGTTCGTTCAGTTTGTTTCTGAACACCCATTTTGTTCCAATGACGTTGAATCCTTTTGGTCTGGGAACTAGATCCCACACGTCATTTCTGGTGAATTGATTCAGCTCTTCTTGCATTGCTAGAATCCAGTCGTTGTCCAGAAGTGCTTCATCAATTGAAGAAGGTTCAATTAGAGAAACAAGTCCCATGAGGGATTCTTCAGAGTTTCTGAAGCTGGCTCTTGTTCTGATTGGATCTTCCTTTCTTCCTAAGATTGTTTCTTCTGGGTGATCCATGCTGCTTCTGGATAGTCTTTTCTGAGGTTGATCAACGGATGTTGCTGGATTGCTCGCAGTGCCTCTTTCTAATGTTGAAGGAGTGTCTTTGTTGAGAGCTTCTGATGACTTATCTTCAGAACCTGTGAATTCAACTTCCATACCTGCAAAGACTTCATTTTGCTTTGACTTTTCAGAGTCAAGCTTATCATCAAAATGAACACTGATTGATTCTTCCATAATCTGTGTTTCTGTATTGTATACTCTGTACCCTCTTGAGCGTTCAGAGTATCCTAACATAATACACTTCTGTGCTTTAGAGTCAAACTTGTTCAAATAATTTTTTGTATTTAACATAAAACAAGTACATCCAAATGGATGAAAATATGAAATGTTGGGCTTTCTGTTCTTCCACAATTCATATGGAGTCTTTTCCAGAATAGGTCTTATGGAGATTCTATTCTGAATGTAGCACGCTGTGTTTATTGCCTCTGCCCAGAAGATCTTAGCAACGTTTGTCTCATTGATCATGGTTCTGGCCATTTCTTACAATGTTCTGTTCTTTCGTTCTACAACTCCATTTTGGTGGGGAGTTCTAGGACAAGAGAAATCATGCAGAATGCCTCTGTCATTAAAGAATGACTCAAAATCTTTGTTTTCAAATTCTCCACCATGATCACTTCTGACTTTAACGATTCTAAGATCCTTTTCATTCTGAACTTGGTTACAGAAGGTGACAAACACAGAGTGAGACTCGTCCTTGTATCTTAAGAACTTTACCCATGTCCATCTGCTATAGTCATCTACGATTACTAACCCGTACTTCTTGCCACTGACTGAAGCAGTTTTAACTGGTCCAAATAAGTCAATGTGCAGAAGTTCTAATGGCTTAGAGGTGGAAACAACGTTTTTAGATTTGAAAGCAGGTTTTGCAAACTTGCCTTTCTGACATGCTTCACACAAAGCATCTGAATTGAACATCAGATTAGGAAGTCCTCTGACCAGATTGAGTTTGTTAATATGAGATATTCTTCTCATACTAACATGCCCCAATCTTTTGTGCCAGATCTATTGCTCGTTGTTAACAGACAGAAGACACTTTACATTATGACTTTTCAGTTCAGAAAGTTTGATTTTGTAAATGTTGTTTTTCCTATTTCCATTAAATAGGATAGTCCCATCTTTCTGACTAACAGCTTTACATGATTTTTGATTAAAGATTATATCATAACCGTTATCACTTAATTGACTTATGGATAACAGATTATGCATTAATCCATCTACTAATAGAACAGTACTTATAGAGGGAAGATTTCCATTACCTACTGTTCCAGAGCCAATGATCTTTCCCCTCTGATTGCCTCTAAAGCCTACGTGGCCTCCAGGCTTTGGAACATATGCCTTCTTCCCGTCATGTGTCGTGAGCAGCCAAAGTCCAGGTACCATGACTGGTGTTTCTGATTTGTTGCTAAAGATATCTGCAACATGTATTACTTTATCCTTAGGTACCCATATTTTCTTGGGTCTTGATTTGTTAGCTTTACCAAAACTCTGGTTGAATTTTGGTTTCACAGAATAATTACTACTAGTATATTTAATGTCATGTGTGTGACCATAAACAAAGTGTTAACTCAGAGGAGTGCGTTTAATAATTAGATCCATGGCATTCTTTGGTGTAGGTACCTTACCTTGGTATCCTATTCCCTTTCTGCCGTTTCTGCTAACTCCATAGATCATTGAAGCCATTTTGCTTCTATCTATGCTTTTAGCAAGGAACTTCTGAAAGCTGTGATCATACTCCTTGATGATCTCATCAGCGCTGCTGGGAGTTTCAGAAATTGTTTCCTTCTGAGAGTTTTGTAAAAGATTTTCTAATTTTGAAATTTTATTTTTCAACTCAGAATATTCCAATTTAAGACTCTCAGTTTTATCAGAGTCAGAATCAAGATTCCTTTTCAGGTTTCTGAATTTAACTCTGATCTGCTGATATCTTTCCAGAATTTCGTTAAGGATTTCAGAAAGATCAGCCTTAGTAAAATTAATTGCAAAGTCAGGGAATACCTCTTCGGTGTCTGATTCAGAGTCTGATTCAGAAGCTTCATTGTCTTCTGATATGTTAGCCATGAGAGTTATGCTTGCTCTCTCATCATATGATTCTGAGTCAGCTTCAGACGAGTCAGAGTCATCCCATGTAGCCATGAGACTCTTCTTCTTTTCCCTTCCAAACTTCTTTTTGGGTTTTTCCCTATGAAGCTTTGGACAGTCACTCTTGTAGTTTCCTTGCTTGTTGCACTCATAGCAGATGATGTCCTCGGTGTTTGGCTTTATGCTTCCTGAGGAGCCTTCAGATCTTCTGAATCCAGAGGAGGAGTGTGATCTTCTGTATCTGGAGGAGGACTCATTCTGATCGGATCTTCTGGTATTCCTGAACTTTCTTTGCCTCTGCTTCCATAGTTGATTCACTCTTCTGGAGAGGAGGGAAAGTTCGTCTTCTTCTGATGAGGACCCATCAGAGGTTTCTTCAACAGCCTGCAAAACTTTAGAGTCAGATTTTCTGTTAGATTTTAACGCTAAAGGCTTACCTTGCTTCTGAGGTTCATCAGCTTCCAGCTCTATCTCGTGACTTCTGAGGGAGCTGATAAGTTCCTCTAGAGAGATTTTGTTGAGATCTTTAGCTAGCTTCAGCGCTGTAACCATTGGCCTCCACTGTTTTGGCAAGCTTCTGATGATCTTCTTGACATGATCAGCAGTAGAATACCCTTTGTCCAGAACTTTGAGACCAGCCACCAGAATTTGAATGCCTCATACTTCTGAATGCCTCATACTTCTGAATGAGCGCAAGAGCTTTAGTTTCTTTGACCTGAATGTTGCCTTCATGCGTCATTCTGAGAGAGTCAAACATACTCTTTGTAGTGTCTCTGTTAGATATCTTTTCATATTCAGCGTAAGAGATGGCGCTGAGAAGAATAGTTATGGCCTTGTGGTGATTTTTGAAGTCACGCTTTTGTTGATCAGACATTGCCTTCCTGTCAATCTTCTGACCACTTGCATTCACTGGGTGCGTGTATCCATCTGTCACCATGTCCCACAGATCAGCATCATGTTCCAGAAAGAAGCTTTCTATTATGTCTTTCCAGTAATCGAAATTCTCTCCATCAAAGACTGGAGGTTTGCCGCTGAATCTGTCTCTATCTTCATTGTTATCATTGCTGGTGTGTTGATATGTTCCTGCCATTGTGTTTTTCTGACGCTGGATCTTGTACTGACACGGTTAAGTGTTTTAGCTCAGAACCAGGCGCTCTGATGCCAATTGAAGAAGTGAAAAACACAAGAAGGGGGTTGAATTGTAAAACTTGAAATCAAATGCAGACAACACGTTATTTTTATCCTGGTTCGTTTGATCTCAAACTACTCCAATCCACCCGTCAAGGTGATTTCTCCTCTCTCCAACGAGGTCTTAATCCACTATATTCAACTGAATATTACAACTGCTTTAACAACTGCTAAAGCCTTCTTGAGTCTAAACCACAGACCGGTTTCTCAAGGAAATTCTTTCTTACAGAAAAGTGAATACTATGTGTGTTGAATGTTTTCTACAAAAACTTTATATCACAACTGTGATAATACACAAAATTAAGCTTATGTGAAACTAGGATGCTATAACTATAGAGAAGCAATTTGAGAGATATAGCAAACTGTATGAGTGAGGATGAAGATGATTTTATTTATGCGTGTGAAGAGTTGTAGAGCATTAGCCAATTCATTTCTCACAGACTTGTTTATATAGCCTTTGGAAAAGATACGTTGTAGTCAATTATTCCATTTCAATGCCCATTACGTTCTTTCCATATTGAGAAGATATTTGTCTTGGAATACAGCCGTTGGTAATAAAGTGTCTTGAATGCACAGTACCGTTGTCAATTAAGCGTGTCATTGGCTTTGGCTTATTCTGACGCTTCTAGGTGCTGATGATATTGTTTTGGTCGTGATCAGAGTTTAGAGTATGTTACGCGCAGATCTGTTCATTAAGCTTCAGCGTAAGCACATGCTTTGATCTTCTGATGCTGGCATATGATATTTCATCTTCTGATGCTGATGTTGACATTCTTGTGCTGATATCCATCAGAGTTTCTGTAAATGCATAATATAATTTTTAGGCAGCATATATGTCTCATATGAATTATACGATTTATTTAATCTAGCATTTTGTTATCATCAAAACTTTAACTTAGGGTAGTAGATTCAAACTTTGTTCTAATAGGTTATCCTAGAGGTGCAATTGTGCAAGTGTGTTGTTTTCAGTTATTTATCTTTGAGTTTAGGGTTTTCTAATGATTCGTTTTAGTATTTCCATTCAAAACCTAGTTACTAAGTAGTAATATGACAAGTATAAAAAAGTAAGGTGCAGAAAGTAAAGGCAGAAATGTAAACCTTAAACTATTACAATGCTTTGGGGCAGACACGTAATAGACAGTGCGGAAACGAAAAATCCTAACTATTACATCTCGAAAAACAGTTACATAATAGCGAAAAAGGAAAGCGAGAAAGCTAGGCTATCACAATTGCGAAAATACAGTCGATCTAAGACTGTAAAAATCAAATGAAAATAGAAAAGAAAATATTTTGGTAATTTTTTATGAAAAAAATGATTTTTGATTAATGAACTAAATAGACATAAAAACCTAGTTAATTTTATTTAAAAAGAGTAAATTAATTAATTCATTAAAAACCTAAGAATCTAATTGATTTTAATTTTTAAAAAATTAATTAGTTAAATTAATTAAAAACCTAAAATTAATTTTTGTATTTTAATTAAGTAATAGAAAATAAATAAATAAATAAAAGGATAAAAAAGGAAAATATAAGAGTTGGGCCTGAGTTAGCAAAATGAGGGTTGTGCAACGAAATATGTTAGGCCCTACAGAGTGGGGCTTGCATGATCCAGTGCAAGCAGCTAGAAGGGTACATCGTGGGCGTGCAGATCTGAAAGTGTTGGATTTAGATCTGAGGGATGCGAAGCTGAGGGTGCATGTTTGAGGTATGAAGATGCACTACATAAGATCTGCAAAAATTAGAAAAATAAGAAAAACACAAAAGGTAGGAATCGAACCCATGCCTTGGTATAGTAATGCCTTTACGCACGCTTATGCCACTCGGGTGGTTGTACGTCCGGTAACATAAGTAAAACAAAATAATTCTATAATAAACATGTTTCATGGACCGAAGAGGCGTCAGAGCCCTAGCTTCGGTCATCTTCTCCGATGAATCTTTTTTTTTCCCGGCAAAATAGAAGAAGTTAGTGATTCCCAGGGACCCTACCCCCTTAATTCAAGACTTGCAAACTCATTGGAAGTATCTGTTTGGGCTAAAACACCCTAGATTGTGAGATACATCGAAAATATCATGAAACAGTATAAACATGGTAATCCATGGTTCGATCGTCATGGGGCTCACATGATGAGTCTATCCTGCATTATTAAGCCTCAAAAACACATTAGTAAGATTAACATGTGTTAAAACATAAAGAAAACGAAAGTATGAAAATCATGCAATGAACCAAAAATTGCAAGGCATATATGAGGGTTTCAGGCCCTTTGGATCATCACATTCGATCCCATCTTACCCTATAGTTATTTTGGAAAGGAATTGGACATGTATTTGACCTTGAGGGAGGCTGCAAGATAGGGTTTCACTTTGCTCTGGTTTTTTATATTTTTGGAATTTTGGAGAGGCTTCTTGTTTCAAGGGCGTCGTGTCCTGTTATGTCTGATGAAGAGGATATATAATGCTTGAATTAGGTCAAAAGATTATGGGCTTGGACCTTGTAAGAAAATCCTTGACTTTATCTTATTTAATTTTGAATTTAAATTAATAAAAATCAAAATAAATAAAATAAAACCCCAAGTAGTGTATGAACAAGTTCCGAGGTTCACTTTGAGACCTATAACACGCATGGATGTTGAAACAATGGCCAATTAGCCCAAAAATTCAAGTTTGGTCACTTTTGGTTTCATGCATTTTCTTAAAATTTCCAAACTTGCACCAATCATAACCCTATCATTTTTTATCATTTGAAGGTGTTATTTGACTTTTTAGAAATATCAAGATGTCCTCTACAATCTCTATTTTGATCATTTTTGCTTTTGGATATTTACCTTGATGTAAGTTGCCTTGACAAAAAGTGTCTTTTTGTTGACTTTTAAAATGACCTATAATGTTTTGGCCCATATCTCTCAAATGAAGGATTTTTTGGATTGAGCTTAGGGAGACAAATTTGAAGAGAATTGAATTTACTTCACAATGAGCTTTGGTTAAGGAAATGCTGATGAAGCATGTGAAAGTTATGCTTGGTCAAAGTTCAATTGACTTATCCTAAAGAAAACCCTAATTTGGTAACTTTTGACTTTTGATGAATTGAGAGTTACCTTGATGAATCATGATCAACCCTTGATCAAATGATGAAAATGACTTCAAAATATTGATTTTGACCAAAAATCTTGAGGTTTGACTGTATGTTGACCACATTTGACTTTTTGTCCAATATAGTTGATTTTTAGTCATCTGAGCAATCGAACAGCAAAACTTGTGATGCATGGCTTGAAACTTGTCATGAGCATTCTTGGAGATATATAAGAAACCATGAAATCCACTTGAGGCCTTATAAACAAAATCTTGCTTGAAAAAGTTAAACCTTAGTTGTAGGTCAACTACTTAGGAGGAGAATTTTCCTGATCAACTCTTGAGCATTTGAGAACCCTAGGAGCATGAGGAGATGTCTTGAAGAAAATGGGAGGGAAATTTTGTGGGTACAACAGCAGCCCCAGTTCAATCTTCTCAAATCTAAAGAGTTAGATTGGCCTGTCCGCAACTTGTGATCTGAAAGTGGAAGAGGATTGAACACTTAAGTGCCCAGAAATTTGCACTTGAAGGTACATGAAGTAATACTATTGGTTAATTGTATTGCTTGAATGGGCTTAAAGATGCCATTCAGTGAGGTGATATAATGTCGTCAGAGATGGGCTTACAGATGCCATCCAAAGTGACTATTGCTAAGAGTATCAAAATGAGTCTACACTTGACTTTATCTTGAAATTCTGGAAACAGATACTCAATGTCACAGTGAATGTTATGACACCGTATCTGACACACTTCAAGACAGTAATTTTAAAAGCAGTAAAGAACATAATCAATTGTTTACCCAGTTCAGTGTGTAACAACACCTACTCTGGGGGCTACCAAGCCAGGGAGGAAATGCACTATAAGAGATATTAATTTAGGAATAAACCAACCAGTTTATCTCCTTCACTTAAGACCTACCCAATGCAACTTCAATCTAAGTTTAACTTAAACCTGAGTTCCTACTCACTCCCCCTCAATCACAGCAGTGATACTAAACTATTGATTAATGAAATTATGAAGATACTCTTCAGTACACACACTTGATTTTGCTTCACAGCTTTAATCAAGTGACAAACACTTGTGCTTCAAAGCTTTGAGTCATACACAACCCTAACTTGACTTCGCTTCAAAGCTTTAATCAAGTGACACAAACACTCGTGCTTCAAAGCTTTGAGTGATACACAACCCTTACAATCAAATCCTACTCCAAGTCACTTATCACAATGATAATTGCTTGGCTCACAGTAGTTACAACTATACAGTCCCTTATTGATCTTCTGTCAAAAAGTGTCCTTCACCAACAGTCTTCATGAGGAATATATAGGCAGATATTCTTCAGTTAGGGCTTCCACGAAAATAGCTAGGGTTAATTAGGGTTAACCTCAAGACTTGGTCATAGGTCTTTAACAACCAGATTAGGGTTAAGCAGAGTTAACCTAATGTCCACGTGAGTATCTGATCTGGACTGTATAAACCAGATTCCTGAAAATTCTCAGGAATAACAAATCTGCACAAATGTTAGATCAGTACAGGATGTCTCAACATTGGTTATGACAACAAGAATCTTGTTCACTGATTTTGGTAGAATGCAATAAATATGATCATTGCTTAATGATCAGCTAAACACTCATATTGAGTAGCTCCTGTATGACATTCTTTTTCTGCAGAATGTACCTTGTATCCCAGAATGTTATGACATCAGTCATGACATTCACAAAACTGGTTTTACCAAAAAAATGCCAACAACCAAACACTTACAAACTCCCCCTTTGGCAAAATTTTGGCTAAAACCCCTAAACAATCAGAGATTAGAAAGCAGCAGAATTTTTAATAACATCTACCAAGTCTAGAATCTAATTCTACCAAAATTATCACAAAATCTTCTCCCCCTTTTATCCATAAAGAGGCCAAAGATACTTGTACTTTTAAGTTATACAGTCATCCAAAAGGAATAATAAAAATACAGAGAAAAATAAAAAGTTATTTGGCAGCAACAGGTACCAGCAGTAAACTTTTCAACAACACTGATCTTCAAGCACTATCATCTTTCGAGGAGGCACTATCTTCAACATTATGCTGGTCTTCATCAGCATCCTCTTCCCTTCTTTGTCCTTCATTCTCTTCCTGTTCTAGTCTAGCAATCAGGTCCTCAAGAGTCCTTTTCCTTGTATCAAGCTCTTTGCAGGTTTCCTTCAGCACAGCTATAACATCAGTTTTCTTGGAATCATATTTGACAGTTGATGTCTCAGCAGATGTCATAACAATGTCAGGGACATGTGTTCCCTGAAACAGCTTATAGTGCAAACCAAGAGCAGGGGCTCTTTTGCATACAATGTCTTTTTCAACTAGAATATCAGGATACTAAGCAATGACTATACCACACAGGAGAGAGGGAAAAGCAATTGGGCCTTTAAAAGAACAGCTTCCAGCATGTTTCAATGTTTGATCAAATATATACTTGCCATAGTCAAAGTTTGTCCTGGTTCCAACAGCATAAATAAATCTTCCCAAGCCTGTGGAGATGGTTGATTTATGGTTGGTGGGAACCCAGTTAGCTGCACCAATTTTGTGCAGAATGGCAAACTTCATGCTCAGCTTGCTTGCATTAAGCTTCCCTTTTAAGGGCCAGCTCTTGACTTGATTTGCAGTGATGGTTTGACAAACTTGGTTGTCAGTAACTTCAAGCTCAGGGCAAGCATCATCAGGTCTTCCTAGGAATTTGTTTATTTCAGAGGGAGAGAAATTTACCTTCCTTCCTCTCACATACACACTCTTAAAATCAGCTTACTTTCCATCAGTACACCCATCAGATAAATTTACTATGAATTCTTTGACAAGAATCTCATAGCAGTTGGTAAACTTTACCATAGTTTTCATTAGACCAGCAGTCTTGATTAGATCCTTGATCTCCTTACATTCAATGGCACTGTTGTTCAGCTCTCTTTCCAAGGCAATCCTTTTCAGAAATACATACTTCCACCTATTTTCATTTTCTGAATGGTGAAAGGAGATGTTGTCAATGGCAACTTCAGGGACTTTAGGAATTTTTCTCGAAGAGAGTTTCTTTCTGAGAGGAATGTCTGGAACATTGCTCACAACGTCAAACTCAAATTCTGATTCCTCATCAGATTCAGAGGGTTCAGGGTCCTTCCTTTTCTTGGCTATTGGTTGTCTCAAAGGTTTTGAGAGACTACCAACAGGTACTCTAGTTTTCACCTTCCCCTTCCCTTTTGACAATCCAGCTTTCCGATCCTTCTCAACTTCTACTCCAGTCTTGTTCTCAGACCTGGTTTTCTTATGAACAACTTCAGTAGCCTTCTCTTTGGAGAGGCTTATGGCAACATCCTGCTTTCCTTTTCTGTTCATCATCCTTCTAGCTATGTTAGGGTTGATATTGGCAATTAAATCATTGTCAGAGTATTCTTCATCAACATCAATAACCGGGGGTTCAACATCCTTGTCAGTAGGGTTCTGGTGATCATCATGATTTTCAGGAGATTTCCTAATGTTGTCATCAGGTGTCTCAACATTCTGAGTGACATCTGGATTCATTTCAACATTTGGACTAGCAGATTCTTGGTTCAAAGGTACAGAAATTCCAGGTACAGAGTGATTCTCATTAAAATCCTAGTGACTAGTCTAGCAATAGCTTGATGAACATAAACAAAACCTTCCCTATTTGCTATTTCTGGAGGAATAGAAGATGATGGTTGAGAAGATTTATCAGATGGAGAGGCTTGTGATCTTCTTGCATGTCTGGTTCGCAGCTTCTTGACCTTAGTGGGGTCAGCTGCCAGTTCACGAAGAGGACTTATCTCCATAACATCAGAATCCATGCAGTTTGTGATTGCCCTAGGTTCGCTGTCAGAGGATGCGGAAGAAGCAGTCGCCTTTGAAGAGGATGATGACATGGATAATTGAGACATTTTGAGTGATTTAGAAAACAGGTAACAGCGATAGTGAAATCTTCGTTTGAGAGATTGGAGATTGTTGCAGAAACGCGAGAGGAGGGAGATATATGAATGTCTATTCAACTTCTTAAAAATTTGGAAAGAAATAGAGAAACAGATGATTAGCCTAATCATAGTAGACTTAACTAAAAAATCTCTTTCATCCCTTGTTTTAAGAAAAATTAATTGCTACATTTCTTCATGTTGGCAAATACCCAGCTTGCCCCTCAAATTTTCAAATTGACTAGCATCAAGTGCCTTGGTAAAAATGTCATCCAGTTGTAGTTCAATGGCAACATGTTCCAGTTTAATCGCCTTTTCCTCCACAAGATCTCTGATGAAGTGATGTCTAATGTCAATATGCTTGGTCCTGCTATGCTGAATAGGATTCTTGGAAATGTTGACAGTACTCAGAATGTCACAGTACAATGTCATGACATCTTGTGTGACATTATACTCAGTAAGCATTTGTTTCATCCAGATCATTTGAGAACAGCTACTACCAGCTGCTATGTATTCAGCTTCAGCAGTAGATAGAGACACACAGTTCTGTTTCTTGCTGAATCAAGAGACAAGATTATTTCCCAAGAAGAAACATCCTCCAGAGGTGCTCTTTCTATCATCAGCACTTCCAGCCCAATCAGCATCACAGTAACCAGACAGAGTTGGTTCACATCCATGAGAGTACATCAAGCCATAGTTGTAAGTTCCACTCACATACTTCAGAATTCTTTTCACTTGGTTGACATGACTTACTTTGGGTTCAGCCTGGTATCTTGCACATACTCCAACTGCAAAAGCAATGTCATGTCTGTTGCCTGTTAAGTATAGCATACTTCCTATCATGCTTTTGTACAAGCTTTGATCCATATTAACCCCACTTGAATCTTTGGACAGCTTTAAATGAGTAGGTGCAGGAGTCCTTTTGTGACTGGCATTCTCCATTCCAAACTTCTTGACAATGTTCTTTGCATACTTGCTTTGAGACAGAAAAATTGAGTCTTCCATCTGTGTGACTTGCAGTCCAAGAAAGTAGGTCAATTTTCCCATGAGGCTCATTTCAAATTCAGCTTGCATCTGGTCAGCAAAATGTTTAACCATTTTATCTGACATTCCCCCAAACACTATGTCATCAACATAGATTTGAGCTACCATTATCTTTCCTCCTTCATTTTTGACAAAAAGAGTTTTATCCAAGCCTCATTTCCTGTATCCTTTGTCAGAGAGGAATTTTGTCAACCTGTCATACCAGGCTCTAGGAGCTTGTTTCAGGCCATATAAAGCTTTCCTCAATTTGTAGACATGATCAGGGCAGTTTGGATCCACAAATCCTTTAGGATGTTCCACATATACTTCCTAATTTAAGTACCCATTAAGGAAGGCACTCTTTACATCCATTTGAAATAGCTTGAACTTAAGGAGACAAGCAATTCCCAATAGGAGTCTGATTGATTCCAGTCTGGCTACAGGAGCAAACGTCTCATCAAAATCAACCCGTTTAACTTGAGTGTATCCTTGAGCAACAAGTCTTGCCTTATTCCTGGTGACAACTCCTTCAACATCTGATTTGTTCTTGTAGATCCATTTTGTGCCAATGATGTTTGTTCCCCCCGGACTAGGAACTAACTCCCATACTTCATGTTGCTTGAATTGGTTCAATTCATCTTGCATTGCTCCAATCCAGTATTCATCAGTTAAAGCCTCCTTAACATTTCTTGGTTCAATCTTAGATACAAAGCAAGAGTTTGTGATGATTTCTCTAGATCTTGTAATGACTCCATTGTTAGGATCTCCTATGATGAGTTCCTTAGGATGATCTTTCTGAATTCTGATGGAAGGGTCTTTGTTAGCTTCCTTTGATTCAGACTCTGATGAAGTAGTTTTAGGAACATCATCCTTTTGAGTTGAGGTCTCAAAGAATGTCTCAACATCATATGGGAAATTTGTTTCCTCATGGTAATCATCAACTATGACATTTATAGATTCCATCATAACTTTGGTCCTGGAATTGAATACCCTATATGCTCTGCTGTTGGTAGAGTATCCTAGGAATATTCCTTCATCACTTTTAGGGTCCATCTTTCTCCTTTGTTCACGATCTGTCAGAATATAGCATTTGCTTCCAAAGACTTGGAAGTACTTCACTGTAGGATTTCTTCCTTTCCAAAGTTCATAAATGGTGGATGATGTTCCCTTTCTCAAGGTGACCCTGTTATGGACATAACAGGCTGTATTCATAGCTTCAGCCCAAAAATGAATAGGAAGTCTTTTGGCATGTATCATTGCTCTGGCAGATTCCTGTATAGTCCCGTTTTTCCTTTCCACAACTCCATTTTGTTGAGGAGTTATGGGTGAAGAGAATTCATGATTAATTCCTTCTGAGGAGCAGAACTCATCAAACAGACTGTTTTTAAATTCCTTGCCATGATCACTTCTGATTCTGACAATGCATCCTTATTTTTCTCTTTGAATTCTTTTGCACAATTCCTTAAATACTTCAAATACATCAGACTTTTCCCTAATGAAGTTAATCCAGGTGAATATGGAAAAATCATCCACAACAACATAGGCATATCTTTTTC
Organism: Vicia faba; assembly: GCA_948472305.1. Lineage (NCBI taxonomy): Eukaryota > Viridiplantae > Streptophyta > Magnoliopsida > Fabales > Fabaceae > Vicia > Vicia faba. The sequence goes on from OX451737.1 coordinate 1,030,210,155, forward strand.
CACCAAGACTTTCCACCTGCATTGGTCCCATCAGATCCATATGTAGAAGTTCTAGCACCTTAGAGGTGGTCAGATGTCTTGTATTTGGATGTGACATTCTAGTTTGCTTTCCAACCTGACATTCACCACAGACTCTCCCTTCATCAATTTGAAGCCTTGGAATCCCTCTGACTGGCCTCCATGGATATAATCCTTTTCATTCCTCTTAGATGTAAATGACCAAGTTTTTGGTGCCACAGTTTCACTTCTTTTTCTTCTTTGGTAATAGAGCACACAGAAGAATAATTAGTGTTCTCAGACTCCCATAAGTAACAGTTGTCTTTAGATCTGACTCCTCTCATTACAACTTCTTGTTTTTCATTAGTTACAAAACATTCAGACTTGGTGAAGTTGACCTTGAATCCTAGATCACATAATTGACTGATACTTATGAAATTAGCAGTCAAGCCTTTTACCAGCAACACTTCATTTAGGTTTGGAACTCCAGGGCAGTCCAAGTTTCCAACTACTTTGATTTCTCCTCTAGCACCATCTCCAAAGGTCACATAACTGGTAGTATGAGGTTTAACACTATTGAGAAGATTCTTGATTTCAGTCATGTGTTTAGAGCATCCACTATCAAAGTACCAGTCTTCCTTTGCAGAGACTCTAAGGGAGGTGTGAGCTATCAGGGCTGCAGACTTTTTCTTCCACTGTTGAGTATATGGTGCCTTGTTAGACTTAGGTTTGACAACTGGGGTTTGATTAGGATATCCATATAATCTGAAGCAGAATGACTTTATGTGACCAAACCTCCCACAATGATGACATCTCCATCTTTGATACTTTTTCTTCATATTTCTCTATTCTCGATGTTGAGTGCTATGTTGTGACATCTGCTTTGACATTTGTTTATCAGGCCTGATCTTCTTCTTGTCTACAATAGATTTCTTTGCTGCCACAAATCCTAGACCAGACTTGTTTCCCACATTTTGTCCAACCTGAAGGATTTCTTCTAATTTGTCAGTTCCATTTGTCAGCATCTTGACAGATTTGGTCATCTGGTCAAGTTTTGAGTTTAGCATTTGAACTTCACCTTCAAGATGACTTATAGTATCAGTGCCTGCCTTCTTCTCAGCCTCCAACTTTACTATGATTTTTTTTCTCTCATTTTGCTGACAGACTTCAGCACTTCTGATACATAACTTCTTCTAGGAGTCAGCCAGTTCTTCAAATGTCACTTCATCATCACTAGAGTCACTATCAGAGTTACAAATACCAGTTAGTGCAGTAACTAGTTTGGCAGATTCTTCTTCAGAATTACTTTCTGAGTCACAATCAGACCAAGTAACAGACATTCCTTTCTTTTGTTTATTAAGAAAGGTAGGACATTCAGCTCGAATGTGCCCATATCCTTCACATCCATGGCATTGGATTCCTTTGCTTTGATTTCCCTTCTCTTCAGACTTTGGTCTTCTGCTGGAGTCATAGGATCTGTTAATGTCAGAGGGAATGTTCTTGACATTTGACCTTGACTTTGGGTCCATTCTCTTGATGAGTTTGTTGAACTGCCTTCCAAGCATGGCTATAGCTTCTGAAATATTTTCTTCTTCATCCTCCTTGTTTTCATCTTCAGTATTAGATACAAGTGCTATGATCTTGTTTTTCTTGTCGACATTGTCACTGATCCCCATCTCAAAGGTCTGAAGTGACCCAATGAGTTCATCAACCTTCAGGTTGCAGATATCCTGAGCTTCCTCTATAGCAGTCACCTTCATTGCAAATCTTTTAGGCAAGGATCTGAGAATCTTTCTCACCAGCTTTTCTTCTGACATGTTTTCTCCCAATGCTCCTGAGGTGTTGGCAATTTCCAAGATGTTCACGTGAAACTCATGAATGGTCTCATCTTCCATCATCCTTAGGTTCTCAAATTTGGTAGTCAGCATCTGAAGCCTTGACATTTTTACTTTGGATGTGCCCTCATGGGTAGTTTTGAGAGTGTCCCAAACATCCTTGGCCAGTTCACATTGATGTACTAGTCTTAATATGTTTCTATCAATTCCATTGAACAATGCATTTAATGCTTTGGAGTTACCCAGGTCTAACTCATCTTCTTCTTTGCTCCATTCTTCCTCAGGTTTCAGACTGGTTGTCCCATCTTTCTCAGTTATGGTGGGATGGTTCCATCCTTTGTCAGCAACTCTCCAAGCCTTTTTGTCCAGTGATTTTAAGAAGGCAATCATACGAAGTTTCCAGTAGTCATAATTTGATCCATCCGGAATGGGTGGTCTGTTCCCAAATCCTCCTTCTTTGTCCATAGCGCCAAAAAATAATATCCCTAGATCTCACCAAGTAAGACAGGCAGGGTGCCAGCTCTGATGCCAATTGAAATTCTGGCAACAGATACTCAATGTCACAGTGAATGTTATGACACCGTATCTGACACACTTCAAGACAGTAATTTTAAAAGCAGTAAAGAACACAATCAATTGTTTACCCAGTTCAGTGTGTAACAACACCTACTCTGAGGGCTACCAAGCCAGGGAGGAAATGCACTATAAGAGATATTAATTTAGGAATAAACCAACCAGTTTATCTCCTTCACTTAAGACCTACTCAATGCAACTTCAATCTAAGTTCAACTTAAACCTGAGTTCCTACTCACTCCCCCTCAATCACAGCAGTGATACTAAACTATTGATTAATGAAATTATGAAGATACTCTTCAGTACACACACTTGATTTTGCTTCACAGCTTTAATCAAGTGACAAACACTCGTGCTTCAAAGCTTTGAGTGATACACAACCCTAACTTGACTTTGTTTCAAAGCTTTAATCAAGTGACACAAACACTCGTACTTCAAAGCTTTGAGTGATACACAACCCTTACAATCAAATCCTACTCCAAGTCACTTATCACAATGATAATTGCTTGGCTCACAGTAGTTACAACTATACAATCCCTTATTGATCTTCTGTCAAAAAGTGTCCTTCACCAACAGTCTTCATGAGGAATATATAGGCAGCTATTCTTCAGTTAGGGCTTCCATGAAAATAGCTAGGGTTAATTAGAGTTAACCTCAAGACTTGGTCATAGGTCTTTAACAACCAGATTAGGGTTAAGCAGAGTTAACCTAATGTCCACGTGAGTATCTGATTTGGACTGTATAAACCAGATTCCTGAAAATTCTCAGGAATAACAAATCTGCACAAATGTTAGATCAGTAAAGGATGTCTTAACATTGGTTATGACAACAAGAATCTTGTTCACTGATTTTGGGAGAATGCAATAAATATGATCATTGCTTAATGATCAGCTAAACACTCATATTGAGTAGCTCCTGTATGACATTCTTTTTCTGCAGAATGTACCTTATATCCCAGAATGTTATGACATCAGTCATGACATTCACAAAACTGGTTTTACCAAAAAAATTCCAACAACCAAACACTTACATATCTGAAGAATGCTTTTCAGAATAAACATTTGAGGAAGGTGCTTGTCAGATTTGATGCCCTGAAGGAGATGCTTTTCGGATTTAGTCCCTGAGGGGAATGCTTGTCAGATTTAGTCTCTGAGGGAAATGCTTGTCATGTAGATAGTCGCCTCGTCCTGCTTCGAGAATTGATCTATAATCTATTTTTGTTGGTAAACCTGTCATGTTTTGGGAATTCATACCACCTGGTCATATAGATAGTTTCCCTGTACTGTTTCAGGAATTAATATTTTCCTGGTTATATAGATAGTGGCCTCATCCTATTTCAGGAATTAATCTGGGCCTGGTCATGTAGATTGTTGCCCCGTCCTGTTTCAGAAATTAATCTAGGCCTTGTCATGCAGATATTTGCCTTGTCCTGTTTCGGGAATTAATCTGGGACCTGCTTTTTATTGGTAAACCCGTCCTGTTTCAGGAATTCATACCGTCTGGTCATATAGATAGTTGTCTCGTCTTGTTTCAGGAATTAATCTTTAACCTATTTGAGAATAGCCGATAATATTTGTCTCTTTGTTGATTTTACCTGAAAAGATAAAATTATCTCTTATGCAATGTCATAATGTATGTAATGCATTGTGTAGTGATGTTCTCAAAGTGAATGAGAGTGTTACATGTGTTTCGTATGCATATGCTATGATATTTTGTAAATGATGTATGGATATGAGATATTTCTAACGACAATAGTAGCTTCGTATAACATCTTTGGCTGGGAAAAATAAATCCCTAACTATTGTTGGGTATGAAGAATAAGAATCTTCAATCTCGTTTAGAGTGTCTTCGCTGGGGATTCCTGCTTTCTTTTTAGGAATATTCCGCTAGAGATGTTCGACTTCTGCTTGGGGATAGAAGAGTTCAGGAACATTGGTCGTTCATATCTCTACTGGGAAATTTCGTTTTTATATACCCAGACTGGGGGAAAATAAGATGGATAACCTTCTGAGGTGATGTATGACCAACTTTTGGATATGGACGTCAACTCTTCTAGGGAGGACAAAGTTGAATGATATATGGCCCGGGACGAGAATTCTATCGGGGAATTGCTATATCGGAGAAATAACCTCCTGTAGCGGTAGAAATGTTCAAGACTAAGCCATTGGATTGACTAGACTTTATACAAATCAAAATAAAAATCGCCACCGTGCTTTATTGTTTCCAAAGGAATGGGAAAAGAGCGAATAACCCAAAAAAGGTGGAAAGATTCAAGGAAAGGGGGTTGGTTATGCAAAGGGAAGGTATTAGCACCCTAAACATCTACGGTATTCCGTAGGAACCTCTTTGAAAAAATATGTATATTTTGGCTATAAAAATGTGTTGTATATAAAATGGATGGTGGAGGTGAGAAAAGAAATATTTTTGTGATTTTGCACCCGCCACGGTTGCGAACCTTTAGTGCCTACGTACCACCTTTCATGCAATAGGGGATCAGGGTACACGTAGTTCCTCTTTTAAAAATTTGAAACACAAATGTGTTGGTTATTTTTAAGAGATAAGACATCATCGTCATTATCCGTGAAGAAAACATACTTACTACCCACAATCATGAGAAAGGAGAATTTTCATCATCTCAAAGTGGAGGATATGGATTGGATTTCAAAATCAACAATGCCTCACTCAACACCCAACTGGAAAATATCTCTCTTCACTACATATTGTAGAAGTATAGTTGTTTGCATCACTATAAGGATTAACAAGAGTCTAATCTTTTTAAGAAAAGTTTAAAGATAAAAGCCAAAGTGGCAAAATGGTTTGAAATGAGATTGATTGACTTTTAGTCCTCTAAAAAAAAAGTCAAGGTATTATTAAATTAATTGAAGTTTATTTATGAAAATGTTTTGAAAATGCATGGGCATAAGTCCAAGTTTATTATGAAAATGGTTCAAGTTTTAAAACAAGAAGAGTTTTCAAAAGGAGGGAGAAGATTTTTGAAATTAAAGAAGATGGGAGGAGATGAAGAGACTATCCTAAAGTATAAGGTAAAAGCTAGGGATAAGAACCATCTAACCAACAAGAAGCCAATACTTGACATTATGAGTCAATATATAATTCCCATTCTTCGGATTGAAACCCAGCAAGCAAAGATACAAGACCTCTTGAGAGAACCAAACTTCAAGTGTATTAAGTCTTTGCAAAAATTGGGCAGAGTAACGGTTGTATACGGGTGAATTCTAGATTACAAACAAAGTATGTAATCACAATAACCTGCACACAAAACAAACAAACAAACAAACAACCCAATGTCTTGAGGTAAACCTCAAGAACTCCAGACAAAATAATCAAGTAAGATCACAAGGTCTCCAAGATAGGCCAAGGTCTCTAATCCTATGTCCAAGAAATAGTCCCATGCTCCATAATGCCAAGGATAGTAACCAAATAGTCCAAGTATCATTAAAGTTTTTTATGGTTCATGTTGATTATTAAGTGTCTTCAAAAGGAAAAGAAAAGCTCAAGTGAGCAAAATGACATAAAAGTAAATGCTCAAGTGAGCAAAAAAATAAAAATGGCATGAAATGTAAAATGCTAAAAGTAAATGGTACATAAAGCATAAAAATAAAAGCATAAAGTAAAGTCAATTGTCAGAAATTAGTGGTTAGTTGAATGACCATATTGAAACTTGTATTTGGAACTCATTAGAGGATTGGTAGAACCAAAGCCTCCACACAACAAGTTGCATTTGCTTTTTATCAAGTATATCATCCATTTTGGAATCCTCAAAAGTAACATTTAATGATCAACGATGTTTAAGTGATCCGCGTTGATCAAAGGTGTTGTAGATCTATTAGAGGATTGATAGAACCAAAGCCTTCACACAATGAATCTCAAGGTTATTGGATCAAAGAGATCAAATTAACATAATTAGGCTTGCAATCATTAGTTTGGGCCAAGAATGATCATTTATCTGAATCGGGACAAAATTTAGCGCTATGTTAAGCAATCGTAAGTGGACTTATGTAGAAGTCACACCTATTTTAAGGCAGGTCAATAGCAATCTATGTACTTCATGTTTGGATAAATGATATAGAGATCACCATCCCTTAACATGTAGAACAATTAAAAGAGAAAGGGGAATGATAAGTTAATTTAGATTACCACCTCAAAATTCTTTCATCTTTAAATTCAACCACTCCTCTAGATGGATTAAAGCACTCAACATATCATTAATCCAAAGCACCAAAAATGAATTAAATAATTCACTCTAGGTAGATTTGAATTGATGAAAATTTATCCAACTTCATCTACATCACAAAGTCCATTGAGTTTAAAGAGAAATTGGACATTTAAAATTGCAATCCAAACCAACAATCAAAAGGAGTGAGTAGAAAAAGCATTTTGGATCAAACTGCCTCAAAACAAGGCAAAAAAATGCATTATGTCCCTGTGTAAATCGATTGCACTACTGTGTAAATCGATTTACACAGTACAATTTTAAAAAATATGCACAAAATTGCTTCTGTGCAATCGATTGCACGCTGTTACAGACAGCAAAACAACATTTTAAAAGGCCAAATTCTTGTTCAAACTTTCCATCAAATACCTTATGATCATGGATCCAATTGAGCATGAAAATTCCATCAAATTATGAGAAAATAACACCATTAGAATCACAAAATAATGCTCAATGAATCAATCTCAATGATCACCAAGAGATCACATTGTGAAAGATGAATTATCCAACTTACCAAAGGTAGATCTAGAGAATTATCAACACAACTTCAAGAGTTTACTTCAATTCAACCACAAGAATCAATTGCCAAGCTTGGATGTAGAGAATTGATGAATAAAAAGTGTTTGGATGAAGGTTTAGCTCAAAGATTAGTAAGCTTCAATGCAAAGCTTACTAACTTTTTGAAAATGGAGCTTTGAGTGAATTTGGTAGATGGAGAGAATTGAGAGATTTTTTAGCAAGGTGGATTTGGCTATCAAAAGCTTTAAATTTGAATGAAATGAGGGCTCTATTTATAGAGTTTAGGATTGGGATTAGTGGTAATTTGGTAATTTATTCTTGGAGCCAAAATTTGAATTAATGATAATTCTTTCAAATATTAGAGCCAAGGTTTGAATTAATGATAATTCTTCTTAAAAATGAAAGATTGGCACTAAAATTTGAATTAATGATACATCTTTCAAAAATGAAGAAAAATTGGAGCCAAAATTTGACAAGTTTAAAATTGCCGATTTCTTTTCAAATTTTCACGCTGTGCAACCGATTGCACTATAGTGCAAATCGATTTGCACAGTGTATTTTTTCAAAAATGGCGTAAAATGCACTATGTGCAATCGATTGCACTCTACGAGCAATCGATTGCATCAGTGAAAAAAATGAATTTTTGTTAATTTTTCTTTTGCAAATAGAGATTTTAGGAAAATAATACCAGAAATCCTTATTTGTCAGATGCTTCGACTTGGTACCTACAAAACAAAAATATAAAAAGACAAAGGCAAATTTTTTTTGTATTTTGATCAGAAGTTAGTCAACAACACATATACAAAATACACAACTAAGGTGCTTGGAAATTCCTCAAGATCAAACTTAAAGATAGGAGATAGAAAAAGAGGAAGAACCAACCCTAATGTCATCTTGTTATGATCGAGTTAATATGATATGATAGAGGAATCTTATGGGCAAAAATTAGGGTACAACACCTCCACTTGGGAAATAGACCTTGTTGGGGAAATAAACCCTGCTAGGAAATAAACCCTATTGGAAAAGAGAATTCTTCTGGGGATTTCATCGTGTTGGAGAAATAAATTCTGCTAGAGAATTAAATTCATGTGAATTATGTTGAGGACATAATATCTCATGGGGATTGGAATTTCGTTGGCTATGCTAAGGAAGTTTCCACCGTGACCCGGGGAAATGATCAAACCTCCTTATCCGCTAGGGGATCTATTAGGGAGATGATCATGAGAATTACTGGAAGATACCCCAATTTCTGTCTGAAGGCATATTATAATCACTGGGGGATTGTATCTTTGTCAGGAATAAGATTGTAAACGTATCTCTACAGGGTTTTTCTGTGTGGATTTGTGGATGACTTGAACGTTATCCCAACTCCTAGAGTATTTAGTAAATGGTTATTCCCATTTTTATGCACATATTTTTTTAACATTAATCATATTCAAATGCATATGTTCATTCAATTTAGTCATTGGACGTATTTTCAAACAACACAGAGAAAGTAAAACAATTTTGAATTTTGGAATTGACTTGTATTGATAATTTTCCTATAAACTGCCAGTTTTGTACAAAGAGACAAAGATCTTAGTAAGAGGAAATATTAGTAAAAATGAATAAAGATATAAAGTAAAACAAATAAAATATCTATGTGGAAACGATCCCAGCGAGTCTCAACTCTATTATTACCCTTATGTCTTCAAGTATCTCATCATTTGCTGTCGAACGAAATTGACTGATTTGATTTGTACCATTTGAACTTGCTGTTGATAATAAAGCTTGTCGTATGTAGGTGATCCAACAGGACATAGTTGTACGCTTTAATCCCTAATTTTTGTCTGGACCGCCCTTTTGGGTTTTCAGTCCACTGGGATACCCTTTTTTGCCCAAGCCACCTTTTCAGGTTTTTTGACTTACCGAGTTTACAATATTTATATATATCCCTAATTTTATCCCGAACCCTTTTGATTCGCCGGTATGCCCTTATTTTTTCCTAGGCCGGTCAATCTAGCAGGTCTCTTTTAGGCATATTATTTTTTACTATGTCCGCGTTCACAGGGTGTGGAAAGTCTTCAATGTCCATGGTGGTAAGTATCGTAGCGCCGCCAAAAAATATCTTCTTGATAAAAAATGACCCTTCGTATGTGGGAGTCCATTTTCCCTTGGGATCACCTTGTGGTAGTATAATGCACTTTATTAGCAAGTCACCAGCCTGAGACACCCGATGTTTGACTTTCTTGTTGAAGGATTTAATCATACGCTGTTGATACATCTGACCATGACACACCGCCGCAAGCATTTTCTCGTCAATCAAATTTATCTGGTCCAGTCTAGTCAGAATCTACTTGTCTTTGTCTAAATTTGCGATATTCATAATTCTTATAGAAGGAAACTAGACTTCGACAGGTAAGACAACTTCCATACCATAGACTAGAGAGAATGGGGTTGCCCCAATTAATGTATGTACTGAAGTGACATAACCATGAAGAGCAAATGGTAGCATCTCAGGCCAATCCTTGTACGCCATTGTCATCTTTTATATAATCATCTTGATGTTCTTATTGGCAGCTTCCACTGCGCCATTCATCTTTTGTCCATATGGAGAAGAATTGTGATGCTTAATCTTGAATTGCATGTAAAGCTCTATGATCATAGTATTGTTAATATTAGTACCATTATCCTTGATAATACTTTCGTGGATGCTATGTAGACAGATAAGGTTATGCTTAATGAACCGGGCCACAACATTCTTGGTAACTGAAGAAAATGAGGCTACTTCAACCCACTTTGTGAAATAATCAATAGCGACCAAGATGAAATGATGTTCATTGGAAGCGGTTAGTTTGATCTATCCAATCATATCAATGCCCCACATTGCAAACGACCAAGGAGCAGTCAAGACATTCAAAGGAACCGGAGGCACATGTACTTTGTCAGTGTAAATCTGGCATATGTGACAAGTTCTGGAATGATGATGTAATTGGTTTCCATGGTGTGCCCATCTAAATAACATGCTCTCAGAATTTTCTTAGACATTGTGTTCCCACTGGAATAAGTACCAAATATACCTTTATGCATATCTTCCATAATCTTCTCAGCTTCCTTCTTGTCTACACAACGAAGCTGAGTCTAATCGTGATTGTGTTTGTACAAAATTTTGTTGCTTAGAAAGAACTTTGCAGAGAACCTCCGTAGGAATTTCTTGTCATTGATAGATGCCCCTTCAGGATACTCCTGCGTTTTGAGGTATATTTTCACTTCATGGTACCAAGGTATTTCCTCTAACTTATTAATGTCAACGTCGTAGCAATATGTTGGTTCATCTATATTTTCAATAATGATTCGAGGAGCTTCATTATCCCATCTGGCTTTGAACATAGATGACATGGTAGCCCATGTGTTTGCCAAATTGATTCTCTTCTCGTGTAATATGTTCAAAAGTGATTTCCTCATAGTATGGGATTAAGGTTAACACATGCTCTCGATAAGGAATAAGATTCGGGTGCTCCATATCCCATTCTCCCTTGAGCTGACTGATCACTAGGGTTGAGTCACCGTACACATCCAAGAACTTGATTCTCATATCAATAGAAGCTTTGATACCCATGATGCACGCTTCGTATTCGGCCATGTTATTGGTACAGTCAAAGCATAGTCTAGCGGTAAACGGTGTATGGCAACCCTCGGGAGAGATAATCACACCAGTGATTTCGTTTCCAAGTGTGTTAGAAGCTCCATCGAAAACCAAAGTGCATCGGGATCCCGACTCAGGTCCTCCGTATGGTCCAGGCTCTTCATAATCTGTAACTAGCATGATATTCTCATCCGGGAACTCAAAATTCATAGATTGATAGTCATCCACAGCCTGATGAGCCAAATGATCTTCCAGTACACTTCCTTTTATTGCCTTCTGAGCAGTGTACTGAATGTTGTATCCTATTAAGACCATTTGCCATCTGGATATTCTTCCGGAGAGAGTGGGTTTCTCGAATATGTATTTTACTGGATCCATCTTATAGATCAACAAATTAGTTTGAGTCAAGATATGTTGTCTTAGTCAGCGAGCAGCCCATGCCAAAGCACAACAAGTTTTCTCGAGCAGTGAGTATCTTGTTTCACAGTCGGTAAACTTTTTTCTAAGGTAGTATATTGCATGCACTTTTCGACCAGACTCGTCATGTTGGCCCAGTACACACCCCATTGAATTCTCTAACACTGTTAAGTACATGATTAAAGGTCTTCCTTCAACTAGTGGCATCAGAATCCGAAGTTCTTGGAGGTATTCCTTAATTTTGCTGACGGCTATCTAACAATCGTTGTTCCACTTCACTACTTGATATTTCTTCAATAACTTGAAGATTGGATCACAAGTAGCGGTCAGATGGGAAATAAATATGGAAATGTAGTTTAATCGTCCCAAGAAACCTTTGACTTCCTTCTCAGTACAGGGAGCTAGCATTTCTTGAATAGCTTTGACCTTGGCAGGATCGACTTCAATACCTTTACAACTGACAATTAAACCTAGGAGTTTGCCGGATCTCACCCCAAAGGTGCATTTGTTCAGATTCAACCTCGGCTTGTATTTCTTCATTCTTTCAAACAGCTTGTGTAGGTGGTCAAGATGTTCTTCTTCAGTCTGGGATCTGGCTATCATGTCTTCGACGTAGACCTCTATCTCATGGTGTATCATGTCATGGAACAAAGCTACCATAACACGTTGATATGTTGCGTCGGTGTTATTCATACCAAATGGCATAACCTTGTAACAGAAAGTCCCTCACTGTGTGACCAAAGTAGTCTTCTCCATGTCTTCAGGTGCCATCTTGATCTGATTATACCCTGAGAAACCGTCCATGAAGGAGAATACTTTATGCTCAGCGGTGTTGTCAACCAGAACATCCATATGTGGCAGCGAAAATTCACCTTTGAGGCTTGCCCTATTCAGATCCCTGTAATCTATACACATATTCACTTTTCCATCCTTCTTAGGTACTGGCACCACATTTGCAACCCATTTAGGATAGGATGTAACAGCTAAGAAACCTGCATTGAATTGCTTCATAACCTCAACCTTGATCTTTTCGAACATTTCGGGACGTATATGACGAACCTTCTGCTTTACTGGAGAACAACCATCTTTCATCGGTAGACGGTGAAACACAATATCAGTATCAAGCCCTGGCATGTCTTCGTATGACAAGAAAATATCTCAACATAGTCGCATAACATATGGATTAGTCTATTCTTGACACTGTCTTCTAAGTTGGCACCTATAATACGGTGTGAGAACTGACTTGGGTGTTTTGTGTTTTATTGCAAATGTTGCGAATAGCAAGAGTCACCACTGACTTTTCTTTTATCCAATAAAGGAAAGGGTGAAAATAACAGGAAAGACCTTTTGATAATTTTCTTCAGTTCGGGGGGTAGGTTATGAAAAGGGAAGGTGTTAGCACCCTTTTCATCCTTAGTTATCTATAAGATCTTAATTGCTAGCTCACTTTGAAATGCTTTATGTTTGTGTATGTTTGGAAATGTTTGAATATATTTTGAAGATGGTAATTTTGTAATGACTCTTGTATCATTGAGAATGTATACAAAAATATTTATTTTGGAAATATTTTGAAAACGCCTTAGTGCGACAAACATTGTAATGATTCTCATATCATTGAGAACGCATTCAAAGTGTTTATTTTGAAAATATTTGTTTGAAAAGAGAGTGTTTGAAAAGATGTTTGTTTTTGAAAGTGTTAAGTGTGAAAAATGGTTTTAGTTTGTGAGAAACAAAGTACGAGCAATCTACCTACTCAAAAAGTCTTTGTTCTTTTCCTCCGCCTTTAGATAGTGATATCCTACCATTAGTTAGTAGGAAGACCTATCATTGGATGTGAGGGACAAGCGTGGGTCATCGTAAAGTCATAGAAGGTAACTTGTAAGATACTTTAGCAATTTGTCGTAAGAGACTAAGATCGATTATCAAAGGCAACATCGAAGGGTCATCAAGGGACTACAATCTTTTAACTGAGGGTCTTTGCTAAAGCATCCCAAGTTCGAGGGACATGACTGTTTATATCTGAGGCAACAAGTGTGGGTTACTCTAGAGATGCTTGTGTACAGAGTGTGTTGTTTTCAAGTATATGTCTTGTATTTAGGGTTGTCTAATGCTGGATTTTAAATCTTGCCATGCAAACCCTCTTTACTAACAATAATAAGGAAAGCGATAAATTGTGGAACTTAAATATCATATGCTATTACAACGCTTTGGGAATGGGGGGTACAAGTTTGTGAATGAGAGGAAAGCAATAAATCCCTAATTATCTATTACAGACCAATGAATAATTAATAATGTGAAATAATAAAATTCACAAGAATGTAAAGTAGAGGAATGAAAGAGGAAGTGTTTTTGGGGTAGAGAAGAATATTTTAACCTAATTGATTAACTCTAAAAGAATCTAGTAAACCTAATTAAATTAAGATAAAAAAATTTAATTTAATTAATCAAAAGGAAAATAATTAAAATATAAGAAACCTAAATCTAAATTAAATCAAAAGAGAAATTAATTCTTAGAAAAATACTTTTGAGGTCATATTTGTTTGGAAAAAATAAATGTAGTAAAAATAAAAATAAAAACGATTAAATTAAGATATTTTCAATCTAATTATTCAAGAATTTTTTTTTTTGTATTTTTGGTTAAATAAAAAAAAATAAATAAAATATATAAAAAATATTGGGCCAACGGTAAGGAGTGAGGAAAAGGGGGTGAGAAAATATTTTTGTTAGGCCCAAAAGGTTTTTTGTTAAAATCAGAAATAAAAAAAAATAAATGGGCCCGTGTCATGAGAAATTTGAGGGAGTATAACAAGTAAAAACAAAAAAAGAAGGCCCAAGTTTAGGTAAGCCCGGGCGCCTGATTGAGGTTCCAGTGTGGCTGACTTATGATGGTGTATCATGCACTTGCTTTATGGGACGTGTGATCTTTGTTGCTTGCAGATCCGTTGGTATTAATGTGAGACCCATGATCGGTGCGCTAGGCTTGCTTGCACTGGATCTTGAGAAACAAATAAGAAAAGAAAAATTTCCCATTCCTGGCTCGAACCTGTGACCAAGCATAGGAATGACTTATAAGCGTGCGTTCTGCCATTGGGTGGCTGTTATATCTGGTGATAGAACAACAACCACTAAATATATTTTAAACTCGTTCTTGATTGTAAATTCATCCCCTACCTCGTGCTAGAAGCCATGGACAATATTTTTGAATTTTCAAAATTTCTCATTTCTCAATCATTTTTAAAAGTGTAAACATGAAACTTGATTATTGATCGGGACTTTATAAGTCTCTCGGGATACTAACTGCAAGTATACAGTTCAGTCGTTCTAGTTTTAAAAGATTATCGAACCCACAGAGACTGTGTATCAATCGCATACGATCTAATGCTACAGTTTTGTCTAACTAAGCGATGAATATTCGATATTTGGGGGAGACAGTTTAGTTTTAAAAGTAATAGTACTAATTATACCGGTATGTGATAATCGGACTTAGGGAATTCGATGAATCGCTTGGCCTATAAAGTATTTCGGTAAAAGCTAATTGTTTAAAAACCTGAGACATACACTCTCGTGTTTATGAAATAAGTCATGCTACTAAACCTAGTGGATGCACTTTAAATTTAATAACACTTTTTGAAAACAATTTGAATTTAATCAATTCATTAAAACACTCTCGTGTATTTAAAAATCAATGCTTCGTTACCACTATCTGGGTTGAACCCCAACTCTCGCATGCAGGTTCTTGCCTTAATTAATTTCCCACTCTCGTGGAAAAATCGTGTTAATTAACCTCTCACTCTCGTGACAAGGATAGTTAAATTAATATTGGAAATTGGAAACCAGAAATTGTTTTATAAATATTTTTGGCCAAGGTATCATTGAATTCTTTCAGTTCTTACGGTCACATACCGGTATTAATAATTTAGCCAGACATAATTAACTTAACAGCAATAAAGTTTAGAATATAATTCATGTCAATAAACGGCATATTATAGAAACTAAATAAATAATAATTGCAATATAAAAAACCTGGAATTACAGATGCTATAGTAATCTTGAGGGAATACAGTAATCCAAATCTTCGAGCTTGACTTGCAGTAGAAATTCGTGTTAATTCTTGTAAGAAGAATTAACACTTAAAAATAGAAACTAAGGCTTGAATGAAAATTACAAGGAATTGAAAGCAGAATTGCAAAACAAACAAATTGGAAATAACTATAAAAATAAAAGAAATATTTGCTCTGAGTAAAATTCTTCGACCCTTGGACTGTGCCTTGGTACTCATATATATAGCAGGAAAAATCAGCAGTTTAATTTTGAATTCTTGATGAAGTCTTCGTGGAGGAATTCTAGGAGCAGTAATAGTTGTGGCAATAAAATAGGAGATTCAGTAGAAACAGGGAGAAGTAGTCTGCCCTTCACGCCCACTTCTTCAAGCCATGCGTAACGTCCTCCTTTACGCGCGTGACGGTCGTCACAGGTGGGTGACGGTCGTCACACGCTGAAGTGGTGCCTTATGCTCGTCAGGTGTGTGTGACGAGCGTTTGGTTATGTTGTGGGGTGTTACGCCTGTCACAGGGGCGTGATGACCGTCACCTATCCAGAAGTCCACACTTTGTATTTTTTTATTCTTTTTCTCTTTGTTTTTCGTCTAGCTTTCTTCATGTTGTCCTTTTTCATCGGTTTGAGTCGACAAGTGTTATACCTGCAAAAAAGACAAATAATCTTGGAATAATCGAGGGTTAGACGACTTAATGGAATATAAAATCGGTAAAAAGTATGTTAATTATATGATATATTTTCTCGTTATCAAATTCCCCCATACTTAAACCTTTGCTTGTCCTCAAGCAAATAATCATTCAAAAGGCTGGACAAGTTTTCTGGTAAGCGCATAAGCATGGCATACCCTTGGATTTTTAAAGTGGTTTCGAGAAATCCTCGTTGGTTCGGCCAATACTTGAGTAAAACACTAAAGATACGCTAATGACGCAAGCAATAAGCTTACTCGTAGACTTCCATTTTAAACGAGCTATCCAACAGTTCCGTTATAACTCTGCCCGGAGTTCCTCGTATCTATTTCACCTGGTTTCGTTCTGGCGCAATCACATTAAGCCCTTTGCCTTAGCACACACGTAGTGGAGTAACCGGTTAGTGACTTTGATCCTTTAGCACGGGGTCTGGTACATGAATGTGGCAACCCTACATATTTTATCCAAATTGGAGGTTGTGGGGGATCGGGCCGTAGCACGCCCTACCGAGTTCAGAACCAGATACCTATGAACCAACCAACACTGGATTCCTTCATTATTTGCTCAGCTCTTGTATGTTCCCGTATATTTTGGTACACAAGTTTTATTTTATTTTAGCGGTGAGATAGGAAGGATATTTTTAGAATCAGGCATCAAACACTTATATTCATCGATTCTCCACGTGGTTTGTGTCAAGACGGTGCTGACTGCTAGTATAAACTACTAGGGGTTACTTCTAGAACTTGAAACTCCATATATCGGTATAATGGTTATTGAAACGGATCGCGTAAGCAGGAAGTATACGGTGACAGAACCGTATCGATCTTGTTATGTCGTTTTCGGCTTCCTCAACTGGGATTTCATTAAAGTAGGTATGTCGGGCTAATGCGAAAATAAAAATTTTTCGGTATGGCAAAGTAAAGCGAAGAATTTGAATCGAGACATATCGCAAGAATTTACTAGTTTTATTAACGATTGAAAGGTACCTCTCCCACACAAAATCCGACATTGTCCTCAATGTTGCGATATATATGCGGGGAAGTACAATTACAAAAACAAAAAGGAAAAGAAATGAAACAGAAAAATAACAAATTACAAAGAAATTAAAGAAAGACAAACTACTGGTGACCCCGTCCTCTGCTCCTGGTGCGAGAGCGTCTGGTAGGAGTGGCTTCAGCGTCGGTGTCTTGGAAGCCATTGGTGTTCATATCTATCCTCAAGGCATTAAGCTCTGACAGCGCCTCATCCAACCTCTCATTCATGTTTCGCTGCCCAGTCAAGATCTGAGCGTTTTGGGCGCACAGAGACTCAAACTGCTCAGCTTGCCTCCTTTCAAGCGCCGCATTCATTTGATTTTGCATGTGGAGGGCGCGGAGGATGTCTTCGAGATTGATAGGAGGAGGTGCGGATGAAGATCCAGGGATATCGTGGACAGGCGGAGCACTATCCAACTCTTCTTGTATATCGTCTGCGGCGGCTACAACTTGGTCTTCGTGGGCAGGTGCAGGCTCTGCGGGAACTTCAGGGTCAAACAACCAGTTTGCTCGGTTACTTGGATCGATTCGGTCCCTGTTCGGCAAAATGATATTCTGATAGACGGTATTCCTAATTACGGGGTGGAATCTACCGTCTTCCCGCTTGTAGATGAGGTCTGCGGCCTTGCAGTGATCCAAGGTTAGCAAAGCCGGTGCCATAGAAGGCAAGGTTGCAAGAGCAGCACCATAATTTAGACCAATGGAAATTGAAGTAACCAGCCCTCCGAAATAGAAAGGTTTTCCACCTCTAGCACAAATAGAGTGGATGTGAGCAAGTAGGAACGGGGCGGCATTTATCTTTTGCCTAGTGAACGCACAATGTAGAAAGAAGAGCTCCTTGGAGTTGAGCTTATGGTTGCTGTCTCGGGCGAAGATGGTGTTACTGAGGATTCGATGGAAGTAGCGGATGGCTGGATTATGGATGTGGGTGGCGTTGAGGTGGTCGTAGGACCCGGCGCGGATGTTCATTAAACTGTGCCACAAGTTGAAAGCCTCCTCATTAAAACTACCCGGTACCCGAAAATGAGCACCTTCGTCCGAACAAAATCCCATAAGCCTCGCGATGTCGGATTGAGGCAATTGGTGCTCAACGCCGAACGTGCAAAATTTTGCCACGCCTGATAGTTGGTTTGTGACACCCGGCGGAGTGAGGTAAGCGAACGAACTCAAGAACTCAAGAGTAAGAGTTTCATAGATTGGTCTTGGTTCGTGGCAGAGGTTCCACAAATCCACGCTTTGTAGTAATCGGCGGACACTATCGAGTAGTCCCAAACTCCATAGGCAGTCGATGTCAACGTACCTTGTGGGTTGGAGACCTCGACGTTGGAATTTTTGATACTTTGCTCGTTGATTCTCCCCAGGTTCACCGATTCTGAAATTGATAACTTGAGCGTTTGGGTTGTTTGCCATGGTGATAAAGGATTTGATTTTGGAATGTGAGAATGGGAGATTGTAAGGATGTTAATTTGGTGTTGGGAGTTTAGAAATTGGAAGAAAAATGGACTGAATAGGTGGTTTTTCGTGTGGTGTGGTGATAATGGAGAAGGGAAAAATGGGTTTATAAGGAAGAAGGTTGGAACAGTTCTCTGTAACAGCCGTTGGTTTCTGTTTGTGTGACGGTCGTCACAGGGGTGTGACGCTCGTCACGAAGCAAAGAGGCGCGTTACGCTCGTCACAAGGGTGTGACGGTCGTAACGCAGACAGAGTCTTAAATGAGAGATCCGTTACACGACCGTTGGAGAGTGATGAGATTATTTTTTTCTTGGTAATTGGAATTTTGTTTTGAAGAATTTATATATTTTTTTTGGTTTATTTGAAATGTTTGTTTTAATTAATTATTTTAAGTAATTAAAGTTTTAAATCTAACGAAAATAGACAGTAAATAACAGTAAATATCAACAGTAAATAAAACATAGACAGTAAACAGTAAACAGTAAATTGGGAAAGAAATTAAAATAAACTTCAATTTAATAAATGCATAACAAATTGTTTCAAAGTAAAAAATAAAAATAATGATAATGTTGAAATAATAACTAAACTAAAAATCCCTCCCACACAGATATTTACAGTGTCCTCACTGTACGTAAAAATGCAAGAGAGAAGGTAAGGAGATAACGATGGAAACTCTAGCCACGGGGAGGTGGAAACAAATGCTGATACATATAGTCCAATTGATCAGTCACCAAGTACATGAAGGTAATGAAGTCCACCCTAAGGGAAGTCAGCTCGCCCCACATGTCCGTAATGGCCGCATGTAGGGAGTCCAGGGTAACAGCAGGTGGAGGTGGAGTAGTCTCAGGGGCCGGAGGCGCGGTCTCGGCGGAAGTAGCCTCCTGTTCCCAAGGATCAGGGAGATCATGGTAGCCTGGCGGTGTAGCAGGATCTTCTTCAGCATTAGCATTGTTTGGAACCTCATAAATGTCAACTGTAGATGGTGAAGAGAGTGGTGAAGCAGGGTAGTGAAGATCAAACAACCAGTTATCCCGGTTATGCACACTGGTTCTTGGGTCAGGAAGCTTAAAATGATGGACGATCTGATGATTAACTAGCAAGTCAAATGAATCTGGTCCAAGGTTTCCAATCATGCTAGTGTTGAAACAAAAAGCAATGTCCATCGGCTTTATGCCATAAAGTGGAGCAGAACCGAGCATAGGCTGGCGGAGTCCGATGGCATTAGACAGCATGGTAACTAACCCTCCCAACAAGATAGGTGCATTTGGAGTTTCTATGATCCGCTCCATATTGGCGAGCATATAAGCTACGCCGTTCACCGGACGGTTTTGAGATGCACAATACATGATAAACAGCTCATCCCGGGATACAGAGGTGACATTTTGCTGTTTGCCGAAGATAGTGTGGGCTATGATCTTGTGGAAATACCTGATAGCCGGGTTATGAATGCATTCAGAGTACAGATCTGACGGCTCAGGATGGTTAACACCAACTATGCTTCCCCAGAAAAGGTCAAGCTCAGATACGGGCAGAAGGTTCTCCTGTGTCATACTGATAACATCGGGTCCAAAAGGGAACCCAAGAAGCTGGCTAAACTCTCGCAGGTTGTAAGTGTAATCCATGTTAAACATTCTAAATGTAATCAACCCACGGTTGAATCCCATTCCATGATTTGGAATGAAACTCAAGGTGCTGAGAAACTCCAGAGTCAGCCTTTTGTAGGTACAGAACCTCCGACGGATAGGGGTAGTGTCCCAACCAATTTGGTGCAGCAGGTACATGACACTCTCGCGAATGCCAAGGGCAGCCATAGCATGATCATCTGCATATATAGTAGGACACATCTCCCGGTCACCCAGATCTGCAAACCTTCTTCTCTGGTGTCGGCTTCGCAATTTGACATTCATGAAGTTAGCACAATCCATAGCGCGAGATGTGAAAGAAAAAGAATTACCCCCCTGAAAATATTTGAAAAATGTTTGAAAGAAAAGGAAATTAAGTAAGTATTTTCGGGTTAGGAAATTTCCAAAGTTAAATTAAAAAGAAAAAGAAAGATAAAAGGGAGAAATAAAAACAGAAGAAAAATAGAAAGGAGTTAGAAATGCAATAATAAAAATATTTTAAAGATTAAGAAAAAGAAAAGAAAAAAGAAAAACATATTAAAGCAGAAAAAAAAAAATTAAAGTAAAAACATGGGTTGCCTCCCACGAAGCGCCTTTATTTTATGTCGACGGCTCGACATTAAATACATATTCAGTTAGGCAAAGGGGTAGGCGGCTCACTTAACTGAAGATAAGCCGAGAAGTCGATATTTTCGACGTTAAAATAGTGCTTTAAGCACTGGCCATTAACAATGAATGGTTCGATAGAACTACCTTTAATTTCTATCGCCCCACTTGGGAAAACTTTGCTAATTTCGAATGGTCCGGACCATCTGGAACGTAATTTTCCCGGGAAAAGTTTTAGTCTAGAGTTGAATAGGAGTACGATGTCTCCTTCCTTAAAGTCTTTCCGCGAGATACGCTTATCGTGCCATTTTTTTGTTCATTCTTTATAGATTTTAGCATTTTCATAAGCGTCTAAACGCAATTCTTCCAGTTCATGGATATCTAACACTCGTTTCTCGCCAGCACTCTTATAGTTTAAGTTAAGGGTTTTTATCGCCCAATAAGCTTTATGTTCTAATTCTACTGGCAAATGACAAGATTTTCCATAAACTAACTTGAACGGCATTGTTCCGATAGGAGTTTTGAAAGCTGTCCGATATGCCCAAAGAGCATCGTTGAGCTTGGAGGACCAGTCTTTTCTGGATAGGGCTACGGTTTTCTCAAGTATCTGTTTGATCTCCCTATTTGATACTTCCACTTGTCCACTTGTTTGAGGATGGTATGGTGTGGCTATGCGATGTTTAACGCCGTATTTGGAAAGTAACCTTTCGAAAATTCTGGAGATAAAATGTGAGCCACCATCGCTGATCACTAGTCTTGGTACACCGAATCGTGGGAAGATAATATTCTTGAATAGTTTTAGTACCACGCGTATATCGTTTGTGGGTGCGGCGATGGCTTCAATCCATTTTGATACATAGTCGACGGCTACCAAAATATATTTATTTCCAAAGGATACGGGGAAAGGTCCCATGAAATCAATTCCCCACACATCGAAAACTTCTACTTCGAGGATTCCTTTTTGCGGCATTTCGTCACGTCTAGATATATTTTCTGTGCGTTGACATCTATCGCAGTTCATAATGGCTACGTGGACGTCTTTCCATAAGGTAGGCCAAAAGAAGCCAGCTTGAAGTATTTTTGCACAGGTTTTCGATGTACTAGCGTGTCCACCATAAGGGGCGGAATAACAATGGGAAATGACGTCGTTTATTTCATCATTAGGAACGCAGCAACGGTAGATACCATCGGCGCCTCTTTTAAAGAGTAGTGGTTCATCCCAAAAGTAGTGTTTAAGGTCATCGAAAAATTTCTTCCGCTGTTGGTACGTCAAATCAGGTGGTAAAACACCGGCAGCTAAATAGTTGACGAAGTCAGCGTACCATGGTAATGCAGTATTAGTACAAATGGATTTTACTACCGCAGTTGTGAAAGTTTCATTGTGTGGATCTAAAATGTCGGTAGGGTTTGTCTCTAGCTTGTCAATGAGGCGTTCATAAGGGAAATCTTCGTT
Organism: Vicia faba; assembly: GCA_948472305.1. NCBI lineage: Eukaryota > Viridiplantae > Streptophyta > Magnoliopsida > Fabales > Fabaceae > Vicia > Vicia faba. The sequence goes on from OX451737.1 coordinate 1,030,232,264, forward strand.
TATGGGAACACTCTCGGTTTGGATTCCATCTAATCTTGATAAATGGTCAGCTACCACGTTTTCAGTTCCTCTTTTGTCTTTTATTTCTAAGTCAAACTCTTGTAGGAGTAAGATCCATCTGAGTAATCGCGGTTTGGCGTCCTTCTTGCTTAGTAGGTATCGGATCGCAGCATGATCCGTATAAATAATGATTTTAGCGCCTACTAAGTAGGAACGAAATTTGTCCAATGCGAATACCACAGCTAAGAGTTCCTTTTCCGTAGTGGCGTAATTCATTTGTGCGGGATCAAGCGTTTTGCTTGCGTAGTAGATAGCGTGAAGCTTCTTTTCTTTGCGTTGTCCTAGGACTGCGCCTACAGCATAATCGCTCGCATCGCACATTATCTCAAATGGTAAATTCCAATCAGGAGGTTGCATAATAGGTGTCGATATTAAGGCCTCTTTTAGTGTCTCGAATGCGTTCAAGCATTTATCGTCGAAAATAAACTCAGCCTCTTTCATTAATAACTCAGTTAGTGGCTTGGTGATTTTAGAGAAATCTTTTATGAAACGTCGGTAAAAACCCGCGTGTCCTAGAAAACTTCGTATTTCTCTAACTGTTTTGGGTGGTTGAAGGTTTTTGATAATGTCGATCTTTGCTTTGTCAACTTCTCTCCCCCCGTTTGATACAATGTGACCCAACACAATTCCTTGTCTCACCATGAAGTGACATTTTTCCCAGTTGAGCACTAGGTTGACATTAACACAGCGTTTCAGTACTAATTCAAGATTTGTTAAACATCCGTCGAAACTTTCGCCACAGACAGAGAAATCGTCCATGAATACTTCCATGATTTCGTCTAAGAAATCTGCGAAGATCGCCATCATGCATCGTTGGAAAGTTGCAGGCGCATTACATAGTCCAAATGGCATTCTCCGGTATGCAAAGGTACCATAGGGACATGTGAACGTAGTTTTCTCTTGATCGTCAGGATGAATGGGAATTTGAAAGAATCCTGAATATCCATCAAGATAGCAGAAATGGGAATGTTTTGCTAAACGCTCGAGCATTTGATCAATGAATGGTAATGGGAAATGGTCTTTGCGCGTAGCTTTGTTTAGTTTTCTATAGTCGATACACATTCTCCATCCTGTTTGCGTACGCTGTGCTACCGATTCGCCTTTTCTATTTGTTATAACTGTAACACCTCCTTTCTTAGGCACAACATGAATTGGACTGACCCAGTTGCTATCTGATATTGGGTATATGATGCCTGCCTCTAGTAGTTTTTGCACTTCCTTCTTAACGACTTCACTTAGGATAGGATTTATTCGTCTCTGATGTTCTTTAGAGGTCTTGCAGTCCTCCTCCAGCATAATGCGGTGCATACAGAGAGAAGGGCTTATTCCTTTGAGATCTGAGATATTATAGCCTAACGCGGTTGGATATTTCCTTAACACACTAAGAAGTTTTTCGGTTTCGATCTCTCCTAATTCGGCATTGACTATAACTGGTCGTTCGAGTTCTTTATCTAAGAATTCATACCTAAGATCTTCAGGTAGTGTTTTAAGTTCTATACCGGGTTTCTTATTAGTTGAGTCAGGATCGGGTGTTAAGGCTAAACATTCACTTAGGTTGGCATCTAAGTGCTCTTGTTTCCAGTCTTCGTTCTTGAGGATAGTCGGTGTCTGAATTTTCAGCATCTCAGAGTAGGTGTCCTCTTGGCATTCAAGTTCTTTGACACATTCATCAATGATATCTAGGAGACAACATGAGTCATCTATAGCAGGGGCTTTAAAGAATTGGGAAAGAATGAATTCTACTTTTTCTTCTCCTACCTCGAAGGTAAGTTTTCCTTTCTTGACGTCAATGATGGCTCCTGCAGTAGCTAAAAATGGTCTTCCTAGTATGATGGGAATGTTCGAATCTTCCTTGATGTCCATTATTATAAAGTCAGTTGGTATGTAAAATTGTCCTATTTGGACAGGAATGTTCTCCAGCATACCAACAGGAAATTTGACTGATCTATCGGCTAGTTGTAAGGACATCTTGGTAGGTCTCATGTCGCCTAATTTGAGCTTTTCGCAAATAGATAAGGGCATTAGACTGACACTGGCTCCTAAATCGCATAGAGCTTTGTCTATGACAGATTTTCCAATTACACATGGTATGGAGAAACTACCAGGATCTTTTAGCTTCGGAGGCATGTTATTTTGAATTATGGCGCTACATTCGGCAGTTAGCATAACGGTTTCTTTCTCAACGATTTTTTTCTTATTAGCCAATATTTCTTTTAGGAATTTAGCATATGACGACATTTGGATTATAGCTTCTGTAAATGGAATAGTGACGTTTAGTTGTTTCAGAAGTTCTACAAATTTCTTGAATTGTCCCTCGTTCTTGGATTTTGGAAGTCTTTGAGGGTATGGAATTGGTGGTTTGTATGGTGGTGGAGGCACATAAGGTTTTTCTGAGGCGTCTCTATTCTCATTCACGTCTTCCTCTACATTTTAAGATTGATCTTTCGACTTCTCTATTTCTTTCTCAGGTTTTTGATACATGGTCGGGTTTTGGAGTCTAGGATCTACCGGTCCATCAAGGGCTGTCCCACTTCGTAATGTAATAGCATTTTCATGTCCTTTAGGATTGGGCTGTGGCTGTCCAGGAAATGTACTAGCAGGTGTGGCAGAACTAGCTTGGTGTTGTGCTACTTGGGAGATTTGGGTTTCTAACATTTTGTTGTGAGTAGCTAGGGCATCTACCTTGTTTTCTAATAGCTTCAATTGTTCACCGGTGTGAACGTTTTGATTGAGGAATTCATTGTTTTGTTGGGCTTGATTAGCGATAAAATTTTCCATTAGGATTTCAAGGTTAGATTTCTTAGGAATGTTAGGAACATTACCAGCGGGTTTTTGATAACCTGGAGGTACATCAGGTGCTTGGCCAGGTGCATATAAAGCGTTATTGCTCTTGTACGAGAAGTTAGGATGGTTCTTCCAACCAGGATTGTAGGTATTGGCATAAGGATTTCCTTGAGCGTAATTTACCTGATCAGCCGTTATTCCTGCTAAGATTTGACATTCGGTTCCAACATGACCAGGTACTCCACAAACTTCGCAGCTTGGGGTAATTGCAGCTACGGTAGCTGCAGGAGGTAAGGTCAAGCTTTCTATCTTTTGGGTAAGAGCATCTACCTTAGCATTAACTTTATCTAGGCTACTAACCTCGTACATCCCGCCTTTGGCTTGAGTCTTCTCCACAGATGTTCTTTCTCCTCCCCACTGATAGTGGTTTTGGGCCATGTTTTCAATGAGTTGGTTAGCTTCGTCATAAGGCTTGTCCATCAGTGTACCACTTGCGGCGGCATCTATAGATAGTCTTATGTTGTACAAGAGTCCATTATAAAACGTGTGGATTATCAGCCATTTTTCTAGTCCGTGATGTGGGCACATTCGCATCATATCTTTGTAGCGCTCCCATGCATCGAATAGTGATTCAGTATCCTTCTGCCTAAATCCGTTGATTTGGGCTCTTAGTGCAGCGGTTTTGCTTGGGGGAAAGTATCGTGCTAAGAATACGATCTTCAGTCCTTCCCACGTAGTGACGGAATTTGATGGCAAGGATTGCAACCAAGCCCAATCTCTATCTCTTAGTGAGAAAGGGAAAAGACGTAATCTAATAGCATCTTTACTAACACCATTTGCTATAACTGTGTCGGCAAATTGAACGAATTTTGTAAGGTGTTCATTCGGATCCTCAGAAGGATCTCCAGAGAATTGGCGTTGTTGGATAGCTGATATCAATGACGGCTTTAACTCGAAATCGTTTCGGTTTATTGCTGGAGCAGCAATGCTGTTATGGGGCTCTTGTTGTGATGGAGCTGCGTACTCCTTCAGTGGACGGGTCCTTTGTTCTTCGGCCATGTCTAATTCTGGATTGGTTTCGGTTTCAGAAGAAGAATTAGAATCAGTTTCAGAATCAATCTTGATTTCTGGTTTAGGTAAGGGAGTAGCGTGATTTAAACAGTAATCCCTGACTGCATGTCTTACGGAAAGAATGCGTTCAGGTTCGTCCGTCGGTTTGTCAAGTGGTTCGCTTTGTGAGCGAGTCCTTGGCATAAAAATCGACAAAGGGTGTCTGTTGCTTAGTCTAAACGCGCAACAGAAGAATCGTAATTAATTGACTACCAGTCCCCGGCAACGGCGCCAAAAACTTGATCGGGACTTTATAAGTCTGTCGGGATACTAACTGCAAGTATACAGTTCAGTCGTTCTAGTTTTAAAAGATTATCGAACCCACAGAGACTGTGTATCAATCGCATACGATCTAATGCTACATTTTTGTCTAACTAAGCGATGAATATTCGATATTTGGGGGAGACAATTTAGTTTTAAAAGTAATAGTACTAATTATACCGGTATGTGATAATCGGACTTAGGGAATTCGATGAATCGCTTGGCCTATAAAGTATTTCGGTAAAAGCTAATTGTTTAAAAACCTGAGACATACACTCTCGTGTTTATGAAATAAGTCATGCTACTAAACCTAGTGGATGCACTTTAAATTTAATAACACTTTTTGAAAACAATTTGAATTTAATTAAATTATTAAAACACTCTCGTGTATTTAAAAATCAATGCTTCGTTACCACTATCTGGGTTGAACCCCAGCTCTCGCATGCAGGTTCTTGCCTTAATTAATTTCCCACTCTCGTGGCAAAATCGTGTTAATTAACCTCTCACTCTCGTGACAAGGATAGTTAAATTAATATTGGAAATTGGAAACCAGAAATTGTTTTATAAATATTTTTGGCCAAGGTATCATTGAATTCTTTCAGTTCTTACGGTCACATACCGGTATTAATAATTTAGCCAGACATAATTAACTTAACAGCAATAAAGTTTAGAATATAATTCATGTCAATAAACGGCATATTATAGAAACTAAATAAATAATAATTGCAATATAAAAAACCTGGAATTACAGATGCTATAGTAATCTTGAGGGAATACAGTAATCCAAATCTTCGAGCTTGACTTGTAGTAGAAATTCGTGTTAATTCTTGTAAGAAGAATTAACACTTAAAAATAGAAACTAAGGCTTGAATGAAAATTACAAGGAATTGAAAGCAGAATTGCAAAACAAACAAATTGGAAATAACTATAAAAATAAAAGAAATATTTGCTCTGAGTAAAATTCTTCGATCCTTGGACTGTGCCTTGGTACTCATATATATAGCAGGAAAAATCAGCAGTTTAATTTTGAATTCTTGATGAAGTCTTCGTGGAGAAATTCTAGGAGCAGTAATAGTTGTGGCAATAAAATAGGAGATTCATTAGAAACATGGAGAAGTAGTCTGCCCTTCACGCCCACTTCTTCAAGCCATGCGTAACGTCCTCCTTTACGCGCGTGACGGTCGTCACAGGTGGGTGACGGTCGTCACACGCTGAAGTGGTGCCTTATGCTCGTCAGGTGTGTGTGACGAGCGTTTGGTTATGTTGTGGGGTGTTACGCCCGTCACAGGGGCGTGACGACCGTCACCTATCCAGAAGTCCACACTTTGTATTTTTTTATTCTTTTTCTCTTTGTTTTTCGTCTAGCTTTCTTCATGTTGTCCTTTTTCATCGGTTTGAGTCGACAAGTGTTATACCTGCAAAAAAGACAAATAATCTCGGAATAATCGAGGGTTAGACGACTTAATGGAATATAAAATCGGTAAAAAGTATGTTAATTATACGATATATTTTCTCGTTATCACTTATTTTTTCACCACGAATCCAACCATGTAAATAAGTTAAGCTAAATCTCAAAGATAAACATGAATTTATGTTGGTACCAAACTAAACCCTAATTTTTCAGAAAGTTCAACTTCAAAATTCATATCACTCAGGCAATATAAATGAAAACTAAAGGCATGGTTAGCTTCAGGGAAATGATGTCTACAGTTTTCATTCACAAAGTAACAATTAATGATGCTTGTATAGGAAGTTCAAATTTGAGAAGACTTACCTCAAAACTGGAAATCATTTTTGAAGTTGGAGCACTCCTGAAGGTGTGGTGACGATCTGGTTAGCTTCACATAACTCCCAGGAAGCTATTGTAATGCTTACTTTGGATTGAGAGTGGCTGGATTATTTTGGAGAAGTCAAGTTGTAGGTTGTTGTTTTTGGAAATGGAGGATGATGAAGATGGTGTTACAGTTGTGTAGCGAGTATTTGGATAGCCTATATATGAGTTATAGAAGATTTGTAATTGATTAAAAGTGAAAACGCACGAAAGCATTTGGTATTTGATGTGGAAGGTTAGAAATGGCATGTAATGGATTTTTTTGGGCAAATTCTGGTTTAAGGGAGTATGAAAGGGTTAGGAGGCTTGCATCGAAAGAGGCCAGAAGGAAAATCGAAGAAGCTGAATCGAAGAACACTTGTTTTTCTCCAAATTTTGTCAAAATATTATTTTCATCTGTTTTCTCCCTTTTTTGACAGTTTCCTCCAATTGTACTTGTGCAAGCTTGAACTTTGAGAATCCTTGTGATAAATTCTTTGAAAAATAAGAGGGAAAATTTTGGGGTAAAACAGTTTCCCCTGTCCAATCTTCTTAAACTTGAAGAGTTAGATTAGCAAGCCTGCCATTCGTGACTTGAAGGTGGAAGATGATTGAACATTAAAGTGCCCAAAAATTTGCACTCGGTGATTGGTTAGCTGACTGTGTAGGGAATGGGCTTAAAGAGGCCATTTGGAGGGATGATGGATGGTATTAGGATAAATATTTTGGTTGATTTAAACTAAAATGGTAGATGTCTTTTTCCTGTTGATTTTCCTACAAGGAAAAAGGATTAGTTGCATGCAGATGTATGTATGGCGTAATGATGTTCTCAAAATAAATGAGATTATGCTGTATGTATTTGTTATGTATGCGTTATGGTTTATGAATATGATGCATTCATTGCAACGTGTATTTGTCTAGGAAAATAAATCCTTGACAACATGCTGGGGAGCCTTGGTAGGCTGAGACTTGAATTGTTGTTTAGACTATTTCCGTTGGGAATTCATGTTCTGTTGTTTGAGGAGAAACTCCGTTGGGGAATACTGGCTTGTTTAAGGAGACTATGTGGAGAGTGTTGATCTCGGCTTGGGGAAACAAGTTTAGGAGTTTTGATTGTTCAATGTTGTTACTGGGGAATTACTCCTTACTAGAGAGCATCGAAAGTTAGTTGTTATCTGGTCGAAATCCAGGCTTGGCCACAATTTGTTGGGGATAATGAAGTTGACTGTTATTTGGTCGTATTCCAGGCTTCGCAGTGACTTGCAGGGGAAGATATGAATTAACTATTATCTGGTCGGAATCCAGGATTTGTAGAAAATTGCTTGAAGTTGAACTATTATCTGTTCGGGTTCCAGGCATCGTAGCAACTTACTAACATTAAACTACTATCTGCTCAGACTCTAGGTTTCGCAGATTTCTGAGGTGGATGAAGTTAATTTCTATCTGGTAGGACTCCAGGCTTCACCATAACTTGCTTGAATAGATGAATTTGAACTGATATCAATTTGGATCCAGGCTTCACAGTAACTTGCTTGAAATTAGTTGTTATCTGGTTGGATTCCAGGCTTCACAACAAATTTATGAGGGAATAAAGTTAATTGTTATCTGGTCGGATTACAGGCTTCATGATAACTCGCTTGAAAAGATAAAGTTGAATTAATATCTGGTCGGGTCCAGGCTTCACAGTAACTTACTTGAAATTAGTTGTTATTTGGTCGGATTCCAGGCTTCACAACAAATTTCTGAGGGAATAATGTTAATTGCTATCTGGTCAGATTCCAGGATTCATAATAACTCGCTTGAAAAGATAAAGTTGAACTGATATCTGGTCAGATCCAGGCTTTACAGTAACTTTCTTGAAACTAGTTGTTATCTGGTCGGATTCCAGGCTTCACAACAAATTTCTGAGGGAATAAAGTTAGTTCTTATCTGGTCGGATTCCAGGCTTCATAATAACTCGCTTGAAAAGATAAAGTTGAACTGATATCTGGTCAGATCCAGGCTTCACAGTAACTTTCTAGGGTAGAGGCAAACTCTACTGGGGAAAATAAGTTAAACCCTTGTCTGGTTGAGTCAAGGTTTTTCAATATCTCGAGGAGTTAAACTATTATTTAGTTGAGTCCAGTCTTCATAGTGTCTTGAGAAGTTAACTATTATTTGGTTGGGTCTAGGCTTCATAGTTACTAGAGTTAAACTATTATCTGGTCGTGTCCAGGCTTCATAGTATTTTGAGAAGTTACACTATTATCTGGTCGGGTCCAGACTTCATAGTGACTGAAAGTCGTACTATTATCTGGTCGGGTTCAGGCTTTATAGTATTTGAAAGTTGTAATATTACCTGGTCGGCTCCAGGCTTCATAGTAACTTGTTTGAAAGAATGAAGTTGGCTGTTATCTAGTTGGGCTCCAGTCTTCACAGCAACTTTCGGAGATAACAATGACTTTGTTGGTGAATTCACTGGGGAAAAGAGGTCGTGGTCCTCTGATTTGTAATAGTCTGAGAGGAAAACTCAATCTGGAGAGGATAGACTCAGCCGGGGAAGATAGACTCAGCTGGGGAAATAAACCCTGTTGAGAAATATTTGACGAACTACTGACAAGGTGAGTTCTTTTAGGAAGAGATCCACAAGGCTTCTTCTTTTAGGACCAACTTAGTTGGGGAAAGGGTTGTCAAGAGATTGAGACTCTGGCTGGGGACTACCCTATGAAAAGGACTTTGTGGGGATAATGTTAGTGAGATAACTCTATGGGGATATCCCATATACATTAAAGAGATGCTTGATGCAGCTTGGCAGGATACATGTGCTAAATAGTTTTAATTATGTTCACATGCATATGTTCGTTCAATTTTAGTCATTGGACATCTTTGCATTCAAAACAAAAAAACAGAAAGTTTGCACTTCAAAGTATATTTGTATTGATATTTTTCCCATGAATAGGCGTTTTTGTACAAAGAGACGGAGATCCTAGTAAGAGGAAATCATCGAAAGGAAAACAAAATTGAAAACAAAAATAATAGCCATGTGGAAGTGATCTCATTACGTTCCAACTCTACTATTGCCCCAATGTCTTCGAATGTCCCTTTCCGTTGACAGAAGTTAATTGGACTGATCTTGGACCGTTTGAATACAGACCTTGGTAATATAGTCGACTGTGGTGATTCGGAGGGACATAGTCATACGCTTTTAATCCTTAATTTTTGCCTGGACCACCCTTTCTGATTTTCAGCCCACCAGGATACCCATTTTTGCCCAAGTCTCCCTTTTGGGTTTTCAACTTGTCAGGTGTATAATCTTTTGCATATATCCCTAATTTTTGCCCAAACCTTTGGTTTGTCGGGATGCCCTTATCTTGCCTAGGTATGTCAACCTAGCAGGTCTCTATGCGTATTATTTTTTAAGTGTGTCCGCGTTCACAGCATGTGGGAAATCTTCACCGTCCATGGTAGTCAGCATCATGGCACCACTAGAGAAAACTTTCTTGACAACAAATGGCCCTTCGTAAGTGGGAGTCCATTTTCCCATGGGGTCTCCTTGTGGAAGAATGATGCGCTTTATCACCAAGTCACCAGCTTGATATACTTGAGGCCTGATCTTTTTGTTGAAAGCCTTGATCATGCATTTTTGGTACATCTAACCATGACAAACGGCAGACAGTTGCTTTTCATTGATCAAGTTCAACGGATCTAATATTGTTTGAATCCATTCGTCTTCGCCTAGGCCTGCCTCATTCATAATCCTTAGTGAGGGAATCTGAACTTCCACTGGCAGAACAACTTCCATGCCATAGACCAAACAAAAGGGAGTTGCCCTAGTTGATGTCCGAGCTGAAGTATGGTAGCCATGAAGATCAAAAGGTAACATCTCATGCCAGTCTTTGTAGGTCACTACCATCTTCTGCGTAATCTTCTTAATGTTTTTGTTGGCTCCTTCCATTGCGCCATTCATTTTAGGTCTATAAGGAGAAGAATTATTATGCTTGATTTTGAATTGAGTGAAAATTGTAATCATAGCATTGTTGAGGTTAGTCCCATTGTCGATGATGATCCTTTCGGGGATACCATAGCGGCAGATGAGGTTATGTTTGATGAATTTGGCTATAACATTCTTTGTGACTGAGGAAAATGAGGCGGCTTCGACCCATATGGTGAAATAATTGATAACGACCAGAATGAAGAGATGTCCATTGAAAGCAGTAGGTTTGATTTCTCCAATCATGTCAATGCCCCACAATGCAAATGGCTACGGAACGGTCATGACTTTTAGAGGAATATGAGGTGCATGGACCTTTTCAGCATAGATTTGGAACTTGTGGCAAGTCCTTGAGTGTTGATGGCAATCAGTCTCCATCATTGACCAATATTAACCAGCTCTCAGGATTTTCTTGGCCATAGTATGTCCGCTAGAGTGAGTCCCAAAGAGACCATCATGCATGTCTTCCATAATTTCCTCTTCCTCCTTCTTGTCCACACATCAGAGTAGAGTAGAATCATGGTTTCGTTTGTACACGATTCCATGACTTAGGATGAATTTGGCTGAGAATCTTCGTAATAACTTTCTGTCATTGATGGAAGCTCCTTCGGGATATTCCTGTGCTTCAAGGTATCTATTCACCTCACGGTACCATGGCTTTTCTGTGTCAGTGTTAAGCTCATAAAAGTGCGAAGCTTCGTTGAATCTCTCAATTGTAATCATAGGAGCTTCGTTTTCCCATTTGACCTTGAACATAGTAGACATTGTGGCCAAAGCATCGACTAACTGATTTTCTTCCCTAGGGAAGTGTTCAAAGGTGATCTCTTCGAAGTAAGGAATCAGAGATAGCACAAGCTCCTTGTAAGGAATGATATTAGGGTGTTTAGTGTCCCAATCTCCTTTTACTTGTCTAATCACTAGAGCAGAATCCCCGAACACATTCAAATGCTTGATCCTCAAATCAATGGCAGCCTTCAGACCCAAAATGCATGCTTCGTACTCAGCCATGTTATTCGTACAATCGAAGCATAGTCTGGCAGTGAAAGGAGTGTGGAAACCTTCAGGGGAGATTATCACAACAACAATTCCATTATCCAAAGTGTTGGAATGCCCAATGAAGATCATAGTCCATGGGGATCCTTGTTCAGGTCCGTCATACGGTCCAGGTTTTGCACAGTCGGTCACTAGCATGATATTCTCATCTAGGAAGTCAAAGTTCAAAGACTAATAATCATCAACAGCTTGATGGGCCAAATGATCTGCTAATACACTTCCTTTGATGGCCTTTTACATTGTGTATTGAATATCGTACTCAGTCAAGATCATTTGCCATCTAGCTATCCGTCCGAGAAGAGCGGGTTTATCGAAGATGTACTTAATAGGGTCCATCTTAAAAATCAATAGAGTGGTATGAGTCAACATATACTATCTTAGCCGGCGAGCAGCCCATGCAAGAGTGCAGCAAGTTTTCTCGAGCAGTGAATATCTGGTTTCGCAGTCGGTAAACTTTTTTCTCAGGTAATATATAGCATGCTCTTTTTGGCCAGACTCGTGTTGGCCCAACACACACCCCATAGAATTTTCTAGCACCATCAAGCCCATGATCAAGGGTCTTCCTTCAATTGGAGGCATGAGGATAGGAGGATCTTGTAGATATTATTTGGTTTTTTCGAAGGCAGCTTGGCATTCATCATTCCATCTGACTACTTAATCTTTCAAGAGTTTCAAGATTGGCTCACAAGTAGCAGTTAAGTGAGATATGAAGCGGGCGATGTAGTTAAGATGGTCCAAGAATCCTCTAGCTTCCTTTTCAGAGTGGGGGGGACTGGAATTTCTTGGATGGCCTTCACCTTGGCAGGATCGACTTTGATGCCTTTACCACTGACAACAAAACCTAGAAACTTTCCAGATCATACTGCAAATGTGCACTTATTAGGGTTCAACCTCAAGTTATACTTTTTCAGCCTCTCGAATAGCTTGTATAAGTGATTGAGATGTTCTTCCTCAATCTGTGATCTTGCAATCATATCGTCCACATACACCTCTATTTCGTGATGGTTCATATCATGAAATAAAGCTACCATAGCCCTTTCATATGTTGCCCCTGCATTCTTTAATCCGAATGGCATGACCTTGTAACAAAAGGTGCCCCATTATGTAACAAAAGTGGTATTCTCCATATCTTCGGGAGCCATCCTAATTTGATTATAGCTGGAGAAACCATCCATGAAAGAGAAGACTTAATGTTGAGCGGTGTTATCGACCAAGATATTGATATGAGGTAAAGGGAAGTCGTCCTTGGGGCTTGCCCTATTCAGATCCCTGTAACCTATGCACATACGAACTTTTCCGTCATTCTTTGGCACTGGAACCACATTTTCAACCCATTGAGGATAAGATGTCACAGCAAGGAATCCTGCATCAAATTGTTTCATATCTTTAACTTTTATTTTCTCAGACATGTCAGGCCGCATACGACGAACTTTTTTCTTGACAGGAGGAAATTCTTCCATTGTTGGCAGACGATGAACTACAATGTCGGTATCCAACCCTGGCATATCTTCATACGACCAAGAAAACACTTCCATATAGTCATGTAACATCTGAACCAATCTGTTTTTGACACTGGTTCCTAGGTTGGCACCGATCTTGACCTCTTTCTTGTCTGTCTCGGTACCTAGTTTGATGACTCCAACTGATTCTTCATGTGGCTTAATAGATTTTTCCTCTTGCATTAGAAGCCTGGCTAGTTCTCCCGGTATTTCAAAATCTTCCTCGCCTTCTTCTTCGGCTTGGTTATATGGATGTTCAAAATCATAGCTGGCAATAGTAGAGTCATTGGTAATAAGATCCGGAGTGGACGAGGATCTGCAAGAGTGTGTGTGTGTGTGAGATACATGGCTATTTTGAAGAACGCATTAAAGAAAAAGAAAGATAATGAGCACTAAAATTTTGAATGAAAAAAAGTCCAATGGTTTATATTGAATGATCATATGATAAAATGAACACAAATAAAACCCTTAACAAAATGGGCCATAGTGCCTCGGGAAAAGCATACGGTTTAAAATTCATTGTTCAATATTACAGATAAAAGGTTCTTGGAAAGTAATAAACAAGTAATTACTCCTCAATGAAGGAGATGGGGACGAAGTCCTTTGTGTGCCAATTTTTGAGCTATGTGGTAGTAGGGTATATCCACTCTTCGAAAGCACATTCATCATCGGAATCCTCCACAACATTTACTTCATGATTTCTAATATGGAGAGGGGGCTTTCCCGCATGAGAGCGCCTAACCTTTTCTGAGTCTTAACAGTGAAACCCAACCCACATTTATCTGCTTTGAATAGGATCTCGGGCAGTTGCCCCCAAGTAGCACAACTTCCTTTTTCGACTGCGGCACAAGCATCTTTAAATGAAACCATCCTTGGGGTAGCGGTAGAAATGTTTAAGACTAAGCCATTGGATTTACTATACTTATACAAATAAAAATAAAAATTTCCACCGTTCTTTATTATTTCCAAAGGAATGGGAAAATAGAGAATAACCCAAAAAGAAGGGGAAAGATTCTAGGTAAGGGGGTTGGTTATGCAAAGGGAAGGTATTAGCACCCTAAACATCTACGGTACTCCGCAGGAACCTCTTTGAAAAATATGTATATTTTGGATATGAAATTTTTTGTATAAAATAGATGGTGGAGGTGGGAAAAGAAACATATTTTTTATGATTTTTGCACCTGCCGCGGTTGTGAACCTTTAGTGCCTACGTACCACCTTTTCGTGCAATAGGGGATCAGGGTACACGTAGTTCCTCTTTTAAAAAATTTAAAACACAAATGTGTTGGTCAATTTTATGAGATAAAAGATCATCGTCATTGTGCGTGTGGAAAACATACCTACTACCCACAATCATGAGAAAGGAGAATTTGCATCATCTTAAAGTGGAGGATATGTCTTAGATTTTAAAATCAATAATGCCTCACTCAACACCCAAGTGGAAAATATCTCCCTTTCCTACATATTATAGAATTATCGTTGTTTGCATCACTAAAAGGAGTGACAAGAGTTCAATCTTTTAAGAAAAGTTTAAAGATAAAAGTCAAAGTGGCAAGATGGTTTAAAATGAGATTGATTGACTTTTAGTCTTCTCACAAAAATGTCAAGGTATTGTTAAGTTTATTGGAGTTTATTAATGGAAATGTTTGAAAATGCATGGACCTAAGTCCAAGTTTATTATAAAAGTAATTCAAGTTTAAAACAAGAAGAGTTTTCAAAAGGGGGGAGAAGATTTTTGAAATTAAAGAAGATGGGAGGAGAAGAATAGGTTATCCTAAAGCATAAGGTAAAAGCTAGGGATAAGAACCATTTAACCAACAAGAAGCTAATACTTGACATTATGAGCCAAAATAGAATTCCCATTATTTGGATTGAGACCAAACAAGCAAATGATACTAGACCTCTTGGGAAAACCAAACTTCAAGTGTATTAAATCTTCACAAAAATTGGACGGAGTAACGGCTGTATACGGGTGAATTCCATATTACAAACCAAGGGTGTAATCACAATAACCTGCACACAAAACAAACAAATAACCCAATATCTTGAGGTAAACCTCAAGAGCTCAAGACAAAATAATCAGATAAGATCACAAGGTCTCCACTCACAGGCCAAGGTTTCTAATCCTAAGTCCAAAAAGTCCAATGCTCCTTAATGACAAGGATAGTAACCAAATAGTCCAAGTATCATTAAATAATTTTAGGGTTTATGTTGATTATTAGATGTTTCGAATAAAAAGTAAAAGTAAAGCCCAAATGAGCAAAAATAAAAATGACAAGAAAGTAAATGCTCAAATGAGAAAAGATAAAAAATGGCATGAAATGTAAATGCTAAAAAAAAATAGTGCATAAAAATAAAAGGGGCATATAAAAGAATAAAGGATAAAGTTAATTATTAGTGATTAGTGGTTAGTTGGATGATCATCTTGAAACTTGCATTTGGAACTCATTAGAGGATTGGTAGAACCAAAGCCTCCACACAACAAGTTGCATTTGCTTTTTGTCAAGTATATCATCCATTTGGAATCCTTATGAATATCATTTAATGATCAACGATGTTTAAGTGATCCGCATTGACCAAAGGTATTGTAGATCCATTAGAGGATTGGTAGAACCAAAGCCTCCACACAATGAATCTCAAGGTTATTGGATCAAAGAGATCAAATTAACATACTTGGGCTTGCAAACATATGTTTGGGCCACAAATGATCATTTATTCGAATCGGGACAAAATTTAGCGCTATGTTAAGCAATCGTAAGTGGACTCATATAGAAGTCACACCTATTTTGAGGTCGGTCAATAGCAATCTATGCATCATTTGTTTTGAGAAATGATATAGAGATTATGCTCCAACAACATTTAGTGCAATAAGAAGAGGATGAGATCAAGAGGGATGAGAGAGAATATACAAACCACTTTTGAATTAAATTTAATCAAACTTTCATATAAATCATTCATCCATTTTTGTGGAGTTAGACTCAACACGATGGATCCAATGATGTTAATAAAGTTCATGATCAAAAATTTAATCCAAGATCAGCCAGAAAATAATCACAATATAGTATTACATTTTAATATATACAAAAAGGTTTAAAAATAATATTTAAAAATAGAAATAAAAGAAAAAATACCAACTATGTCCAAATTAATCAAGAAATAAAAATTAAGACCATAAAAAAATCAGAAATGAACTAAAATAAATTTATAAATTTTTTGGAAATTTTTTTTAGTAAGAAACTATTTTTAAAATTAAAAGAAAGGGGTAAAATAAACCAAAAATGATAAAAAAATAGAAAAGTCAGTAACAAAAATAAAATAAGGTCACCAATATTTGTCACAATATCATTGGATCATTCCATACTTTTTTCAGAGTTTAAAAATGCATAAAAGTATTTTTAAACATTAAAAACAAATCAAATAAAGTGTAAATTTATAAAAAATACCAAAACAAAAAATTAAATTGTGAAAAAATAAAAATCAGAAAGAGAATAATTAAAAATATTTTTCATGATTTTTTCAGATTTTTTGGACTTAAAATGAATTTTCTATGATTTTTTGAAGTTTAAAACAATTAAATATAAAAAATCAGAAAAGAAAATAAAAGTCAAAAATATGTGGACCATTGGATGAGAGTCAAAACGTGTTAGTAATCAAATCCAAGGAATCTGGCGCACTGTGCATATCATGGTCATTAGTGAATATGCACTGAATCAATTATTAAATCAGAATTAAAAAATAACAAC
Source organism: Vicia faba (assembly GCA_948472305.1). Taxonomy (NCBI): domain Eukaryota; kingdom Viridiplantae; phylum Streptophyta; class Magnoliopsida; order Fabales; family Fabaceae; genus Vicia; species Vicia faba. The sequence goes on from OX451737.1 coordinate 1,030,248,554, forward strand.
GGGCGTGCCATCATTGGTTGGAAGATGACACGTAGGTCATCTTCAACCTCCAACCAACGTGAATTATAGGTCTCTCAAACTATAAAATCAGAAGCTCAGACCTATGCCATTCACTTCGTCTCTTCAAGACGAAGACAACCACGCCCTCGCGCCAAATTTATATAAACTGTAGCTCAAGCAATTTGGAAAGAAAGTTTTGAAAAGAGATTTGAAATTTCAAGGTCAAAACATGTTTCCAGTAAAAAGAAAGTGTTGCGACTAGAACCAGGGCAATGAAAGCATCACAATGATATCAAAGTTTTGAAGAATTGGTGACGGAATCTACCTATTGATGTTAAGATGCAGAGCTCTGAAACTGGACTTCTATGGAGCAATGTAGGGCACAATTATTGAATGTAATTATATGGTTAGCTTCAGGGAAGATCAAGGAAGGTGAATTGATGAAAAAATTGGATTGAAAAAGGCTTGTATATGGATTACGAAGTTGCTGAATTATGAGTTATGGAACAAGTTTGGCAGGGTGATTCTGGCTATCCAAGCTTGAAAAAATGAATTGGATAGTTCATGTATTTATAGGAGAAACAAATGGGATCAAAAGGAAGAGTGAATGATGCATTTGGAGGGAATTCGTGCAAACTTGATGCACGAGTGAAGTGTGATCTAATTTTTACCAAAACTCATCCAATCCTTGCGTTTTGAGGTGCTAAACACTTCTGGAAAGTTTGTTAATCAAGTTTAAATCAAAAACGTGTGTAAATCTTGTGATTAGAAGCCCAACAAAGATTTCAAACTTCTGACTTGGTTAAAAATTCAGTTTCAAAGTGCCAACTTCTGACCAAAGGCATTTTCAGCTCAAGGGGTCTTAGGGCATGATTCTTGATGCTTCAGAAAATTAGGTTACAAGCTTTGCAATGGAAAAAGAAAGGAATCAAGTGGATGCTTGAGCTGAAAGTTGTGTTGAGTCAAAGTTGGAGAATAAATGTTGACTTTCCATACTTAGAAATATTTCAAATTCTTCTTCAAAAGTGACCTATAATGTCTTGCATCCAAACATAGCCTTCTACTTGGAATTTTCTCTTGACCAAAAAAGATGGAATGAATTAGATCTCTTGAATGAAATTTTTGAACTTGAACCATTCAAAATCTCTAAAAATTGAGAGAGTTATGAATTTTTTAAGTGGGAAAAAAAATCATGAAATGACCTATAATCTTTTGTATCCTTAAGATAATTTACATTCATTTTCTCACTTTGAACATAAAATAAGGCATAAAGTTCACATCTTCAAGATGATTTTGGAAAAAGAATGGGCTCAAGGTGAAAAAAGTTGACCATGTTATGATCATTTGAAGTCACACATGGAAAATTGGGGATTCATCTGGAGGACTTGTAATCTTTCTTCTTCATCAACTTTCTTCCACATGAAAAATCCTTGGAAATTTTGAAGTGATTTGTTTATAACCCTTTGAAGAGAAGGATTTCTTTGGAATCACTCAAAAATACTAAAATATGAGCAAGATATACTCCTTTGAAGTTCAAAACCCTAGATCCTAGATTAAGGAACATGCTTTGAGGAACTTTGACAATTTTGAACAAACTTCTTGTACCAAAATAAATGCTTTGTAATTATAAGTTATTGAGGATGATAATGAGAACTCATAAAAACCACAACCAATTCTATATCTTGAGAATTGAGAGAGATATGAACTTGTGATCAATGGGAACAAGGCCTTGTCCAAGCATGACAACTCCTTCAATCAACCGCTTGTACTTTTGAATCAATATTGATAATTTTGAAATGTATTGAACCAAAAATAACCTTGCCATGACATCCCTTCCAAAACAACTTCCATGGTGTGGTTTTAAATTCTCAAGCTTCATTGACTAGGTCATGGAAATAAACTCATGAACCCATGGATCAACTTGCTAAGCCCCATTGCCTTTACCTGTATTGTTGACAAGTAAGACAAACCAACATTTCATTTTATTAATTAAAAGGAAAGTAAAAACAAAAACATGAATGATTGCACAAGAAAAACAAGTCAAGGTGCTTGGTGATTACTCAAAGAGAAAAGCTAAAGATAGGAAGGAGAACCAAAAGCCCTAATTTGATCTTGTTGTGATTGAATCAATATGGTATGGTAAGGGGATCTTAGGGGAAAAAATTGGGGTACAACAGCAGCCCTTATTTAAGTTTCTTCTATCCGGAGATACGAAGGTTAAAAATCTTCGTGTCGACGCGATTAAAGATACTTAAATATAAAACAAACCCTATTTTTGGCCATAAGATGCCATGCAATGCTTATGAATATGAGTGCACATGGAAAAATCCAAAGGGGCACAAAACACCAATGGGGATGTAACAATAATAAAGAAACAAGAGAGGGACCCTACCAGGAAAATAAATCACTGGTGGATCAAAAGAGTTTAGCCAAAGAGGTTGGTAAAATGGTCAAAGGATATACCAACTCCTACTAGAGGTAAAGCTACCAACATTCACTGAAGGTAGAAGGAAAAGAAATATCAACACCGACGTCCACTGACGGTGAGCTACCAACGTTCACTGAAGGTAGAAGGAAAAGAAATATCATAGCATCGCCGTTCACTGACAATGAACTACCAACGTTCACCGAGGGTAGCAAAAAGATAACAAACACCAACTTTCACTAATGGTGATCTACCAACTTTCACTGAAGGTAGAAAGAGAATATATCATAGCATCATCGTTCATTGACGATGAACTACCAACGTTTATTGAGGGTAGCAAAAAGATAACAAACACCAATTTTCACTGATGGTGATCTACCAAATTTCACTGAAGGTAGGGATAAAATATATCATAGCACCGCCGTTCACTGACGATGAACTACCAACCTTCCCTGAGGGTAGAAAAAAGATAACAAACACCAACTTTCATTGAAGGTAGAGAGAAAATATACCATAGCATCGCCGTTCACTGATGATGAACTACCAACGTCCATTGAGGGTAGAAAAAAGATAACAAATACCAACTTTCACTGATGGTGATCTACCAACTTTCACTGAAGGTAGAAAGAGAATATATCATAGCATCGCCGTTCACTGACAATGAACTGCCAACGTTCACTGAGGGTAGCAAAAAGATAACAAACACCAACTTTCACTGATGGTGATCTACCAACTTTCACTGAAGGTGGATAAAAAATATATCATAGCACCGCCGTTCACTGGCGATGAACTACCAACGTTCACTGAGGGTAGCAAAAAGATAACAAGTTTCCCTATAATTCTGGCATTTCGCCTAGAACGGGTCTCAACTTCTTCTTTAACCGAGACAATTTTCCTGGAAAGGGTAATATGTAGGCTATCTCAAATAAAGAGACTTCCACTTGAAAAGATTTCACAATGAGTTGTTTCTGCAAATTTAAAAGTCTTGCCCTCCACTGGCGTAAACAGACGACGGAGTGCAAATTGTCCACTCATAGAGGAGATAGCAAAAAGGTTATGTCGACTTTTACAGGGAAGCACAAGTTGCTCAAATAAAGAGACCTGATACTTGTTGTCATGGAGGATTGTAAAAAGAAATGACTTTTCGGGGATAGAAATATGGCTTCCTGGGGAATGAAATATGACTTCCTGGGGAAATGCCATGATATTCTTGCTGAGGAGATAAAGTCTTCTTGTGCAAAATAATGCACAAACCAAAACTCGAAGCTTTCAGTAATCCAAAGTAAATAATATTGTTGTGGAACCACAAATTTAAACCAAAAATAAACTGGAATGGAACAGTCAACCAAAATATATCCTTTGAGAAATAAACTCAAGAGGGAAAACCAAATCCATCTAAACAAGGAGCTGCATAGGAAGGCTAAAGCAAAAATCTTCCATGAGGGATAACTCAGTGGGGAAATTAAAAGAATATACTCTTTCTGCTTAGGGCCAACACTCTATGGAAGAGAGGACAACCTAACTCTGTAAAACAGGGTGATATGTCAACAAAACATTAAAGAATTTCAACGAACAATGATTTTCCAATTTTAGCTATGCATGATGTATGTATGAATGTATGAGTGTTATCGTGCGTATGCTGACAAAACAGATACACAACCCTGGGAGTAACCAAGCAAAACCAACTCTGGCACAAATAACACTCGGCTAAACCAGATCCAGGATGATCATTTCAAGAAAAAGTAAATTCCAACTGAGGAAACAAAACCTATTGTCTGCTTTAGCTTTACTGGGGAGAAACACAATCTGGATATAAACAAATCAAAATAATAAAATAGTACAGATACAGGGATAAAACATCTTTCTCCAGGCTTCACCAGGGAAACAAATGTTTTCAAAATTAAAACTTCTACTGGGGATTGCAAAACCAGTCTCAAGTAAAGCAGATAAACACCAAATAATCAAAACATTCACTGGGGAATTCAAGCCTACTTCATTAAGGATATTAACACCACATCTTCAAAGGGAAAACCATAATACATTCTTCACTAGTGAAACCAGGGACCTGCGCTCTTCAAGAGTGATTATGTGTGAAACATTGGGAGAACTGACTTGATTGTTTTGTTTTTTATCACAAATGTTACGGTTAACAAGAGTCGCCACCGACTTTTCTTTTATCCAAAAGGAAAGGTAAAAAAGCACAGGAAAGACATTTGAGATTGTTTCTTGAGTTCGGGGGGTAGATTATGAAAAGGGAAGGTATTAGCATCCTTTTCATCCATGGTTTTCCATGGGCTCTTAGTTACTTGCTAGATCACTTGCTTTTGTTTGAAATTGTGCTTTTGTGTGGTTTTTTGAAAGTATTTTGTAAAAGAGGCCATTGTTTAGGAAATCTTTGTAATGATTCTCGTTCGTAAATATGTATACAAATATGTTTGTCTTTTTGAAAATGTTTTCAATGTTTGAAAATGTGTAGGTGTTTGTTTTGAAAATAGAAAGGATATTTGTTTTGAAATGGAACAAGTAACTAGGAGTAATCTACCTACTCAAATCTATTTCTTGTTCATTTTTTTCTTTGACATTGTTGTCTTACCATTGATTTGGTAAGCAACCCTATCTTTGGATGTAAACGGGACGGGTGTGGGTCATCGTATAACCATGATTAGAAATGTTGCAAAGTGTCTTAGAATTCTCCTTTAGGGACAAAGATCATTTGAAAGGAAACTTAAATAGCGTCATCGAGGGACTATGAACTTATATTTGCTTGTTTTTGCTAAGATACATCACATGCGTAATATGGCCATTTTTGTATAAGGCAACCAAGTGAAGTAACCCTAAGGGTGTTTTGTGTGCAAGTGTGTGATTTTCATGTTTTGATTTTGTCTTGGATTAGGGTCTTCTATTTGATTGATTTTATCTTGCCATACAAACCCTAATTACTAGCATATTATATAAAATCAATAAATTGCGAAATTTAAAGATTACTACGCTATTACAACAATTTGTGGGAGAGGGGGTATACAATTCATGAATGGGTATTGCAATAATATAAACCTAATTAATCTATTACAACCAAATTGAATTTGTACAAATATTGGAATAAATAATGTACAAAATATTTTAAATATGCAAAGATGTATGAATGCAAAGAAGATTTTTTTTGGTTTTTTTATATGGAAAAGTTTTAACCTAAACCTAATAAATAAATTAAGATTAAAATCAAATTAATTAGGAAAGGAAATTATTTTTTAGAGAAGGTTTTTTTGTAAACCCTAATTCTATTTTATTAAAAGGGAATAAATTTCTTTGAGAAAAAAGTAAGCATTTTTACATTTTTTTGTCTTGAAAAATAATATATGGTATTTATGAGGTATTTTTTGTCTTTTTGTATTGAAGTAATATGTCTAATAAATATGAAGAAAAATAAATATTAAAATTAGTTCTAAATTAATTTACGAAGTTATTTAAGAAAATAGATAATATGTATACTAAATAAAATATTTTTTTATTGAGAATAAATGGAATAAAATAAGTTAAAATAAAATCTATCATTTTTATAATTTTTGTGATTTTTAATATTAAGCAAATATATTTAATAAAATAAAATGAAAGATAAAATAAATAAATAAAAATATTTGGGCCAGGGGGTGCTGCAAGCAAACAGGAATAGGAGGTTAGAAATAAAACAAAGCCCATCAATCAGAGGCCCACGTTGCAAGCGTAGCAAAAAAAGGTGAAAAAAATTTGAAAAAATGCAAAAGGCAGCGCCAAGGCTCGAACCCACGACCTATGGTATTTTTGCACGCTGCCTTACCACTGGGGTGGCTGTACATCCGTTAGTCTAAATGAAAACACAAATACATAACACAAAACATTGCCTTGCCTTGTAATTCATCTTCAACCTCTAGCCAGCCGGACCCCCTGTAACTTTTTCATTTCTCAACAAAAATGGAAAGTGATAACATGAACATTATAGCATTTTAACTCACAATTATAACCATGTGCATAACTAAAACTATAAGTCCAAGATCAGAGAGAATTTTGTTGGCCCTAATTCTTAACCTAATTTTTTCAAAAAATTCAAACTTAAAATTCTCTAAACTCAAACCAAATAAATGCAAGCTATGGATATGTACAGCTTCGTAGCAATAATGTCTACATTTTATATTCACAAATGGAAAGCTAACTATGCCTGTATTAAGAGTTAGAAAAACATAAAATTCACCTTGAAAATGGAAATCGTGTTTTGAAAATGAGCTTACTTTAGGATGCTGTGATGATCAGGTTAGCTTCCTTGAACCTCTAGGAAGCTAATGCAATGCTTAGCTTGTCTTGAGGGTGGCTGGAATGGTCTGGAGAAGTCCACCTATGTTGCTCTATTTTTTAACTTCAACAATGGGGAAGATGGAGTTACAGTGATGTTTCAGGGTGTGGGATGGTTTACTTGTAAGGTAAGGAAGCTTGGGAAAGCAAAAGGCCTGAAAACGCACGAGTGAAATGGAAGATTCAGTTCACAAGTCAGGAATGGCAAGTTTGGAGGCTTGGTATGAAACTTCTGATTCTAGGGTGTTTCAAGGCTTGGGCATCAGTGGTTTTAGTTGCAAAATGATGGCTTTATATAGAGAAAAATGTTGGAGGACTTGTGCTTGCTCAAAAGTACAAGATCACATGTCTTGCTACATTTCTTGTTTTTGAAGCAAGTGTGAGAAGTGACTTCTTAAGGCATGATTATGATCTTGTAGGGTGGCTTGAAGCTTTAAACATGTTTTGTTCAGGTGTAGAGGCTTGGTTTGTGCAGAAAGAACAAGTCCAAGGCTCAAGAAATGAAAAAAATGCAAAAAGCATGCTTTTCCTAAATGGCAATGTTGCCTTTCTTCCAAAAATGGTTATTTTCTTGTACAATGCATTGAATGCTTGGCTTTAGGGCATGAAACCTTGTGCAATCCATTAATGGTGGAGTGAAAAACGTGTTTGAGGCCTGAAAAGTGAAGATTGTACAGTCAATTTGCAAATTTGAAAACTTGTTCTTCATGAAAATGACCTATAATCAAAGTGATAAAACCCTAACTTCATCTCTTCGATTATCCCTACTAAATAATTATCTTAAGGAGTTCTTGGACATTTTGGAAAGCTTGTAATGTTCTCTACAACCCATTTTTTAAATTATTTTGAAAATTCCTCTTGGAACTAGGTGAAAAGTTGCCATGAAGTTAGGTCAAAAACCTGCCTAACTAGGGCAAAATTTCACTAAGTTATTTTAGTTCTTGAGCATGTATTCACAAAATTATATCTTGAGATCCAAGCATATTTAGGAGAAATTGTGTGAAGAAAAGTTGTAGATTTAATGGAGATCTACAACTTTCATTTTGGGAACTTCCTTTGAATCGTTTTGTATCATGGTGAAAATTTGGCCTAAAGTTGAGAGAAAATAAGAAATTTTCTAAACTTAGAAAAATTTCTAAGTTAAGAAATTTAAAATTTTAAAACAAGATCTTCAATCCTTGATTTATTGATGAACAAGTTTCACATTTTGACATGTTTTGATGAATTGTGATCCTTGGCACTTGAGTTTGACCAAAAAGTCAAAGTTTGACTTTTTAGTATACAGTTGACTTTTGATCAGTTGACTGAAAAATTCATCTGTCAATCCAATGAATTTTGTAATGTTTTGAATCATGTCATTAGGTCAAGATGATGCAATTGAACTCTTGAAGTCATGCTTCAAATCAATTGATCAGTTGCTAGGTCAAAAATCATAAATTTCCCCTTCTAAGTCAAAACCCTAATTTTGACCATTTTGCCCTTTTGATGATTTGATCATATTTCTTGGGGAATTATGGTCCAAACTTGATTAAATGATACATATGTGTCTAATATATTGATGTGGATAAAAAATTATGAAGTTTGACTGAAAATTGGCCATTGTTGAATTTTTCCCCAATACAGCTGATTTTCAGGTCAACTGTCCAATTGACTGATCAAAAGTGTGATTCAAGTCTTGAAACTTGACATGAGTAATATTTGGGGTCCCTAATGATCCTTGAAAGTCATATGAAGCATTTATAGTCCAAAAATCCTTGTGCAAACTCAAACCCTAATTTTGGTCATCAGTGCATGTGGAGGTGTCTTGAGCTGATTAAACCCTAGTGTAGTCTTAAGTCAAGGAGATCTTGTGAGTAAATTCTTGATAAGCGAGAGGGAAAATTTTGGGGTACAACAGCTGCCCCTGTTCAATATTCTTAAGCCTGATGAGTTAGATTGGCGAGTTTTGATATTCATGACTCGAAGGTAGAAGATGATTGGACACTAGAGTGCCCAGAAATTTGCATTTGGCAATGTGATGGTAGGGGGTAATGGGCTTAAAGATGCCACTTGGAGATATGATAGAAAGTTGTTGGATATGGGCTTGTAGATGCCATCCGAAAATGATTGCTGAATCGAATTAGTGAGTTAAAATTGTATAGGTATCAGAATGGCGTCAGTGTCTGGAGTGTATCTCAACTGTATTTGAGGGTTAAATGAGTATCAGAATAGAGTCCGTGTCTGGAGTGTATCTGAACTATATCTGAAAGCTTGAATCTGAATGAATGTCAGAATGGCGTCAGTGTCTGGAGCGTATCTGAACTGTATCTGAAAGTTTGAATCTAAATGATTATCAGAATGGCATCTGTGTCAGGAGCGTATCTGAACTGTATCTGAAAGCTTGAATATGAATGAGTGTCAGAATGGCATTTGTATCTGTAGCGTATCTGAACTGTATATGAAAGTGTGAATTTGAATGAGTATCAGAATGGCATCTGTGTCTGGAGCGTATCTGAAATGTATCTGAAACCTTGAATCTGAATGAGTGTCAGAATGGCGTCTATGTCTGGAGCGTATCTGAACTGTATCTGAAAGTTTGAATCTGAACGAGTATCAGAATAGCGTATGTGTCCGGAGCGTATCTGAACTGTATCTGAAAACTTTGAACATTGTTAATGGTAGCTGTTAACCTTATCCTGAAAAGGTAAAAATGTTAGCTATAATGTAAAGTCATGTTGTATGAAATGCATGGTATAATGCATTCGTGTTATCAATGTTTATGATATATGGATGCGATGCATGCGTATGTGAGCTAAATTGCTATACTTCTTGTTAGATTTGGGGAAGATAAATCCCTGACTGCCGCTGAGGATATGGAGTGTAAGTCTTAATGTTGTGAAGTTGAAGTGTTTATAAATTTCTGTTTAGAGAAATAAATTTTGTTGTAAGGGCCATGCCATGTACTGTTTTTTAGAATCTGTTGGGGGAGACTTGAGAAATTTGACAACTTCTATTGGGGATCAATAATTTGAAACTTTGTTCTGCTGGGGATTTAAATGGCGTACTGTAGGGGATTACTTATGGAATATCCTAGAGACATTTTCCTATTCTTTTAACCTATCAGTAATTGTCTTTCCCATTTTGATTTTTTGTAAACAGTAATTATGTTCAAATGCATATGTTCAACAATAAACCATTGGACGTTTTTGTAAACAAAACACAAGCGTAAAGAAAATAAAGACCAATAGTTTTTGCACTTTCAAAGGGATATCTTTGTATTGACTTTGAGTAAAAAAATTTGTACAAAGGGGACAAACATTCTAGTAAGAGAATGTTGTCATAAAAAAAAGAAAAATTTGATACAAAGAAGGATAGCTATGTGTAATAATCCCATGGGGTTCCCATTCTTCTATAGCCTTCGTATCTCTGAACATCTTGTCTATCTGGCGCCTCGTCCGAAGATGACTGAATTGATCAGAACCTCTGAGTTTGTTAGTGTAAGCCAAAGGTTGTTTGTAAAGTGATCCAATGGGACATAGTCATACGCTTTAATTCCCTAACTTTTTCCTAGACTGCCCTTTCAGGTTTTCAGTCCAACGGGAAACCCTTTTTTGCCCAAGTCGCCCTTTCGGGTTTTCAACTTGTCGGGTATACAGATATTTTTTGTTTTATCCCTAACTTTTGCCCAAACCTTTTTGGTTCGCCGGGATGCCCTTGTTTTGCCTAGTTATGTCAACCTAGTGGGTCTCTTATGCGTAGTATCTTTTGACTATGTCCGTGTTCGCAAGGTGTGGCAGGTCGTCGCCATCCATGGTGGTCAAGATCATTGCCCCACCGGAGAATATGTTTTTGATTACAAATGGTCCTTCATAGGTAGAAGTCCATTTCCCCCTGGGATCACTTTGTGGCAAGATGATTCGTTTGATCACTAGATCCCCAACTTGATACACTTGGCATCTGACTTTCTTGTTAAAAGCCTTGATCATCCGTTTTTGATACATTTGACCATGGAAAATAGCAGTAAGTCTCTTCTCATCAATGAAGTTTAGTTGATCAAGTCGAGTTTGGGTCCAATCGTCTTCGTTCAGTCCTGCATCCTTCATAATCCTTAGAGATGGGATCTGGACCTCGATAGGCAAGACAACTTCCATTATGTAAACCAAAGAATAGGGTGTTGCTTCGGTTGATGTGCGAGCCATGGTACGGTACCCGTGGAGAGCGAATGGTAGCATCTAGTGCCAGTCTTTGTATGTGACTGTCATTTTCTGTATGATCTTTTTAATGTTTTTATTTGCAGCTTCGACAACACCATTCATCTTTGGCTGATAGAGAGAAGAATTGTGATGCTGAATCTTGAATTGCTTGCACAATGCGGTGATCATAGTGTTGTTGAGATTTGTACCATTGTCAGTGATGATCCTTTCCGGGATACCGTACTGGCAAATGAGATTTTGCTTGATGAAACGGGCAACAACGTTCTCGGTGACGGAAGCGAAGGAGGCTGCTTCTACCCACTTTGTAAAATAGTCAATGGCCACTAGGATGAAGCAGTGTCCATTGCAGGTTGCCGGCTTGATTTCACTAATCATATTTATTCCCCACATAGCAAAGGGCCAAGGAGCCGTCAAGACATTGAGAGGAACCGAAGGTACATGTACTTTGTCAGCATAAATTTGACACTTATGGCAAGTTCGAGAGTGTTGATAGAAATCTGCTTCCATGGTAGACCAGTAATAGCCTGCCCGTAGGATTTTCTTTTCCATCGCATGCCCACTAGAATTGGTGCCAAAAGTGCCTTCATGTAATTCAGCCATGATCCTTTCAGCTTCAACCTTATCTACGCACCGAAGTAAAACAGAGTCATGATTGCGTTTGTACAAGATGCCATTACTAAGGAAGAATTTAGCAGAGAATCTCCTTAAGAACTTCTTATCATTGATTGAAGCTCCTTCTGGATATTCTTGAGCCTCAAGATACCTCTTGACTTCATGAAACCAAGGCTGGTCCACTACTTCTTCAGTATTTATCTCGTGACAGTGTGCTGGTCCATCCATTCGTTCGACGGTGATCTGGGGAGCCTCGTTATCCCAATTAAGTTTAAAAATAGATGACATTGTGGCTAGAGCGTCTGCTAGCTGATTTTCTTCTCGCGGGAAGTGCTCAAAGGTAATCTCTTCAAAATGTGGTAGCAATGTCAAAACATGTTCTTTATAAGGAATAAGGTTAAGGTGTTTGGTGTCCCATTCCCCTTTGATCTGACTGATGACCAAGGCTGAGTCTCCGAATACATCCAATGATTTGATCCCCAAGTCTATGGAAGCTATGAGACCAAAGATGCACGCTTCGTATTCCGCTATGCTGTTCGTACAATTGAAGCAAAGTCTGGAGGTAAAGGGAGTATGAAACCCTTCCAGAGATATGAGTACACCACCGGTACCATTACCAAGTGAATTGGATGCTCCATCAAAGAACAGGGTCCACCGAGATCCTTGTTCAGGTCCGTCATATGGCCTGATTTCTTCGCAGTTGTCTAATGTCATGATGTCTTTATCTGGGAATTCAAACTTCATGGACTGATAGTCTTCTACAGCTTGGTGATCAAGGTGATCAGCTAGCACACTACCCTTTATAGCTTTCTGGGTAGTATACTGTATGTCGTACTCTGTCAAGATCATCTGCCATCTAGCTACTCTCCCAGAAAGAGCAGGCTTCTCAAATATGTATTTTATCGGATCCATTTTAGATATCAACAAGGTAGTATGAGTCAGCATATACTGTCTTAGCCAGCGAGCAACCCATGCCAGAGCGCAACATGTTTTCTCGAGCAGTGAATATCTAGTTTCACAGTCGGTAAACTTTTTGCTCAAGTAGTAAATAGCATGCTCTTTTCGGATAGACTCGTCATGCTGCCCCAATACACACCTCATTGAGTTTTCTAAAACACTCAGATATATGATCAACGGTCTTCCGTCGACTGGTGGCATCAACACAGGAGGCTCTTGCAGATACTCTTTGATTTTGTCAAAAGCAACTTGGCATTCATCATTCCATTTGACTACTTGATCTTTCTTCAATAGTTTGAAGATTGGCTCACAAGTATCTGTTAGGTGAGAAATGAATTTGGCGATATAGTTCAAACGTCCCAAGAATCCTTTGACTTCCTTCTCAGTACGGGGAGCAGGCATCTCTTGTATTGCTTTAACTTTGGCAGGATCGACCTCGATACCCTTGTTGCTGACGATAAAGCCTAGGAGTTTACCACACCGTGCCCCAAATGTACACTTGTTTGGATTCAACCTCAGCTTGTACTTCTTCAGTCTCTCAAACAGTTTTTATAAGTGGTCAAGATGCTCTTCTTCCGTTTGCAATCTGGATATCATATCGTCTACGTAGACCTCTATCTCATGATGTATCATGTCATGAAATAAAGCTACCATGGCGTGCTGATGGGTTTCCCCGACATTTTTCTGTCTGAATGGCATCACCTTGTAGTAGAATGTGCCCCACTGTGTGACAAATGTTGTTTTCTCCATGTCCTCAGGTGCCATTTTAATTTGGTTGTAACCTGAGAATCCATCCATGAATGAAAACAATTTGTGTTGTGCCGTATTGTCAACTAGGATATCAATGTAGGGGAGTGGAAAATCATCTTTAGGGCTCGCCCTATTAAAATCTCAGTAGTCCACACACATTCGTACTTTGCCGTATTTTTTAGGTACGGGAACAATGTTGGCAAGCCATTGAGGGTAGGAAGTGACAGCCAAGAATCCATCATTGAATTTCTTCATAACATCTGCTTTAATCTTTTCTGACATATCAGGTCTCATGCGGCGAACCTTTTGTTTTACTGGCGGGAAATCTTCTCTTGTAGGCAAACAATGTACCATAATGTCTGTATCAAGTCCCGGCATGTCTTCATATGACCAAGAAAAGATTTCAACATAGTCATGTAACAACAGAGTCAGACGCTCCTTGACACTGGGTTCCAAATTGGCACCTACCTTGACCTCTTTTTTGTCTTCTTCGGTACCCAGGTTGATTGTATCCACGGGTTCCTCGTGAGGCTGAATGGTTCTTTCTTCTTGTTGTAGTAGTCTGGCCAGTTCCCCTGGTACTTCACAATCTTCCTCACCTTCGTCTTCGGCTTGCTAGATTAGATTCTCAGAGTCACGAAAGGCCATAGCAGTATCGTTACCCATGGGATCCAGAATGGATGGATACCTGCATTGTGAGTGTGGGTGTGTGTAAGGGTATAGCTATCTTTGAAAGAAAATAAAATGTAAAATAGAAAACAATGAGCACAAAAGTTTGTATGCGAAAACGTCCATGATTCATTGATGTCATATGAAGATGAAATAATAACCCTTACAAATGGACCATTGTGTCTCGGGTAAGACACAAGGTTTTAAGAGTGCGAATTATTTTTGAATATTACAGATCCAACAAAATGTAAAGATAAATTACAGTGGGATAAAAGTGATTGGGACGAAGTCTGTAGCCTCCTAATTGTTGAGTCCTTCATTGACAGTCGAAAAGATCCAATCCTCCAGGTTGCAATCATCTTCACCATCTTCTACCGCGTTGACCTCACGGTTACTAATCTTCAAGGATGGCCCTCCAGCACGGGCACAACGTACAGCCTTTTGAGCATTTGAAGTGAAACATAAGCCAAACATGTCAGACTTATACGGGATATCCGGAAGTTTCCCCCAGATGGTGCATCCACCTTCCTCTACCACTACTTTGGAGTCCTTTAGTGATGACATCCGGAGTGGAGGTCTTGTAATATTGGGAATCTGGGACACAGTCTCGGTCACTTCCACCTCTTGGGGGACCTCTTAGAAGTGTTGAAATGGAGTTTCAATAAATTCACCGTCCAATTCCATATATATGAAGGAATTGAGATGGCTGATCATGTATTCTTCCTCTCCATGGACAATGATAATCTTCCCTTGAACCAAATACTTCAGCATCTGGTGCAATGTAGAGGTAACAACGCCAGTATTATGGATCCATGGCCGTCCTAGCAAACATGAGTAAGAAGGGCGGATATCCATTATATAAAAGGTTGAATTGAAAGTTTAAGTCCCAACCTTTATGGGGATATCCACTTACCCGTGCACCATCCTCTTCGAGCCATCAAATTCCCTTACTACTATGTTCCTTGACTTTAACGTTAGCCCCTTGCAGTCAAGTCTGTCAAGATCTTTTTTTGGTAATACATTCAAAGATGAGCCAGTGTTCACCAAATCATGGGCCAAAGTTGTGCCCCTACGTTCCACAGAGACATGCAAGGCCTCGTTGTGCTTTCTTCCCCTTGGTGTCAAATCAGCATCCGAGAAGCCTAGGCCGTTATCCGCTGTCAAGCTGGCCATGCAGTCTTGGAATTGATCAGCAAACGTCTCTTGAGGCACATGGGCTGTTTTTAGGAACTTCACCAAGGCTTTCGCATGTGCCTCGGAACACAGTAGTAATGACAACATGGAGATTTTTGAGGGAGTTTACCCCAATTGTTCAAATACATCGTAGTCGCTCCTCTTTATAATTTTTAGGATCTCCTCCATTTCCTTCTTGGAGGTCTCAGGGATAGTCAATGACTGAGCCTTCGTCTGGACAGGCTCGGCCAAAATACTTTTTCCTCGAGTTTAAGCAGCAGGAGTGTTGGTAGGAATGATAACAGGGGTTGTAACGTCTTTGTCAATAGGAGCACTTGCAGAGATGATTATGGGTATGGAAGTAACCTTTGGAGTAGCCACGGGTATGATCACGGGTCCAGAAAATGCTTTTGGGGGAGCAATTTCTGGAGAAGAGATCCTACCACTTCATGTAATTTTACTAGTTCCGGCAATATTGTTGATGTCGGAATCTTCTTCTTCGGAGTTTAACTCTTTGGTGGCCAGCCAGTCTTGTTTGATGCCATGGTAGTAAATGTCCCCTCCGTAATTCCACGACACAGTTTTGTCTGATTCATATGGGACTAGCCCAAACATTGTGATTATTAGAGGAGTTGCTTTCGGAACTGATGTAATTCTAACGGGTCTTTTGGTGGAGACCCTGGAAGAATTGGCGGAAATGGTAATGATAGAAACATCTTCAACGGGAATAGGTGAAACAGGTGTTTTTCAAACAAAATCTCTTGGTTATCTATCAGGCATTGAATGCATGCCTTCAACAAAGGGAAACTAGTTGGTGATGATAAGCAGTGATGGAAAACTTCATTACAGCCCGGGAACACACCGACTTTCAACAAGTTTACCTTAATAGTCGGAAGTGGAGTCATGAGTTCATCAACTGTGGTAACAAACAAATATTCTTCAATAGCATTGGTATTGTGACCATGTCTTGGCATAAGAGCAGAAATGACATTTAGCTTCTCGGGCGCATCAAACTCAATTTCTTTTGCTTCAATGAGGTCTTGTATTTTGTTCTTCAAGGCCCAACAATTATTAGTATCGTGACCAGGACTTTCAGAGTGATATGCGCAACGGGCATTGGGATGATAATGAGGGGATGTTGTATTGGAGTTTTTCGGAGCTTCTTTCAAGGTTACCAAATTGGATCTCAGAAGATGCGGTAATAATTGAGACAGAGTCATGTTAATTTTGGTGAATTTCCTGATTGGCCTTTCCACCCTTGGTTGATTACATTTGTTGATAAGATGTAGGCTTGGGAATCACAACAGACCCCACCATTGGTCGGCGTTCGACCCTATCTTGGTTCCTTTGCTGATATACAACAGCTACCTCTTTCTTCCCGATGAAAGGCTTCCTTACAACTGTAGAAGAACATGAATACCTCTGAATCTTTCCACTTTTTATGCCATCTTCCACCCTCTCTCCAGTTAATATTAGTTCAGTAAAGCATGCAGATGAACTTTTGATTAAATGGTTGAAGAAAGGGCCAGATAAGGTGCCTAAGAACATGTCCACCAATTCCCTTTCAGACAGAAGGGGTTGAACTCTTCCAGCCAAATCTCTCCATTTTTCTGTGTAACCCTTGAAACCTTCATTGGAAGCCATGGCCATACTCTGGAGTTGAGTACGGGTAGGCGCCAAATCAGCATTGTATTGATATTGCTTGTAGAAAGCTGCGGCGAGATCTTCCCAATTATGGATGTTGGCTCTTTCTAGTTGGTAAAACCAGTCGAGTTGTGTTCCAGACAGACTGTCTTGGAAAAAGTGCACCCATAAGTCTTTATCAGCAGTGTGGGGTTGGATTTTTCTCACATATGACCGGAGATGAATTTTAGGGCATGATACTCCATCATATTTTGCAAAGATAGGCACTTTGAATTTCGGAGGAATCACAATCCCCGACACTAGTCCCAATTCCTCAAATTCTAAGCGCGACACCTTTTGTATTTCCACCGTGCTTAAACGTTCTTCGAGATGTCGGTACTTGTCATCAGCTGGAGGATATTGTTCCTCAGAGTAGTCTTCCTCTTCTTCCTCCACTTCTTCCGATTCTGACGGGACATCTGTTTCCTTTCCTTTCCCTTCTCCTTCACCGGATGTTGTTACAAAATTCAAAGTCCTTCTTGTCTACCCCTGAAATCTTCTCCCCGTGTTTAAGACTCCTATTACCTTCTTTGTTTTATTTTTCCTCTCTTCAGCTAGCAGAGTCTTCAATTCTTCTTGCCCCTTGGCTAGGGTCATGAGCAATTGTTGAAACTGCATATTCTGGGCTTGGAGATCTTTCACTTATTGCTGGAGATCCATCTTACTGAAATAAACAGTAGAGAGATGAGGAGACTTGTCGCAAAAGACTTGTTTATGCTATGATGAATGATATGTGTATATGCGATGTTTTCAAGGATTTCAAAGATTCAAGTTTGTTTTAGACAAAAAGAAACACACGTTATATTAATAAGATAACGTTTGAGTACATCATTTCCCCTTGGAAAAAAATACAAAACTATAAGATAAAAAGGTAGTGCGCATCCTCTTGGGTGCAAGGTAGACATTTAAAGTCCTCTCCTCATGAAGTATCCTAGTGAGTTCCAAAACCTTCTTCTCACTTGTGTAGAATTGGGCTTCGAAAGTATCTCGCTCTCCTTTGAGTTGTATCCAATCCCTTTGTAGGTCTTTAAGAGATGTGGGCATGTCAGGATATAGGATAGTGTATGGAACATCTCCCTCCTTGATTGGCTCAATGATTACCGGGAGGATGGAGGGGTAAGGCATCATAAGACTCTGAGCACGAGTTCGTACCCATTTGAGGTAAGGCTCAATAGGGATGGAATTCTTGTGCCCTAGAGTCTTGCTATCCACCTTGTTTAGCATCCTCCAAGTTCAGATAAATCTCGAGCGAAGACCTTGATCGTCGTTGTCGTAGTCGAATACCAAACCTTGAATCAGCATCTCGTGCGGGCCATCCCTTCGGGCATAACCAAACTATCTTAAGGCTAAACATCGGTTGTAGGTGATGCCTCCTCTAATGCCAAGTAGAGGGACATTATAGAATTCTCCACAACGGTCAACAACGATAACATTCTCTTTGGATCGGGAGCACCAATGAATGTCTGAATATTTGAGCGTAATTAACCTTTGTGACCACCTTGAACCTTGCTCATTCTTTAAGACTAATTGGAGAAGATGAGAAATAAACAATCTTTCCAAGAGAGGGGTGCAACACATAAGGACACCTTTTTTCCTCATTGTGCGAGTGTGAAAAGAGTGTAGGATATCCCCTAGCAATGTTGGCACCGGGTTGCGTGACATGAAGATTTTGACGGTGTTCACATCTTTGAGTTGGTCAGGATTTTAAAACAAAACCATCCCATAGATGAGAAGAGCCACAATTTCCTCAAAGGTATGCAAGTCTAAGGAATTCCAACAGCTTTGGGCTTTCTCAAACAGGAACTTTGCTAAGAAGCCTTTGACACTGCTCCTAGTTTCCCAATGAGTTGTGACATCAGATGAGTGCAAGTGTAGAGCTTGAGCAATCTCTTCTGGCTTTGGATCTATTTTCATACCGTTGAAAGGTAGTTGATTGAGAATGGGAATCCTCAAGAGTTGGGAGAATTCTTCCAAAGTAGGCACAAGTTGATAGTCGGGAAATGTAAAGCAATGGTGCAAAGGATCAAAGAACTGAAAGAGTACCTTCATCTTATCCTCATTTGTGTGAGAGGTGACCAAGTTGAGTAGACGTCCATGTCTTTCGGTGAATGTAGAGTTCTCAGGAATCTTTGAAGCTAGCTCCTTAAGTTGTGGAGGAATTCTTACAAGCGTGACTTGAATAGTTTTCCTGCGAAGTGAATCCATATCCTACAAAACAAGAACAAAGATGAATCCCAAAAATCCTTGAAATGGTTAGTGGATGTATATGATGTTCATGATGTCCATAATGTTATGTACAAGTATGCATATACAAGCAAAGCAAACAAGTCCTTAGTTTAGGCTTGCGTGGAGTTTTATAGGTAAGTACCCTCTTGAAGTTTAGTTGGCTTAAACTTGTCCTAGTAATAGTAACCGAGTTCTAAGGAGCTCAATATCACTGGATTGTTTCCTTGGTCATTGTTTCAGCTCAATCCTCTTTAATGGCGACCAAAATATTCCAAGAAACCAAAGCTCAATGAGAGTAGTATCGAGTATCTACCAACTTCGGATTGCACCAAGGCCGGTCATCTCACTACATCCTAAAGGCCAAGTTGGTCAAGTAAAGGTTCTAAAAGTTCATTAATGATTCATGACATCACTCAGCAGCCCCGTATTCTCTTTGATTAACTCAAAGGCTACCGGTACCCACAAATATGTCGCACTAACATAGCTATTGCTTAGACCATGTCGGTATACCCCACACAGTTTCCACAATGTATTGCTACTTACCTATAATCTATCCCAAATCCAGGTAGGGGATTCAAACCCAAACAAAGAACCATAATATAAAGCATACAAATCAAACAATGTAAGCAAGTAAATGTGATATATCCCTAAGGTTACCCCATTTTTAGAACTTTACCCAGCAGAGTGGCCAGTTCTGTGATACGGTGGGAGAATTGACTTGGTTGTTTTTCGTTTTATCGAAAATGTTGTGGTTAGCAAGAGTCGCCAACAACTTTTCTATTATCCAAAAGGAAAGGTAAAAAAGCACAGGAAAGACCTTTGAGATTGTTTCTTGAGTTCGGGGGGGTAGATTATGAAAAGGAAAGGTATTAGCATCCTTTTCATCCATGGTTTTCCATGGGCTCTTAGTTACTTGCTACATCACTTGCTTTTGTTTGAAATTGTGCTTTTGTGTGGTTTTTTTAAAGTATTTTGTAAAAGAGGCCATTGTTTAGGCAATCTTTGTAATGATTCTCGTTCGTAAGAATGTATACAAAGATGTTTGTCTTTTTGAAAATGTTTTCAATGTTTGTAAGACGTTTGAAAATGTGTAGGTGTTTGTTTTGAAAATAGCAAGGATATGTGTTTTGAAATGGAGCAAGTAACTAGGAGTAATCTACCTACTCAAATGTCTTTCTTGTTCATTTTTTTTCTTTGACATTGTTGTCTTACCATTGATTTGGTAAGCAACCCTATCTTTGGATGTAAACGGGACGGGCGTGGGTCATCGTATAAACATGATTAGAAATGTTGCAAAGTATCTTAGCATTCTCCTTTAGGGACTAAGATCATTTTAAAGGCAACATAGATATCGTCATCGATGGACTATGATCTTATATTTGCTTGTTTTTGCTAAGATACTTCACATGCGTAATATGGCCATTTTTGTATAAGACAACCAAGTGGAGTAACCCTAAGAGTGTTTTGTGTGCAAGTGTGTGATTTTCATGTTTTGATTTTGTCTTGGATTAGGGTTTTCTATTTGATTCATTTTATCTTGCCATACAAACCCTAATTACTAGCATATTATATAAAAGCGATAAATTGTGAAATTTAAAGATTACTACGCTATTACAAGACTTTGTGGGAGGGGGTATACAATTCATGAATGGGGATTGCAATAATATAAGCCTAATTAATCTATTACAACTAAATTGAATTTGTACAAATATTGGAATAAATAATGTACAAGATAATTTAAATATGCAAAGATGTATGAATGCAAAGAAGATTTTTTTTGGTTTTTTTATATGGAAAAGTTTTAACCTAAACCTAATAAATAAATTAAGATTAAACTCAAATTAATTAGGAAAGGAAATTATTTTTTAGAGAAGGTTTTTTTGTAAACCCTAATTCTATTTTATTAAAAGGGAATAAATTTCTTTGAGAAAAAAGTAAGTATTTTTACATTTTTTTGTCTTGAAAAATAATATATGGTATTTATGAGGTATTTTTGGTCTTTTTGCATTGAATTAATATGTCTAATAAATATGAAGAAAAATAAATATTAAAATTAGTTCTAAATTAATTTACCAAGTTATTTAAGAAAATAGATAATATGTATACTAAAGAAATATTTTTTTATTGAGAAAAAATGAAATAAAATAAGTCAAAATAAAATCTATCATTTTTACATATTTTGTGATTTTTAATATTAAGAAAATATATTTAATAAAATAAAAATAAAGATCAAATAAATAAATAAAAATATTTGGGCCAGGGGGTGCTGCAAGCAAACAGGAGTAGTAGGTTAGAAAAGAAAAAAAAGCCCATCAGTCAAAGGCCCACGTTGCAAGCTTAGCAAAAAAAGGTGAAAAAAAAATGAAAAAATGCAAAAGGCAGCGCCAAGGCTCGAACCCACGACCTATGGCATTTTTGTGCGCTGCCTTACCACTGGGGTGGCTATACATCCGTTAGTCTAAATAAAAACACAAATACATAACACAAAATATTGCCTTGCCCTAAACTTCATCTTCAACCTCTAGCCATCCGGACCCCCTGTAACTTTTTCATTTCTCAACAAAAATGGAAACTGATAACATGAACATTATAGCATTTTAACTCACGATTCTAACCATGTGCATAACTAAACTATAAGTCCAAGATCAGAGAGAATTTTGTTGACCCTAGTTTTTTCAGAAACTTCAAACTTAAAATTCTCTAAACTCAAGCCAAATAAATGCAAGCTATGGATATGTACAGCTTCATAGCAATGATGTCTACATTTTATATTCACAAATGGAAAGCTAACTATGCCTGTATTAAGAGTTAGAAAAACATAAAACTCACCTTGAAAATGGAAATCGTGTTTTGAAAATGAGCTTGCTTTAGGATGATGTGATGATCAGGTTAGCTTTCTTGAACCTCTAGGAAGCTAATGCAATTCTTAGCTTGTCTTGAGAGTGGCTGGAATGGTCTGGAGAAGTCCACCTGTGTTGCTCTGTTTTTGAACTTCAACAATGGGGAAGATGGAGTTACAGTGATGTTTCAGGGTGTGGGATGGTTTACTTGTAAGGTAAGGAAGCTTGGGAAAGCAAAAGGCCTGAAAACGCACCAGTGAAATGGAAGATTCAGTTCACAAGTCAGGAATGGCAAGTTTGGAATCTTGGTATGCAACTTCAGATTCTAGGGTGTTTCAAGGCTTGGGCATCCATGGTTTTAGTTGAAAAATGATGGCTTTATATAGAGAAAAAGGTTGGAGGACTTGTGCTTGCTCAGAAGTACAAGATCACATGTCTTGCTACATTTCTTGTTTTTGAAGCAAGTGTGAGAAGTGACTTATTAAGGCATGATTATGATCTTGTAGGGTGGCTTGAAGCTTTAAACATGTTTTGTTCAGGTTTAGAGGCTTGGTTTGTGCAGAAAGAACAAGTCCAAGGCTCAAGAAATGAAATAAAATGCAAAAAGCATGCTTTTTCAAAATGGCAATGTTGCCTTTCTTCCAAAAATGGTTATTTTCTTGTACAATGCATTGAATGCTTGGCTATAGGGCATGAAACATTGTGCAATCCATTAATGGTTGAGTGAAAAACGGGTTTGAGGCATGAAAAGTGAAGATTGTACAACCAATTTTCAAATTTGAAAACTTGTTCTTCATAAAAATGACCTATAATCAAAGTGATAAAACCCTAACTTCATCTCTTCGATTCTCCCTACTCAAGAATGATATCAAGGAGTTATTGTACATTTTGGAAAGATTGTAATATACTCTACAACCCATATTTGAAATGATTTTGAAAATTACTCTTGGAACTAGGTGAAAAGTTTCCATGAAGTTAGGTAAAAAACCTGCCTAACTAGGGCAAAATTTCACTAAGTTATTTTAGTTCATGAGCATGTATTCACAAAATTATATCTTGAGATCCAAGCATCTTTAGGAGAAATTGTGAGAAGAAAAGTTATAGATTTCATGGAGATCTACAACTTTCATGTTGGGAACTTCCTTTGAATCATTTTGTATCATGGTGAAAATTTGGCCTAAAGTTGAGAAAAAATAAGAAATTTTTTATACTTAGAAAAATTTTCAAGTTCAGAAATTTCAAATTTCAAAACAAGATCTTCAATACTTGATTTCTTGATGAACAAGTTTCAAATTTTGACATTTGTTGATGAATTGTGATCCTTGGCACTTGAGTTTGACCAAAAAGTCAAAGTTTGACTTTTTAGTATACAGTTGACTTTTGATCAGTTGACTGAAAATTAATCTGTCAATCTAATGAATTTGTAATGTTTTGAATCATGTAATTAGTTCAATATGATGCAATTGAACTCTTGAAATCATGCTTCAAACCATTTGATCAGTTGCTAGGTCAAAAATCAGAAATTGCCCCTTCTTGGTCAAAACCCTAATTTTGCCAATTTTCCCCTTTTGATGATTTGATCAAATTTCTTGGGGAATTGTGGTCCAAACTTGATAAAATGATACATATGAGTATAATATGTTGATGTGGATAAAAAATTATGAAGTTTGACTAAAAATTGGCCATGGTTGACTTTTTCCCCAATACAGCTGATTTTCAAGTCAACTGTCCAATTGACTGATCAAAAGTGTGATTCAAGGCTTGAAACTTGACATGAGTAATCTTGGGGGTCCCTAATGATAATTGAAAGTCATATGAAGCATTGATAGTCCAAAATCCTTGTGCAAACTCAAACCCTAATTTTGGTCATCAGTGCATGAGGAGGTGTCTTGAGCTGATCAAACCCTAGTGCAGTCTTAAGTCATGGAGATCTTGTGAGTAAATTCTTGATAATTGAGAGGTAAAATTTTGGGGTACAACATTATGGTACCAACTTCTCGTGAAAAAGAACTTCCATTAGACCAAACGAATACTTCACCGGAGAAATCTTGGATTGAAATTCCACATCATGAAAATTCAAAAAAGAGGAGAAATGAATCCAAACTTGTCCGAGGATACTGGAGTCACGAACCTAATACGGTGAATCATAATGAGTAAACCTTCCCTAGGGGAACAAAAACTTCTTAAAATAAACTGGAGTTTTTCCATTACTGGGATCACCATTTTTGTTGCCATTATTTCTTCACAGATTCCAAGGTAAAAGAGAATTGTAAATTCTTTTTTGAAAAATCGATTTTGTTATTTAATATTTTTGCTTTGAAAGTTATTATCAATAATAAATAGAGTCTTTGAAATCTAAATAAAATAATAAATACAAAGAATTTTGTAAAAGCTCAAATTTCATTAATAGAATGGTAGTCTGCGAATGGCGAGACTCCATGGATAATTAAAAAGTTCGGAAAATGGTAATGTATAATGGAAAAGATACATTGAGATACAATGACCATTATACCCTCTAACAACTTTTGAAATCCTGAGCAATAACTTCTGTTAAAGTGTGATGAGAATCCGAGAAGATTGCTGCTCCAATGATCAAGTCTCGTCTGATGTAGTTACTTGCCAAGAAAGTCCAAAACTTTTGCCTAAGCTTCCCTTGCGGGTTTTCAACTTAGCGGGAAATTTATTTTGTTTAGGTCTCTAATTTTTTCCTAGACCGCCCTTTCGGTTTTTCGGCCTACCGAGACGCTCTTTTTTTCCTAAGCCGCCCTTTCGGGTTTTCAACTATGCGAGTTGTTCTTTTATTTCTTTAGGTGAAGTATTTCTTGTCCGCAACAGCATTCATGGGACATGGGAACTCCTAGCCATCCATAGTTTCAATAATTAATGCACCTCCAGAGAAGGCTTTATTGACAACATATGGGCCTTCAAAGTTGGGAGTCCACTTGCCCCTAGAATCAGTGTTGAAAGACATGATCTTTCTGAGCACGAGGTCGCCTTCTCTAAATTCATGAGGTTTGACCTTCTTATCAAAATCCTTCTTCATCCTTTTCTGATATAATTGTCCAAGACAGAAAGCTGTCATTCTCTTCTCTTTGATCAAATTCAATTGGTCAAACCGGTTCTGGACCCATTCAGCATCTGACAACTTGGTTTCCATTATCACACGCAAAGAGGGAATCTCAACCTCGATTGGGAGTACATCTTCCATTCCATACACCATGTAGAATAGGGTTTATCCTGTTGAAGTGCGGACAAATGTTCGATATCCATGTAGAGCAAAAGGGAGCATTTCATGCCAATCCCTATAAGAAACAACCATTTTCTGGATAATTTTCTTGATATTATTATTTGCAGCTTCAACAGTCTCATTCATCTTTAGCCTGTATGGAGATGAATTGTGATGAATAATCTTGAATTCTTCGCATAGTTCTGTCATCATTTTATTGTTTAAATTCGAGCCATTGTCTGTTATAATTCTGCTCGGCACACCATACCGACATATAAGATTATTCTTGATGAAACACACAACCACCTGCTTAGTAACATTGTCATATGAAGCAGCCTTCACCCATTTGGTGAAGTAATCAATTGCTACATAGATCAAACGATGTCCATTCGACGCTTTGGGTTCTATCATCCCAATCATGTCAATACCCCACATAGAAAAAGGCCATGGGGAAGATATCACATTGAGAAGTGTCGGAGGCACACGAACCTTATCTGCATAATCGTGACATTTATAAAACTTCTTTGCAAATTTATAACAATCAGATTCCATTGTCAGCCAATAGTAACCTGCCCTTAGCATCTTTTTAGACATCGAATGTCCATTGGAATGAGTGACAAATGAACCTTCATGAATCTCATGCATCAACATATCTGCTTTGTGTCTATCCACGCATCTGAGCGAGACCATGTTATAATTTCTTTTATATAACACATTTTCACTGAGGAAGAAACTGCCAGTCAATCTTCTCAGTGTCTTTCTATCTTTCTTCGAAGCACCAATCGAGTATTCCTGAGTCTGAAGAAAATGCTTGATGTCATGATACCAAGGTTTTTCATCTGCTACCTCCTCTGTTGTAAACACATGAGCGGACCTATCCATTCATTGAACCGTAATTCGAGGTATATCATTCCAAGTATTTACTTGGTACATAGAAGCCAGAGTGTCCACCATTTGATTTTCATCTCTAGGAATGTGATGGAATTCAACTTTGTAAATGAAGGGTAACAATCTTCTAGCATAATCTTTGTAAGGGATCAAGCCGATGTGACGAGTATCCCATTCTCCTTTAATATGATTTATTACAAAAGCTGAATCACCATACACATCTAGATTTTTAATTCTGAGATCAATAGCTTCTTCGAGACCCATGAAGCAAGCCTCGTATTCTGCCATATTATTAGTACAATAAAACATTCAACTAGCGGTAAAAGGAATGTGCGATCCATGTGGAGTGACAATCACAGCACCAATTCCTTTACCATTAGCATTCACAGCTCCATCAAATATCATACTCCAACGAGATTCAGGGTCAGGACCTTCCTCAAGAAATGGTTCATCACAATCTTTTACTTTCAAGAACATCACATCCTCATCGGGGAATTCATACTCTACAGACTGATGATCCGCCACTGGTTGGTGAGCAAGATAATCTTCCAACACACTGCTTTTAATAGCTTTTTGAGTGCGGTATTCGATATCATATTCAGATAGCAACATCTGCCAGCGGGGAATTCTCCCAGTAAGAGCAGGCTTTTCAAAAATGTACTTGATTGGATCCATTTTGGGGATCAACCAAGTAGTGTGATTCAACATATACTACCGCAAACTCTTTGCCTCCCAATCCAAAGCACAACATGTCTTTTCCAGCATGGTATACTGTGACTCACAATCAGCGAACTTTTTACTGAGGTAATAAATGGCGAACTCTTTCTTCTCTATTTCTTCCTGTTGTCCCAGAATACAACCCATGGAATTATCTAACACTGTTAGATACATAATCAACGGTCTTCCTTCGACAGAAGGGAGCAAGATAGGAGTTTCAAGCATATATTCTTTAATACTTTCAAATGCCCTTTGGAAGTCATCCAACCACACACAACCTTGATCTTTCTTTAACAACTTAAAGATCGGATCACATGTTGCAGTCATGTGGGAAATGAATATGAAAATATAATTCAAACGCCCGAGGAAACCTATGACTTGCTTTTTAGTCCTTGGCGCTGGAATCTCTTGAATTTCTTTGACTTTATCAGGGTCAACTTCAATTCCTTTCTGGCTAACAATGAAACCCAACAATTTCCCTGAAGCGGAGACGATACTTCCTCAAACGCTGAAACAACTTCAACAAATCTTATACATGTCCTTCTTCAGTCTGGGATTTGGAAATCCTATCATCAACATATACTTCGATTTCCTTATGCATCAGATCATGGAATAGGGTAGTCATAGCCCTCTGGTACGTTGCACCAGCGTTCTTCAACCCGAAGGGCATCACTTTGTAACAAAATGTTCCCCAGGGTGTGATAAACGTTGTTTTTTCCATGTCTTCAGGCGCCATTCTTATTTGATTATACCCGGAAAATCCTTCCATAAATGAGAATACTTTGAATTTTCTTATGTTATCCACTAACATTTCAATGTGTGGCAATGGAAAATCATCTTTTGGACTAGCATTATTTAGATCTATGTAATCTACGCACATGCAGACTTTTCCGTCTTTTTTCCATACTGGGACAATATTGGCAATCCATTGAGGATACAATGACGTCACAAGAAAACCAGTATTAATCTGCTTTAGAACCTCCTATTTGATTTTCACTGCCATATCTGGGTGAGTTCTTCTCAACTTCTGTTTGATTGGCAGACACTCTGGCTTCAACGGTAAAAGGTGCTCCATAATATATGTATCTAGACCAAGCATATCTTGATAAGACCAAGCAAAAATATCCACATACTCTTTCAACAGATCAATCAACCTGCTCTTCACATCAGGATGCAACAATGCTCCAATCTTGACTTCCTTCGGATCTTCTTCTGAACCCAAATTGATCACTTCCAATGGCTCTTTATATGGTTGAATGGTATTTTCCTCGTGCTCAAGCAACCGTGATACCTCTTCTGGAATATCATCATAATCTTCTTCTTCAGCCCCATACACAGGACATTCAAAGTTGGGAGAGGGTGTAGGGTCATTGTATTCAATGAGTTTTTTAATTAATCTACACATATGATTTATGATTGCTTTTAGAAACTGACACATATAACAAGTAATCATGCAAATTGAATTTCAGTTATTATTTATTTTGAATGGTTTTTTTTATTACCATTTTCCAAGAAAAAGTAGAAAATAAAGACATAACTTGGGAATAAATTACAACTTTTATTATTGATTTTAAAAGTCACAGCAACAGATAAGCCCTACAACATTAATACTTCCACCTTATGCAGAGTGAAAGCTTTTCAAAAATATTAACAAAATAAATTACTTTGAAACATGTATGCAAGAAGGAACATCAATGGTGATCCAGTTTTGGACCCTAACTACGTGCGTCACATAATTCGTCCTTTCCTGCTCTACTTCATCTTCCATAATAGCATTGATCCTGGACACAGTTGGATGAAGATAACCCCTGCTACAGAAGATGTCTCAATATTTGCTTGCATCAGACTTCGGCTTCATGCCCTTACCTTTGTCATTATTCAAAGAAAACCCCAAGCTAACTATGTTCTTGTTCACAGGTGGATCCACAATCTGTTCCCACACTTCACTATGACCCTTACGCACAACCTGCTGTGCATCCTTAAGCGAAATCATGGAATTCTCATTTCTTCTTATATTGTCAATGGATAAGGCTTGGAACTGGGTTCCAACAACAGCTTCATCCGCCTCCACAATGCTGAAAGAGGACAACTGAGATATCAATAATGCATGTTCCCCATTTATGATCACTACTTTCCTTTCACGTACAAACTTCAGTTTCTGGTGTAAAGTTGAAGTGACAGCCCCTGCCTCATGAATCTATGGTCTTCCTAGCAAATAACTATAAGCAGGTACAATATCCATTACTTGGAAAGTAATCTGAAACAAATGTGGTCCTATATGAATAGGCAAGTCCACCTCAACAATAACAGATTTCCTGGATCCATCAAATGCTTTCACGATGATGCCACTCGGGCGCATAGGTGTTCCTTGAAATTTCAACTTCATAAGCGTACTCCTCGGTATAACGTTCAAAGCAGATCCATTGTCAATCAGCACATTGGATAGTGAATCATTCTTGTAGTTCATAGAGACGTGGGGGGCCAAGTTGTGATTCCTTCCTTCATCTGGTAATTCATCGTCGCAGAAGTTCAAGTTATTACATGATGTAATGTTCCCTATTAAACTACTGGATTAGTCTATTGGCATATCACTCTCCATAAAAGCTTGGTCCAGTACCCTCATAAAGGATTCTCTGTGAGCATAGGAGTTCATCTATAGAGCCAACATAGATATTTTTGAAGGAGTCTGCAGTAGCTGATTTACAATTCTGTAGTCGCTCATCTTGATTATCTTCAAAATATCATCCACTTCTTTCTCTAACGCAGCCCCACTAGTCTCACTCGTAGCCTTCTTGGGTTTAACATTCTCACCAATTTTCTTTCCAGCATTAACATCTCTTCGAATAACTGGTGCAAACACACGACCTTTGCGGGTCACCTGCTATTTTCAGCAATATTCCCAACATCAGGCATTGGCTGGATGGGAACTTCCACTCCATCCTCTAAGATTGTAGCGTTGTTTTTATTAAGGCACAACCTTATCTGACTTGTACGGGATAGGACTCAGTAAACTAATCACCAATGGGGTAATAACCGACTTGCTGTAATACTCAACTTCAAGATGGGTGGGTGCCCCAAAACAAGGTACAATGACGTTTACCCCTTCTTCAACAAAATCAGTTATTATTGAGTCATTTCTGGAAACTAAATCCTCATCTGAGGAAAAATACTCATTTGCAGAGATATACTCTTCATCCGACTCTTTTTCCATCAAACAAACCTTAACCATAT
Organism: Vicia faba; assembly: GCA_948472305.1. NCBI lineage: Eukaryota > Viridiplantae > Streptophyta > Magnoliopsida > Fabales > Fabaceae > Vicia > Vicia faba. The sequence goes on from OX451737.1 coordinate 1,030,278,467, forward strand.
CAACTTCATGGTAATAATCCCTTTGACTTATAACCTTGATAATTCCGTTATCTAACAACGATTGAACACCCTTATTTATGATTGAACATCCTCGGGAATCTTGGCAGCAAACTCGGCAAGATCCATATTGGTGTTCCACCTGACCAGCCATATGTCAGAAGGTAGCATGCAATTGCACAAGGTCCTCCTTCATATACTCTACATCAAAAATTCTGAATTCTCCAAGACATCCAGAAACCATATTCACCTCCTCTTCATACTTTACCCTAGGCCTGATTATGTGGATTAGGCCCTCATCCATCATCTCTTGTAAATCAGCCTTTAATTTATCGCAACCTTGTATGTCTGTACTACAAATAGCACAACCAGCATGGTCATGCGTATAGTAGCTAAATTCATAAAGGTCTTCATGCATCCTCACTAAATCTCATCTAACCAGATTAATATCAAAAATCTGGGAGTTGCCTGTACAACCGACCACCATATTCACAATATTCACTCCCCCATGCTTCGGTAGTGGATTGTCTTTCACGTTAGGTCCCACATCCTTGAAAGATAGAACACCAGACTTCACCAACTTCTGCACCTCAGTCTTCAAAGGATAACAATTCTCAACATTATGCCCTGGTGCTCCCTGATGAAAAGCACACGTTTGATCTATTTTCTAGTACCAAGACAATGGTGATGGTACGATGGGAGGTGGTCGGGTATGAACCAGCTTCTTCTGAATCAATGTCGATAGTAACTCAGTATAGCTCATAGGAATAGGGTCATAACTCTCCCTTCTCTGATTATACCCTTGATTCCCCTGCTGGGATGGTCTTTGATAAGCAACAGTAGTTGGAGCTGCACCCACAACTAGAGTAACTGAGGCGACCTGCTGATGACGCTGATAATTCCTTCTAGGAGTATTAACCCTCCTCTCTTGCAAAACAAAATTTTCATCCCCTTCCTCTTTCTTGGTAAACCCATAAGATGGTTTCTTCACACCTCCAGAACTTTCACTCTTCGTTAAGCAGCCCTCTCTTACAACCTCTTCTAAGCGGATACCCTTTCCTACCATTTCAGTAAACTCACTTGGCGCACTTGCCACAATCCTTTCATAGTAGAAAGCACCCAACTTTTTCAAGAAAATCTTATTCATCTCCTTCTCTTCCATGGGAAGAATCAATTGGGCAGCTACCTCATGCCATCTCTGTGCATATTCTTTGAATGATTCTCTATCTTTCTGAACCATGGCCCTGAGTTGATCATAGTCAGGTGCCATGTCCATGTTGTACTTGTATTGTTTGATGAATGCTTCTCCCAAATCATTGAAAGTATGGATATTAGCGTTTTCCAAACTCATATACCACTTCAGCACAACACCGATCAAACTATCCTGAAAAAAGTGAATCAGCAGACGCTGATCATGAGTATGGGTAGACATTATCCTCACGTACATCACTAGATGAGCACGAGGGCAAGTGTTTACCTTGTACTTCTCAAACTCTCGGACCTTAAACTTAGCAGGTATCTTAACATTCAGGACCAAGCATAGCTCATTCACATTCTGCTCAAATAGCTCTTTTCCACTGAGGGCCTTCATCTCTCTTTGCATCTTGTCAAACTGCTCTTGAAAATCATCCATTCTATCATAAAGACCTAAGTCTTCACTCAGTGGAGGGAAAGGACGACACACATCATCATTAACAAACGGAACCATATTCATCGACAGAGGCGTAATAGGAGCAGCATGGACCACAAGAGGTGCCGGAGTAACAATAGTCTGAACAATCAGAGTATCTTGAGGACCAAGATTAAAACCTTCAGGGGAAAAATTCTCTGGAATTCCCCATGGATAACCTTGAGGCATGCGATACTGAACAATAGTTGGAGTAGCAGATACGGGAACAGTCGGAGCTTCAGTAGTTGCCCTTGTTGGTTGAGGTTGAACACTCGGTGGCTGATTCTGAGAAGTTACCAGAGCTTCCATCAGAGTATTTAGATTGGCCATGTTGGCCTTCAAAGAAGAAACTTCCTCGCGCAAGAGTCGCCACTGACTTTTTATATTATCCTAAGGAAAGGTCAAAAAGCACAGGAAAGACCTTTGAGATGTTTTCTTGGGTTCGGGGGGTAGATTATGAAAAGGGAAGGTGCTAGCACCCTTTTCATCCATGGATTTCCATGGGCTCTTAGTTACTTGTTTTAGATCACTTGCCTTTGCTTTTCAATTGTTTGAAATGGTGATTTGTGTGTGTGGTTTTTAAAAATGCTTTGAAAAAGAAGCCTTGTCTAGGCAACCTTTGTAATGATTCTTGTTTGAATATATACAAAGGTGTGTGTCTTTTTGAAAAGATATTTCAATGTTTTGAAAGTTGTTTTGAAATTGTTTTGAAGTTGTGTTGTGAAGTGTGTTTCAAAATGGCAAGGATGTTTTGCAATATTTTTGATCAAGTAACTAAGAGTTGTCTACCCTATTTTACTCAAAAGATCTTTCTTATGTTTTTAACCCTTTTGACAGTGTTGTTTCACCATTATGTTTGGTGAACAACCTTGTGTTAGGATGTTAAACGGGACAGGCGCGGGTCATCGTATACAATCACTGAAGGCAACTTGTGAGACGCTCTAGCAATTTTGTAAGGGACGAGATCGTTTTATCAAAGGCAACATCGAGGGTCATCGAGGGACTACGATCTTTATTTATCGAAGGGGAATTTTCTAGAGTGTCTCATACTCGAGGGACATGAATGCATTTTCCGAAGCAACGAGTGAGGTTACCCTAGAGGTGCAAGTGTGATTTGTGTATTGATTTTCATGCATTTATTCTTGATTAGGTCATCTAGCGATTGATTTCGAATCTTCGCATACAAACCCTAATTACTATACAGTATATTGAAAGCAATAAATTGCGGGAATTTAAAGTCTAAGTTATTACAAATGAGTATCCGGGGATGGGGGTACAATTATTTACAAATGGGGATGAGTCTCATAAGAATAATAATGTCCAAGTATTATGCGTAACAACCAAATCGAACTGTCGCAATTCAATGTAAAATTATAACAAATTAAGAAAAATCAGTAAATTATGAGATGCATGTATTTATTTACAAATGAACAAATAAGATTTTAACCTAATAAAGATTTAAGTATTGTTATTATCTTTATTATTATTTTTGTGTTTTTATTAATTATGTAAAGGAAAATTTTTTAAAAGAAAGAAGAATTATTTAAATTAAAGTTTCTATTATTATTGTATTTTATTAAATGTAATAATTATTATTAAAAAAAAGAAGAAGAAAACTATATTAAGAAAAATAAAACAACATTTTAATATACTAACTCTATTATTAACAAAAGAGAGAGAGAATTAGATTATTAAAAATGAAAATAAAGTGATAAAAAAATATATTAGTTCAACAAAATGGAATTAAAAGGATGATGGGCCTTAGGATTTGTTGGTGTTAGGCCCAAAAAATGGAAGGAAAAATAAAGAAAACCAAAATAGATGAAATGGGGGTGTATGCGCTGACCAATAATTGGGCTTAACATATTTGTCTGGGCGAAGGCCCATTATCCAATTGGCATACTTTTTGTTAGGGTTTCAATCAGAACTAGGGTTTGCAAACTTTGGTTGCACAGCGGCGCCTCCTTCTTCTTCGTTTCTATCGTCTTTCTCAGGCCATGGTTCTGACACTCCTTATGACTCCAAGTTGCCAGAGCGCCACCTTCGCCCTCTCCTCTCCATGACGGTCCAAGGCGATGGTTTGAAAGGTACGGTTTTTATCTTGTTCTGATTCTTAAGGTTTTTACAGTTTGCATGCTTGATTCTCTTGATTATGTTTTTGATTTATCTTCTAATCTATGGTTGTTATGAGCATGATGCAGTGTAGGGGGTGAGGAAAGCTTACCTTGACGTTTTGTTTCTGAAAAAGATGGAGTGAGGGTTGGACCGGCGGCGCTCTTGGTGTCCGGAGGCGAAAGGAGGATGAAGATGAACGTTGCTTCTGGTATTTCTGTTTCTTTGACTTCTTTTTGAACGTTTGATGATGAGATTATTCTGAGAACTATTGTTGTTTGCTTTTGTTGATTCTCTCCCTCTGAGCGTTTGATGATGATTCTGAAAAACTTGAATATTGGTGATGATGATACCTTTTTTTTTGAAGTTTCTGAAAGCCTCTGAACCTCTCCCTTGTTAATGATGAGCTTAGATCTGAAACTTGTTTGCTCTTTGTTTTGGTTGATGATGAATAATCTGAAACTTGCTTGCTTCTTTGTTTCTTGTTAATGATGAAGGATATACTTCTGAAACTGTTTCTTTTTTTTTTTCTGAAAAACTTCTTCTTTTTGAATGCTTGAATAATGATGATGAGATTGAAAACTGGATTATGTTGTTGCTTCTGAATGCTCTTCCTCTCTCCTTCTGGGTTATTTGATGTTTGATGATGAAAATATACTTTGAAAACTAGCTTATGTTGTTGCTTGTTTGTTTTGATCAGCTTGGCTTGAATCTGTAGTTTGACAACTATTGATTGTTTTCTGCAGTTTTGTTATTGCTATGCAGATCTGAGTTTGTTCTTTGAGTTTTGTGTTTATGTAAGTTTGTTGAGCTTGAATAAGCTGTAGTTTGCAGGTTTATACAGATTTTGGTAAGTATTTTGCAGTTTTGGAAACAGGCTTAAGTGTTTTTAATGCAAGTTTGATTAGTTTTTGTAGGCTGGTTTTGGGCTATCAAGTTTGCCATTGGTTTTGAGCTTTATGTGCAGGTTTTGTAGTTTGTGTCTTGATAGCAGGTTTATTGACTTGAGCCAACAGGTTTGTTTCCTTGAGCGAGCAGGTTGGTGGTGTTGAGATGCAGTTTTGGTGAGTTTTGTTTGTTGACAGGTTGGGAAGTTTTGGTTTTTTGACAACATTTTTTTTTGTAGTTCGTGCCTTGATAGCAGGTTTGCAATTTGTAAGGGTAAACTTGGCTTGTAGACTTGAGTTTTACAAGCAAACTTGCAGGGTTTTTGTTTGAGCTTGCAGCTTATGCAGGTTTGTCTTGGGCTTGGCCTGGGTGTTTGGCCTTGTGGAGCTTGTGGTTTACAGGTTTGCTGATTGCAGTTATGCAGGCTTGTTTGTGTTGGCAAGAAGGTTTAGCAGTTTTGCTCTATCTCTTCCCCTCAAAAGAACTTTTGCTTATAATATTTTATTCTGAAAAAGTCTGCTGGCCAAAAAATGATGAGGGCTAGGACAAGCATCTTTGGCTTGTAACTTGGTTTATCTCTGCATTGTGTACTTTTTGTACTTGTTTACTTTGACATTTTGCATATTTTCTGCTTTGTACTTTGCCTTGACAGCTTTGCAACTCAGTTTGATATTCAGTTTGGTTAGTGCATTTGTAGTTAGCTTGCCATGCTTGCTCATGTTTGCCTTGCTGTTGGTTGACTAATGCAGATTGAAACTCAGTTTGCATTACCCTTTGTTTTGCCTTGTAACTTGCCTATGTTTTTGCATTTTGAGTTAATTGTATGCTTGCAATTTATATCTTTAATTTTTCTCTCTGTGAACCGAGAAGAGCGATCTTCTTGTGATTTGCAGAGAGGAAAATAAAATATGATGAACATAGAATTTCTGATTCCGGCCGGCAGACTTTAATGATGATTTTTCTTTTTATCTGCTTGAAAATTCTTTTCAGTTAATTGCGCTGATTTCTTTTTCTTCTGTCTTTTGCAGGTAAGTACCAGTTGGATGATAGAGGAAGCAGTAGAAGTAGAAGTCAAAGATCTTAGGAGATTAGGCTTAGATTTATTTTTCCGTTTATTGTAAACAAATATTATTGTAAATATTGTAAGTTGTAAATTTACAATATTCAGATAAATTTTGTAACAATATTTGAAACGAATAAATAAAAAAAGGTCTTTGTCAAATATCTTCCAATCTTTCCTTGCATCGTTTATTTAATTATTTAAGACTCTCAAAATCAAAATAATTGGAACTGTGTCCCAATAATTTTAATCCAGATAAAATAAATAATCAATAAACTTTGCAGTCTCGTAACCTTGCATTACTCAGAGTACGCATGGTATTCCAATTAACACACGCATTGTACAGTTTAAACAAACAAGCATTCCATTAAACCTTTCACTTCACTAATCAAGCAGATGCCTTAATGTTCCAATCAAAAATCTCAGCTCTTATCCCAGATAATTAGGTTTTGAGAAACAACCAGTAATCTTGAACAAGCGTGAAAACAATGTAACAGTTAACTGAATTTCTGAGGATTCAGTTTCTTCTGAGAAATGCGAGCAAAAACCCTAATTCCGGATTTGTTGCCAAAGAAAAGTATGCTTGATCAATTCCTGAGCCAAACTTAACAAAATCATAGAAAACCCTAATTCTGGATTGACTGATAAAGAAAAGTATGTTTGACCGATTCTCGAGCCAATAAAAAAATTAGAGAAAACCCTGGGGTTGTGATTTCTTGTGAAAAAGGGAGGGCAAATTTTGGGGTACAACAGTTGCCCCTGTTCAATCTTCTTGAACCTGAAGAGTTAGATTGGCAATCTTGCCGTTTGCGACTCGAAGGTAAAAGATGATTGGACACTAGAGTGCCCATAAATTTGCACTCATCAAAGCATAGTTGAGGGAATGGGCTTAAAGATGCCATTTGGAGATGTGACAGAATCTTATCGGAGATGGGCTTAAAGATGCCATCCAAGAATGTTTGTTGAACTGTATGTTGTAGGTGAAAGAATGAGTATCAGAAAGGTATCCGTGTTTGGAACATCTCTGAGCTGGGGGTCTGAATAAGCAATAGATTAGCATCCGTATCGAGAGGCGTCCGCAAATAGTTTTTTTCCAGAAATCCTTGAAGTTTGAAACTTGCTAAACTTATCCTTCGACAAATGAAATATTAGCTAAAACACAAAGTTATGTTGTATGATGCAATGTATGTGTTATATGAATGTAATGAGTGTGCATGTAAGCTGATTAGCCGTCTTGTTGAGGAAAATAAATCCTGGATAGCTGGAGATAATAAAATCTTTGACTGCTGTCGAGGAAAATAAATCCTTGACTGCTGCCGGGGATTGAAAATCCTTTGATCGTTGAAAATGAGAAGTCCTGGGACCACTGTTGGGGAAATCATGAGTTTGGGTTGTATGCCAATCTACTGGGGATTCCTGTTTTGAGGAGATCTTCACCGGGGAATATCTGAAAACTCTGAGGATTTGAGAATGAGAGTCTTCATTCTGCTTGGGGAATTGGTGTTGAGGAGCCAAGAACGAGAATCTTCGATCTACAGGGGATTTGGAATTCTCACAAATTCATGCTGAGAGTAAAGAAAACTCTGGAGAATCAAGGACGAGAATCTTGATTTTGTTGGGGAGTAAGAACTCTGTGGGGAATAGCCATACTGTTGCGGAGTAGCTATTCTGTTGGAGAGTAAAACTCAGGATTCTGGAAAAAGCTTATTCCTGTTTGGAAAAAGTTCAGGTTTAGGTTGTACGCCACTTTGAGAATGAGAATCTTCATTCTGCCGGGAGTATCGGAAATTCAAGTTATATACCACTTTGAGAATGAGAATCTTCATTCTGTCGAGAATATCGGGTTATATGGGTGTATATACCACTTTGAGAATGAGAATCTTCATTCTGTCGGGAATATCAGAAGGTTGGGAGTATACCAATCTACTGGGGAAGCAAAAATGAGAATCTTCATTCAGACGTTTGGGTCAGAAGGTTGGGTGTATGCCAATCTCTTGAGGTTTCAAGGACGAGAATCTTCATTCTGTTAACGGTATCAGGAGCTTGGGAGTATACCAATCTTCTGAGGTTTCAAGGATGAGAATCTTCATTCTGTTAACGGTATCAGGAGCTTGGGAGTATACCAATCTTCTGAGGTTTCAAGGATGAGAATCTTCATTCTGTTAAGGGTATCAGGAGCTTGGGAGTATACCAATCTTCTAAGGTTTCAAGGATGAGAATCTTCATTCTGTTAAGGGTATCAGGAGCTTAGGAGTATACCAATCTTCTGAGGTTTCAAGGATGAGAGTCTTCATTCTTGAGAGAAACGGAATTTTAGGAGCTTCATTTGTCCATTATTCTGTTGGTGGGTTGTTTATGTTGAAATTTTAGGAACTTGTCTGTAACTCAACTAAAGTAAAATCTTTGTCGCTTGAATTTGATTGTACCTTTCCTTTCGCTGGGGAAAATAAATCCCAAACTAGTGAAGTAGAAAGGAGTTGGATTCTTCATCCCTGATAGTGAAGAAAATCAGAATAAATCGCTGAGAGATTTGTCTGAAATATCAAAAATCCAGAAGATCTTCCATTGGCATAAGAATCAGGGAGATCTTAGTGTCGATCTGACCAAAACAGAGGGGGTCTTGGATTAATTTTGACTCAACTGGATGATGGAGGAATCTTCGACGACCATAACTTCCAATAGGTGATGAAGGAAATCTTGATGACCGTAACTTTCGACAGGTGATGGAGGAATTTTTGATAACCGTAACTTCCAACAGGTGATGAAGGAATCTTCGATGACTGTAACTTCCAACAGGTGATGAAGGAATCTTCGATGACTGTAACTTCCAACAGGTGATGAAGGAATTTTGGACGATCAATCTGAGTATGTTATGACTGTTATGGAAATGTAATTTGCTTCGGAGAATAAATCCTTGACAAATGTTGGGGAAATAAACCCATGACTGCTGGTCTGCTAGAGAGGTGATGAACTTCTCGAGGACGCTTAAATTTCTTTTCAGAAAGATTTCAGAGAGATTCATCACTGCCCCTAGTATCAAATGCTTGTGGCACTGCCAGGAAACTTGGACTGTACGTAACCCTTTGATGAGATTGACGTTTAAATGCCCCAAGTGATGGTGAGGGAGACCTGCCCCAGGTTGATCTGCAGTTGAGAGATTTCTTAAAATCTTGACTTGACTGCCCCAGGTTGACTGGACTTTGAAAGATTTGTTGAAATCTTGACTGGACTGCCCCAGGTTTACTGGACAATACCATATCAGGCCCCCTTTTGCTGATGGGAGATTTTTGCAACGGGAGTGTCATCCCACTTGAAGTGATTTTTATTCACTGAGAGAGCTTTCGTTCCTCCGTACATTCACAGTATGAACTTCTTCGCTGTCAAACAAATAACCATGTGCAAACAACGATATTCAAATAATGCAAAGTTTATGCTTGTCTCAAAGTTTTGAAAAAATGCGTTTTTTAGCAGAAAACATTTTATAAGACAAATTCAACACAAGGTTTAGGGCAAAGCCTTACAGGAGTCAGGATACCTTTTGTAGCAGTATGCTTTCGAACTAACCCATGCTTCAATTAGGACTTTTGAAGGGTTATAACGTGGCCTGGTTCACGGTTTAAGAAACAAAGGATAAAGGCTCAAAGTATATTTGTACCCACCCGCTCTTCATGATGTTCTTCGATCCTAAACTCAGTTAATTGTGCGTTGAACTCTATTCGAGTTTGGAACGACATTTTGGTGATGGTTCACACCAGTTGAATTTTATGGGAAGGAAGTCATTTTTGCAACATTTTTCATGTTGTTGAGGATTTATAATGACCTCTTTCTTTTGATTTGTTATCCCTAATTTTTTCCTGACTGTTCCTGTTTTTGAGATTATAGTCAATGGGATGCCCCAGCTTTCTTAAGCCTTCTTTGTAGGTTTTTTGGCTCAGTGGGTTTTTTTTTTGAGAGATAATGACTGCCTATGAGATAAGGAACCATCATTGTCTTTTGGTTCCAAAGGAATTTTTTTGATGTCATTCGTTGTATTACAAACTGAGAGTTTGCGGCTTCAAGGCGCATCTTTTAAATTAACTGAAAGACTACCCTTCCCCAGGTTTGATTAAAGGTTTCAATTTGTGTTTAAAACAGAAAACTTCTACTTCTTTGGCTCGAAGGGGTTGACTAGGGATTATCTTCCTTTTAACTCCAGTGTTTAGGATTTGAAAGAAACGCATGTACATCGTCAGCAAGGTCTGTCCAAAAGCATAATGTATGAGATTATGGTATTGTTTCGTCATCCTCCCTCTAAAGACTTGTAACTTTTATCAAGAGTTAAATATCATAAAGAAAGTAGGAAGCATAATTCAAGAATAGTAAAAACGAATGGATGAATTCAAGACAAACATATGCAATGCATTAATGAAACAGAGTTTGACATCAACAGATAATTGTTTGAATAACAAAAGAAATTACAACTTGAAAATTCAAATGAAATAAAAGTCTCTCAGTTCGAACTTTGTCATTTCAGGTGGAGAACCCTCAGCGAAAAATTTTCATCTCGCCATCCGGCATGAATTTCAACACTCCAATGCCAATCAAATCTTGAATTTTGTTTTTCAAAGCCCAACAGTCGTTGGTGTCATGTCCAGGACTATAGGAGTGGTATACGCAAAATGCGTCAGGGTGATAGCTAGGAGCAGAGGTATTGGGCTTCCGAATAGGATCCCTTAAAGCAGTCAGATTGACCTCTAACAAGCGTTCCAGTATTAGAGATGATGGTATGTTGGTCTCAGTGAACTGTCTTCCAGACGTATTTTGCTTACGCCGATTACCCCGTTGACGTTGGCGAGGTTGTTGATGGACTTGTGACCCTGAAGCAAGCTGAGGAGCCTTTCCCTTGTCTTCTTGTCTCAAAGGAGGTTAAATGATGACTTGATCTTTAACCCTAGTTGTTTTCCCCACTTGGTTATCTGGAAGCATTTTGTTGACGAGGACCCTGAGCTCCTCTTGTCTTTGAGCCAGGTCTTGAATGAGATCCATCTGGCCTACCAGTTGTCCCATCATCTGGATCTTCATTGTTGCCAGCTCAATCTGTAGTTCTTCCAACTAATCATTCCTGACGCCGCCTGGATTTCCTAGGACCATGCCCCTTGTGAGGAGAGCTTTCACTTCTTCTTGCCCCTGGGACAGGTTCAAGAACAATTCTTAAAGTTGAGCGTTTTGAGCCTGGATATCTTCGACAGTCGTTTCTATAGCCATCTCTACTGAAATAAACAGTAGGAGAATAAGGAAACCTGAAAAGGAAAACCTGTTATGATACAATGCATGATATGTGGATGCATGTTTTCAAGGATTTCGCGAGGTAAACACAAAATAATGTTAGAGGTTGAACTTTGATCAACATTTTTTACTGGAGAACTTTGTATTGGTGGATGTCTTTCTACGAGAATCAAGCTCACCATGTAAAGTGGGTCATAGCCCCCGATTTAAGTTGTTGTACTTGATCTTTGACGGTGTTTGTTTAGAGGATAATGAATCCTCTTGCCCCTTGGTAGACGTCTGGTTCAACGTTACCCTGCATCAAAGACCCTCGAGATCCTTGAAATGGGTATTTAAAATGCTATGGTATGATGTTATGACGTTATGTACATGTATGAAAAAGTAAGCAAGTGTATATACAGGTAATCATATTCACACAAAGCAGACAAGTCCTTAGGTTTAGGCTTGCATGGGTTTTGTAGGTAAGTACCCTCTTGAAGTTAGTTGGCTCAACCTGTCCTATAAATAGAAACCGGGTTCTAAGGAGCTCAATATCACTGGATTATTTTCTGTGTTCATGGTTTTAGTTTAGCCACTTTACTGGTGACCGAAATATTCCAAGAAAACAACCCTCAATGAGTGTAGTATCGAGTTTCTACCAACTTCGGACTGCACCAAAGCCGGTCACCTCACTACCCCTAAAAAGGACAAGATGGTCAAGTAAGGTTCTAAGAGTTCGTTAGTGCTTCATGACATCACTCAGCGGCCCCGTATTCTCTTTGATTGACTCAAAGGCTACCAGTACCCAAAATATGTCGCACTAACGTATCCACTGCTTCAACCATGTCGGTATACCCCGCACAGTTCCCTCACAGTTTATTGCTACTTACCTAAAAGGTGTCCCCAAATCCAGGTGTAGGATTTAAAACAAACCCAAGAAAGGAACCAAAAAGTAAAGCAATCAAAGCAATCAAGGTAAGCATGTAAAGGTGATCTAAACCCTAAGGTAACCCCACTTTTAAAAATTTCCCCAGCAGAGTCGCCAGTTCTGTGATACGGTGGGAGAACTGACTTGAGGTTTTACGTTTGTGTTCGCACTTGTGCGGTTTAGCAAGAGTCGCCACTGACTTTTTATTTTATCCTAAGGAAAGGTTAAAAAGCACAGGAAAGACCTTTGAGATGTTTTCTTGGGTTCAGGGGGTAGATTATGAAAAAGGGAAGGTGCTAGCACCCTTTTCATCCATGTATTTCCATGGGCTCTTAGTTACTTGTTTTAGATCACTTGCCTTTGCTTTTCAATTGTTTTAAATGGTGCTTTGTGTGTGTGGTTTTTGAAAATGCTATGAAAAAGAAGCCTTGTCTAGCCAACCTTTGTAATGATTCTTGTTTGAATATATACAAAGGTGTGTGTCTTTTTGAAAAGATATTTCAATGTTTTGAAAGTTGTTTTGAAATTGTTTTGAAGTTGTGTTGTGAAGTGTGTTTGAAAATGGCAAGGATGTTTTGCAAGATTTTTGATCAAGTAACTAAGATTTGTCTACCCTATTTTACTCAAAAGATCTTTCTTATGTTTTTAACCCTTTTGACAGTGTTGTTTCACCATTGTGTTTGGTGAACAACCTTGTGTTAGGATGTTAAATGGGACAAGCGCGGGTCATCGTATACAATCATTGAAGGCAACTTGTGAGACGCTCTAGCAATTTTTTAAGGTACGAGATCGTTTTATCGAAGGCAACATCGAGGGTCATCGAGGGACTACGATCTTTGTTTATCGAAGGGGCATTTTCTAGAGTGTCTCATACTCGAGGGACATGATTGCATTTTCCGAAGCAATGAGTGAGGTTACCCTAGAGGTGCAAGTGTGATATGTGTATTGATTTTCATGCATTTATTCTTGGATTAGGTCATCTAGCGATTGATTTCGAATCCTCGCATACAAACCCTAATTACTATACAGTATATTGAAAGCAATAAATTGCGGGAATTTAAAGTCTAAGTTATTACAAATGAGTATCCGGGGATAGGGGTACAATTATTTACAAATGGGGATGAGTCTCATAAGAATAATAATGTCCAAGTATTATGCGTTACAACCAAATTGAACTGTCGCAATTCAATGTAAAATTATAACAAATTAAGAAAAATCAGTAAATTATGAGATGCATGTATTTATTTACAAATGAACAAATAAGATTTTAACCTAATAAAGATTTAAGTATTGTTATTATCTTTATTATTATTTTTGTGTTTTTATTAATTATGTAAAGGAAAATTTTTTAAAAGAAAGAAGAATTATTTAAATTAAAGTTTCTATTATTATTGTATTTTATTAAATGTAATAATTATTATTAAAAAAAAGAAGAAGAAAACTATATTAAGAAAAATAAAACAACATTTTAATATATTAACTCTATTATTAACAAAAGAGAGAGAGAATTAGATTATTAAAAATGAAAATAAAGTGATAAAAAAATATATTAGTTCAACAAAATGGAATTAAAAGGATGATGGGCCTTAGGATTTGTTGGTGTTAGGCCCAAAAAATGGAAGGAAAAATAAAGAAAACCAAAATAGATGAAATGAGGGGGGGGGGGGGGGGGGGTGGTATGCGCTGACCAAGAATTGGGCTTAACATATTTGTCTGGGCGAAGGGCCATTATCCAATTGGCATACTTTTTGTTAGGGTTTCAATCAGAACTAGGGTTTGCAAACTTTGGTTGCACAACGGCACCTCCTTCTTCTTTGTTTCTCTCGTCTTTCTCAGGCCATGGTTCTGACACTCCTTATGACTCCAAGTTGCCAGAGCGCCACCTTCTCCCTCTCCTCTCCACGACGGTCCAAGGCGATGGTTTGAAAGGTACAGTTTTTATCTTGTTCTGATTCTTAGGGTTTTTACAATTTCCATGCTTGATTCTCTTGATTATGTTTTGGATTTATCTTCTAATCTATGGTTGTTATGAGCATGGTGCAGTGTAGGGGGTGAGGAAAGCTTACCTTGACGTTTTGTTTCTGAAAAAGATGGATGGAGGGTTGGACCGGTGGCGCTCTTGGTGGCCGGAGGAGAAAGGAAGATGAAGATGAATGTCGCTTCTGGTATTTCTGTTTCTTTGACTTCTTTTTGAACGTTTGATAATGAGATTATTCTGAGAACTATTGTTGTTTGCTTTTGTTGATTCTCTCCCTCTGAGTGTTTGATGATGATTCTGAAAAACTTGAATATTGGTGATGATGATACCTTTTTTTTTGAAGTTTCTGAAAGCCTCTGAACCTCTCCCTTGTTAATGATGAGCTTAGATCTGAAACTTGTTTGCTCTTTGTTTTGGTTGATGATGAATAATCTGAAACTTGCTTGCTTCTTTGTTTCTTGTTAATGATGAAGGATATACTTCTGAAACCGTTTCTTTTTTTTCTGAAAATCTTCTTCTTTTTGAATGCTTGAATAACGACGATGAGATTGAAAACTGGATTATGTTGTTGCTTTTGAATGCTCTTCCTCTCACCTTGTGGGTTATTTGATGTTTGATGATGAAAATATACTCTGAAAACTAGCTTATGTTGTTGCTTGTTTGTTCTGATCAGCTTGGCTTGAATCTGTAGTTTGACAACTATTAATTGTTTTCTGCAGTTTTGTTATTGCTATGCAGATCTGAGTTTGTTCTTTGAGTTTTGTGTTTAGGAAAGTTTGTTGAGCTTGAATAAGCTGTAGTTTGCAGGTTTATGCAGATTTTGGTAAGTGTTCTGCAGTTTTGGAAACAGGCTTAAGTGTTTGTAATGCAGGTTTGATTAGTTTTTGTAGGCTGGTTTTGGGCTTACAGGTTTGCCATTGGTTTTGAGCTTTATGTGAAGGTTTTGTAGTTTGTGCCTTAATAACAGGTTTATTGACTTGAGCCAACAGGTTTGTTGCCTTGAGAGAGCAGGTTGGTGGTGTTGAGATGCAGTTTTGGTGAGTTTTGTTTGTTGACAGGTTGGGAGGTTTTGGTTTTTTGACAGTAGTTTTTTTTGCAGTTCGTGCCTTGATAGCAGGTTTGCAATTTGTAAGGGTAAACTTGGCTTGTAGACTTGAGTTTTACAAGCTGACTTGCAGGGTTTTTGTTTGAGCTTGTAGCTTATGCAGGTTTGTCTTGGGCTTGGCCTGGGTGTTTGGCCTTGTGGAGCTTGTGGTTTACAGGTTTGCTGATTGCAGTTATGCAGGCTTGCAGGTTTATTTGTGTTGGCAAGCAGGTTTAGCAGTTTTGCTCTATCTCTTCCTCTCAAAAGCACTTTTGCTTATAATATTTTATTCTGAAAAGTCTGCTGGCCAGAAAATGATGAGGGCTAGGACAAGCCTCTTTGGCTTGTAACTTGGTTTATCTCTGCATTGTGTACTTTTTGTACTTGTTTACTTTGACATTTTGCATATTTTCTGCTTTGTACTTTGCCTTGACAGCTTTGCAACTCAGTTTGACATTCAGTTTGGTTGTGCATTTGTAGTTAGCTTGCCATGCTTGCTCATGTTTGCCTTGCTGTTGGTTGACTAATGCAGTTTGAAACTCAGTTTGCAGTACCCTTTGCTTTGCCTTGCAACTTGCCTATGTTTTTGCATTTTGAGTTAATTGTATGCTTGCAATTTATATCTTTTATTTTTCTCTCTGTGAACCGAGAAGAGCGAACTTCTTGTGATTTGTAGAGAGGAAAATAAAATATGATGAACATAGCATTTCTGATTCCGGCCGATAGACTTTAATGATGATTTTTCTTTTTATCTGCTCGAAAATTCTTTTCAGTTAATTGTGTTGATTTCTTTTTCTTCTGTCTTTTGCAGGTAAGTACCAGTTGGATGATAGAGGAAGCAGTAGAAGTAGAAGTCAAAGATCTTAGGAGATTAGGATTAGATTTATTTTTCCATTTATTGTAAACAAATATTATTGTAAATACTGTAAGTTGTAAATTTACAATATTCAGATAAATTTTGTAACAATATTTGAAACGAATAAATAAAAAAAGGTCTTTGTCAAATATCTTCCAATCTTTCCTTGCATCATTTATTTAATTATTTAAGACTCTTAAAATCAAAATAATTGGAACTGTGTCCCAATAATTTTAATCCAGATAAAATAAATAATCAACAAACTTTGCAGTCTCGTAACCTTGCATTACTCACAGTACGCATGGTATTCCAATTAACACACGCATTATACAGTTTAAATAAACAAGCATTCCATTAAACCTTTGACTTCACTAATCAAGAAGATTCCTTAATGTTCCAAACAAAAGTCTCAGCTCTTATCCCAGATAATTAGGTTTTGAGAAACAACCAGTAATCTTGAACAAGCGTGAAAACAATGTAACAGTTAGCTGAATTTCAAAGGATTCAGTTTCTTCTGAGAAATGCGAGCGAAAACCCTAATTCCGGATTTGTTGCCAAAGAAAAGTCTGCTTGATCAATTCCTGAGCCAAACTTAACAAAATTAGAGAAAACCCTAATTCTGGATAGACTGATAAAGAAAAGTCTGTTTGACCGATTCTCGAGCCAATAAAAAAATCATAGAAAACCCTGGGGTTGTGATTTCTTGTGAAAAAGGGAGGGAAAATTTTGGGGTACAACACATGATATGCAATGCACATGATTTTATTTAATATTTCAAGGTATTTAAAATTTGTGGACATATTGCAAATATAAAAGTAATGACGCATTTGAAATACTGAAAATTTTTATTATAACAATTCCAAAATGGATTACAAGTTTCAATGATCCCCAGTACAAGATGAAATAAAAATCTAAATCCCTGAGAAGTAAAACTGATGGAGATCACTCTATACGCTGGCGCTTCCCTTTGAGCTTGGAAATCTGAGCCTTCAACCTCTAGTTTTCTTCTGCATGTCTGATGGAAACCTCCTTCCAATCACCTGGATCAAGAAATGAGTGATCAGCATCTGATTGAGGATTAGGAGAAAATAAATCCCCTTGCCTCTCCATAGTCTCTACCGCTCGACTCTCAAGGATCTCAATCAAGTCGTTTTTCTCCTTCAAGTCTGCTTTATAAGAAATCTCTAAAGTTTGGAACTTGTTCTTCCAAGCGTCCTTTTCCTGTTGCATCCTAACCAAAGCAAGTTGCAGCTCTTCTTAATCATCTAATAAGGGAGGAGTGGTCTTCACAAATAGATCAGGCATAGGTGTTTCCCGGGAATACGACATCTTCAACTGAATAACTCTCGTTTGGACCCACTGAAGATATGGCTCCAAAGAAACAACACCCCTAGGTCCCAAATCCTTCCTACTCTTCTTATGAATGTAATGATAGGCCTTCGCAATCTGCTCCCTAGCTTCCCTATGGTATTCTCCTTCCTTCAAAAAGAAACTACTCAAATGAATACTATTTGGTTTATCCCTCACCGGATAACCAAGTTGTCGTCGTGCAAGAACATGATTATAGTTAATTCCTCCCTTTGTACCAAGAAGAGGTACATTGGGGAAACTACCACAAATGTCAATAATCTCTATATCCTGGTAAGTTCGATGATACCAGTCAATATCCGAGTGAGTAAGTGCCATAATCTTAGGAGCCCAACGACGTTCTTTCTTGACATCCCAAAAAGCATCAGACTGAGGCATATGAGAGATGAACCACCGGTACAACAGAGGCATGGAACAAATTTTCACCCCCCATGATAAGAATTCTGAAGATGAATAGAATAATAAGTATCACCCAACAAGGTAGGAACTTGGTTTCCAATCATGAAGATCTTGATAGAATTAATGTCAACAAATTTGTCCACATTAGGAAATAAGAACAACCCGTAAGCAAGTAGAGAAAAGATGGCCTCAAAAGCGACTGTACTCTTCATCCTGGAAAAGTAACGAGCTTTCTCCAATAAGAACTGAGTTGGTAATCCTTTAAACCCTCCTTTAGTAGTCATATGGGCTTCCACCTCTGACTTCCCCAGATGAATCAAAGCAGCAATCTCATGTGGTTTTGGCTCACCCTCCAAACCAGTAAAAGGAACACGATCGGTAACAGGTAAATCCAATAAATAAGAATACTCCTCGAGTGTGGGCATCAACTGATAGTCGAGAAAATTAAAGCAATGATACATCGGATCATAGAACTGGACCAAGGTCGAGAGAATACCCTGCTTTATCTTCAACTTCATGAGAGGAATAATGGATCCATACTTCTTCCGAAAGTCTGCAGAACACTAGATCTCGGGAATTAGACTGATCAACTCATCTATCTTGGGATCCTTGAAATTGTACTTCCCGGTCTTTCTCTTTCCAGAATCCATGGTTAAAAAGTACTTGAGATATTCACAAATGGTCAACTTTTAAATCCCTTGAAATAAGATTTCTCGAAAAGATTCTTATGAGTGCATGGATGCATGATGCAGAAATCACACACAAGATCACACATATAGGGTTCATAGGTTCAACGTCACGAGCATGAGGTCAAAGGTACTACCCATAAGGTATTGGTCTAAAAGTTATTACATGCCGAACAAAGTTATAGAGGTTCCCAGAGTCTACATCCTTCCTTCGGATATTACCAACTTCCCGATTAACTCAGTAATTAGTAATATTCTCAAGAAAAACTCGTTCGTGCATAGTATCACGTGACAACTATTTCCGGATTACTCCGTCATCGCTTCCGCACTACTCCTAAAAGGCCAAGATGGGTTTGGTGTTCTACAGACAAAGGGGCCTCCACTGAGGGGGGGATCTCATGCCTCTTTTCTTGGGATTACTCCCTCAAAGTTAACATGACTATACCGCCCTTCCTATCTTAAAGTCTGCCCATGTCCGGGTATAGGACTTACAAGTAATCACCAAGCACCCTGAAAACCAGGAAAATCCAGACAAACATATATACAACATATAACACAAAAACAATAATAACACATATACATATATAAAACAAGATAGGCTCAACCCACTTAGGGATGGACCAGCAAAAAGACAATCATTCCCCAGTGAAGTCACCATTTTTCTATATCGGTAGAAATGTTTAAGACTAAGCCATTGGATTGACTAGACTTATACAAATCAAAATAAAAATCGCCATTGTGCTTTATTGTTTCCAAAGTAATGGGAAAAGATCGAATAACCCAAAAATAAGGGGAAATATTCTAGGTAAGGGGGTTGGTTATGCAAAGGGAAGGTATTAGCACCCTAAATATCTACGGTACTCCGCAGGAAACTCTTTGAAAAATCTGTATATTTTGGCTATGAAAAATGTTGTATAAAATAGATGGTGGAGGTGGGAAAAGAAACATATTTTTTATGATTTTTGCACCCGCCGCGGTTGCGAACCTTTAGTGCCTACGTAACACCTTTTCGTGCAATAGGAGATCAGGGTACACGTAGTTCCTCTTTTAAAAATTTTAAAACACAAATGTGTTGGTCAATTTTATGAGATAAAACATCATCGTCATTGTCCGTGTGGAAAACATACCTACTACCCACAATCATGAGAAAGGAGAATTTTCATCATCTCAAAGTGGAGGATATGTCTTGGATTTTAAAATCAACAATGCCTCACTCAACACCCAAGTGAAAAATATCTCTCTTTACTACATATTGTAGAAGTATAGTTGTTTGCATCACTACAAGGATTGACAAGAGTTCAATGTTTTGAGAAAAGTTTAAAGATAAAAGCCAAAGTGGCAAGATGGTTTGAAATGAGATTTATTGAATTTTAGTCTTCTCACAAAAATGTCAAAGTATTGTTAAGTTTATTGGAGTTTATTTATGAAAATGTTTGAAAATGCATGGACCTAAGTCCAAGTTTATTATAAAAGTAATTAAAGTTTAAAAAAAGAAGAGTTTTCAAATGGGGGGAGAAGATTTTTGAAATTAAAGAAGATGGGAGGAGAAGAAGAGGCTATCCTAAAGTATAAGGTAAAAGCTAGGGATAAGAACCATCTACCCAACAAGAAGCCAATACTTTACATTATGAGCCAAAATAGAATTCCCATTCTTCGGATAGAAACCAAACAAGCAAATGATACTAGACCTCTTGGGAAAACCAAACTTCAACTGTATTAAGTCTTCACAAAAATTGGGCAGAGTAACGGCTGTATACGGGTGAATTCCAGATTACAAACCAAGAGTGTAATCACAATAACCTGCACACAAAGCAAACAAAAAACCCAATGTCTTGAGGTAAACCTGAAGAGCTTCAGACAAAATAATCAGATAAGATCACAAGGTCTCCACTCACAGGCCAAGGTTTCTAATCCTAAGTCCAAAAAGTCCAATGCTCCATAATTCCAAGGATAGTAACCAATTTGATTTTTGTCTTCCTCGGACAAATCTTCAGCTATTGGCATCAGGCGGACCGGCTATCTGAATCTTCTACCCATATTGACTAAGGCTTTCCTTTTTGAATTTTTGGATGTCAGCAACATCATCAACTCTTGTTGTCCCTTGGCTAGGGTCAGCAGAGTCGCTTAAAACTGGGAGTTTTGTGCTTGCAGATCTTTCACTGTTTTCTCGATATCCTTCTTACAGAAATAAACAGCGGAAAGATAAGGAGACTTGTGATACGGTTGGAGAACTGACTTGAGGTTTTGTGTTTCGTCGCAAATGTCGCAGTTAGCAAAAGTCGCCACCGACTTTTATTTTATCCAATAGGAAAGGTAAAAAAGCACAGCAAAGACCTTTGAGATGTTTTCTTGAGTTCGGGGGGTAAATTATGAAAAGGGAAGGTGCTAGCACCCTTTTCATCCATGGTTTTCCATGGGCTCTTAGTTACTTGCTTAGATCACTTGCTTTGCTTTGAAATTGTTTGAAATGGTGCTTGGTGTTTGGTGTAGTTTTGAAAGTATTTTGAAAAGAGGCAATTGGTTTAGGCAATCTTTGTAATGATTCTCGTTCGTAAGAATGTATACAAAGATGTTTGTCTTTTGAAAAATGTTTCAATGTATTTGAAAGATGTTTGGACATGTGTGTGTGTTTGTTTTGAAAAATAGCAAGGATTGTTTTGAAATGGAGCAAATAACTTAGAAGCTATCTACCTACTCAATTGTCTTTTTTGTGCTTTATTATTCCTTTGACATTGTTGACTTACCATTGATTTGGTAAGCAACCCTATCTTAGGATGTTAAACGGGACGGGCGTGGGTCATCGTATGACCATGATAGCAATGTTGCCAAGTATCTTAGCATTTTTGAGGGACCAATATCATTTTATTTTAGGAAACCTTTTGATAGCGTCATCGAGGGACTATGATCTTATTTTTGTTTTGTTTTTCCAAGATACTTCGCATGTGTAACATGGCCATTTGTTTTAGGCAACCAAGTGGGTGAAACCCTAAGGGTGCTTGTGTGCAAAGTGTGTCATTTTATATGCTTTTGATTTGTCTTGGATTAGGTCTTTTCTATTTCTTTTGTTTTTGGTCTTCTCATGCAAACCCTAGTTTACTATACATGGTATGAAAGCGATAAATTGCGTAAATGTAAACTAAGCTATTACAATAATTATTATGGGAGGGGGGATACAAGTCTTTGAATGGGGATATTGCACAAATATAAACCTAAAAATACTATTACAACCCAATCGAATATTGTGCGCATTAAATAAATATACAAATATTAAAATGCAATGCAAATGTATTTATGTAAAAACTGTTTTGTATTTGTTTTTTTTTTGTATGAGAAAATGATTTAAATTAACCCTAGAAAAAGGAAAAAAAATTATTTATTTTTGAAATGATGAAACCCTAGTTTTCATTTAAAAGCAAATATATGTTCTATATTATTATTTTGTCCATTTTTGTATAAGAAAATAATAAATAATATAATATATAAATATTAAAAATTAAGTATTTGTAGAAAATAATATTTTATGTGTATAAATAATATAATAAAAATATTAAGTATTATTTAAATGTATTTACAAATTTATTTAAGAAAATAAAATCTATTATCCTAATAAGACTATTTTTTATGCAAAAAATAATAGAAAAAATAAAATAAAAATGCAAAAAATAAAGAAATTATGTTTTATGATTTTTATGATTCAGAAAAATAAATAAAAGTAATAAATATGAAAATATAAAAAGAAATATGAAAAATAAAACAAATAAGTCAGGGGGTGTAAATATCAAGTCACAGGGGTGTGAATAACAAAAGCAACAGGCCCAAGGCGTCAAAGGCCCAGAACATCATCCCTGTCCTCCAACTTCTCTTCTACGCGCGCGTTTTCCCCTTAAACTGTAACTTTCACATGCTTGCACAAAAACAAAATCTCATAACATGAAACATGTAGCATTTAATCTCACGATTCCAACCATATAAAATTTGTAACCTAACTCTCAAAGATCAGGGAGAATTTTAATTGCCCTAATTCGTGACCTAGAAATTTCTGCAATTTCAAACTTCAAATTCTCTCAGCTCAGTTAATATAAATGAAAAGCATGCATATGTACAGCTTCACCATGTTATAGACTACATCTTTTCTTCACAAATCGTGGCTTGAGGATGCCTAAATAGAGAGATCGAGTTTTGAAAAATACCTCCTTCAGTTGGATTTGGACAGAGCAATGTAGGGACTTTGATGGAGGCTTGAGGATCGTGTGAGCTTCCTTGAACTTCCTTCAAGCTATTCCAATGCCTAGCTTGATTTGTGGATGGCCAGAAGTCTCTGCACAAGTCAAGCTGCAAGCTCCAAATTTGAAAATGGCAATGGCTGAAACAGGGCTTACAGATGCAGGGTCAAGACTTGCATAACTTTGGTAGGATGTTTATGAAGTGTTTCAAGTGTCAAGCCACAAAACGCACGAGCCAAAAATGAAATGGCTATGATTTTGCAGCAACTCTGAGTTTGGGCATAAATATAGTGTTTTTGAGTTTTGGAGTGTTTCAGATGTTAAGAAATCGTGTTTTTGCCTTGCAATGAGTTTGTATATTTGTATAGAATGATACAAAGTCCACTCCTTATCAGTTGTACAAGTTCATACCTCTTTTGCAACTTTTCTTGCATTTGAAGAAAAGTGAAGTGACCAATGCAAACATGCTTGTACTGGCTGGCTTGTGAGCTGATGAGAGTTGGTATACTTTGCTTGAGACCTGTGGAAGTTGTTTGTACCAAAGGGACAGGTCCAAGGCTCAAGATGGACAAAATTGCAAAAGCTCGCCTTTATGAAAATGGCAATGTGAACTTTATGCCTAAAATGGAATTACAACTTCTACAATGCTTCAAAAGTGAAAATAAAGCCTTTAACCTATGAGTTTGCATTTAATTATGGAGTTTAGAATGAGTTTAGGACCTGCAAAGCAAGATACAACCATCATGGATCTGATTTGCAACTTGATACTTTGTGAAAATGGCATGAACAAAAGTGATAAAATGCCAACTTCCCTTCTTCGATTCTCCATAACCAAAAATGATCTTGGAGAGTTCTTGGACATTTTGGAAAGCTTGCAATGTGATCTATAATCCATATTTGAAATGAATATTTAGATACCTCTTGGAACTAGGTGAAAAATGTCCATGAAGTTGGGTCAAAAACCTCCCTAAATTAGGGCAAATTTTCACTAAGTTATTTAGTTCATGGACCTATATTCACAAAGTCATAATTTGAGATCCAAGCATATTTTGGGAAACGTTTGTAAAGAAAAGTTGTATATTTCATGGAGGACTACAACTTTCATGTTGGAAGTTTTCCTTGAATCAAATTTCATCATGGTGAAAAAGTGGTGGAAAGTTGGGAAAAAATAAGAAAATTTCCATACTTAGAAAAATTCTAAGTTATGAAAATTTTCAAATTCAAAACCCTAATTTCCAAAATTGGTTTTCTTGGTGAACAAGTTTCATATTTTGACATATCTTGATGAATTATGACCCTTGGTACTTGATTTTGACCAAAAAGTCAAAGTTTGACTTTTCAGTGTACAATTGACTTTTGATCAGTTGACTGGAAATTCATCTGTCAATCCAATGAACTTGAGATCTTTTGAACTATGTAATTAGGTCAAGATGATGCCATTGAGTCCTTGAAATCATGTTTGAACCCAATTGGTCATTGGCTAGGTTAAAAATCAGAAATTGCTCTTTCTCAATCAAAACCCTAATTTTGACCATTTTGCCCTTTTGATGATTTGATCAAATTTCTTGAGGAGTTGTGATCCAAACTTGATCAAATGGTACATATGAGTCTAAAATGTTGTGGTGGATCAAAAATTATGAAGTTTGACTGTAAATTTTCCATGGTTAACTTTTTCCCCAATACAGCTGATTTTTAGGTCAACTGTCCAATTGACTGATCAAAAATGTGGTTCAAGGCTTGAAACTTTATCAGGAGCAATCTTAGGGGTCCAAGATGGTGTATGAAAGTAAAATGAAGCATTGATGGTCCAGAAATCCTTGTGCAAACTCAAACCCTAATTTTAGGTTATCAATGCAAGGTGCAGTGTCTTGAGTTGACCAAACCCTAATCTTGTCTTGAGTCCAAGAAGTCTTGTGAGAAAAGTCTTGATAAATGAGAGGGAAAATTTTGGGGTACAACAACCGCCTTTGTTCAATATTCTTGAATCTGAAGAGTAAGATTGGTGAGCAGCTGTTCGTGACTCGAAGGTAAAAGATGATTGGACACTAGAATGCCTGTAAATTTGCACTCGTCAAAGTGTAGTTGAGGGAATGGGCTTAAAGATGCCATTTGGAGAGGTGATAGAATCTTGTTGGAGATGGGCTTGTAGATGACATCCAAGAATGTTTGTTGAATTGTAATTTGTAAGTCAAAAGAATGAAACATGAGAATGGTGTCCGTATCTAGAACGTATCTGAACTGTATCTGGAGACTGAATTTGTATGAGCAACATAATAGCATCAGTGTCTGGAGCGTATCCGAGTTGTGTCTGTATTTGAATCTAAATGAGTAACAGAATGGAATCCTTGTCTAGAGCGTATCCGTACTGTATCTTGAGTTGAGATCTGAATGAGCAATAGAATGGTTTCCAGGTACGGAGCGTATCTAAACTGTATCGTGAACTTGGAATCTGAATGAGTAACATAATGACTTCCGTGTCTGGAGTGTATCTGTACTATATCTGAATAAGTGACAGAATGAATTCTGTGTCTGGAGTGTATCTGAACTTGATGTCTGAATGAGTATCAGAATGGCATCCTTGTCTGGAGCGTATCCGTGTTGTATCTTGAAATACGAATCTGAACAAGTGACAGAATGGCATCCGTGTCTGGAGCATATACGTACTGTATCTTGAGTTGAGATCTGAATGAGCAATAGAATGGATTCCAGGTCCGGAGCGTATCTAAACTCTATCATGAACTTGGAATCTGAATGAGTAACAGAATGACTTCCGTGTCCGAAGTGTATCTATACTGTATCTGATTGCATATTGTTAATGGTAGCTGTTAATCTTATCCTGAAAAGGGTAAAATGTTAGCTGAAACACAAAGTTAAGTTGCATGAAATGTATGATGCAATAAATGTGCTTTATCAATGTTTATGATATATGGATGTAATGTATGCGCATGTAAGCTGATTTGCTGTAATGCTGAGGAAAATAAATCCTTGACTGCTGCCGGGGAAAATAAATCCTTGAATGCTAATGATAAGAAATCCTTGGGGACTTCTCTGGGGATATAGGGATCTTTTGTAAGTACGAAGTGCGGCTAAGAGGGGGGGGGGGGGGGGGGGGGGGGGGGGGTGAATTAGGTACTTTTAAAAATTCTGGTTTTTAGTGATGATGGTTCTTATTTTTATGGTTATAAGAGATTTTAGGAAAGCTTAAAAATGCAGAAAAATAAAGAGACACAAGCAATATATCCTGGTTCCCCTCACAGTCTGAGAGTACTCCAGTCCCCTTTCAACATGAAAGAGATTTCCTTATTGTGGCAAACTTACATAAGAACTATCAACCAAACCAAGAACAATCCTCTTGGACCAAGAACAATCCTCTTGGATTTTCACTAAGTTACCTATGAGAACAATCCTCTCAATGTAACTACACTTGTATCCAACAACTTGGAGAAACAAGATTTCAACAAAAACACTTAAACTTAATTCCAACAATCCTGGAAAATAAGTAAGTAAAAACAATTTGTGAGTTTGAGTGAGTAGAGTATATTGATCACTTAAGAGTGATTTTGACAATGTATAATCATCTTCTTTCAATAATAATATTGTACAAAGACTCAAGATATATTTGCTCAAAGTTTTCTGTTTTAAAGTATGAAAATAAAATGCAGAAAACTTATGCATGAAAATGAAGAATGCTTGAGTTTGTATTTTTAAAGTTCAGAAAAATATTATGAAAGAAAGGTTTTTGATCTGAATTTGAAATTGAATATTTATATGTTCATGACACCCTTTTGAAACATCATGAAGATCTGGAAATGTATCATGAACAAATGCCAAGTTTGAGTGAAAAGATGTAATGAAAAGGCATGATCAAAAGGCATGAACAAAGCTGTAATTTTTCAAATTCGTGCAGTGTGTAATTGATTGCATATTTAGTGTAATCGATTGCACCTTTAGTGTAATCGATTGCATAAGGTTTTTAACAGCTATATTTTCAGAATTTTAAGAGTGCAATCGATTGCATCAACAATGTAGTCGATTGCAGGCTAAGTCAGTAGAAAAATTTAACTGAGTGCAATCGATTGCACCAACTATGTAATCGATTGCATGCTAAGACAAAATCAATTATTTTGAAAATTTTAAGTGTGCAATCGATTGCACAAACTATGTAATCGATTGCATCAAGAAACAGAAGCAAAAGATTTGGAATTTTTAAAGAGTGCAATCGATTGCACTTAGATGTAAATCGATTGCATGCATATGAAAAATGAAAATTAATTTTGAAAGGCTTGAGAATGATTTTTAAACATTTATTTTTCATTTTTGAGCATCTATATCTTAAGATCAAAGTAGATAATATTATTATACCTTTAAAGTTGTAGAGAGCTTTGATTGAAGATATCATCCTTAGATGCTTCGATGCTTGACCAAAGTCTTTGCCTTCTTTTGTTAGCCATGGTTTGTCTTCATCAAAATAAAAGCTTATTTGAGAAGCTTGATTTCACATTCTCCCCCTTTTTGATGATGACAAACAATCTTTCTTTATGCGATGTACTTTCCGGAAGAGCTTCTCCCCCTGAGATGCAAAACTCCCCCTATGTAGGAGAGGGTTGAAATCCTTTGCAATTCTTCATCTTGAATGGAGAGTACCTTGAAAATTTAAGACAAGGAAAATACAAGCATAAACTACCATACATCTTTCTCCCCCTTTGACATTATCAAAAAGAAGGGAAAGATGCTTCAAGCAAATAATAAAAGAGCAAAATATTGACAAAAATTATAAAATAAAAACATTAACACACATTGTTTTCAGAGTTACACAAATGGAACAATGAAAGATTAAGATAACAACATAACAGAAAAAAAACATATATAAAATAAATATCAAGGGTAGAATGCACCTTATACGTCGCGTTCGTCAAGAATGCCGAGCTCTCGCCGAATTTTATAGAATGGTTCTTTTGCCAAAGGTTTGGTGAAGATATCAGCAAGTTGATTATGAGTATCTACAAAGGTTACCTCGACATCTCCTTGAAGAACATGGTCACGGAGAAAATGATGTCGAATGTCTATATGTTTGGTCCTTGAATGCATGACGGGATTCTTTGTGATGTTGATTGCACTTGTGTTGTCGCATCTTAGAGGAATGCACCCTAGATCGAGTCCGTAGTCACAAAGTTGTTGTTTTAGCCACAAAATTTGAGCCAACTACTACCCACTGCAATATATTCAGCTTCGGTCGTGCTTAGAGCAACACATGCTTGTTTCTTGCAGGCCCAAGATACTAATGCATTACCAAGAATGTGACAAGTTCCACTTGTGCTCTTTCTATCTGTTTTACATCCTGCATAATCCGCGTCAGAATAACCAATTAAGTTGCAGATACTACCTTTTGGATACCATAATCCGACATTTGTTGTCCCTTTGAGATACTTCATGATCCTCTTTACCGCCGTGAGATGAGATTACTTTGGGTTAGCTTGAAAGCGGGCACAGAGACAAACACTGGACATTATGTCAGGAAAGCTTGCCGTCAAATATAATAAGGAGCCAATCATACCTCGATATTTAGTGATGTCGATGGAAACGCCTGATTCATATTGATCAACATAAGAACCATAACCCATAGGTGTAGACATTTCTTTGCAACTATCCATGTCAAACCTTTTCAAGAGTTCTTTGCAATATTTGGATTGGTTGATGAAGATGCCATATTTAAGTTGTTTGATTTGAAGTCCAAGAAAATAGTTCATTTTTCCCATCATGGACATTTCAAATTCTCCTTGCATCATTGATCAGAACTCTTCACACATTTCTTTATTTGAAGAACCGAAGATGATGCCATCAACGTAGACTTGTGCTAGCAAAGTGTCGCCTTTGATTTTCTTGTTAAATAGAGTCTTGTCAACTTTTCCTTTTTCGAAACCCTTTTCGCATATAAAGTTGCTTAAGCGATCGTACCATGCCCTTGGTGCTTGTTTCAGTCCATAGAGAGCTTTTCTAAATTTAAATACATGATATGGATTCTTGAAGTCTTCGAAACCCGGGGGTTGCTTGACGAATACTTCTTCAGTGATATATCCATTCAAGAATGCGCTTTTGACGTCCATTTGGAAAAGCTGAAAATTTAATGAACAAGCATAGGCAAGTAAGAGACGAATAGCTTCTAACCTTGCAACTGGAGCGAAAGTTTCTTCAAAGTATATTCCTTCTTCTTGATTATAGCCTTGTGCTACCAATCTTGCTTTGTTGCGAACAATTATTCCATTCTCGTCAAGTTTGTTTTTGAACACCCATCTTGTTCCTATAATGTGTTTGTTGCTTGGCCTAGGAACGAGTTCCCAAACTTGATTCCTTTCAAATTGATTCAATTCTTCTTTCATAGCTATGATCCATTGGTCATCGCCTAAAGCTTCATCAACTTTGGAGGGTTCAATTTGAGAGACAAACGCCATGTTTAGGCAAGTATCCTTGAGATTTAATCTTGTAGACACGCCTTGACTTATATCACCAATTACTTTATCAATAGGATGATATCTATGAGTTCTCCATTCTTTTGGTAGATCATTGATATTTGATTCTTGTTGAGGTGATTTTTCTAGTTGAATGGATTGATCCTTGGAAGAATTTTCTTGAGGACCTTCTAAAATTTCATCATCATTATCACAAACAATATTATCCTCCTTGGAGGGGTTAGTTTCATCAAACGAAACATGCATAGATTATTCAATAGTTAGAGTTCTTTTGTTGTAAATTCTATATGCTTTACTAGAAATTATGTAACCAAGGAATATACCTTCATCGGATTTCTCATCAAACTTACCCAAATCATCTTTGTCATTGTTAAGGACAAAGAATTTACACCCAAAGATATGAAAGAAAGCAATATTTGGTTTTCTCCCTTTGAAAAGTTCATATGGAGTTTTCTTTAAGATTGGTCTAATGTTAACTCTATTGCTAACAAAACATGCCGTGCTCACCGCATCCTCCCAAAAGTATTTTGGAAGATTTGAGTCGCTAAGCATGGTTCTAGCAAGTTCCACAAGAGACCTATTCTTTCTTTCAACCACTCCATTTTGTTGTGGGGTCCTTGGTGCCGAGAAGTTGTGAGATATTCCATGTTCTCCACATAATTCTTCAAATAGAGCATTTTGGAATTCTCCGCCATGGTCACTTCTTATTGAGGCAACTGTTAAAGACTTCTCATTCTGAATTTGTTTAGCATACTTCTTGAACGCCTTGAATGCATCACTTTTCTGCACTAAAAAGAATGTCCAAGTATATCTAGAGAAATCGTCAACAATAACCAAAGCATATACATTACCTCCGAAACTCCTTGTTCTCGATGGACCAAATAGATCCATATGTAACAATTGTAGTGGCCTAGTAGTGGACACCACATTCTTAGATTTGAAAGTTGATCTAGTTTGTTTCCCCTTTTGACAAGCATCGCATAGTCTATCTTTGACGAAATTTCTTTTAGGAAATCCAATGACAAGATCATGCTTGATTAACTTATTCAAGTGTTCCATATGAATATGAGCAATTCTTTTGTGCCAAAGCCATGAATCATCGTTGTTCGCCATGAGACATTTAACCTTCAAAGATGGATCATCAAGGGAAATCATAAATATATTATTGATTCTTTTACCTTTAAGTATAACCTCATGAGTGACTTCGTCTTCTATCAAACATTCATCCTTGGTGAACTTGATTTTGAAGCCTTTGTCACAAAGTTGGCTAATACTTAGAAGATTGTGCTTTAGTCCTTCAACATAAAGAACATCTTCAATGGATGTGAAAGGTGGAGCACCAACATTGCCTTTGCCTAGGATTCTTCCCTTATTATTGTCTCCATAAGTGACAAAATCCTTGGCCTTTAGCGCTAGATGTGAAAATTGGTTTATGTCTCCTGTCATATGCTTTGAACAACCACTATCAAGATACCAAAGATTGCATGTGGTCTTCAAGCATATCTACAAAACAAATTAGGTTTTGTTAGGTACCCAAGTTGCTTTGGGTCCTTCATAATTAGTGCCTTTCTTTACCCATACATAATGCCCACTTGCCACACTGAAGTTTCTAACATAGCAAGCACTAGGTGTATGGCCTTTAATACCACAATAAAAACAAGTAGGTTCAAATTTACTTCTATATCTAGAAGGATAAGATTTCTTCTTAGGAAATGTTTTCTTTTTCGGATAGTGACAAACTATTTTAGGTTTGTCCACTTTCTCTTTAGAAGATTGATCACTTGCCTTAACAAAGATAGTTTTGTTAGAACTTGGTTTTGAAAACTTTGAATATCCAAGTCCACTTTTATCATTGGAGTATCTTTGTTGGCTAAGAACACCTTCCAATCCAATTTTCCATTTTTCATATCTTTCAATGACTCTTTTTAGTTGGACAATTTGGAAAGAGAGTTAATCACAATTCTTGCATACAAATTTCTGTTTTTGTTCATCACTTGATTTTTGTTTTTCTTCTTTGAAATCTTTTTCCATTGAAACATATTTTTCCTCTAAGGATGAAATTTGTTTCTTTTGTGATGAAATGGTTTTATACAGAATTTTGCATTCATTCAATAGTTCATCTATAGCACCTTGTGCATCACTATCAAAAAGAGAAAATTCATTACTAATCTCATTGTCTTCATCATCGGAATGGTGGGAGGCCATCAATGCTAGATTTGCAATTTCATCACTATCGGAATCAGATGAGGAACTTATTTCATTGTCCTCCCATGTGACATAAGCCTTTTTGTTCTTGAATCCTTTCTTGCTTTTGAATCCACCTTTCTTGAAGAGTTTTGGACAATCCGGCTTGATATGACCTTGCTTACCACATTCATAACATGTGATTTCTTGTGTTGATGTGGAGCCTTCCTTTTTCTGAAAATGTTTCTTTCCTTTTGAATGAGAAAAAGGTTTGTCATTTTTACCGAAGAACTTACCAAGCCTTTTAACAAGAATCATGAAGTTTTCATCTTCTTCTGGATTATTTTCCTTTTCAACTTCCTTGGAGTCTATCTTCAAAGCAATATTCTTGGATTTCTTCTCTTGATTTTCATGCTTTTCGAGTATTCCGAGTTCCGTTTCGTATTCTTGAAGTTTTCCAAATAGAGTTGCGGATGTCATGTTGGAGAGACTTTTCTTTTCTGAAATTTTCGTTACCTTTGGTTGCCATTCCCTTGTTAAGGACCTAAGTACTTTCAGATTCAAATCATCATTTGTCAAAGTTTTACCAAGAGCACTTAGATGATTTGTCAAGTGCACAAATCTCTTTTGTAAGTCTAGAATGGATTCTTCGGGTTGCATTCGAAATAGTTCGTATTCTTGACTTAGGGTATTTAGCCTTGATCTTTTTACTTCAGTCGTTCCTTCATGAGTTTGTACCAAAGTATCCCATATTTCCTTTGTTGTTTTGCATGTCGAGACACGGAAGAATTCGTCCATACTGAGTGCACCTTGAAGAAGGTTTATTGCCTTTTTGTCATAGAGAACTTTCTTTTTATCATCATCATCCCATGCAGTTTTAGGCTTTGAAGAGCCAACACCATTGATTACCGTAACCGGGATAAATGGACCATTTTCGACGACATCCCAAATTTCTTCTCCTTGTGCTGCTAGATGCGCCTTCATGCGTATTTTCCAGAAGTCAAAATATTCACCACAGAATAGAGGAGGTTTGTTGTTACTACCACCATCTCTGAAAACGGGATTATGATTTGCGGAAGCCATTCTGGATCTTTTAGGAGCAGGTTACCTATAACCTGCTCTGATACCAATTGTAAGTACGAAGTGCGCCTAAGAGGGGGGGGGGTGAATTAGGTACTTTTAAAAATTCTTGTTTTTAGTGATGATGGTTCTTATTTTTCTGGTTATAAGAGATTTTAGGAAAGCTTAAAAATGCAGAAAAATAAAGAGACACGGGCAATATATCCTGGTTCCCCTCACAGTCCGAGAGTACTCCAGTCCCCTTTCAACATGAAAGAGATTTCCTTATTGTGGCAAACTTACATAAGAACTACCAACCAAACCAAGAACAATCCTCTTGTACCAAGAACAATCCTCTTGGATTTTCACTAAGTTACCTATGATAACAATCCTCTCAATGTAACTACACTTGTATCCAACAACTTGGAGAAACAAGATTTCAACAAAAACACTTAAACTTAATTCCAACAATCCTGGAAAATAAGTAAGTTAAAACAATTTGTGAGTTTGAGTGAGTAGAGTATATTGATCACTTAAGAGTGATTTTGACAATGTATAATCTTCTTCTTTCAATAATAATATTGTACAAAGACTCAAGATATATTTGCTCAAAGTTTTCTGTTTTAAAGTATGAAAATAAAATGCAGAAAACTTATGCATGAAAATGAAGAATGCTTGAGTTTGTATTTTTAAAGTTCAGAAAAATATTATGAAAGAAAGGTTTTTGATCTGAATTTGAAATTGAATATTTATATGTTCATAACACCCTTTTGAAACATCATGAAGATCTGGAAATGTATCATGAACAAATGCCAAGTTTGAGTGAAAAGATGTAATGAAAAGGCATGAAAAAAGATGTAATTTTTCAAATTCGTGCAGTGTGTAATCGATTGCACCTTTAGTGTAATCGATTGCACAAGGTTTTTAACAGCTATATTTTCAAAATTTTAAGAGTGCAATCGATTGCATCAACAATGTAGTCAATTAGAGGCTAAGTCAGTAGCAAAATTTAACTGAGTGCAATCGATTGCACCAACTATGTAATCGATTGTATGCTAAGACAGAATCAATTGTTTTGAAAATTTTAAGTGTGCAATCGATTGCACAAACTATGTAATCGATTGCATCAAGAAACAAAAGCAAAAGATTTGGAATTTTTAAAGAGTGCAATCGATTTCACTTAGATGTAAATCGATTGCATGCATATGAAAAATGAAAATTAATCTTTGAAAGGCTTGAGAATGATTTTTAAACATTTCTTTTTCATTTTTGAGCATCTATATCTTAAGATCAAAGTAGATAATATTATTATACCTTTAAAGTTGTAGAGAGCTTTGATTGAAGATATCATCCTTAGATGCTTAGATGCTTGACCAAAGTCTTTGCCTTCTTTTGTTAGCCATGGTTTGTCTTCATCAAAATAAAAGCTTATTTGAGAAGCTTGATTTCACATCTTTCATGTCTTGAAGTTGGAGTATTGACAAAAATTCCGTTGTGAGAGTAATGCCATGTACTGCCTGAGGAATCTGCTTGGAGAGTCCAGAGAACTTTGATAAATTCTACTTGGAATTAAGAATGAGAATCTTCATGCTGTTGGGGAGTGATAAAAACTCTGTGGGGAAAAGCTTATTCCTGTTTGGAAAAAGTTCAGGAGTTTGGGTTGTCTGCCACTTTACTAGGGAGTTATCAGAAGTTGTTGTCTGGTTTTCAGGCTTCAAGATAACTTGCTGGGGAATTTGGAGAAACTGGATGGTTTCCACTGGGGATTGATAGTTGGAAATTTCAGCTCCGCTGGGGATCTGTAGTTCAAAGTTTTGGCTCCGCTGGGGATCTGTAGTTTCAGCTCCACTGGGGATTTTAATGACGTAATGTAGGGATTGTTCATGGAATATCCGAAAGACGTTTTCCTAATCTTTCAACCTGTCAGGAATTGTTCTTTTCTACTTCGTTTATTTATAAACAGTAATTATATTCAAATGCATATGTTCATTAATGAATCATTGGACGTTTTTGCAAATAAAACACAAGTGTAAAAATAAAAAGACAAATGGTTTTCTGCACTTTAAAGAGATATATTTGTATTTACTTTGAATAAGTATTTTGTACAAAGGAGACAAACATCCTAGTAAGAGGATGGTGTCATAAAAGTAAGAAAAATTTATACAAAGAAAGATAGTTATGTGTAAAAAATACCATGGGGTTCCCATTCTGCTATAGCCTTCGTATCTCCGAATATCTTGTCCATTTGTTGCTTCGTCCGATGATGATTGAATTGATCAGGAGCTTCGGGTTTGTCAGTGAAGAGATTGTCCTTAAAGTGATCCGACGAGACATAGTCATACGCTTTAATTCCCTAACTTTTTCCTGAACCGCCCTTTCGGGTTTTCGATTCACCGGGAAACCCTTTTTTTCCCAAGTCTCCCTTTCGGGTTTTCACCTTGCCGAGTGTACAATTTTTTTATTTTATCCCTAACTTTTGCCCGAACCTTTTGGTTCGCCGAGATGCCCTTGTTTTGCCTAGGTGTGTCAACCTAACTGGTCTTTTATGCATAGTATCTTTTGACTATGTCTGCGTTCGCAGGGTGCGGCAGGTCGTCACCGTCCATGGTGGTTAAGATCATTGCCCCACCAGAAAAGATGTTTTTGATTACAAATGGTCCTTCATAGGTAGGAGTCCATTTACCCCTGGGATCACTTTGTGGCAAGATGATGCCCTTGATTACGAGATCTCTAACTTGATACACTTGGCGTCTGACTTTCTTGTTGAAATCCTTGATCATCCGTTTTTTGATACGCCTAACCATGGAAAACAGCAGTAAGTCTCTTTTCGTCAATTAAGTTCAACTGATCAAGTCGGGTTTGGATCCAATCGTCTTCACTCAAACCTGCATCCTTCATGATTCTTAAAGAGGGAATCTGAACCTCAATAGGTAAAACACCCTCCATGCCATAAACCAAAGAATAGGGTGTGGGCCCAGTTGATGTGTGAGCCGTGGTACGGTACCCGTGGAGAGCAAACGATAGCATCACATGCCAGTCCTTGTAGGTGACTGTCATTTTCTGTATGATCTTTTTAATGTTTTTGTTAGCAGCTTCGACTGCACCATTCATCTTTGGCCGATAGGGGGATGAATTGTGGTGTTGAATCTTGAACTGCTCGCACAAAGCGGTGATCATAGTATTATTAAGGTTCGTACCGTTATCAGTGATGATCCTTTCTGGGATACCGTACCGGCAAATGAGATTCTGCTTGATGAAGCGGGCAATAACATTCTTAGTAACGGATGCGAAGGAAGCTGCTTCGAACCACTTTGTGAAATAGTCAATGGCCACTAGAATGAAGCAGTGTCCATTGGAGGTTGTAGGCTTGATCTCCCCAATCATATTAATTCCCCACATAGCGAAGGGCCAAGGAGCTGTTAAGACATTTAGAGTAACCGGGGGCACATGTACCTTATCTACATAGATTTGACATTTATGACAGGTCCGAGAGTGTTGATAGCAGTCAGCTTCCATTGTAGACCAATAATAGTCTGTCCGAAGTATTTTCTTCGCCATCGTATGCCCGCTAGAGTGAGTGCCAAAGGTACCTTCATGCAATTCAGCCATGATCTTTTCAGCTTCAGTCTTGTCCACACAACGGAGCAGAATAAAATCATGATTGCGTTTGTACAGGATGTTATTACTTAGGAAGAACTTAGCCGAGAATCTCCTTAAGAACTTTTTATCATTGATGGAAGCTCCTTCAGGATATTCTTGAGCCTCGAGATACCTTTTAACTTCATGGAACCAAGGCTGGTTCACTACTTCTTCGGTATTAATCTCGTGATAGTGTGCTGGTTCGTCCATCCGTTAAATGGTGATCTGGGGAGCCTCGTTATCCCAATTAAGTTTAAACATGGATGACATTGTATCTAGAGCATCTGCCAGCTTATTTTCTTCTCGCGGGAAGTGCTCGAAGGTAATCTGCTCGAAATGTGGTAACAATGTCAAGACATGTTCTTTGTAAGGGATGAGGTTCTGATGCTTAGTGTACCATTCTCCTTTGATCTGACTGATGACCAAATCTGAATCCCCAAACACAACTAACAATTTGTTTCCCAAGTCTATGACAGCCTTGAGTCCAAAGATGCATGCTTCATATTCTGCCATGTTGTTCGTACAGTTGAAGCAAAGTCTGGCAGTGAAAGGAGTATGGCATCCTTCCGAAGATATAAGCACAACGCCGATACCATTACCAAGTGCATTGGATGCCCCATCAAAGTACAGGGTCCATCAGGATCCTTTTTCAGGTCCTTCATATGGTCTGATTCCTTCACAGTTGTCTACTGTCATGATGTCTTTGTCAGGGAAATCAAACTTCATGGATTGATAATCTTCTACAGCTTGATGAGCAAGATGATCAGCTAGCACACTGCCCTTTATAGCTTTTTGGGTCGTGTATTGTATGTCATATTCTGTTAAGATCATCTGCCATCTAGCTATCCTTCCAGACAAAGCAGGCTTCTCAAAGATGTACTTTATCGGATCCATCTTAGATATCAGCAAAGTGGTATGAGTCAACATATATTGTCTCAGCCGGCAAGCAGCCCATACCAGAGCGCAGCAAGTTTTCTCGAGTAGTGAATATCTGGTTTCACAGTCGGTAAACTTTTTGCTCAGGTAATAAATGGCATGCTCTTTTCGGCCAGACTCGTCATGCTGCCCCAATACACACCCCATTGAGTTCTCTAAAACGGTCAGATAAATGATTAGCGGTCTTCCCTCGACTGTGGCATCAAGACAAGAGGCTCTTGTAAATACTCCTTGATTTTATTGAAAGCAATTTGACAGTCATCATTTCATCTAACTACTTGATCTTTCTTCAACAGCTTTAAGATTGGCTCACAAGTAGATGTTAGGTGAGAAATGAACCTGGAAATGTAGTTTAGGCGTCCCAAGAACCCTCTGACTTCCTTTTCAGTGCGAGGAGCAGGCATTTCTTGTATAGCTTTGACTTTGGCAGGATCAACCTCGATGCCTTTGTTTCTGACAATGAAACCTAAGAGCTTACCGGACCGGACTCCGAATGTGCACTTGCTTGGATTCAACCTTAGCTTGTACTCCTTCAACCAGACAAACAACTTTTGCAAGTGATTGAGGTGTTCTTCTTCAGTTTGTGATCGGGCTATCATGTCATCTATGTAGACCTCTATCTCATGATGTATCATATCATGAAACAAAGCTACCACGGCGCGTTGATAGGTTGCCCCGGAATTCTTCAGTCTGAATGGCATCACTTTGTAGCAGAACGTACCCCACTGTGTGACAAATGTAGTTTTCTCCATGTCCACAGGTGCCATTTTGATCTGGTTATAGCCTGAGAATCCGTCCATGAAAAAAATACTTTGTGTTGAGTTGTATTATCAACCAGGATGTCGATGTGCGGAAGTGGAAAATCATCTTTAGGGCTGGCCCTGTTTAAATCTCTATAGTCCATGCACATTCTCACTTTTCCATCCTTTTTAGGCACAGGAACAATGTTAGCAACCCATTGTGGATAGGAAGTAACAGCCAGAAATCCTGCATTGAACTGCTTCATAACTTCTGCTTTGATCTTCTATGACATGTCAAGTCTCATGCGGCAGACTTTTTGCTTCACTGGTGGACAGTCTTCTCTTGTGGGTAGACGGTGTACCACAATGTCTGTATCGAGTCCCAGCATGTCTTCGTATGACCATGCAAAGATCTTAACATAATCATGCAACAACTGAATTAGGCACTCTTTGACACTCGGCTCTAGATAGGCACCCACCCTGATTTCCTTTTTATCTTCCTCAGTACCTAAGTTTATTGTATCCAACCTCTCCTCATGAGGCAGAATAGCTCTTTCCTCTTGTTGTAAAAGTCTAGCCAATTCCCCTGGCACCTCAAAATCTTCCTAACGTTCGTATTCGGCTTGGTAGATCAGATCTTCAGAGTCACTGAAGGCTATAGCAGTATCGTTACCCATGGAATCTGGAATGGAAGGGTACCTGCATTTGTGAGTGTGGGTGTGTGTAAGGGTATAGCCATCTTAAAACAACAAAATGTAAAGGAAAGACAATGAGCACAAAAGGTTTATATATGAAAAAGCGTCCATGATTCATTGGATGACATATGAAAATGAAATAAAAACCATTACAAATGGACAATTGTGCCTCGGGTAAGACACAAGGTTGAAAATGTACGAATTGTTTGTGAATTATTACAAGTCCAACAGAAATGTAAAAGATAAATTACTGCGATATGAAAGTTATTGGGATGAAGTCTTTGGCTTCCCAGTTGCACAGTCCTCCGCTGACAGTAGGAAATATCCAGTCTTCCAAGCTACCATCTTCTTCACCGTCTTCCACTGCATTAACCCCTAGGTTGGTAATCTTCACAGGAGGCCCTCCGGCACGGGCGCGGCGCACAACCTTCTGAGCGGTTAACGTAAACCCCAAGCCAAATTTGTCTGACTTGTACGGGATGTCTGGAAGCTTCCCCCAGATGGTGGATCCGCCTTCTTCCACTACTTCTTTTGCATCCTTTAGAGACGACATCCTAGGTGGAGGTCTTGTGATCATAGGAGTTGAGGATACTGCCTTGGTTGCCGCTATTTCCTGAGAGACTTCTTCAACATGTTGGAAAGTGGTTTCAATGAATTCGTCATCCAATTCTACATATCAGAAAGAATTCAGATGACCAATCATGTATTTATCTTCCCCATGGACAGTTATGATCTTCCCTTGGACAGGGTACTTCAGCATCTAATGCAAAGTGGAGGTGATATCACCAGTATTGAGAATCCAGGGGCGTCCCAACAGGCAAGAGTAATAAGGACAGATGTCCATCACATAGAATGTTGAATTGAAGGTCTGAGTACCCACCTTGATCGGGATGTCAACCTCCCCATGGACCATCCTCTTAGAGCCGTCAAAAGCTCTCACAATTATATTGCTGGGTTTTAATGTCATCCCCTCACAATCCAACCTATCAAGGGCTTTCTTTGGTAAAACGTTCAGAGATGAACCAGTATCTACCAAGACATGGGCTAGGGTCGTCCCTCTACACTCCACTAAGACATGTAGTGCCTCGTTGTGTTTTCTCCCTTTGGGTGTCAGGTCAGCATCAGAAAAACCCAAGCCATTGTCAGATGTCAAACTGGCCACACACTCTTGGAATTGGTCAGCCGACGTCTCTTGCGGCACGTGAGCTGTCTTCAGAAACTTTACCAAAGCTTTAGAATGTGCCTCAGAGCATAGTAGCAATGCTAACATAGATATTTTGGAGGGGGTCTGCCCCAGTTGTTCAACCACATCATAATCACTCTTCTTAATGATCCTCAGGATTTCTTCCATCTCCTTCTTGGATGTTTCAGGAATAGCTAGTGATTGAGCCTTCGTTAGGACAGGCTCCTCTTGAACGTTCTTTCCTTTATTCTCAGCAGTGGAAG
Source organism: Vicia faba (assembly GCA_948472305.1). Lineage (NCBI taxonomy): Eukaryota > Viridiplantae > Streptophyta > Magnoliopsida > Fabales > Fabaceae > Vicia > Vicia faba. The sequence continues at coordinate 1,030,318,125 of OX451737.1, forward strand.
TAGGGATAGAAATTGCATTGTCTTTTTTGGTAGGTACGCTTGCAGGTACAATCACTAGTACAGATGTAATCTTCGGAACGGCCACGGGTCTAAAGACTGCCTTTGGAGGGGCAATCTCTGGAGAGAAAATTCTTCCACTACGGGTAATTTTGCTTGTTTCAGCGATGTTACTGATGTCGGAATTGTCCTCTTCGGAGCTCTCTTCTTCGGCAGTCTGTTCAATCTGTTTGACACCATGGTAGTAGATTTCTCCACCATAATTCCATGGTACCGTTTTATCTGATTAGTATGGGGTCGGCCCGGGCATTTTTACTTAAGTGGAGTAGTCACTGGAGTAGATGCAATCCTAACGGGTCTTTTAGGGACCCTGGAAGGATTGGCGTATATGGTTATTATTGAAACTTCTTTAACTGGAATGGGTGAAACAAGAGCTTTCTCAAACAAAATTTCTTGGTTATCAATCAGTTGTTGGATACCTTTTTTCAACAGAGGGCAGTCAAATTATGATGATAGGAAATATGGAAATCTTTGTCACATCCTGGGAATATACCAGCCTTCAACAAATTCAACTTGATGGTCGAGAGCGGAGTTAACAATTCATCCACGGTGTCAACAAATAAGTCTTCCTCAACAGCACTGGCATTGTGGCCATGCCTAGGCATTGGAGCGGAGATAACATTCGGTTTCTCAGGAGCTTCAAATTCAACTTCCTTTGCACCTATCAGATCTTGAATCTTGTTCTTCAGAGCCCAACAGTTGTTGGTGTCGTGCCCTGGACTTTCAGAATGGTATGCGCACCTGGCATTCAGATGGTAGTGAGGAGACGCAATATTGGGATTTTTAGGGGCCTCTTTTAGCATGGCCAGATTCAACTTCAGAAGATGTGGTAGGACTTGAGCTGGAGTCATGTTAATCTTGGTGAATTGTCGTACTGGCCTTTCCACCCTTGGATGATTATTTCTCGGCTGGTTATTTCTTGGCTGGTCTGATGCAGGATTTTGAATCATAACGGCCCCCACCGTTAGTCGGTGCTCGGTTCTTCCCTGATTCCTCTGTGCATAGACAGCAGACACTTCTTTCTTTCCCGTGAAGGGCTTTTTTACAGCAGCAGAGGCAGATGCGTCTTTCTGAATTTTCCCACTTCTTATACCGGCTTCCACCCTGTCGCCAGTCAGAATCAACTCAGTAAACCCTACGAAGGAACTCCCAATCAGATGATTAAAGAAAGGGCCTGACAGAGTTCCCAGGAACATATCCACTAGCTCCCTTTTAGATAAAGGGGGTTGCACCCTTCCGTCTAGATCCCTCCACTTTTGGTCGTAGTCTTTGAAGCCCTCATTGGATACCATGGCCATATTCTGGAGTTGAGTACGGGTTGGTGCTAAATCGGCGTTGTATTGATACTGTTTATAGAAGGCTTCTGCCAAGTCTTCCCAATTATAGACATCAACCCTTTCCAACTGGTAGAACCAATCAAGCTGCGTTCCTGATAAACTGTCCTGGAAAAAGTGGACCCACAAGTCTTTGTCAGCAGAATGCGGCTGAATTTTCCTGACATGAGATCGAAGGTGAATTTTGGGACAAGACACCCCATCATACTTGGCAAATAAAGGCACTTTAAACTTGGGCGGGATTACAATTCCTGACACCAGCCCTAACTCCTCAAAATCCAGACCCGGTACTCTCTGTACTTCCATAGCAGCTAGACGCTCTTACAAGTGTTTGTATTTGTCATCGGCCAGAGGGTATTGTTGTTCAGAGTAGTCCTCTTCTTCCTCTTCTTCTGCTTCAGAATATGATGGAACTGCCGTTTCTTTTCCTTTTCTCTCCCCCTCATCAGATGTTGTTGGGAATTCTAAGGTCCTTCTGGCTTGTCCCTAAAACCTTCTGCCCATGATAACCACACCAGCTGGCTTCTTCTTCTTTTTCTCTTTCTCTTTCTCTAGCAGAGTCTTTAGCTCCTCCTGTCCCTTGGCTAAGGTCAAGAGTAGTTGTTGAAATTGTGAATTTTGAGCTTGCAAATCTTTAACCGTTTGTTCAAGATCCATCTTGCTGAAATAAACAATAGAAGGATGAGGAAACTTGTTGCAAAGACCTGTTTATGCTCATGATGAATGATATGTTTTCATGCAATGTTTTCAAGGATTTGAAAATTCAAATTTGTGTCAAACAAAAAGGAACACACGTTATATTAATAAAATAGAATTTGAGTACATCAATGCCCCTAGGGCAAAATAATACAAAATTCTAAGATAAAAAGACATTGTGCATCCTCTTTGGTGCAATGTAGGTGCTGAGAGTCTGCTCTTCATGAAGTAACCGAGTGAGTTCCAAAACCTTCTTCTCTGTTGCATAGAATTGGACTTCAAAAGTATCGTGTTCTCCCTTGAGCTGTATCCAACTCCTTTGTAGATCTTCGAGTGATGTCGGCATGTCAGGATGTAGGATGGTGTATGGAACCCCTCCTTCCTTGACATGATCTATAATAACTGGGAGAACAGAGGGGTAAGGCATCGTAAGACTTTGGGCGCGGGTTCGTACCCACTTGAGGTAAGGCTTAAGAGGGATGGAATTCTTGTGTCCCAGAGTCTTACTGTCTACCTTGTTTGGCATCCTCTAAGCTCGGATGAACCTTTGACGAAGTCCTTGATCGTCGTTGTCGAAGTCGAAAACCAAGCCTTGAATCAGCATGTTATGTGGGCCATCCCTTCGGGCATAACCAAACTTTCTTAGAGCCAAGCACGGGTTTTAGGTAATGCCTCCACTAATGCCAAGTAGAGGGACATTAGGGAATTCCCCACAATGGTCGATGATGATAACATTCTCTTTGGATCGAGAACACCAATGAATGTCTGAATGTGTAAGTTTCATCGACCGCTGTGACCACCTCAAACCTTTCTCATTCATTAAGACTTATTGGGGAAGATGAGAAATAAACCATATTTCCAGAAGAGGAGTGCAACACATGAGAACAACTCTTTTCCTCATTGTACGAGTGTGAAAAGAGTGTAAGATATCTCCAAGCAATGTAGGCACCGTGTTGCGTGACATTAAGATTTTGACAGCGCTCACATCTATGAGTTGATCAGGATTAGGGAACAAGACCATCCCATATATGAGAAGAGATACAATCTCCTCAAAAGCTTGCAAGTCCAAGGAGTTCCAACAACTTTGGGCCTTCTCAAACAAGAACTTTGCCAAGAAGCCTTTGACACCACTTCTAGTTTCCCAATGGGTTGTGACATCAGATGAGTGCAAGTGCAAGGCTTGAGCAATCTCTTCTGGCTTTGGATCTCTTTCCATACCATTGAAAGGTAGTTGATTGAGAATAGGAATCCTCAAGAGTTGAGAAAATTCCTCCAAGGTGGGCACAAATTGGTAGTCGGAAAAGGTGAAGCAGTGATGCAAAGGGTCAAAGAACTGGAAGAGAACTTTCATCATGTCTTCCTCTGTGTTGGAAGTTACTAAGTTGAGTAGGAGAACATGTCTCTCGGTGAATGGAGAGTTCTCAGGAATTCTTGAAGCTAGCTCCTTGAGTTGTGGAGGAATTCTTACAAGGTTGACTTGGATAATTTTCCTGCGAAGTGAATCCATAACCTACAAAATAGGAACAAAGATGAATTTCCAAAATCCTTGGAATGGTTAGTGGATGCAAATGATGCTCATGATGTCCATGATGTTATGCACAAGTATATATGTACAAGAAAATCACACAAGTTCCTAGTTTAGGCTTGCATGGGGTTTCATAGGTAAATACCCTCTTGAAGTTTAGTTGGCTCATCCTGTCCTAGAAATAGTAATCGGGTTCTAAGGAGCTCAATATCACTGGATTGTTTCCTTGTTCAATGTTTCAATTCAAGTCTCTAAACTGGCGACCGAAATATTCCAAGGAACCAACCCTTAATGAGTGTAGTATCGAGTATCTACCAACTTCAGATTGCACCAAAGTCGGTCATCTCACTACATCCTAAAAGGCCAAGTTGGTCAAGTAAAGGTTCTAGAAGTTCGTTAATGCTTCATGACATCACTCAGCGGCACGGTATTCTCTTTGATTGACTCAAAGGCTACCGGTACCCACAAATATGTCACACTAACATAGCTATTGCTTAGACCGTGTCGGTATACCCCGCACTGTTTCCACAACGTATTGCTATTTACCTATAATGTTTCCCAAATCCGGGTGGAGGATTCAAACCCAAACAATAGAACCAAAGTGTAAAGAAAACAAGTCAAACAATTGTAATCAAATAAAGGTGATCTAAACCCTAAGGTAACCCAACTTTTATAGATCCCCAGCAGAGTCGCCAGTTCTGTGATACAGTGGGAGAAATGACTTGAGGTTTTGCGTTTCGTCGCAAATGTCGCGGTTAGCAAGAGTCGCCACCGACTTTTATTTTATCCAAAAGGAAAGGTAAAAAAGCACAGGAAAGACCTTTGAGATATTTTCTTGAGTTCGGGGAGTAGATTATGAAAAGGGAAGGTGCTAGCACCCTTTTCATCCATGTTTTTCCATGGTCTCTTAGTTACTTGCTTAGATCACTTGCTTTGCTTTGAAATTGTTTGAAATGGTGCTTGGTGTTTGGTGTAGTTTTGAAAGTATTTTGAAAAGAGGCCATTCGTTTAGGCAATCTTTGTAATGATTCTCGTTCGTAAGAATGTATACAAAGATGTTTGTCTTTTGAAAAATGTTTCAATGTTTTGAAAGATGTTTGGAAATGTGTGTGTGTTTGTTTTGAAAAATAGAAAGGATTGTTTTGAAAGGGATCAAATAACTTAGAAGCTATCTACCTACTCAAATGTCTTTTTTGTGCATTTTTATTCCTTTGACATTGTTGACTTACCATTGATTTGGTAAGCAACCCTATCTTTGGATGTTAAACGGGACGGGCGTGGGTCATCGTATGACCATGATAGCAATGTTGCCAAGTATCTTAGCATTTTTGAGGGAACAAGATCATTTTGTTTTAGGAAACCTTTTGATAGCGTCATCGAGGGACTATGATCTTATTTTTGTTTTGTTTTGCCAAGATACTTGCCATGGGTAACATGGCCATTTGATTTAGGCAACCAGGTGGGTGAAACCCTAAGGGTTCTTGTGTGCAAAGTGTGTCATTTTACATGCTTTTGATTGGTCTTGGATTAGGTCTTTTCTATTTGTTTTGTTTTTGGTCTTGTCATGCAAACCCTAGTTTACTAAACATGGTATGAAAGCGATAAATTGCGTAAATGTAAACTAAGCTATTACAACAATTATTATGGGAAGGGGAATACAAGTCTTTGAATTAGGATATTGCACAAATATAAACCTAAAAATACTATTACAATCCAATCGAATATTGTGCGCATTAAATAAATATACAAATATTAAAATGCAATGCAAATGTATTTATGTAAAAAATGTTTTGTATTTGTTTTTTTTTTGTATGAGAAAATGATTTAAATTAACCCTAGAAAAAGGAAAAAAAATATTATTTATTTTTGAAAGGATGAAACCCTAGTTTTCAATTAAAAGAAAATATATGTTCTATATATTATTTTGTTCATTTTTGTATAAGAAAATAATAAATAATATAATATATAAATATTAAAAATTAAGTATTTGTAGAAAATAATATTTTATGTGTATAAATAATATAATAAAAATATTAAGTATTATTTAAATGTATTTACAAATTTATTTAAGAAAATAAAATCTATTATCCTAATAAGACTATTTTTTACGCAAAAAATAATAGAAAAAATAATGTAAAAATGCAAAAAATAAAGAAATTATTTTTTATGATTTTTATGATTCAGAAAAATAAATAAAAGTAATAAATATGAAAATATAAAAAGAAATATGAAAAATAAAACAAATAAGTCAGGGGGTGCAAATATCAAGTCAGGGGGGTGTGAATAACAAAAGCAACAGGCCCAAGGCACCAAAGGCCCAGAACATCATCCCTGTCCTCCAACTTCTCTTCTGCGCGCGTTTTCCCTTCGAAATGTAACTTTCACATGCTTGCACAAAAACAAAATCTCATAACATGAAACATGTAGCATTTAATCTCACGATTCCAACCATATAAAATTTGTAACCTAACTCTCAAAGATCAGGGAGAATTTTAATGGCCCTAATTCGTGACCTAGAAATTTCAGCATTTTCAAACTTCAAATTCTCTCAACTCAGTTAATATAAATGAAAAGTATGCATATGTACAGCTTCACCATGTTATAGACTACATATTTTCTTCACAAATCGTGGCTTGAGTATGCCTAAATAGAGAGATAGAGTTTTGAAAAATACCTTCTTCAGTTGGATTTGGACAGAGCAATGTAGGGACTTTGATGGAGGCCTGAGGATCGTGTGAGCTTCCTTCAAGCTATTCCAATGCCTAGCTTGCTTTGTGGATGGCCAGAAGTGTCTGCACAAGTCAAGCTGCAAGCTCCAAATTTGAAAATGGAAATGGCTGAAACAGGGCTTACAGATGCAGGGTCAAGGCTTGGATAACTTTGGTAGGATGTTTATGAAGTGTTTCAAGTGTCAAGCCACAAAACGCACGAGCCAAAAATGAAATGGCTATGATTTTGCAGCAACTCTGAGTTTGGGAAGAAATATAGTGTTTATGAGTTTTGAACTGTTTCAGATATTAAGCAATTGTGTTTTTGCCTTGCAATGAGTTTGTATATTTGTATAGAATGATACAAAGTCCACTCTTTATCAACTGTACAAGTTCATACCTCTTTTGGAACTTTTCTTGCATTTGAAGAAAAGTGAAGTGACCAATGCAAACATGCTTGTACTGGATGGCTTGTGAGCTTATGAGAGTTGGTATACTTTGCTTGAGACCTGTGGAAGTTGTTTGTACTAAAGGGACAGGTCCAAGGCTCAAGATGGACAAAATTGCAAAAGCTCACCTTTATGAAAATGGCAATGTGAACTTTATGCCTAAAATGGAATTACAACTTGTACAATGCTTCAAAAGTGAAAATAAAGCCTTTAACCTCTAAGTTTGCATTTAATTATGGAGTGTAGAATGAGTTTAGGACCTGCAAAGCAAGATACAACCATCATGGATCTGATTTGCAACTTGATACTTTGTGAAAATGTCATGAACAAAAGTGATAAAATGCCAACTTCCCTTATTCGATTCTCCCTAACCAAAAATGATCTTGGAGAGTTCTTGGCTATTTTGGAAAGCTTGCAATGTTAAAAATCAGAAATTGCTCTTTCTCAGTCAAAACCCTAATTTTGACCATTTTGCCCTTTTGATGATTTGATCAAATTTCTTGAGGAGTTGTGATCCAAACTTGATCAAATGGTACATATAAGTCTAAAATGTTGTTGTGGTTCAAAAATTATGAAGTTTGACTGTAAATTGGCCATGGTTGACTTTTTCCCCAATACAGCTGATTTTTAGGTCAACTGTCCAATTGACTGATCAAAAATGTGGTTCAAGGCTTGAAACTTTAACATGAGCAATCTTAGGCGTCCAAGATGGTGTATGAAAGTCACATGAAGCATTGATGGTCCAAAAATCCTTGTGTAAACTCAAACCCTAATTTTAGGTTATCAATGCAAGGTGCAGTGTCTTGAGCTATCCAAACCCTAATCTTGTCTTGAGTCCAAAAAGTCTTGTGAGAAAAGTCTTGATAAATGAGAGGGAAAATTTTGGGGTACAACAAGACCTATTATGGAAAACCTGTTATGTTATGATGCATGAAAAATGTGCATGCAAATGATTTCAAGGATTCATGAAATTTAAATTTGTCTAAACAAAGAATAAACAAACATCAAATTGCATTAATCAGTTTAAAATGGTTACAACGTGCCTCTTAGGCTTACAAAATACATTCCTAAGATAAAAGGTTGACCGCATCCTCTTTGGTGCTAGGTAGGCGTTCAAGCTCCATTTTTCATGAAGTTGCTTTGTAAGCTCCAAAACCCGTTTCTCGCTCGCGTAGAACTGAGCTTCGAAGGTGTCTCGCTCTTCCTTTAGCTGAATCCAACCCTTATGCAAGTCTTCAAGAGAAGTAGGCATGTTAGGATAGAGAACAGTATACGGGACATCTCCTTCAGCAACAGGCTCCACGATAAAAGGTAGGATGGAGGGGTAAGGCATTACAAGCTTCTAAGCACGAGCTCGTACCAACCTAAGGTAAGGCTCTAGGGGAATAGAATACTTTTGTCCCAGTTTCTTACTATCCACTCTGCTTACCATCCTCCAAGCTCGTACGAACCTCTGATGGTAGCTTTGATCGTCGCTCTCGTAATCGAACACCACTCCTTGGATGATCATATCATGAGTACCATCTCTTTGGGCATACCCAAACTATCGTAAAGCTAAGAAAAGGTTGTAAGTGATACCTCCCCTAATGCCAAGCAGAGGGACATTAGGGAATTCCCAACAACGGTCAATGATAGAAGTATCTTCCAAGGATCTCGAACACCAATAAATATCAGAGTGGGTGAGGGACATCATTCTTTGAGACCATGTCAATCTTTTCTCGTTCTTCAATGTTGATCGAGGTAAGTGCGAATTAAACCACTTGGAAAGTAGGGGAATGCAACACAATAGAGTACCTCTTTTCTTCATGGTACAGGTATGGAAATAATGTAAGTTGTCTCCCAGCAAGGTAGGTATAGGATTACGAGAGACAAAGACTTTGATGGCATTCACATCTATGAATTGGTCCGAGTTGGGAAATAGAACCAAACCATAGATGAGAAGGTCCAGGACATCTTCAAAGGCTTGAAAATCCATATCTTCCCAGAATGAACGAGCCTTCTCCAATAAGAACTTGGCTAGGAACCCTTTAACTCTGCTTCTTGTCTCCCAATTTGCTATAAAGTTGGTTGTCTTCAGATGCAGGGCTTCTGAAATAACTTCAGGTTTCGGAATCCCTTCTAAACCGGTGAATGGTGCTTGATCAAGCACGTGCACTCCTAATAGTAGAGAGAATTCTTCTAGTGTTGGCACCAACTGATAGTCAGGAAAAGTGAAGAAATGATGCATGGGATCAAAGAATTGGAAGAGAATTCACATCATCTCTTCTTGGAAATTGGAGGTAGCCAAACAGAGGTGTCGACCAAATTTCTTTGTGAAAGGAGAGTCTTCAGGCACCCTTGATGCTATTTCTTGGAGTTGAGGGTGTGCTTTCACGAAGCTGATTCTGATGGTATTCCTTTGGATGGGTTTCATGGCCTACAAAACAAAAACAAAGATAAATTCCTAAATCCTTGAAATGTTTAGTGAGAATGCTTATGATGTTTATGAGGTTATGTACAAGTAAGCTAGTGTTTATGTACACACAAAGCAAACAAGTCCTTAGGTTTAGGCTTGCATGGAGTTGGTAGGTAAGTACCCTCTTGAAGTTTAGTTGGATCAACCTGTCCTAGTATTAGTAACCAGGTTCTAAAGGATCTCAATATCATTAACCTTTATTTTAGGCATTGTCTCAGCACCATCAATCATTTCTTGCGGCCGAGATATCCCAAAAGTCTAATCTCAATGAGTGTAGTATCGATTATCAACCAATTTTCAGCTTTCCACCGAAACCGGCTATCTCACTACTTCCTAATGGCCAAGTTGTTCAATTAAGGTTCTAAGGTCAGTTAGTGCTTCATGACACCGCTCAACGGCCCCGTATTCTGCTTGATTCAACACAAGGGATATCGGTACCAACAAATACATTACACTAATGTAGCCATTGTTTCAACCATATCGGTCTATGTCGTACAGTTTCCATAATCTAATTCTACTTACCTAAAAGGTGTCCCAGATCCAGGTAGAGGATCAAAATAAACCCAAACAAGGAACCAAAATGTAAAGCAAACAAGTCAAACAAATAAAAGCAAGTAAAGGTGATCTAGCCCTAAGGTAACCCCACTTTTTATTTTCCCCAACAGAGTCACCAGTTCTGTAATTTGGTGGGAGAACTGACTTAGGATGTTTTGTGTTTGATCACAATTGTTGCGGATAACAAGAGTCACCACCGACTTTTCTTTTATCCAAATAAAGGAAAGGGTGAAAAGAACAGGAAAGACCTTTGAGATTATTTTCTTGAGTTCGGGGGGTAGATTATAAAAAGGAAAGGTGTTAGAACCCTTTTCATCCATAGTTATATATGGGCTCTTAGTTGCTTGCTAGATCATTGCTTTTGTTTGAAAGTGTGCTTTGTGGTGGTTTTTGAAAGTATTTTTGAAAATTGCCTTCGATTAGGCAAACATTGTAATGATTCTCGTCTCTATATGAATGTATACAAAGTGTTGAACTTTTAAAAATATTTCAATGGAAAGTGTTGGTGTATTTGAGAAGGTGTTTGTGTTTTGAAGATGAGCAAGCAACTAGGAACATTCTACTTTACTCAAAATACTTTTGTTCCTTCCTCTCTTCCTTTGATATTGCTATCTTACCATTGATTGGTAAGAAGCCTTATCTTTGGATGTAAAAGGGACGGGTGTGAGTCATCGTATAGTCATGATATAAATGTTGTGAGATATCTTAGCATTTCTCTTGAGGGACTAAGATCATTTGTAAGGCAACATTTGAAGCATCATCGAGGGACTATGATCTTGTATTTTTATTGTTTTTGCTAAAACGTCTCACATGCATAATATGACTATTTTTCATAAGGAAACAAGTGGATTTAACCATAGAGGTGCATGTGTGGAAAGTGTGTATGATTGCATTCATTTTTGTCTTTTGATCATGGGGGTCTACTTGTTGATTTTATCTTACCATACACCCTAATTACTAACATTTTGCATAAAATCAAAACTGCAGAAAGATAAAATCCTTCACTATTACAACCATATTGAATTGCATCAAAATATAAAGGCAAAAATAAGATAGAAACAAGAAAAATGGATCTTTCGATTTAGGGAAGAAATCCCTTCGATTCTGCACTTTCTGGCTCTCTTCGATCTGGCCTGAAAAGGGATGAAGGCATGACTTTCGATTGGGGCTTGGAGGCCAACATTTTGTGTCTTTTGATTGGGGCCTGGAGGCCAGTATGTTATGCCTTCTGGCTGCCTCTTTCGTTTGTCCTGATGGTTAGTATGGAAGCAAGAGGCTTCATTTCTAATTTTCTATCTCCTGTTTACTTCGTTTGAGTTTGAATAGAAACATGGCCCAAGGCAATGCCAACATCACCTTAAGGCTAGATTAGTGCTTAAAGCATGTTTAAAGGTACCAAGAACAAAAGGCAAGAAGATTATTAACCATGACACACATTAAAAGAGTGAAAACGAAAAGAAGAAAATAGTATATATATATATATATATGTTTAAAACGAGAAGAAAACTTATTTACATGCTATGCTGGGAACGAAGGGTTAAAGGTTAAGAATGACTTACCTTGTTAGAGGCTGGAGCGTGTGCTGGACTTTGAAGTGGTTGACTTGAATGCCTCTGGATTCGAAGATAAAGACCAGGGGGGCCTTTGATAGTGGATTCGAAAGAAGCAAAACAAGTTAAATGTCCTTCTTTGCTGGATTCGAAGGACAGTAAGATGTAAATATTTTTTTCATATTTGAGAGGGACAAGCACTTGGATTATGGGTTTTGATTTGCCAAAGTGTTTAAGTGTTTGAGAATTTTATGGTGTGTAGGAATTTTGAAGATACGTTCCCCTCTTTTTTTTCCCTCCCATGTGAAAATGAACTCTCTATATATAGAGGAAAAATTAGAAATGTTTGGGAGTAAAAATAATAAAATAAAAGCTCAGAAGCATCCACTTGTGTCATGATAGCAAGATGGATGGTTCAGATGGATTTCTTCCTTAGAAGGAAAACAAGCGCAAGGATCAAGAAAAACTTTTTCTAAAAAGTAGTATTATATTATTAAGGGCAACTGGTCTTGGACAACAAATGGGTAAAATCCTATTTCAACTTGCATAAACAACTACATATAGAGTGAGTCATAGGTTTGAGGCCTGAAAAGGGGAAACACGTAGCCTAGCCTATGGGTCTAATGCTAAACTTGACCTTCTGAGTCTAATCCTCCCTCTTTGTACACCTTTCGACTAGACTCAACAAAGCAACATTCGTTTCCCCCAGTTGTGTGTCCTTCGAATGGACCAACTGCGTGTTCTTTGAATGTCCCTCTTCAGCATAATATGCCACTTTGAGTCCTCTTTCTTTTGATTACTTAGGTCCAAATCTTTGACCAGACTCTAAAGTAAGCAAAAACAATTATTCCCCAACTATGGCAAGTCCTTCGAATGGGCCACCAAGTTGTGTGTCATAATGCAGCACTATGGCGCATTGAAGGGTTTGCAGATGGATTCGAATGTGATATGAAGGTGCAATCAAAGTAAACATGAAGTTGAAAATGAAATTCAAACTAAGGTAGCCATTCATACAATCTAAAACTTATGAATCCAAGGCAAATAGGTGAGGGGCCAATGGTGCAATCGAAGCTTGCAGGAAGGAACCATTGTCCAAAGGAAGCTTGCATGCAGGAGCTATTTTAGTGCATCAAAGCAAACCTGCAGGAGGTCAAATGCCCAAATGAAACTTATGGACCAAAGCTTGATCAAAGAATCCAGATTCTCAATCGAAGGATATGAATCAAAGCTTTCATCGAAGGAGATTTCCTTCCCAAATGAAGTACGTAACCCCAACTTTCATTCGAAGGAGGCCACGAAGCCAAATGAAAGATGCATGCAAGGAGTTTAAATGTGAAATCAAAGGATGCCAACAGGAGGATTTTTTCCTTGGAATCGAAGGAGACTACAGGGGGATTTGTGCCTTGTGAATCCAAACCAAAGTGCCAGAGGCCCACGCCCAGTCGATGGATGCAAGCCAAACTTGCATCGAAATAGGCCAGAAGGCCAATCAAAGGAGCTGAATCGAAGAACACTTGTTTTTCTCCAAATTTTGTCAAATTGTTATTTTTATCTGTTTTCTCCCTTTTTTGACAATTTCCTCCAATTGTACTTGTGCAAGCTTGAACTTTGAGAATCCTTGTGAGAAATGCATTGAAAAATGAGAGGGAAAACTTTGGGGTACAACAAAGTCCAACGTATGAAAACAAAACAAGATGCCACTCGACTCATTATAACTAGTTGGACAAAACTAAACTAGATGAGTACGAGAACAAAATATGGATTTCATGCGCGGGTGAGGAGATAAACCTCAAAACTCGACCCAAAACAAGGTGATTAGGGCATACTACTAAAAACCTGCTGAAAATAAATATCAAGACGACACTAATATTCAAAAGTTACATCAATAGACATTTGGAGCGAACCAACGAGGGTATTAAAGACTAAATCCGAGAAAACTGTGCCAGAGTAAAACTGAACTACAATCAAGAGTAGGCACTCGATATTTCAAATAATTAACATCAACATGACATTTGTATGGGATGAAACTGAAATACTGAGGATGAAGACCTTTTTGGGGATACATTATGAAGTTTTAGAAACTTCACCGTGGAAAACAGAAACAACAATAGCTTATGTTCCGATGTATGTTTAAATTTTTTTATAGCGTAATGCTCCATATAATGGAAATGCTATGTGTTTTGGTAGATGAAATGTAATGATGCGTGTTTAAATGTTTCACTGGGGAATTGGAAATCAAGCAACCCACAACCAATAGGTCAAAACCTGATAGGACTCTCAATAATAAATTGCAAAATCTGCTGGAGAAGAGAAAACATAAGGAACTGCTGGAAAGAAAGCCTTGAAGAGCTGAAACTCTATGGGGAGTAATAAACTGAGTAACCAGTAGAAACAGGTTACAAACACCGAGAGGAGTTGCAAAACTAAATTGAAATATCTTCTAGGGAATATCAAGTCAAAACTGTAACTTCTGATGAGAAATGCCAAATCAAGATTGGACGTTGCTGGAGAGAGCACAAAAAAAATGGGGCCTGCGGGAAATAAAAATCCACCTGACTTTTTGATTGATAACTTGTCAATTTCTCACTCGAGACAATAAAACCTTATGTTTCCAAGGATATAAAGGTCCATCTCGGGGGTAAGAGATCTTATAAACTGAAACCCTTTTCGGGGATAAAACGTTCTTTGTAGGAGAAACTCAATAAAATATGATGCTGCTGGAAATACGAGATTCTTCAGTTCCACTGGGAATAAATATATGCTTCAATCAAAACAAACTTGCCAGGATTTTTGACATTGGGCCAAGAAATTACTAAAGCACATTCTACTATATCAGCATCTAAGATTAAAATTTACTTGATAAGGAGAGAATATGCAAAAACACTTTCAAAGGAATGATTTTGTTTGAGGAAATGTGGATTCTTTGAACAAAATATATCCCTGAGGCAACCATAATGGGGATATGAGAAAATCCTAGGCAAGAGATCTTCAATCATTTTAAAATTCTCTTTCTGGAGGAATGGGGACTCATTGGGGAGGAGCAAAACTCCTCCATTATTTGGGGTAAGGAATCCTTTCGGGAAAAAGAAAACAATCACAAACAAACAGGTGAGTGTTTTACCAAGAGGGGCATCAAACATGCCTTACGCATAGCATGACAACTGTATTTATTATCCAAATTTCAAGCAGCTTTTAAAAGAAAATAAACTCTAACTTAGATTATCATGTTGTGTAGAGCCAACAAAGTTTATATGCAAATTTTTATCAAAACATTGGACGTTTTTGTAAAAAAAACAGTAAAAGAAAATTATGAGCACATATTTGAATAATAGAGTGTAGCGGTAGAAATGTTTAGACTAAGCCATTGGATTGACTTGACTCGCACATATCAAATGAAAATTGCCACAACGCTTTATTGTTTTTGAATGAATGAGAAAAGAGCGAATAACCCAAAAAAGAGGGGGAGAGAATCTAAGTTTGGGGGTTGGTTATGCAAAGGGAAGGTATTAGTACCCTAATCATCTATCATACTCCGCAAGAACCTCTTTGAGAATCTGTGTGTTTTGGCTATAAAAGTTGTGTACAAAATATATTATGGGGATGAGAAAAGAAGTATTTTACAATTTTTGCATCCGCCGCAGTTGCGAAGCCTTAGTGCCTACGTACCACCTTCCATGCAATAGGGGATCAGGGTACTCGTAGTTCACCTTTAAAAATTTTAAAACACAAGTGTGTTGGTTAAATTTAAGAGACGAGACATCATCGTTGTATCCGAGTGGAAAAACATACTTACTACCCACGATTATGATAAAGGAGAATTTGCATCATCTCAAAGTGGAAGATATGGCTTGGATTTAAAAATCAATAAAGCCTCGCTCAGCACCCAAGTGGAAAATATCTCACTTCACTACATATTGTAGAAGTATAGTAGTTCGCATCACTACAAAGATTGACAAGATTATAATATTTTAAGAAAAAGATTAAAGTAAAAGATCCAGAGTGGCAAAATAATTTGAATGAGATTGATTGACTTTTAGTTTTCTAAAAAAAAATGTCAAAGTATTATTAAGTTGGTTAAAGTTTGATTTAACAAATTTTTTTTTGAAAATGCATGGGCATAAGTCCAAGTTTATTTTGAAAGCGGTTCAAGTTTAAAACAAGAAGAGTTTTCAAAAGGAGGGAGAAGATTTTTGAAATTATAGAAGATGGGAGGAGATGAAAGGACTATCCTAGAGCATAAGGTAAGAGCTAGAGAAAAGAACCATCTAACCAGCAAGAAGCCAACACTTGACACAATGAGTCAATGTAGAATTCCCATCCTTTAAATTGAAACCAAACAAGCAAAGATAATAAACCTCTTAAGAAAACCAAGCTTCAATTGCATTAAGCCTTCACAAAAATTGGGCAGAGTAATAGCTGTATACATATGAATTCCCGATCACAAACAAAACATGTAATCAAAATAACCTGCATGCAAAGAAAACAAACAACCCAATGTCTTGGGGTAAACCCCAAGAACTCCAGACAAAATAACAATAGAAATCATAAGGTCTCAAGGTAGGACAGAGTCTCTAATCCTAAGTTCAAGAAGTCCATCACTCTATAATGCCAAGGATAGTGACCAAATAGGTCAAGTAACATTAAAGTTTTTTATGGTTCAAGTTGATTATTAGGTATCTTCAAAAAGAAATGAAAAGCTCAAGTGAGAAGAATAAAATGACATAAAAGTAAATGCTCAAGTGATCAAAGATGAAAATAGCATGAAATGTAAATGCTAAAATAAATGTGCTTAAACTAAAGAGCATGAAGTAAAGGCATAAAATAAAGATAATTGTTAGAAATTAGAGGTTAGTTGAATGACTATCTTGAAACTTGCATTTGAAACTCATTAGAGGATTGATAAAAATAAAGTCTCTCAACAACAAGTTTCATTTGCTTTTTGTCAAGTATATCATTCATTTAAAAATCTCAAGGCAACAATAAATGATCAATGATGTTTAAGTGATTCACTTTGACCAAAGCTTATGAAGATTCATTAGAGGATTGATAAGACCAAAGCCTCCTAACAATGAATCACAAGATTATTGGATCAAAAGTTTCAAATTAACATGGGCTTGCAAACATAGGTTTGGGCCACGAATGATCATTTCTCGAATCAGGACAAAATTTAGCGTTATATTAAGCAATCATAAGTGGACTTATATAGAAGTCACACCTATTTTGAGGTCGGTCAATAGCAATCTATGTAACATATGTTTAGAGAAATGATATGTAAATTATTCTCCAACAACATGTTGTACAAGTAAGAAGGGGATAAGATGAAGAGGGAGGGGATAAGAATTAAACCACATTTGAACCAAAAATTTAATCAAGCTATCATTAAAATCATTCATCCAGTTTTGTGGAGTTTAACTCAACACCCAAGATCTAATGATGTTAATGAAGCTCATGATCAAACTCTCATAATTCAAGATCAGGCAGAATATATATAAAAATAAAATTGCATTTAAAATAAAGAAAAATATTTTTAAAATGGTTTTAATATGAAAATAAAAGGGGAAAATAGCAACTATATTCAAAACATCCAAGAAAAATTCAATGAGACCATAGAAAAATCAGAAATGAGCTTAAAATATTTTTATAAAATTTTTGGTAATTTTTTAAAGTCAGAAACTATTTTTTAAAATTAAATGAAATAGGCAAAATAAACAAAAAATTATGAAAAATAGTAAAGTCAAAAATAAAAATAAAATGAGGTCATCGATATTTGTCAAGAGGTCATTGGATCCTTCCATATTTTTTTTCAGAATTTAAAAATTAAGAAAAGTTATTTAAAACATTTAAAATACCTCAAATAAAGTGAAAAAATATAAAAAATATCAAAACACAAAATAAAGTTACGAAAAAACAATAATCAGTAATAGAAAAATCAAAAGTATTTTTCAGAATTTTTTTAGATTATTTGAAGTTAAAATGAATTTTTTATAAATTTTTAAAGTTTAAAACAAATAAAATATAAAATCAGAAAATAAAATAAAAATCAAAAAGATGTAGACCTTTGGATCAATGTCAAAATGAATTAGTAATCAGACCCAAGGTATCTGGCGCGTTGTGCATATCATGGACATTAGTGAATAAAACATGAATCATTTATAAAAATCAGAATTTAAAAAAAAATGGCATGATATCATTGGTTGAGACATGACACATTGGTCATCTTCAACCTCCAGCCATGTGAATTGCAGGTCTTTAAAATGGAAAAATTAGAGCTCAAGACCGGTACCATTCGCTTCGTCTCTTCAAGACAATTCCAATGGTACCTTCGCAAAAAATTTATGTAAGGTGTAGCTCAGTCGTTTTGAAAGGAAATATTTGAAAAGGAATTTGAAAATTCATGGCCAAAAATCACTTCCAGTTGAAAACAAATGTTGCGAATAGAATCAGAATGATGAGAGCTTCATTACAGTACCAAAGTTTGAGAAAATTGGTGAAGGAATCTACCTATTGAAGTTCAAATTCAGAGCACTGAAACATGACTTGGCTAGCACGATTTAGGAAGTCTTAGAGCTTGGTTCTTCTTCGGTTAGCTTCAGTTAAGTTCAAGGATGAAGAATTGCCAAAGAAAATGGATTGAGGAAAGTTGTAAAACCAAATTCGAAGTTGCAGAAAAGTGGGTTCAAGAGAGAGTTTGGCAGGGTTATTCTCGCTATCTAAGCTTGCGAAAATGAGTGGGATAGAGCCTGTATTTATAGGAGAAGTGAATGGAATCAAGAGGAGAGGTGAATGATGCAATTTTAATGGAAATCGTGCACACATGTTTTCATGAAATAAGTGTGATCACATGTGCATCAAAACTCATCCAAATGATGCGTTTTGAAAGTCTAAATCATCCACACGCTTATGCTAATCATCTTTAAGTAGAAAACACGCACACATTTGGTGATTAGAAGTCAAATTATTGAAATTTCAATCTGACTGTTTGAGAAACTTCAGTTCCGAGGTACCAACTTTGAAATCATGGTGTGCACAATTCAGGAAGCTTTATGACTTGATTCTTGATGTGTTAGGAAGATGAGATCACAAAATTTACAATGTTCAAAGAATGGAATAAAATGGATGTTTGAGATGAAAGTTGTGATGAGTCAAAGTTGAGAAAAAGATGCAGACTTTTTGTACTTAGAAAATTCTAAGTTTTTTCTTCAAAAATGACCTATAATGTATTGCATCCAAACATGGCCTTCCATTTAAAATTTTCTCTTCACCAAAAAAGATGGAATGAATTAGATCTCTTTAATGACATTTTGAGACTTGAACCATTTAAAAACTCCAAAATTTGTGAAAGTTAAGACTTTGTGAAGTGGGTGAAAATTCATGAGATGACCTATAATCTTTTGCATCCTTAGGGCATCTTCCACCCATTTTCAAGCTTAACACATAAAATAAGGGTTGAATTTCACATCTTTAAGATCATTTTGGAAAAATAATAGGCTCAAGGAGATAAAAATTAACCAAGTTATGATCTTTTGAAGTCACATAAGGGAATTTGATGGCCTATCTAGAGGACTTGTAATCTTTCTCAATCATTAGGCATCTTCCACATAAAAGTTTCTTGAACCTTTTGAAGTGATTTATTGATAACCCTTTAAAGAGGAGCATGTATTTGGAATATCTCAAAAATACCAAAATATGAGCAAGATATAGCCCTTAGAAGTTTAAAACCCTAGCTCATAGAGCAACAAAATGCCTTGGAAACTACTTTCAATTTTGACAAGATTTCTTGTACAAATACTTTTGTCATGTAAATAGAAGTTGTTTAGGATGATAATGAGAAACAATGGCAACCATAACCAGTTAAAAAAAATGTGAATTGAGGGAATTATTCACTTGTAATCAAGAAATCAAGAACTTGTCCAATTAGGTTAAAATTTCTTCAACCAACCCTTACATCTTTGAACTATCTTTGACAACTTGATGAATGATAAATCATAATAGACTTTGTCATGATATTACTTCAAAGAATCTTCAATGATGAAGCTTGAATCTCAATGAAGCTTAGTTGAAGAAGGCATGGAAATAAACTCATGAACCTATAGATCAACTTGATGGAATATGTTGTGCTTTTACCTGTAATATCATCAATTAGGGAAAACAGTCATTGTATTTAATAGTTAAAAGTTAATTAATACAAAACATAGATGATCATAAAATACTAGTAAAGGTTCTTGGTGATTCCGCATGAGCAAAGCTAAAGATAAGGAGAAGAACCAAACCCTAGTGTAATCTTGTTGTGATTGAGTTGATATGAGATGATAGAGGGGTCTTAGGGGAAAATTTGGGGTACAACAACTACCCTTATTTAAGTGTCTTCTATCCGGAGATATGAAGGTTAAAATATTCATGTCGACGCATTTGGAAATATATAAATATAAAACAAATCCTATTTTTGGCCCTAAGATGCCATGCAATGTTTATGATTGTGCATGCAAATAAGCAGATCCAAGGGTGATACAATACACCATTGGGGATAAAGAAAATAAAAGATCAAAAGAATATTAGACCAGGAAAATAAATCATTGGTAAACAAAAGACTCGACTCTATTGGTGTAAAGCCCAAGGAGCAGACAAAGTAACATCAACTCAGACATCGAGGAGAGAAAATAAAGGATAAAAGTGATCAACAGATAACTGCAAACTATCCACTCCCAGAGAAGATAGAAAAAAAGGTAATGTCGACCCACTGGGGGGAAAAGGGTGGTAGAATTATACCAGCAAACATCAATATTAGTGGTGGTAACAATTGATGGGCATCAGTACTTACAAATGGACACAAATAAACATCTTCAGAGTAATGTGAGTCTAAACGACGAGCTATCTCCCACAATGAAGATACTACCATCCATCGGAAAAATATCTCAACAACGAACTATCTCCCATAATGACGAGACTACCATCCATCGGAAAAATATCTCAACAAAGAACTATATCCCATAATGACAAGACTACCATTCATTGGAGTAATAAATTTCAACAACAAACTATCTCCCATAATGACGAGACTACCATTCATTGGAGTAATAAATCTCAACAACAAACTATCTCCCATAATGACGACACTACCATTCATTAGAGTAGGATCTCAACAATAAAATATCTCCCATAATGACGAGAATACTATTAATTGGAGTGATAAATCTCAACAACAAACTATCTCCAATAATGACAAGACTACCATTCATTGGAGTAATAAATTTCAATAAAGAACTATCTCCCATAATGACAAGACTACCATTCATTGGAGTAACAAATATCAATAACAAACTATCTCCCATAATGACGAGACTACCATTCATTGAAGTAACAAATCATGAATCTTCTCCGTGAACCAACTAACCTACTGGGGAGGTACACGTTTCTCAAATAAAGAGACTGTCACTTGCTGTTATGAAAATATGTTGTAATAATGACTTCCTGGGGGAAGGAACAAGACTTCCTTAGGGGAACGCCAATATATTCTTGATGAGGAACTAATGTCTTCACGTGCAAAATAAATGCACATTATTGAACTAGAGCTCAAAGCTCGCAGAAATCAAAATGATAATGTTGTTGGGGACCACAGATTAAAACCAGAAGCCAACTGGAGCAAAACAATCAACTGAGATAGCACCTGATGAGAAATAAACTCAAAAGGGGATCACATTCCACTCAGATAAAGAACTGAATAGGAAGGTTAAAGCAAAAATCTTCCACGAGGGATAACCAAGTGGGGAAATCGAAAGAATATACACTTTCTACTTAAAGTTAATAATCTATTGTAGAGAGGGTAACACAACACTGCAAATAGGGTAATATGCCAATATCAATGGATGCAAATGAGTAATGAATTTAATTCAGCTATGCATGATGCGTGTATGAACGTTATCATGTATATGCTTACAAAACTATCACACCATATTGTGGATAAACAAACAAAACCAAATTGGGTAAACTTAATACTCGGCTAAATCACACCCAGGAGGAAAATATATAAGAAAGTAAACACTAACAAAGTCTTGTTCCGAGGCGTAATTTCACTGGGAAGAAACACAATCTCGAAAATAATCAAATCAAAACAAAAGAATCAGTGTAAAATACTGGTATCTAACATCCTCCTCCAGGTGTCACTGGGAACATCGCACAGGCTTCAATGAAGGAAAACAAATGCTTCAAGATTTGTACTTCTATTGGGGATTGCAATACTGACCTTAATGGGGAAAACAATACCATGTTGTCGAGATATCACCTGGGGATCTTGTGCTGACTTTATTGGGGAGTACAACACCACATCATTGAGAGAAGCCCAAAATACCTTCTGTTGTACCCCAAAATTTTCCCTCTCACTTATCAAGAATTTTCTCACAAGATCTCTTGGACTCAAGACTGCATTAGGGTTTGACCAGCTCAATACATCTCCTCATGCACTGATGACCAAAATTAGGGTTTGAGTTTGCACAAGGATTTTTGGACTATAAACGCTTCATATGACTTACAAGGATCATTATGTACCCCTAAGATTACTCATGTCAAGTTTCAAGCCTTGAATCACACTTTTGATCAGTCAATTGAACAATTGACCTAAAAATCAGTTGTATTAGGGAAAAAGTCAACCATAGCCAATTTACATTCAAACTTCATAATTTTTATCCACATCAACATTTTAGACTCACATATACCATTTGATCAATTTTGGACCATAATTCCTCAAGAAATTTGATCAAATCTACAAAAGGGCAAAATGGTCAAAATTAGGGTTTTGACTGAGAAGGGGAAATTTCTGATTTTTTACTTAGAAAATGGTCAATTGGTTTAAGGAATAATCACAAGAGTCCAATTGCATAATTTTTACCTAATCGCATGGTTCAAAACATTGCAAATCCATTGGATTGACAGATGATTTTTTCAGTCAACTGATCAAAAGTCAATTGTACACTGAAAAGTCAAACTTTGACTTTTTGGTAAAAATCAAGTGCCAAAGATCATAATTCATCAAAACATGTCAAAATGTGAAACTTTTTAATCAAGAAATCAAGGATCCAAGATTTTGTTTGGAAAAGTTGAAATTTCGTAACTTAGAAATTTTTCTAAGTATAGAAAATTTCATATTTTTTCTCAACTCTGAGCCAAATTTTCACCATGATGCAAGATGATTCAAAAGAAACTTCCAACATGAAAGTTGTAGATATCCATGAAATATACAACTCTTCTTCACACAATTTCTCCTAAAAATACTTGGATCTCAAGGTATAATTTTGTGAATACATGCTCATGAACTAAAATAACTTAGCGAAATTTTTCCCTAGTTAGGCAGATTTTTGACCTAATTTCATGCCATTTTTTCACATAGTTCAAAAGAGAATTTTCAAAAGCAATTCAAAGATGAGTTTTAGAGAACATTTCAAGATTTACAAAATGTCCAAGAACTCCTTGAGATCATTCCTAAGAATGGAGAATCGAAGAGATGAAGTTGGTGACTTATCACTTTGATTTCATGCCATTTCATGATGAACAAAAATTCAAATCCAAGCCTAGGATGCATAATATTTTCTTTGCAGGCCTCTAACTTAAATTTCACTCCATAATTAAATGTTTTCACAACTGTTGGAAGCTTTAAGCCAAGCATTGAATTCATTGTACAAGAATAATTCCATTTTTGGGAGAAAGGCAACATTGCCATTTTGAAAAAGCAAGCTTTATGAAAAGTCAGTTTGCATTGAGCCTTGCACTTTTTTTTTCTGCACAAACACACTCCACTCAATCAGAACAAGTATGGTGATCGGGATTATACTTATGTATCCAATGATTCGGACTGCAAGTGCACAGTCTTATCGTGTAGTTTTAAAAGATATCGAACCACAGAGACTGATGAATCGATCTACCGTCTTCTATTGTTACTTCGTAAATCTAAAGCTAATGAATATTTTATTGGGTTGTAGGGAAAACTAAATACTAAATTAAGTTGGATTTTTAATAATCAATGAGCGTAATTACCAGTATGCAATAGTCAAACCTCGGGAACTAGCAACCTGTTGGGTGTCTTTATATTTTCAAAACAGCTTTCAGTAAAACTTATTTAGTTTAAAAACCCTCGTCTCACGCTGTCGTTTTGTTGATCTAGGCTATGCAGTTAAGTCCTAATGTACGCTTCCGCCATCCCGCAGGAGTTAAAAACACTTTTTGAAAACTAAATAAGATCTTAATTAACTTTAAAGTGCTTCCGCTGTATTTTAAGCCAATGCCTAATTACTATTGTCCAGTTAAAAGATCTCAAACTTCCGCTTTGTTGACCCTAACCTCTATCTGTTTTTTACTTCCGTAACAAAGCAATTTAATGATTAAAAATAGTAACTTAGGCCAGAAAAGAAAGTTTTGTAGTAAAAATAATCCCAACTAAGTCACTCGTTCCCTTGGTAGAGTGACTTTACATACCGGTATAAGAATTCTAGCCTAACATGATATCAGACCAAATCACAGAATAATTTAAGAGAAAAACGAAAATAAACATAATTATATTGATTAAAAGCAATAAGAATTCGTAAACACAAACCTGGTAATAATTCTAAAGATATAACCACTCCTGCACAAATTGTAGGCTTTGCTTCGATCGGAGAATATATTTAACAGTACAAAGAAAATAATGCTGAAGGTATATAGAAATAACTGGGAAAGAAAATAATGCTGAAAGGAATATTTGCTGAAAGTAAATATAAAATCTCCAAAGTTTCTGCCCAAAACGAAGAACTCCTTCTGGTATGGTCCAAGGCTCTATTTATAAGTCTTGTGTGATCAGTTGTTCTCGAGAATGTAGGAACCGTTTTTTTTCTTCCTTTGAGAAATAATAGGGCCATTAATTTGTTACGTTCCCTGGTGCTTTGACTGAGTGGGTCAGATAATATAGGTAGTCGTTGGATTGGGTTTTAATGCGTTTCTTTCCGTTGGATGCGAAGAAAGTGGGGAAGTGGCCTTGTGACGTTCGTCACGTCCAAGTGACGATAGTCACTTGGTCATTCTCAATGCGTGACGTTCGACATAACTCCTTGACGATCTTCAAGGTCTTCTTCATGGTGGGCCACGTGCTCACGTGCTTAATGGGCTTGAGCTCATTTCTTCTCCTTTGGCCTTTTTTCTAGTTTTGCACCTCTTTTTTCTTCATTTCTTCGAAAGTGTCCAGCTTAATGCATATCTTAAAAAATAGAAAAATACCTGCATAATACCTATAAAATAATTTAATTTAAACTAAAGTATGAGAAATATTTTGTGTATATCAAGCCAGAAATGTCACATATTTGTGTGTCATCAAACTCCCCCATACTTAAACTTTGCTTGTCCTCAAGCAAATGCTAAGTACGATGTTTTTCTAAACATGGTTAGATGCATGGTTATGACTCAGATCAACTAATATATAGCTACATTGTGTTTTTGTCAAAAAATCGATGGCTCGATTCATGCTCCATTACTACGTCAATGACACTAGACAGTCCCATTTTACGTAAACTAGTTACAGGTCCTTTCATAGCCTACCTCGAGTATTTGTCTTGTTTTTACCTTTTCATTCTTGCACAATCACATTAAGCCCTTTATCTTTACACGCACATAGAAGAACAATTGGTTAGTGGTTATGATCCTTTTAAACTTTAGAGGTTTCTGGCACAGTAATGTGGCAACCTTTTTCAATTCAATGGTTGGATGTGGGGGATCAGACCGTAATCTGCCCTACCGAGTTCAGTACCAGATGCTCCTGAACCATCCACCAAATGAATTTTCATGTTACTATGTAAGGTTTATATCCTTTGGATTAGGCGATCGGGTAAGGATCGTCCAATTTAATTGGTGTGTTTCCTTGCAACATTTTGCTGAAATATTATATCATCCACTTATATTCATCGACTTACTTCGTAGTTTGTGTTTAAGACGGTGCTGACTGCTAATATAAACTACTCAGGGTTACTACAAAGACTAAACTCATGGTGTTGGAATAACAGGTACTTGAACTGATCTATCATACTCTGGGGTGGTAGAGTGTCTAGACGGTATAAATTTCACTTAATCTTGCCCCAATTCCTGACGATTAAAGATCTTGCAGTCTATGTACTTGTCGAGTGAGTCGGAATTTTTTTTATATGGCTCAAAAAGAAAGGGGAGTCTAAAAGAACACAAATTGCTTTAATAGATAACTTGATAAAAAAAATTATTGAAATAAAGATAACGAAAGGGAAATTACAAAGAAAAATAAAAATTACTAGGAAAAGGGAAATACTTCCTCCCCCATACTTGAATCATACATTGTCCTCAATGTATTGACAGAAGATGGAAAGTGGAAATAGAAACTGGATAATCATTCTTCCTCCTCTTGTCTTCGGAATCGTCCACGTGTCCTCGCTCTTAGACGTGCTTTCCCACCGTGTCTGGAAGATTCGCCTCCGTCTCTCTGAGATATGATGTTATGCAAGTCGTCAACACGAAGTGTTAAGGCTCGCATATCTTCCGTCATTCTTGTGGTGAATTCCAGCATACTCTGATCATGCATGCGAATGTAGTCGTTTTGGTCTCTCTGCATTTGTTGCATGAGAGTCATCATCTCGATTTGGCGCGTCTCGAGGCTCTGGTAGCATTAAGTGGACAACTGGTTTTGCTGCATTATTGCGGCATAGATTGCGTCGATGGTGGTGGGATTGTTGGCTTGTTGTTGTTGGGGCTCTTGCTGCTCTAATTCTTCTTCGATTTCATCAGCGGCAGCGTTGTTGGCCTCACCTTGATTTCCTTGCTCATTTTCTCCGGGTTCTGGGGCGTTCAGGTTGTAAAGCCAGCTATCCGGATTACCCAAATTAGTACGATTGTGATTCGGCATAATCACACTACGAACTTTTGCATTCTTAACCATTAGATAGTACCCTCCAGCTTCTCACACTTTGATCAGGCGGCCAGCTCTACAGTTATCAATATCCATATAAACTGCTGGCAGCGGAGGTAGGAGTTGAATCCTTTCCCCCCAGTTCAGGTGAACTGCGATTGTGGTGACAATGCCTCCGATACAAAAAGGTGTAGTCCCATCTCTTGTAACGAGGTTTTGAATGTGGTCCATCATTAAAGTAACTGGATTAAGACGGAGGTTTTGTGAAAAGGTACAGTGAAGAGCATACAATTCTTTAGTGTTGACTTTGTTGTTGTTTGCCCTTCCAAATATTGTGTTTGCCATAACACGGTGTAAGAAGCGAATGTTCGGGTTATGGATGTGAGAGGAGTAACGTGCTTCGGGATTAACATTTGGTTCACCGGTTATTCTCTCCCATAGTGCGTATGCACTTCCATTCCAATCCAATTCCAGGGGAATGCGATATTGCACATTATTCCCACGGGGAAAATGAAATATGTCGCTCAAATTTTCATGGTTGAGTGTGTACTCTCGGTTGAACATCCGAAATTGAGCGGCTCCCGTTAGGTGTGCGTCGGCATCATCGCGAGTGTGATAGGCGTAGGAACTCAAGAATTCCAACGTGAGAGCTTCGTAAGTTGGTGTGTTCATCGTGCTAATAAAGCTCAGGCCAGCTTTGTTCAGCAAGCCTTGCATATGGGTTTGTAACCCCAATTCTTGCAAGTAGTTGTTGTCGACGAACCTCGTGGATGTTATCCCTCAACGATGGAATTTTATGTACCTTTCCTTTTGAAGTTCGCCTACTTCTCCTTGTCGGAGCACAAGATGTCGCATGTCGGGTTCGGGTTGGTTTGGTGGATTCCTTTGGGCGGCCATGATTTTGAACTTGATAGAAAAAATGTATTTGTGATAAAGAGATGGAAGGTGGGTGGTGGTGATGAAACTAAGGATGGAAGAGAGGTTTATATAGATGGTTTTATTGAGTAGGAAATTTAATGAGGTTTATGGGAGAATTTTGAATATGAGAGGTTATGGAAGTTAAGGATGAATGGAGTAAATGGGGTAGTGGGGGTTTTAAAACAAAATTTTGTGCAAGTTTCAATGTGGTTCAACGGTCACGGGAAGAGAAAACGTGGGAGACAAGCTATGCCGCTCGTCACGCGCTCTCTGACGTTCGTCAGAGTCAAAGGGACAATCCCTGACGTTCGTCACATGCTTCCTGACGTCCGTCAGGGTGTAGTGATGTGTGCATGTCTTTGTTTGACCGCGTGCAGTGAAGCATGGTTCCATTAATTAATTAATTCATATACTTTGAGTAGTATTTTTGCAAGGGATATTTAGTGGCACATAGTAGAATTGGAAGAATGATATGGTAAATAAATAAGAAACAAATACTGTGAAATAAATAAGAATAATAATTGAAATTGCATAGTATGAAATGAAAATAAATAAATATTGTGAATAATAATAATTGAAATTGCATAGTATGAAATGAAAATAAATAAATACTGTGAATGAAAATAAATAGATATGAAATGAATAGATAAATAGATAATCGAAATTTTAGAACCGAAAGTAACAAAGTATTCGAAAGATATGAGTATAAAGAAATAATGAGTATCAAAAATAATAATGAACCCCCCCCCCCCCCATACTGAGAACAAATAGGGTCCTCACTGGGGCGGCACAGAAACAAAACTATCGAGCACTAGGACCTCCTGGAGGTGGGGCAGTAGCGTGCAAATGCTGATAAATATGATCAAACTGCTTTGTGACGACATCCATGAAATGAAAGGAGTCACGCCGAAGTGTGATGACATGATCTTTAACGGTGGCAAGCTCTCCTCGGAGTGTAGTAACATTTGTCTGCAGTGTCGTGATAACATGGGCATGATCAACCATAGGGACGTCAACAACTTCGGTAACAAGGGGAAGTGTAGGGTATTCTGATGGTGTATAGTCATGGTAACCGGTAGGTGTGGACGGGTCGCTCTCCTCCCTCTCAGGGTCATGTTAATCTGTCTTTTCTAGGTTATATAGCCAGTTTTTCTTAGTATAGACACTTGTGTTTTCAGGGCTAGGCAAGTGGAAGTAATAGACAGGGTCATTTCGGACTAGCAGCTGAAAGTGAGGTGGGTTGAGGTTACCAATTAAAGATATGTTAAAACAGAAAGGGATATCCATGGTATAGTATCTGGCGTACAGCGTAAGGCGTGACAAAGATGACCGTAGGGACAAGGCCTTGGCTATCATAGTGACTAGCCCGCCGAGACAGATGGGGCCATGGGTACACTGAACTATAGCTGACATGTTGGCGATCATAAATGATGCACCAATGACTGGTCTGGACTGAAAAGAACAGTAAATAATGAATAACTCATCCCTAGAAACTGAGAATCTATTTATAGGTTTTCCAAAAAGGGTGAAAGCTAATATTTGATGGAAATACCTAATTGCAGGGTTATGGATCTCAGTCGCATCAACGTGGTCAGGGTCCTCAGGGTATTGGCCTGTTATGTCCCTCCAAAAGTGGTTAAGTTCAAAATTAAGGTAGTCGTCCTCCTGGGTTTCCATGTAGGCATCTAAAGAACTAGGGAATCCTAGTAGCTCAGCTAGACTACAAACTGTAAACTGTTGGGTGAAACCAAATAATCTAAAGGACATATGTCCCCTACTACGCCCTAGGCCTTGGGTGGGTTTATAAATGAGTGAGCTCAAGAACTCTAAGGTGAGGCGTTGATGTGTAGGGTGTTTATGGGCAAGGAACCCTTCCCATCCTATCTGGTTGAACAAGAAATATAAACTCTCCCTGATGCCTAAAACTGTCAACGTGGGATCATGCACATAAGTAGTTATGCTCATCTGGCGCTGAGCCAGAATCTCATACCGCCTCTGCTGGGCCTCCGTGGAAAAGATGATAGTATCCATAAATGAGTTTAGCTTGTGAATTCCTGTGAGTCGGTACTAAAATTTGTAAAAGAAAAATGCAAATCAATAAAATATGCAGTGGGAGAAAGAAAGAAAAGGAAAAATCGAAAAGTAAAAATCAAAATGAAAAATATAAAATAAAAATATAAAGAGATTTGAAAGAAAGTAAATGAAAAACTTGTGGGTTGCCTCCCACACAGCACTTGTTTAATGTCGTTAGCTTGACAATGTTTTTGGACTTGAATTAGTTTCCTAATTCGGGTGGTAGCTCTAATAGTCTTAAGCTCGCTGTGTAGTCCTTATTTTCAACACTGTAATAACGTTTTAGATGTTGGCAATTTACTAAGAACGGGTTTGTGGATTTTCCTTTAATCTCTATGGCACCACTGGGGAAGACTTTGGTCACTTCGAATGGTCCAGACCATCGTGAACGGAGTTTCCCAGGAAAAAGTTTTAGACGAGAGTTGAATAGGAGAACTACATCTCCTTCATTGAATTCCTTCCTTGAGATTCGTTTGTCGTGCCACTTTTTCGTCCTTTCTTTGTAGATCCTTGCATTTTCATATGTGTCTAATCTTAGTTCTTCTAATTCATTTATGTCGAGGATCCTTTTCTCACCTACCGCAGTGTAGCTCAGGTTTAAAGTTTTAATTGCCCAGTAAGCTTTGTGTTCAATTTCCACTGGCAGGTGGCATGATTTACCATAGATGAGTTTAAAGGGTGTTGTACCTATTGGCGTTTTGAACACCGTCCTGTAGGCCCATAATGCTTCAGGTAACTTAGCCGACCAATCCTTTCTTGACGTGGCAACAGTTTTTTCCAATATTTGTTTTATTTCTCGATTTGAGACTTCCACCTGTCCGCTTTCCTGGGGGTGGTATGGTGTTGCTACGTGGTGTTTCACCCCATATTTGGTTAGGAGTTTATCGAAAATTCTTGATATGAAGTGGGAGCCACCGTCGCTTATGACTTGCTTGGGTACACCAAACCTTGGGAATATAATGGTTTTGACGAGTTTAATCACGACTCTAGTATCTTTTATTGGAGAAGTTATTGCTTCGATCCATTTCGAAACATAATCTACAGCCACGAATATATATTTGTTGCCGAATGAGGACGAAAATGGTCCCATGAAGTCTATTCCCCATACATCATAGACTTTGACTTATGAATTGCCATTCTGAGGCATCTCATCGCGTCTGGATATATTTCCGGTGCGTTGGCATCGATCGCAGTTGAGGATGGCTATGTGCACATCTTTCCACAAATTTGGCTAGTAGATGCCAGACTGCAAAATTTTGGCACATGTCTTTGATGTGTTTGCATGTCCTCCGTAAGGGGCATCATGACAATGAGAAATAATGCTTTCAATTTTGTTTTCCGGGACGCATCGTCGGAAAATACCGTCGGCACTTCTCTTGAATAGTAAGGGTTCATCCCAAAAGTAATGTTTCAAATCGTGAAAGAATTTTTTCTTCTGTTGATAAGTCATATCAGGGGGTAGGATTTTGGCAGCCAAGTAATTTGCTATGTCCGCATACCATGGTAAGGTTTAATTAGTTCGGACAGAGACCACAGTTTCGTTTATATCATTATTTATTTGGCTTTCTTGTGAATCACGGCTAACGGTTTATGTGTTAAGTTCAAAAAATAGTTGATTTGGATTTGATTCAGGTGGTTCTTCGCTGGCATCCCCTAAGTCCATCTGAGCTAGCAGACGTTCATACGGGAAGTCATCGTTAATGGGTACTTCTTCTGGTGTCAGCCTTTCCATTCGGGATAAATGGTTGGCTACTACGTTCTCGGTACCTTTCTTGTCTTTAATTTCTAAATCGAACTCTTGTAGAAGCAGAATCCATCTCAAAAGTCTCGACTTTGAATCTTGCTTGGTTAAGAGATATCTAATAGTTGTGTGGTCTATATAAATGATTATTTTTGCGCCTACTAGGTAGGAGCGAAATTTGTCTAGTGCAAAGACTACGGCTAAAAGTTCTTTTTCCGTTGTTGCATAATTCATTTGTGCAGGGTCTAAGGTTCTACTAGCATAGTATATCGCATGAAGCTTCTTATCTCTTCGTTGTCCCAGGACTGCACCTATGGCGTAATCACTTGCGTCGCACATGATTTAAAATGGAAGTCTCCAATCAGGTGGTTGCATGATTGGTGCGGATACAAGAGCTGTTTTTAATTGGTTAAATGCTTTTAGGCATTTGTCATCGAAATCGAATTCAACTTCTTTCATAAGGGGGGTGGTTAGATGTTTTGATATTTGCGAGAAATCTTTTATGAATGGTCGGTAGAAACTGGCGTGTCCTAAGAAACTGCGTATTTCTCTTACTGTTTTAGGGGGTTGCAAGTTTTCTATGACTTTGATCTTAGCTTTATCAACTTCAATCCCCTTTTCAGACACAACGTGTCCTAGTACGATTCCTTGTTTGACCATAAAGTGGCACTTGTCCCAATTCATAACAAGGTTAACTTTTACGCATCTCTCCAAAACTCTCTCTAAATTTATTAGACAATCTTCAAAACTCTCTCCACATATAGAGAAGTCGTCCATAAAGACCTCCATGATGTTGTCTATGAAATCAGCAAAGATTTCCATCATGCACCTCTGAAATGTGGCGGGAGCATTGCATAATCCAAACGGCATTCGTCGATAGGCGAAAGTTCCATAAGGACATGTGAATGTTGTTTTCTCTTGGTCATCAGGGTGAATAGGAATTTGAAAGAATCCTGAGTAACCGTCTAGATAACAGTAATGAGAGTGCTTAGCTAATCGTTCAAGCATTTGATCAATGAACGGTAGAGGGAAATGGTCCTTGCGAGTGGCCTTGTTTAGCTTCCTATAGTCAATGCACATTCTAGCTCCGCTTATAGTTCATTCCGCTACAGCTTCGCCTGCTTTATTTGTTGTTACTGTTATACCACCTTTCTTTGGTACACAGTGGACTGGGCTTACCCATTGACTATCGGAGATTGGGTATATGATTCCTGCGTTCAAAAGTTTTTTAACTTCATCTTTAACTACGGTGCTCCATATTGGGTTAATTCTTCATTGATGTTCTCTATAAGATTTGCAGTCATTTTCCAGCATAATACGATGCATGCAAATGGAAGGACTTATTCCTTTGAGATCTGTAATGTTGTATCCTAGGGCGGATGGGTATTTTCTTAAGACTTGTAATAATTTGTCTGTTTCTTGTTGACCTAAGTCCGCGTTGACAATTACAGGTCGTTTTAACTCGGTGTCAAGGAATTCATATCTAAGGGTCTTAGGTAATGGCTTAAGATCCAATGCTGGTTTTCTTGGACAAGGCATGTGATCGGGTGTCAGAGCTAGGCATTCACTCAGATTGTCGTCTCGGTATTCAGGACACCATTTGTTATCTTCAAATATAAGAGGTGTGGGAATCTTCATGGTTTCATAACAAGGTATTGGTTCCCATTCAATCTCTCTTACGCATTCGTCCATGATGTCTACCAGATAACATGTGTCATCTATGGCAGGCACTTGTAAGAATTGTGTCAGAATAAATTCGACTTTCTCTTCACCTACTTCAAAGGTTAGTTTGCCCTTTTTTACATCTATGATAGCTCCAGCGGTAGCTAGGAATGGTCTTCCTAAGATGATAGGTGTACTTTCGTCTTCTCTAACGTCCATGATTATGAAATATGTAGGGATGTAGAATTGACCTATCCGAACAAGAACGTTTTCTAAGATTCCTACTGGGTATTTAACGGAGCGATCCGCCAATTGAACGAACATCTTTGTTGGTCTTAGTTCACCCATTTCCAGTTTGTTGCATATGGATAAAGGCATAACACTAATACTAGCTCCTAAATCACATAGGGCTTTGTCTATAACAAACTTACCTATATGGCATGGTATAGAGAAGCTTCCAGGGTCTTTCAGCTTAGGGGGCATCTTGTTTTGGATAATTGTGCTACATTCTGCTGTAAGCGTAACTGTTTCGTTATCTTCTAGCTTTTTCTTGTTAGATAAGATTTCCTTGAGGAATTTGGCATAGGAGGGGATTTGAGTTATGGCTTCTGTGAAAGGAATTGTTATATTAAGTTGTTTTAGAAGTTCTACGAATTTTTTAAATTGCCCTACATTCTTAGGTTTGGCTAATCTACCAGGAAATGGGATCTGGGGTTTATAAGGCGGTGGAGGCACATAAGGTTTTTCTTTTTCTTTTTCTTTGGCCTCTCCTCCTTTATCTTCTTCGTCTTCCTCTGGTTTCTTTGGTTGATTCTCCTTCTCAGTTGGTGTTTCAGACATTTGATACATACTTTGATTTGACAGTCTTGGGTCAGGCGGTCCATCTAACTCGGTTCCACTTCTTAATATGATGGCATGAGCATGTCCCTTCGGGTTAGGTTGTGGTTGACTGGGAAATGTATCAGCCGGTACAGATGTAGGTGCTTGTTGTTGAGCAACTTGAGAGATTTGGGTTTCTAACATTTTATTGTGGGTGGCCAAAGCATCTATTTTTTTTGCTAATTGTTTTATCTGCTCGTTAGTGTGTATGTTCTGATTTTGAACGTCTTTGTTTGTTTTCACTTTGGTAGCTATGAAGTTCTCCATCATCAATTCTAAGTTTGATTTTCTAAGTGCACTAGGAGCATTTGCAGGAGGTTTCTGATATCCAGGTGGCACGACAGGTGCTTGGTTTGGAGCATACAACGCATTGGGGTTTTTATATGAGAGATTTGGGTGATTTTTCCATCCAGGGTTATATATGTTTGAGTAAGGGTTTCCTTGAGCATAACTCACTTGGTCAGTTGGAGTTCCTGCCAAGATCTTACATTCGGTAACTAAATGTCTAGGTACTCCGCATATTTCACAATTGGGAGTTATAGCAGCCACGGTGGCTGGAGGTATTGCGGTCAAATTATCTATCTTTAGGGTGAGGGCATCTACCTTAGCATGGATACTGTCTAGATCGCTTATCTCATACATGCCTCCTTTTTTTGGTGATTTCTCTACAGTACCTTTGTCTGCGTGTCCTCTTTCACTTCCCCACTAATAGTGGTTTTGGGCCATACTTTCTATTAGAGCATAGGCAGCGGTGTAGGATTTGTCCATAAGTGCACCACCTGCGGCAGTGTCTACCATTAATCTTGTATTGTAAAGGAGACCATTATAGAAGGTATGGATAATCAACCATTCTTGCA
The DNA here is from genome assembly GCA_948472305.1 of Vicia faba. Lineage (NCBI taxonomy): Eukaryota > Viridiplantae > Streptophyta > Magnoliopsida > Fabales > Fabaceae > Vicia > Vicia faba. Next base: position 1,030,352,468 of record OX451737.1, read on the forward strand.
AGCCATGATGTGGGCATAGTCTCATTAGATCCTTATATCGTTCCCAAGCATCGAAAAGGGATTCGTTCTCCTTTTGTCTAAAATCGCTTATTTGAGATCTTAGCATAGCTATTTTGCTTAGCGGGAAATACCTTGTAAGAAAGACTTTCTTCAGCTCGTCCCATGTAGTGAATGAGTTTGTGGGTAGAGATTGGAGCCAAGCTCTCGCTCCGTCTCTTAGAGAAAAAGGGAAGAGACGAAGTCTTATTGCCTCTTGACTGACCCCATTGTTTTTAATTGTATCTGCATACTGTAGAAATATTGATAGATGAAGATTAGGGTCTTCCATTGACCCACCAGAGAACTGGTTCTGTTGTACGGCAGATAACAAATAGGGTTTCAGTTCAAAGTTGTTATCCTCGATTGGAGGAGCAGCAATGCTATTGTGCGGTTCATCTTGTGAGGGAATGGCGTAGGATTTGAGTGGGCGCGGAGCAGGATTGGCAGCCATTTCTTTGGTTGGTCGAGAAATAGGAGGTTCGAGTGATTGACGAGGTTGAGTGTTATGCAAGAGATGATACTCTAGAATGCGGCGTCTAAGTCTGAGATAACGCTCGATATCATTGATTTGTATGTATAACGGCTCGCCTTGCGAACGAGTGTTTGGCATACAAATAAGAAAAGAAAAGAAAAGAAAAAATTAATAAATAGAGAGGTTTTTTCTCTAGTCTCTACTGCGTAACAAAAGAGTAGCGATATCGACTGAAATCAGTCCCCGACAACGGCGCCAAAAACTTGATCGGGATTATACTTATATATCCAATGATTCAGACTGCAAGTGCATAGTCTTATCGTGTAGTTTTAAAAGATATCGAACCACATAGACTGATGAATCGATCTACCGTCTTCTATTGTTACTTCGCAAATCTAAAGCTAATGAATATTTGATTGGGTTGTAGGGAAAACTAAATACTAAATTAAGTTGGATTTTTAATAATCAATGAGCGTAATTACCAGTATGCAATAGTCAAACCTCGGGAACTAGCGACCTGTTGGGTGTCTTTATATTTTCAAAACAACTTTCAGTAAAACTTATTTAGTTTAAAAACCCTCGTCTCACACTGTCGTTTTGTTGATCTAGGCTATGTAGTTAAGTCCTAACGTACGCTTCCGCCATCCCGCAGGAGTTAAAAACACTTTTTGAAAACTAAATAAGATCTTAATTAACTTTAAAGTGCTTCCCCTGTATTTTAAGCCAATGCCTAATTACTACTGTCCAGTTAAAATATCTCAAACTTCCGCGTTGTTGACCCTAACCTCTATCTGTTTTTTACTTCCGTAACAAAACAATTTAATGATTAAAAATAGTAACTTAGGCCAGAAAATAAAGTTTTGTAGTAAAAATAATCCCAACTAAGTCACTCGTTCCCTTGGTAGAGTGACTTTACATACCGGTATAGGAATTCTAGCCTAACATAATATCAGACCAAATCATATAATAATTTAAGAGACAGACGAAAATAAACACAATTATATTGATTAAAAGCAATAAGAATTCGTAAACACAAACATGGTAATAATTATGAAGATATAAGCACTCATGCACAAATTGTAGGCTTTGCTTCGATCGGAGAATATATTTAACAGTACAAAGAAAATAATGCTGAAGGAATATAGAAATAACTGGGAAAGAAAATAATGCTGAAAGGAATATTTGCTGAAAGTAAATATAAAATCTCCAAAGTTTCTGCCCAAAATGAAGAACTCCTTCTCGTATGGTCCAAGGCTCTATTTATAAGTCTTGTGTGATCAGTTGTTCTCGAGAATGTAGAAACAGTTTTTTTTTTCCTTTGAGAAATAATAGGGCCATTAATTTGTTACGTTCCCCGGTGCTTTGACTTAGTGGGTCAGATAATATAGGTAGTCGTTGGATTGGCTTTGAATGCGTTTTTGTCCGTTGGATGCGAAGAAAGTGGGGAAGTGGCCTTGTGACGTTCGTCACGTCCAAGTGACGATAGTCACTTGGTCATTCTAAATGCGTGACGTTCGGCATGACTCCTTGACGATCGTCAAGGTCTTATTCATGGTGGGCCACGTGCTCACATGCTTAATGGGCTTGAGCTCATTTCTTCTCCTTTGGCCTTTTTGCTAGTTTTGCACCTCTTTTTTCTTCATTTCTTCCAAAGTGTTCAGCTTAATGCATATCTGCAAAAATAGAAAAATACCTGCATAATACCTATAAAATAATTTAATTTAAACTAAAGTATGAGAAATATTTTGTGTATATCAAGCCAGAAATGTCACATATTTGTGTGTCATCATATGTTTAAAGGACTCAGTCCCCTACAAGCGTGGTACTACACCTTGGAACGATGTTGCTAGCTTTGCTTCACAAACAAGAAACCAAGCAAACATGTGAGTTTTTGAAATCTGAGTTGTGACAAGACTTAAGACCTTTTGCTTATAAGTAAAGACATCATTTGCAAGTTGACACACGAATGCTAAGACTCCAAAACCCTCCTAAACACTCTGCAACTCAGAATCTTCCATAGCTTAACATTTTTTATCCTTACACATCCATCTCCAAAACTACTCGTGCGCTTTGAGTTTTAACCACCTAAACACTTAATATACCTCATATCTAAGTGATCCAGAACCCTGTTCTCTCACTATAACTCCTCCTCCAACATCCACCATTTTCAAATATTGAGCATACAAGTTAACTTGAGTAGGGAGATTCAGGGACTTTCAAGACAAAGTAAGGATTGGAATACACTCAGGGAGGTTCAGCCAAGCTAAACAGATCCTCAGGCATTCTCAAAACTTGCTCAAACTCCATTCATGATCCCAACTGAAAGAGGTAAAAACTCAAACTTTAATATCTTTATACAAGCATCATTTGGTCCTAATTGGTGAAAGCAAAATGTAGATATCCTTTCCCTAAAGCTAACCATGTTCATAGTTTTCTTTTATATTAATTGTGTATAGAGAATTTTGGATTTGAAATTTCTGTAAAAATTAGGTTTCAAATTAGGGCAAGTAAAATTAGCTTTGATCTTTGACTTTTAGTTTACACAAATTATATGGTTGAACTCGTGGGAAGAAACACCATAACTTTCATGTTTGAACTTTCCATTTTTATGGAGAAATGAAGAAGATACAGGTGATTCGGCCATGGCTCAAGGTTGAAGATGAAGTTTCCTTCAGGGGGCATTTTCTAATATATAGTTATGATTGTGTGTATATAAACGGATGTACAGCCACCCCAGTGATAAGGCAATGCGCGTAAATGCTATAGGTCACGTGTTCGAGCCTTAGCGCGCTGGGTTTTGCAATTTTCTCATATTTTTCCATTTTTGTCCCTTTGCAGCGCTGGGCTTCTAATTCTTGGGCCTTGTGATTTTTTTCTAACATTCACATCCTGTTTGCTTATGACACCCCTGACCCAATATAATTTTATTTATTTATTTTACTTTCATTTTATTTTATTAAATTTATTTTTCTTAATATTAAAAATCATAAAAAAATATAAAAATGATAGATTTATATTTTAGCTTATTTTATTTTATTTTTCTTACAAAAAATATTTTTATTTAGTTATATATTATTCATTTTTATTAATTAAATTTGTAAATTAAAATTAGAACTAGTTTAAATATTTATTTTTATTCACACCCATTAAACATATTATTTTAGTATAAAAAAGACCAAAATATCTCATAATGCAATTTTCAAGATAAAAAAAAATACAAAAAAATATTTACTTTTTCTTAAAGAAATTTATTTCCTTTTAATCAAATAGAATTAGAGTTTATTCAAAAATAAATATTTTCTAAAATAATTTCTTTTTTTAATTAATTTAAGTTAATCTTGATTTATTTATTAGGTTTAGGTTAAAACTTTTTTCACATAAAAAAACAAAACAAAAATCTTCTTTGCATTTACATACCTTTGCATATTTAATTCATCTTGTATATTATTTATTTCAATATTTGTACATATTCAATTTGGTTGTAATAGATTAATTAGGTTTATATTATTGAAATCCCCATTCATAAATTGTATACCCCCTCCCACAAATGTTTGTAATAGCGTAGTAACTTAAAATTTCGCAATTTATCGCTTTTACATAATATGCTAGTAATTAGGGTTTGTATGGAAAGATAAAACCAATCAAATAGAAAACCCTAATCCAAGACAAAATCAAGCATGAAAATGACACACTTGCACACAAAACACCCCTAGGGTTATCCCACTTGGTTGCCTTATACAAAAGTGGCCATATTACGCATGTAAGGTGTCTTAGCAAAAACAAACAAATACAAGATCATAGTCCCTCGATCACGCTATTCAAAGTTGCCTTACAAAAATGATCTTAGTAACTAAAAAATTATAAGATACTTTGAAACATTGCTAATCATGGCTATACAATGACCCACGCCCGTCCCGTTAACATCCAAAGACAGGGTTGTTTACCAAATCAATGGTAAGACAACAATGTCAAAGGAGAAGAAAATGAACAAGAAAGACATTTGAGTAGGTAGATTAATTTTAGTTACTTGCTCCATTTCAAAATAAATATCCTTTCTATTTTCAAAACAAACATACACATTTCCTAACATCTTACAAAATTGAAAACATTTTCAAAAAGATCAACATCTTTTATACATTCTTACGAACGAGAATCATTACAAAGATTGCCTAAGAAATGACCTCTTTGATAAAATACTTTCAAAACCACATAAAAGCACAATTTCAAACAAAAGCAAGTGATCTAGCAAGTAACTAAGAGCCCATGGAAAACCATGGATGAAAAGAGTGATAATACCTTACCTTTTCATAATCTACCCCCCGAACTCAAGAAACAATCTCAAAGGTCTTTCATGTGCTTTTTCACCTTTCCTTTTTGGATAAAAGAAAAGTCGGTGGCGACTCTTTCTAACCGCAACATTTGTGATCAAACACAAAATAATCAAGTCAGTTCTCCCACCGCATCACAGAATTGGCGACTCTGCTGGGGAGAATTCTAAAAGTGGGGTTACCTTAGGGTTTAGATCACATTTACTTGCTTACATTGTTTGGCTTGCATGCTTTACATTATGGTTCTTTGTTTGGGTTTGAATCTTCTACCCGGATCTGGGATACATTATAGGTAAGTAGCAATACATTATGGAAACTGTGCGGGGTATACCGACATAGCCTAACCAATAGATACGTTAGTGTGACATATTTTTTGGTACCGGTAGCCTTTGAGTTAATCAAAGAGAATACGGGGCCGCTGAGTGATGTCATGAATCACTAATGAACTTTTAGAACCTTTACTTGACCAACTTGGCCTTTAGGATGTAGTGAGATGAATGGCTTTGGTGCAGTCCGAAGTTGGTAGATACTTGATACTACACTCATTGAGGTTTGGTTTCTTGGGATATTTCAGTTTCCATTAAAGAGGCTTGAGCTGAAACAATGACCAAGGAAACAATCTAGTGATATTGAGCTCCTTAGAACCCGGTTACTATTACTAGGACAGGTTTAAGCCAACTAAACTTCAAGAGGGTACTTACCTATAAAACTCAATGCAAGCCTAAACTAAGACTTGTTTGCTTTGCTTGTATATGCATACTTGTACATAACATCATGGACATCATGAACATCATATACATCCACTAACCATTTCAAGGATTTTGGGATTCATCTTTTTTCTTGTTTTGTAGGATATGGACTCACTTCGTAGGAAAACTATTCAAGTCAACCTTGTTAGAATCCCTCCACAACTAAAGGAGCTAAATTCAAGGATTTCTGAAAACTCTCCATTCACCGAGAGACATGGTCGTCTACTCAACTTGGTCACCTCCATCACAGATGAGGACATGATGAAGGTGCTCTTTCAGTTCTTTGATCCTTTACACCATTGCTTCACATTTCCCGACTATCAACTTGTGCCTAATTTGGAAGAATTCTCCCTACTCTTGAGGATTCCCATTCTCAATCAACTACCTTTCAACGGTACGGAAAGAGATCCAAAGCCAGAAGAGATTTCTCAAGCTCTAAACTTGCACTCATCTAATGCCATAACTCATTGGGAAACAAGGAGTGGTGTCAAAGGATTCCTAGCAAAGTTCCTGTTTGAGAAAGCCTTTGGGGAAATTGTGGCTCTCCTCATCTATGGGATGGTTTTGTTCCCAAATCCTGACAAACTCATAGATATCAACACCGTCAAAATCTTCATATCCCGCAACCCGGTGCCTACATTGCTATGAGATATCCTACACTCTTTTCACACTCGCACAATGAGGAAAAGAGGTGTTCTTATGTGTTGCACTCCTATCTTAGCAAGATGGTTTATTTCTCATTTTCCCCAATCTGTATTAAAGAATGAGCAAGGTTCAAGGTGGTCACAAAGGTTGATGACGCTCAAACATTCATACATTCATTGGTGCTCTCGATCCAAAGAGAATGTTATCATTATCGACCATTATGGAGAATTACCTAATGTCCCTTTACTTGGAATTAGGGGAGGTATCACCTACAACCCATGCTTAAACTTAAGGCAGTTTGGTTATGCCCGAAGGGATGGCCCGCATGAGATGTTGATTCAAGTTTTGGTATTCGACTACGACAACGACGATCAAGGTCTTCGCCAGAGATTTATCCGAGCTTGGAGGATGCTAAACAAGGTGGATAGCAAGACTTTGGGACACAAGAAATCCATCCCTCTTGAGCCTTACCTCAAATGGGTACGAACTCGTGCTCATAGTCTTATGATGCCTTACTCCTCCTTTCTCCCGGTAATCATTGAGCCTGTCATGGAGGGAGACGTTCCATACACTATCCTACATACTAACATGCCCACATCTCTTGAAGACCTACAAAGGGATTGGATACAACTCAAAGGGTAGCGAGATACTTTCGTAGCCCAATTCTACACAAGCGAGAAGAAGGTTTTGGAGCTCACTAGGCTACTTCATGAGGAGCATACTCTGAATGCCTACATTGCACCTAAAAGGATGCACACTACCTTTTTATCTTAGAGTTTTTGTATTATTTTTCCCAAGGGGCATTGATGTACTCAAACTTTATCTTATTAATTTAACGTGTGTTTCCTTTTTTGTCTAAAACAAATTTGAGTCTTTGAAATCCTTTAAAACATTGCATATGCATACATCATTCATCATAACATAAACATGTCTTTTTCAATAAGTCTCTTCATCTCTCTACTGTTTATTTCAGTAAGATGGATCTTGAGCAAACAACGAAGGATCTTCAAGCTCAGAATACACAGTTTCAACATTTGCTCATGACCCTAGCCAAGGGTTAAGAAGAATTGAAGACTCTACTGGCTGAAGAGAGGAAAAAGAAAACAAAGAAGGTAACCGGAGTCTTGAACATGGGAAGAAGATTTCATGGGCAGACAAGAAGGACTTTAGACTTTGCAACAACATCTGGTGAAGGAGAGGGGAAAGGCAAGGAAACAGTTGTCCCGTCAGAATCGAAAGAGGAGGAAGAAGAATAGGACTACTCTGAGGAACAATTCCCTCCAGCTGATGATAAGTATAAACATCTCGAAGAGCGATTGAGCGCGATGGAAATCCAAAAGGTGCCAGACTTGGACTTTGAGGAATTGGGTTTTGTGTCAGCAATTTTGATTCCTCTGAAATTCAAAGCACCTGTATTCGCTAAATATGACGGAGTTTCATGCCCTAAGATGCATCTCCGGTCATATGTGAGGAAAATTTAACCCCATACTGCTGATAAAGACTTATGGGTGCACTTCTTCCAAGACAGTCTGTCTGGGACTTAACTTGACTGGTTCTAACAACTAGAAAGGGCTAATGTTCACAATTTGGAAGATCTTGCTGCAACTTTCTACAAGAAATACCAGTACAATGTTGATTTGGCGCCTACCCGTACTCAACTCTAGAGTATGGCCATGGTTTCCAATGAAGGTTTTAAAGACTATGCACAGAAACAGAGAGATTTGGCTGGAAGAGTTCAACCCCCTCTATCTGAGAGAGAATTGGTGGACATGTTCTTAGGCACTTTGTCTGGTCCCTTCTTCAATCATTTAATCGGAAGTTCATATGCAGGCTTTACTGAACAAATATTGATCGAAGAGAGGATAGAAGCCGGTATTAAGAATGGAAAGATCCAGAAAGACACATCTTCTTCAGCAGCTATAAGGAAGCCCTTTATTGGAAAGAAAGAGGTGGTTGTTGTATATCCGCAAAGAAACCAAGATAGGGCCGAACGCCGACCAATGTTGGGGGCTGTTATAATCCCAATGCCTGCGTCTAATCAACAAAGAAATAATCAACCAAGGGTAGGAAGGCCGGTCAGGAAGTTCACCAGAATCAACATGACTCTGTCTTAAGTGTTACCTCATTTACTAAGATCCAACTTGGTGACCTTGAAAGAAGCTATGAAAAACCCCAATACAACATCCCCTCATTATCACCCCAATTCCCGTTGCACATATCACTCTGAAAGTCTTGGTCACGATACTAACAACTGTTGGGCTCTAAAGAACAAAATACAAGACCTCATTGAAGCAAAAGAAATTGAGTTTGATGAACCCGAGAAGTCCAATGTCATTTCTGCTCCTATCCCCAGTGTGATACGGTGGGAGAACTGACTTGAGGTTTTGCGTTTGTGTTTGCAAATGTTTCGGTTTAGCAAGAGTCGCCACCTACTTTTTATTTTATCCAAAGGAAAGGTCAAAAAGCATAGGAAAGACATTTGAGATGTTTTCTTGGGTTAGGGGGGTAGATTATGAAAAGGGAAGGTGCAAGCACCCTTTTCATCCATGGTTATCCATGGGCTCTTAGTTACTTGTTTAGATCACTTGCTTTTGCTTTTCAATTGTTTGAAATGGTGCTTTATGTGTGGTTTTGAAAATGTTTTGAAAAGAGGACTTGCCTTTGTAACAATTCTTGTTTGAATGTTTTACAAAGGTGTTTGTCTTTTGAAAAGATGTTTCAATGTTTGAAAGTTTGTATTGGGAAATTTTTTGAAATTGTGTGTTTTGAAATTAGCAAGGATGGTTTGCAAGAGATCAAGTAACTAGGAGTTGTCTACCCTAACTCAAAGATCTTTCCTACACATTTTTAACCCTTTTGACAATGTTGTTTTACCATTGTATTTGGTAAACAAACTTGTGTTTGGATATTAAACGGGACGGGCGCGGGTCATCGCATACAATCATTGAAAGCAACTTGCGGGGTGCTCTAGTAATTTTGTAAGGGGACGAGATCATTTATCGAAGGCAACATCGAGGGTCATCGAGGGACTACGATCTTTGTTTATCTAAGGGTCGTTTGCTAGAGTGTCTCATATTCGAGGGACATGATTGTATTTCCGAGGCAACAAGCGAGATTACCCTAGAGGTGCGTGTGCGAGAAGTGTATTGATTTCAAGTTATTTATTCTTGGATTAGGTCATCTAACGATTGATTTTTTGAATCTTGCCATACATGCCTAGTTACTACACAGTATATTGAAAGTGATAAATTGCGGGAATTAAAAGTCTAAGCTATTACAAAAGTATCCGGGAATGGGGGTACAATTATTACAAATGGGGATGAATCTCATAAGAATAGCAAAGTCCAAATATTACAACCAAATTAAATTGCCGCGATTCAATATAAAGCTATAACAAATCACGAAATAAAGAAAATCAATAAATTATGAAATGCATGTATTTATTAAAAAGAGATAAATAAAATCTATTCTAAAAGATTAAACATTATTATTATTCTTTCTTGTATTTTATTAATTTTAAAAGGAAAAGTTTAAAGAAAGAAAACTTAATTAAACAAAATCTTTACTTTTTGGTGTTTTCTTATTAAATGTAAGAAAAATAATAAAAACTAATTAAGAAAAATCAAACTTATTTTACAAAAATGAAATTTTAATATCTTACTAGTATATTTTTAACAAAAGAAATAAAAAGATAGATTAAAAAAAGAAAAATAAAATTAACTAAACTAATTCTTTTGGTATTTTCTTAAATGTAACAAATTAGGAAAGATAAATTAAAAAAGAAAATTAATTTCAAGATTAATTTAGTTTGATAAAAAAAAGTATTGATTTTTTATGAAAATGTTAACAAAAAGAAATAAATAAAAAAAAGGTAAGAATGGGCTTTAGGGTATTGATGTTGGGCCCAAATTAAAAAAAAGGGGAAGTGAGGTCAGAACTGAGGGGGGGGGTGCGCTAGAGTTTATGTGTATGGGCTTCTGGACTTGGGGACGGAACTGGCCCAATCCCCTTGACCCTTTCACAAATGTTTGGTTAACAGAAAATTAGGGTTTGTGCGTGTTCCTCGCAGCGGCGCCGTACCCTTCGTCCTACCTTCATCTCTCTCTCTCACTCATTCTCGTTCGATCGCTCGTTCCTCTCTGATCTCCCCTTCATTTTCAAGTTGTCGGAACATCTCTCCTCTCACTTCCTACACATATGTTAATGGCTTCGTTTTTTTTTGAGGTAAGATTCGGTTCTTGGACTTAACAATTTCATTGTTTATGTTTTGTTCATGTTCTGTTGGTTAATCCATTTTATTGCTTATTGAGGTGCAAAAAAGGGTTTGAAAGGAGACGTACCGTTGGGGTTTTTTGCGAATTGGAAAAAGGACAGTGAGATTTGAGCTGGGTGTTCCTTGGTAGCTGGACACAGAGGGGGAGAAATGATGATAACGGACGCGTGAGCTTTGGTAATCTCTTTTTGTCCCTTGAACCTTGAATGATGATGGTGCTTCACTTCTGATTTGATTTTGTTGTTCCTTTCCTCTCTCTTGAACTTAAATGATGATGATGCTTCACTTCTGATTTGTTAGTTAGTTTGATGATGATGATCTCTGAAACTTTGCTTTGGTAGTTGATGATGATTAAACTGAGACTCTGTTGATGATTATTGCTTTTCTTCGTTTGTTGTTTGGTATGATTTTGTTCTTCTGATTTGAACTTGTTGGTGAGTTAGCAGGCTTGTTGGCTTTACAGTTTGGGGTATTATATGGTTTTGCTATTTGTTTTGTGAGCTAGTTCACAGGTTTTTTGAGTTACTGGCTGGTTTAACAAGTTTGGGTTATTGAAACTTGTTATGCCATTTTAAAATGTTGTTGTTGTCGGTAGGCTTGTTGTTTTTGGTTTGACAACTGTTTTTGTGGACAGTTTGCAGGCCTGTTTAGTTTGGGAACTGTTAACAGGTTTTGGTGATGTTCTTTCAGTTTGGCTCTGCAGGTTTGGCTGTGTGTTTGAACTGCTATGCAGGTTTGGACAATGGTTGGAACTGTATGTGAGTTACAGGTTTTTGTTGCCTGAAATTGTTATACAGTTTTGGGTTGTTTGAAGCTGTTATGTAGGTTGTGACTGTTTGTTTTGTGAGTTGGTTCACAGGGTTTGGGAGTTTTGTGCAGGTTTTGTTGCTTGAAACTGTTAAAGGTTTTTGGAGATTGTTGTGAATTTTTTTTGCCTCCCCTTTACTGGTTTAACAGGTTGAGAGTTATATATCTTTGACAGTTTTGTTTTATCTCTTTTGACCATAATGCCTCCCTTTTTCTTCCAGCTTGATGGTGTTATATCTAGTTGCTTTTGTTTTGTAACTTGTGACAGATTTTAGCCAAACTGTACAATCTCAACAAAAAGGTGATATCTCTTCTCTCTCTCCTCTATCAATGATAAAGCAGTTTGCTTTTCTACTTTTTCTGAAAAGTTTGCCCCAATTTTCTGGAAAATGATGAAAAAGCTGTTTCAACAAGCCTTGCTTGTGATTTGGTTTACCATACTGCACTTTTTGCCTGCTGTTGTTTGCACTTGTACTTGCCCTGCTGCATCATACTTATCCTAGCTGTTGCTGCATTGTTTAGTTTGCATCCAGTTTGGTTTGCTTTGCTTGTGCTGTTTGGGCAGGTTTTTGTATGTTTTCACTTTGGCTTGTTACATTTGCGCGCCTGCTTGTAATTTGCTTGCTTGGCCTATGTTTTTAGTTTGGCGCCTTGTGCTTTGCATTTGAATAATTTTGCTTTTGCATTCTTCAGCTTGCATTTTTTTATTTTTCCCTTTGTGAACCAAGAAGAGCAATCTTCTTGTGATTTGCAAAGAGGAAAATAAAAACGTCATAAAAAATAGCCCTCTGATTCCAAACGGAAAACTTTAATGATGAAATTTTTTCTTTCTTTTTATTTTGAAACTTCTATTCATGCTCAATTAACTGTACTAATCCCTTTTTCTTTGTCTTTCTTTCATGCGAGCACAAATTGGGTGGTGACAAAGCAGAGGAAGCAGGAGACTTTGTGGCGAGTAGGGGAGCAATGGAAACTTAGGCTTATATTCAATTCTTTGTAATTTAGAGAGACTTTTTTCAATCAGATGTATTAATTTACTTTTTTAAGTACTGTAAGTTGTAAAACTTAAGGCAATAGGAATAATAAATTATTTTTTGTAACAACATCTGAAATAAATGAAGAAAGCCTTTATGAAATCATCTGATATCCAATAAAATCTTCTACTGTCAATAACTTGCAATTCTCTCCTCAAGTCTTCACTGATTCTTTAAGATTCCTGATTAAAATAACTTAAACTGCATTCCAATAATTCCAATACAGATAACTTAAACCTTAAGTAATCCAATAACTCTGTAATCTCATAACCTTGCAACAGTATTCCAATCACAATAACCACTGTGTATTCTAATAAACAAGCAAACGTTTCATTCCATTGACAAGAAAATGTCTTAACAGATGCACATTATCTGGTTGACCAGGATCAGACAAAACCTGAATGTTCCAAATGACAGTCTCAACTCCCATTTCTTGTCCTAGATAAACAGGCCTTGAGAACAACCAGTAATGTTTCAGTAAGCTTAAAAAATCGTGAAAACATGTGATAGTTAATTGAATTTCTGAGAACTCAGTTTCTTTTGAGAAATGCGAGAGAAAAAAAAACTAATTCTTGATCTACTGCCAAAGAAAAGTCTGTCTGATCGATTCCTGAGCCAATCTTGAAAATCTGAGAAAACCCTAGGGTTGTGATTTCTTGTGAAAAATGGGAGGGCAAATTTTAGAGTACAACACCCAGACATGGTCACAATTCCAATTCCATTGAATAAGGATTATTTGTTACTTCAGTTAATGAACTCATGACCCCACTTCTGACTGTTAAAATGAACTTGTTGAATGTCGACGTGTTCTCGGGTTGTGATGAAGATTTTCGTTTCTGTTTATCCTCACCGACTAGCTGTCCTTTATTGAAAGTAGGTGTTCAGTGCCTGATGGATAACAAAGAGATTTTGTTTGAAAAGACTCCTGTTACACCTGTTCCATTTGAAGATGTTTCTATCATTACCATTTCTGCCAATTCTTCCAGGGTCTCCACCAAAAGACCCGTTAGAATTACATCAGTTCCAAAAGAAGCTCATTTAATAATCACAATGCCTGGGCCAGTCCCATATACATTAGACAAAACCATACCATGGAATTATGGAGGCGGTGTCTATTACCATGGTATTAAGCAAGACTGGCCGGCCACCGAAGAGATAAATTCCGAGAAAGAAGACTCCGATGTTAGTAATATTTCCGGAACTAGCAAAATTACCTGAAGTGGTAGGATCTTTTCTCTAGAAATTTCTCCCTCAAAAGCAGTTTCTGGACCCGTAATTATCCATGTGGCTGCTCCAAAGGTTACTCCTACACCCATAATCATCTTTACAAGTACTCCAATTGACAAAGCCGTTACAACCCCTGTAATTATTCATACTGACACTCCTGCTACCGAGTTAACCGAGGCTCGAGGAAAAGGTGTTATGGTTGAGCCTGTCCGGCCGAAGGCTCAGTCATTAACTATCCCTGAGACCTCTAAGAAAGAAATGGAGGAGATCTTAAAAATTATAAAGAGAAGCGACTACGATGTAGTTTAACAACTGGGGAAAACTCCCTCTAAGATCTCCATGCTGGCATTACTACTATGTTCCGAGGCACATGCAAAAGCCTTGGTGAAGTTCTTAAAAACCGCCCATGTACCTCAAGAGACATCTGCTGATCAATTTCAAGACTGCATGGCCAGCCTAACTGCGGACAATGGTTTAGGTTTTTCAGATACTGATCTGACGCCAAGGGGAAGAAAGCATAATGAGGCGTTGCATGTCTCAGTGGAATGTAGGGGTACAACTCTGGCGCATGTTTTGGTGGACATTGGCTCATCTTTGAATGTATTACCCAAAAAAGCTCTTGATAGACTTGACTGTGAGGGGTTTACTTTAAAGCCAAGCAACATAGTGGTAAGGGCTTTTGACGGTTTAAAGAGGATGGTACATGGGGAGGTAGAAATTCCCATAAAGGTGGGAACCCAAACTTTCAATTCAACCTTTTATGTGATGGACATCCGCCCTTCATACTCCTTCCTGTTAGGCCGACCATGGATCCACAACACTGGCGTTGTTACTTCTACGTTGCACCAAATATTGAAGTATCTAGTTCAAGGAAAGATTATCACCGTACATGGAGAGGAAGAATACATGATCAACCATCTCAACTCCTTCAGTTATGTGGAATTTTACGGTGAATTCATTGAAACTACATTTCAACACTTTGAAGAGGTCCCTCAAGATGTGGCAGTGACCAAGATTGGTCCCAGGATTACAAGGCCTCCACTTCGGATGTCGTCACTGAAAGATGCTAAAGCAGTGGTAGAGGAAGGTGGATGCTGTTAGAACATAGTTTGATTCTACAACCCTTAATTAGAGTTTTGATGATAACAAAATACAAAGAATAAATAAATTGTAAAATTTATATATAAGACAAATATGCTTCTTAAAATAATGTCTTGTATATACAGAAGTTCTGATGGAATCAGCATCAGCATCAGAAGCATCAGAAGATCAGTAATATGTCAGCATCAGAAGATCAGTAACATGTGCTACACGCTGAAGCTTGATGACTAGAATCTGCGCATAAACATATACACTCTGACTCTGATCAAAGATCTCTACCAAGTCATCAGCACTCTGAAGCGCTACCATAAGCAAAGAAGATTCGGAAACGTTACTAAGTATTCAAGACAAAATTAATTGCTAACGGCTTTATTCAAACAAGATCTTCTCAAAAAGGAAAGTGCTTTATTATCAGTAAAAGTGCTTTATGGACAACGTATCTCTGCCTTGGCTATATAAACAAGGCTGCTTGAGAAAAGACGCACACATGCACTCATAATTTGCAAAGACTTCAAACCACGCTTACTCAAACGCTTTAGCAAATTCAGTTTTATTCTAAGCTTAAATTTGTGTAATTATCACAGTTGTGATATACTGTTTTATTAGAAAACGTTAACACATTATTGTTCATATTATCTGTAAGAGATTTCCTTGAGATAAACCGGTTTGTGGTTATACTCAAGAAGGCTTTAACAGTTGTTAAAGTAACTGTGTAATCCTTTGAATATAGTGGATTAAGACCTCATTGGAGAGAGGCAAAATCACCTTGACGGGTGGACTGGAGTAGTTTGAGATCAAACGAACCAGGATAAAAATATTGTGTTGTCTAAGAATTTGATTTAAGTTTTACAATTAAACCCCCCTTCTTGTGTTTTTCACATCTTCAATTGGTATCAGAGCGCCTGGTTCTGAGCTTATAACACTTAACCGTGTCAGTACAAGATCCAGCATCAGAAAAACACAATGGCAGGACCAAATCAAAACATCAGCAATGACAACAATGAAGAAAGAGACAGATTCAGTGGCAAACCTCCAGTCTTTGATGGAGAGAACTTTGACTACTGGAAAGACAGAATTGAGAGTTTCTTTCTGGCCCATGATATTGATCTGTGGGACATGGTGACTGATGGATACACACACCTAGTGGATGGAAGTGGTCAGAATATTGACAGGAAAACAATGTCTGATCAGCAAAAGCGTGAGTTCATAAATCATCACAAGGCCAGAACAATTCTTCTCAGCGGCATATCTTATTCAGAATATGAGAAGATATCAAACAGAGACACTGCAAAGAATATGTTTGACTCTCTAAGAATGACGCATGAAGGCAACATTCAAGTCAAAGAAACCAAAGCCCTTGCACTCATTCAGAAGTATGAGGCATTCAAGATGGAAGAAAGTGAATCAATAGAAACTATGTTTTCAAGATTTCAAATTCTTGTTGTTGGTCTAAAAGTTCTTGATAAAGGGTATTCTACTGCTGATCACGTTAAGAAGATCATCAGAAGCTTTCCAAAACAATGGAGGCCATTGGTCACAGCGCTTAAGCTAGCCAAGGATCTCAACAAAATCTCTCTGGAGGAACTTGTCAGCTCCCTCAGAAGTCACGAGATAGAGCTAGAAGCAGATGAACCTCAAAAGCAAGGTAAGCCATTAGCTTTAAAATCTAACAGAAAATCTGACTCCAAAGTTTTGCAGGCTGTGGAAGAAACCTCTGATGGGTCCTCATCAGAAGAAGATGAACTATCTCTCCTCTCCAGAAGAGTGAACCAATTGTGGAAGCAGAGGCAAAGGAAGTTCAGGAATCCCATAAGATCAGAAAATCAGAATGAATCCTTCTCCAGATACAGAAGGTCAGAATCCTCCTCTGGACACAGAAGATCTGAAGGTTCTTCAGGAAACAAAAAGCCAAACAACAAAGACATCATCTAATATGAATGTAACAAGCAAGGGAACTACAAAAGTGATTGCCCAAAGCTTCAGAAGGAAAAGCCCAAAAAGAAGTTTGGAAAGGAAAAGAAGAAAAGTCTCATGGCTACATGGGATGATTCTGACACATCTGAAGCTGACTCAGAATCAGATGATGAAAGAGCAAACATAGCTCTCATGGCAAACAAAACAGAAGACAGTGAAGCTTCTGAGTCAGAATCTGAATCAGATACAGAAGAGGTATTCCCTGACTTCACTATAAACTTTACAAAGGCTGGACTAGCTGAAAGCCTTAATGAAATTCTGGAAAGATATCAGCAGATCAGAGTCAAATTCAGAAACCTGAAAAGGAATCTTGCTTCTGACTCTGATAATACTGAGAGTCTCAAATTGGAGAATTCTGAGTTAAAAGATAAAATTTCAAAATTAGAAACCAATTGCAAAACTCTCAGAAGGAAACAATCCCTGAAACTACCAGCAATGCTGATGAGATCATCAAGGAGTATGATCACAGCTTTCAGAAGTTTCTATCTAAAAACATAGACAGAAGCAAAATGGCTTCAATTATCTATGGAGTTAGCAGAAATGGCAGAAAAGGGATAGGATATCAAGATATCTTTAGCAGCAAAGCAAAAACTCCAATCATGGTACCTGGACTCTAGCTGCTCACGACACATGACGGGAAGAAGGCATATGTTCCAAAGCCTGGAACTTAAGCCTGGAGGCCACATAGGTTTTAGAGGCAATCAGAGAGGAAAGATCATTGGCTCTGGAACAGTAGGTAATGGAAATCTTCCCTCTATAAGTAATGTTTTACTAGTTGATGGATTAATGCATAATCTGTTATCCATAAGTCAATTAAGTGATAACGGTTATGATATAATCTTCAATCAAAATTAATGCAAAGTTGTTAGTCAGAAAGATGGGACTATCCTATTTAATGGAAAGAGGAAAAACAACATTTATAAAATAAAACTTTCTGAACTAAAAAGTCAGAATGTAAAATGTCTACTGTCTGTTAACAACGAGCAATGGATCTGGCATAGAAGATTGGGACATGTTAGTATGAGAAGAATATCTCAGATTAACAAACTCAATCTGGTCAGAGGACTTCCCAACCTGAAGTTCAATTCAGATGCTCTGTGTGAAGCATGTCAGAAAGGCAAGTTTGCAAAACCAGCTTTCAAATCCAAAAACGTTGTTTCCACCTCCAAGCCATTAGAACTTCTGCACATTGACTTATTTGGACCAGTTAAAACTGCTTCAGTCAGTGGCAAGAAGTATGGGTTAGTAATCGTAGATGACTATAGCAGATGGACATGGGTAAAGTTCTTAAGGCACAAGGACGAGTCACACTCTGTGTTTGTTACCTTCTGCAACCAAGTTCAGAATGAAAAGGATCTTAGAATCGTCAAAGTCAGAAGTGATCATGGTGGAGAATTTGAAAACAAAGATTTTGAGTCATTCTTTAATGACAAAGGCATTTTGCATGACTTCTCTTGTCCTAGAACTCCCCAGCAAAATGGAGTTGTAGAACGAAAGAACAGAACATTGTATGAAATGGCCAAAACCATGATTAACGAGACTAACGTTGCTAAGATCTTCTGGGCAGAGGCAATAAACACAACATGTTACATTCAGAATAGAATCTCCATAAGACATATTCTGGAAAAGACTCCATATGAATTGTGGAAGAACAGAAAGCCCAACATTTCCTATTTTCACCCATTTGGATGTACATGTTTTATTTTGAATACAAAAAATTATTTGAACAAGTTTGACTCTAAAGCACAAAAGTGTATTATGTTAGGATATTCTGAACGCTCAAGAGGGTACAGAGTATACAATACAGAAACACAGATTGTGGAAGAGTCAATCAGTGTTCGTTTTGATGATAAGCTTGACTCTCAAAAGTCAAAGTAGAATGAATTCCTTGCAGGTATGGAAGTTGAACTCACAGGTACTGAAGACAAGTCATCAGAAGCTCTCAACAGAGACACTCCCTCAACATCAGAAAGAGGCACTGCAAGCAATCCAGCACCTTATGTTGATCAACTCCAGAAAAGACCATCCAGAAGCAGCATGGATCACCCAGAAGAAACAATCTTAGGAAGAAAGGAAGATCCAATCAGAACAAGATCTAGCTTCAGAAACTCTGAAG
Organism: Vicia faba; assembly: GCA_948472305.1. NCBI lineage: Eukaryota > Viridiplantae > Streptophyta > Magnoliopsida > Fabales > Fabaceae > Vicia > Vicia faba. The sequence goes on from OX451737.1 coordinate 1,030,371,233, forward strand.
AATCCCTCATGGGACTGGTTTCTCTAATTGAACCAACAACAATTGATGAAGCACTTATGGACAATGACTGGATTCTAGCAATGCAAGAGGAGCTAAATAAATTCACAAGAAATGACGTATGGGATCTAGTTCCCAAACCAAAAGGATTCAACGTCATTGGTACAAAATGGGTGTTCAGAAACAAACTGAATGAACAAGGTGAAGTCATCAGAAACAAAGCACGGCTGGTAGCACAAGGTTATAGTCAACAAGAGGGGATAGACTATACAGAAACCTTTGCTCTAGTCGCTAGGTTAGAATCTATCAGACTCTTAATCTCATTTGTTGTTAATAAAGGCATCACTCTGTATCAGATGGATGTTAAGAGTGCATTCTTAAATAGCTATATAGAAGAAGAGGTATATGTGCACCAACCCCCTAGTTTTGAAAGTTCCAAAAATCCAGAATATGTTTTCAAACTAAAGAAGTCACTCTATGGTCTGAAACAAGCTCCCAGAGCTTGGTATGAAAGACTAAGTAACTTCCTGTTAGAAAAGGAATTCACCAGAGGGAAAGTGGACACAACCTTGTTCTGTAAGACAGTTAAGAATGACATTCTAGTATGTCAGATTTATGTTGATGACATCATATTTGGATCTACTAAACCCTCTCTGGGAAGAAAGTTTGCTAAATGTATGCAGGCAGAATTTGAGATGAGCCTAATGGGGGAACTAAAATTCTTTCTGGGCATTCAGATTAATCAAACCCCGGAAGGAACTTACATTCATCAGAGCAAATATGTCAGAGAACTTCTGAAGAAATTTGATCTCTCAGAATGTAAGCCATCAAAGATTCCAATGCATCCCACGTGCATTCTGGAAAGAGAAGAGGTAAGTAAAAAGGTAGAACAGAAGGTCTACAGAGGTATGATTGGTTCTCTTCTCTATCTGACGGCTTCAAGGCCTGACATTCTATTCAGTGTTTGCATTTGTGCTAGATTCCAATCAGATCCTAGAGAATCTCACTTAACAGCAGTTAAGCGAATTTTCAAGTATCTGAAAGGTACTACTAATCTGGGTTTGTTTTATAGATAATCAAGCAATTACAGCTTAATAGGATACTGTGATGCTGATTTCGCTGGAGACAGAGTAGAACGTAAAAGCACTTCTGGAAGCTGCCAGTTTCTGGGAGAAAATCTGATCTCATGGTCCAGCAAAAGACAATCCACAATTGCTCTATCAACAGCAGAAGCTGAATACATAGCAGCAGCTGGATACAGCACACAAATGCTCTGGATGAAAAGTCAACTTGAGGACTTCCAGATATTTGAGAGTAACATTCCTATCCTTTGTGACAATACTTCTGCTATTTATCTCAGTAAAAATCCTATTTTGCATTCTAGGGCTAAGCATATAGAAATAAAACATCATTTTATTAGGGACTATATTCAGAAAGGGATTCTAAATTTAAAATTTATTAACACAGACCATCAATGGGCTGATATTTTTATAAAACCTCTTTTTGAAGATAGGTTCAACTTCATTCTGAAATATCTCAGCATGAAGCTCTGCCCAGAATAAAACTGTTTTGATTCCATATCTTAACCTTCAGAACTTTGTTTATTTTTCTGTGAACTACTGATCAATCTTTCTTCAGATCTTTATAAGTACAGATTGTATCAGAATCTATCCATGAAGATCTGAGCGCTTCATTTCAAGGATAAAAATGTGCAGTTCACTCAAGAAAACAAGTGTCATCCAGTCATCAGCTACTTTTTGAGGCTGAAGACGCGTTCACGTTTCTGAAAGGGCAAAAGCGCTGATTGGATGCATTGAGACACATGTCATGGGTAACCGTTCCAATATCCTTCTGAATCCCCTAAAATCAGATATCATTAAATGCTCATAATCATTATATTTAATTTCTCTCTCTTGCCGTTTATGTTTTCAAAATTGTTTAGAAATCTATTTAAACTCACTTCTCACCATTTACAATCTTTTACCTTCACTTTCATTTTCTCTCAATCTTACTGATTTCAGTTTGCATACTTTCTCAAAACCCTTTCACTTTTTCTCAAAACCTTCGTGTGAACATGGCTTCCTCAAGCATCCCCACTTCCAGTTCTCAGAAAACAGGTTCCTCTGAATAATACGAAGAACCCTACAGAACGCTTCTCACACCAAAAAAAAATCTAGAAGTTCTGTCAGAATTGATCGTGGATTTCAACTGTCTTCAAGAGAATGGGTTTAATCTCTCTGAAGAAGTTAAGGATCAAGGCTGGGAAAGATACTTTGACAGACTGGTGGGTCCAACATTCCCAATTCTGGTAAAGGAATTTTGGATTCATGCTTTATCTTCCAACCATCAAGTTACTTCATACATTATGGGGAAGAAGATTGTTATTACTGAGGACCTCATTGCACGTTTAATAGGCTACAGTGGTGGTGGTGTTCGTTGCATTGACATGGCTGAAAGATGCGTTGATGTTGCCCTAATTGCTAGACAAATCTTCACTCTGGGGCTTCCGTCCAGCAAGATAAGGGATTTAAAAGACCATAACAGAATTTGGGCCAAGATCATTCTGGGATGCATAAACCACAGGAAGCCTACCAGCTCTCCTGACTACATCAATATTGACCAGCAGTTTCTGGTCTATTTCATCTCTCAGAAGATCAAGGTAAATCTGGCTCATCTGCTGTTTAACCATCTGAAGACCAGTGTTAAAGAAACCAGAGAAGAGGAGCGCACGAAAAGGGACTGGATACCCCTAGGAAGACTTATATCAGATATTCTAATAGAGAATAAGCTGATTGATCATCTTACAGAGGCTCAGGAAATCAGCTCTTTGGAAGCTACTGTTGGCAAATAGCTGAATACAAAGAATCTGAAGAAAATGAAGTTGATTGAGAACATCAAGAAGGAACCCAGCGTCACTGATTTTACAGCAATATCCAGCAGAAGAGTCCCTCTGGATAACTTTCCTATGTTATCAGAAATTGATTCTAAACCAGATATAATAGTCAGATATCTAGATGCTTGCAAGGCGGATGGTACAACACCAAATTTGAACATCCAGGATCTGCAGCAGAAGGCTCCAGAAGTTGTGCTGAAGAAAACCAAGAAAAGGAAAGCTGCAGCAGAAGGATCATCCCAGCAGACTCCTAAAAAGAGAGGTAATCCTTCTTCTGTAACTGTTTTAGATTCAATTCCTGTATCAACATCTATACCAATTCCCACTCAATCTGAAAACCCCACACCACAAACTTTTGATGACTTTGACATTGATTTTGACCCCTCTGAATCCTTAACTCTTAGAAGATCTCGCTCCCAACCTCAAAATCCAAATATTGATGCAACCCAACAAGAACTTGAAAAAGTTCTATCTGATATAGACCAACACACTTCTGTCCCCATACCAGAAAATCCAAACCCTGAAACCACCACAGAAGCACAACCAGAAATTCCCCTCTCTCCAGAACCAGAAATCCCACTACCTCCATCTCCTCAACCAAACATTAATCCACCTTCTCCTCAACCTGAACTATCTCACCCAGAAGTTCAAACTTCTGAGGCTCAACCCTCTGAATCCTGCGAACCAGAACCAAACCAAATTGTTGATTCTGATACCATTCTCATTCCTAGAATCACAGAACCTCTGGCCATTCGTATGCCCCTTGGTACCATTATGAATATTCCCCAACTTCCCTCTTCACCAGAATTAACTCCACCAAACTCCCCATCAAGTCCAATCATAATTCCTAACTCTCCCACTCCCTCACCAAAGAACAATCCAGAAGACAACATCAAGATTGTCATTGACTTAACAGTTTTTGAACGTCTTGCTGTCATAACCCACAAAACAGCTATCCCAAAACCAAAACATCCAGATGTTGGTACCAGCTTATTGACATTTGAAACAGAAGTACAGAAGTGGATCACTTCTCTGAAACAAACTAGTCTTGAGCTGGTTGATCCTGCTGCATCAGACTACCTTTGGATAAAGTTCAGAAGATGGGTATGCTCTGAAACTATAAGTTGCAAGAACAGATCTA